>JAVGVS010000126.1:0-642500 GCA_032718565.1 Distichodus sexfasciatus
CTGTGCTGCGGGGGTGCTGACACGAGTTGCACCGGCCGTGTTTAGCTCCCCTCTCACTCCGCTCGAGGCTCTGGCGTTAGAGACGCGGCCTGATAAAACATGCACGAGGTCACATTTGCATTTTTGTACGTTCGGAAGTTTGGGAGTTGGTGAATTATGCAGCCATGCCAGCTATTCTTGGTGCGCGGCCCTGCAAACCATCAATTATTTAGCAGACTCACTCAGGGTCTCTCTCTCGCCATGGTTCTCACGTGCAAAGTGCCTCTTCTTCTTTGTCTAATTTCAGGAGGCGGGGATGTGTTTTCGTGTAAGACGCTCACCGGGAATTGGATTTGGATAAATAATTGTACTGTATTATCATTGGCCGATATGAGTTGACTGCCGCTAAATTGGTATCGGCCCAACTTTGTGGCAGTTGGTAGTGTAACGGTTAGGGAGTTGGGTGCTGTCAAAAAGTTGCCCACTGCTACTGCATGGATGGGTCAAATGACGAGGTCACATTTGCTGTCCTGTGGTGTGTTCACACTGACAAATAATCACTTAAATAATGGTCCTTGACGGTGGTCTAATGGTTGGGATACTCACTTTCTCCCTGGGAGCAACTAGAGGTTAAGGATCTTGCTCAGGTACTGTTGGAGGTTCGAATCCTACCACCAACACCTCCATCACTGGGTCCCTGAGCACGACCCTTAACCCCAAGATGCTCCCAGGGAGGCTGTCCCTGAAATACGGAAAATAGAAGTTGCTCTGGAGCGTCTGCTAAATGCTGTAAATGTAAATGACAGTTAAAAATGAGGGCGGCACGGTGGCGCGGTGGTTAGCGCCGCCGCCACCGCCTCACAGCGAGAAGCTCCTGGGTTCGATCCCCGGGTCGGCAGTAGGGCCTTTCCGCACGGAGTTTGCATGCTCTTCCCGTGTTCGTGTGGGTTTTCTCCGGGTGCTCCGGTTTCCTCCCACAGTCCAAAAGCATGCACTGGAGTTTAATCGGCCTCCGCCTTGCCCCCGTTGTTACCGGGATAGGCTCCGGTCTCCAGCGACCCCAATGGGGATTTAGCTGAGAAATGACGCAGAGAAATGGAATCTGTGTATCATTCATTCGTTTTTGATTTTAGAACCTTGCTTATGAGTACCTCAGTGGTACCCGGGATTCGAACCGGCGACCTTCCGATCACGAGCTGAACTGCCCCTCACGAACAAGGAACTGTCCCCAAGCGCTGCTCCTTGGGCGCTGCCCAAAACAAACAAAAAAAAAAACGTTTAATGTTTGTGGACAAGCAAATGCCCCTAAAAAGTATGACGAAGACAATCCTGCCTTAATGGTTATAGAATGATTTCAATAAAAGCTTCAGGATGTTTTGAAGTTCAGCACCACCTCTCTTCGTCTCCCGGGGGTCGATGGCCCGTTGCGCAGAGCCGTGCTGCGTTTTGCCATAAATTTACACCAAACACTCATCAACTGTTGTGAATACACAGGAACGTGTTCATTCGAATTAATTGGCCATTATATTTCATTATTGCTGATTTATTGTAATGATTATAATTAGGGATTGCAGGAATGTATGCAGGCAATCATTTGCTGTAATTATACCGATCCTCCCCATTGCATCCACAGAAGCGTCAGATGAACCCTCGTTTTTTTTAATACCAGTATTTATTTTTGCAGTAGAGTCAGTGCCACGACACTTAATTCCCTGTTTGTTCTTTTTCGTTTCTTTCTTTCATTGTAACGCGGCTCAGAGTTGATGATGATGTGCCACCGCAGACAGAAATACCTACGCGGAGGTGACGCTTAAAACCTTCTGCCGTATGAAAAATGTCACTGAGCCTTTTGTAATTTATAGCAATGTTTACATTTTCATTTCTCTAATATTAAATTGCTTTAAATATCAAAGGCGATGAGCCTCTTGAGCGAACAGAGGCGTTATTAATCTGCTCCCGCCGCGCTCCTGTCTGTTCTCGCCACGATTTGCACTATTTATTTTGGACTTTTCTACAGTCGAAACCCTCTTTCCGATGCGAAGCATTTGCGCTGTCACTGGGAATTGCTTTTTCAAAAAGTTGCCAGAGATTTGACGCCGCTTCATAACAGAGAGGCGGCGTGATTTACCTCCAGAAACTTTTGTAAGAATCGAATCAATCATTTTTTATTGCTTTCGCCAACTTTAGCACATGTAATGGATTGTGAGCAACTTGCTTCTGTATTTCTGTGTAGTGAATTATTTATTTTTAAGCTGCTGTATATCATGAGGTGCGTTCACAATGACAAATAATCTCTCCCTTAAAATTCAAGTTAAAACAGGG
Source organism: Distichodus sexfasciatus (assembly GCA_032718565.1). Classification (NCBI taxonomy): domain Eukaryota; kingdom Metazoa; phylum Chordata; class Actinopteri; order Characiformes; family Distichodontidae; genus Distichodus; species Distichodus sexfasciatus. Next base: position 2,302 of record JAVGVS010000126.1, read on the forward strand.
TGCCGTAACGTGGTAGCGTAAAGATTAGGGAGTTGGCCCTGTGATTAAGTGATGGACCGGTATTTATTTTTGAAACATTAGTCATTAGTATTTTTCGTTTTCTCTTCTCTGGGAGAAACAGTTTCGGAAACTCTTTTCGGAGAAGACTTTTATAAAGGGGTTCAAGTCAGTACTCAAAGCTGCGAGACCCGGCTTTTATTTAATGCGTATGTGTGTGTGTTTGTTTCAGGAGATGGAGCAGCAGTTTGAGGCAGAGCGGAGGTCACTGGAGGAGCAGAAGAACTGTCTCCGTGAGCAGCTGGATGAACTCAGAGAGGAGCTCAGCACCAAACTCAGCATCGCCAACAGTGAGGTGAGAGGAAAAGCGGAGGCTGTGTGTGTGTTAGTGGTGTAACAGTGCTTATGACAACTTCTAACACTTGCTTCTGTTCTCTATTTCATTTTCTTTCTCTCTCTCTCTCTCTCTCTCTCTCTCTCTCTCTCTCTCTCTCTCTCTCCTTCTCTCTCCCTTTCTTTCCCGCTCTCTTTCCCCTCCTTTATCTTTTCTCTCTCTCTCTCTCTCTCTCACTCTTTCCCCTGCTCTCTCTTTCCCGCTCTCTCTCTCCCCTCCTTTTTTCCCTCTTTTTTGTCTCTCTTGCTCTCTTTCTCTTGCTCTTTCTTTCCCGTTTTCATTACTCACTCTTTCTCTCTCTCTCTGTCTTTCTTTCTCTTTCTTATTCCCTTGCTCTCGTTCTCTTGTTCTCTCTCTCTCTGTCTCTGTTCCTTTGCCTTCCTTTCATCTTCCCCTCCTCTCTCTCTCCTCTTCTCTCTCCCTTGTTCTCTCTCGTGCTTTCTTTCCTGTTCTCTCTCTCCCTCTTCTCTTTTCCCGTTGATTACTCTCACTCTTATCTGCTCTCTCTCTTTCTTGCTCCCTCACTCTCTTATGTGTTTTCTCTCTCTCTCTCTCTCTCTCTCTCACTCTTTCCCCTGCTCTCTCTTTCCCACTCTCTCTCTCCCCTCCTTTTTTCTTTCTTTTCTGTCTCTCCCCTGTTCTCTCCGTCCTTTGCTCTCTTCCTCTCCCTCCTCAGGTGAGTCGTCTGCAGGAGCTGGTGAAGGAGGGGGAGAAAGGTATGGGCTCAGCTAAAGGCCACATCTCCAACCTGAAGGAGGCGCAGGAGAAGCTTCTGGAAGAGCTGGACGCCACTCGGGCCAGGCTGAGGGAGACCACCAACCTGCTCACCGCCCTGCAGGTCAGCACCCGGGGTCAAGGCTGACTGTGTGATGAACACTTGAAATTAGGCATGGACTTAAGTTGGACATCACACAGTTAGGTGGAGGTTTTGGAACACTTGGAGTTCGTCCATCACGGTGTAAACACTATTAGTGCTGCCTAGTGATTACAGGGACAGAGCCACGCAGGGGATTGTGGGAAATGTAGTCCTCACATTAAGGCCAGCTCATTTTATGGACCAAAATGAGTCAAAATTGGCTCAAGAATTTGCCAAAACTTCAGCATTTCTTCATTTTCAGTTGATGAGGAATTATTACTTTTCCATTTAATAATATTAGAGAGTAATACATAGGAAAAATATAATATAGAAACATGCATTATTTATCAAATAATTTTATTCTGTACCCCGATGGATTCCAAATGTATAAAGAAGTGGCACTAACCGTATTTTTCTTCTCAGTACTAAGCCATAGAACGTCTCAGCATAACAAAAACTCTCCAAGCAAATAACAGACACTGTATTATATCTACAGTGCCATCAGAAATGTGACCCTTCACGGCAAAACCAGTCGCTTGTCACAAATTTTCAAAATTGAGTTATTATGTTTTTTATTATGAAAGGGCATAAATCAAGCTTCAAAACGAAACCTATATCAAATGAATCGGACGACATATAACTGAGATATCAACATTCAAAGGAGTCGGGTTTCTCCTGTCACGCCAAGTGAGAAACGGAGAAATCTGCCTTTGAAGTTGACTATCGACGTAGCACTCACAGACGCTTGGTGCGGTCGCGGCTACGTTTGTATTTACGGTAGCCTATGCTGCATTCACAGCCACACGGATAACCCACCTGCGTTAGGTTAACTGAACTCGGGAGACGAAGATGGATTCCGGAGAAATATCTTCACGCTAGTCAACCAGTGGATTTAGCATAAATATTGAAGTAGAGCGGTCAAAACAGAAACTTTTAACATTCTGCTGGAATTGAATTCCTCACCTCAAGAAAGTCACGTTTTTAGGATGGAAAGGGTAAGTTTTTCAGTGAAATTTATTCACAACAGTACAGTACAGACCTTCCACTGTTTCAAAACACTAAAAACCAAAAATCTAAAATTTTACCCCACGCAACATAAACGCTCATTTTTCTTGGAAACCTCCGTTGCGACAAGCGACTGGTTTTGCCGTGGAGGGTCACATATGGGCTGATTTTAAGCATTTACACAAGTTTAAAAGCAAAGGTGGAAAACAGATTCTCTTGGGGCTGTAAGGGTTAAACACTGGGTGATTCTGATTTAATTATGGAAGTGTTTTTCTGCATATCCACATCAACACTGCAGTAGAAGTGACCACAAATGCCCTGCACTAGACGCGTGTGCAGCCTTGAGCTTTCCATCCATTTTATTCGAAATCAACTCAGAATTAAAGGTCAGTTCAGTTTGGACATCATGTCGGAATTTCCGACTTATTCTCCAAGTAGTTTGGACCGAGCTTCCTCTTTGCAAGTTTAAGCAAAAAAATGTTTCCTGCTTGAGTGACTTCTTTAATAAAAAACAGAATCAGTGTTTATTTCGTTCAACAAACACGACTCCAGGAGGCTAGGTGTTGATGGGAATTATTAGGAGAGTGACGTTCCGGCGCAACGAGTGTTGCGCAGTGCGAGGGAGGCGACATATGGAGGACGGAGTGTATTAATAATCTGCTCTGAAATGCAGCCGGCCTGTCAGTCATGAGTCACGCTGTCATTTTTCTCATGAATACTGATGCTGACGACACCTGTAATGAGATCGTCAGAGTGAGACGCGTGACAGGTGCTGGGCTGAATTTTCCATCCCGTCGTTTGAGCCCCGGCCCGGCGGTGCCAGACACACTCCGTTAGAGCAGAAATCTTTCAAACTGCGTCTCCCTGCTCCCGACACCAGCCGGCACTATCCTCTGTGACCTTGAGTGTGTGTGTGTGTGTCCGTGCATGTGTGTGTGTGTGTGTGTGTGTGTGTCTGTGGATGTGTGTTTATTTGGTTTTTGCTGGGTTCCAAATGTTAGCATGATAATACAGTATGAAATGTCATGTCTGTATTGTGAGCGCATTCATTTGTCAGAATCACAAGACTTTGAACTTAACAGATATTATATTGATTCCTTTGTATGTGAAATTATTTGTCAGTTATTCCGTGCATAAAACATAAACATGAACTCATAAATGCCATTCTTGGCGATGTAGAAGTGCTGTGTATGAGCGCTCATGACTCTCAAATGGAACGCCATCACTCAGTAAAACACTCCGGTTCAGTCAAATCTTGCCTTTTATTACAGACAAAGCTCATATGTGACTCTCCACGGCAAAACCAGTCGCTTGTCGCAAATTTTCAAATTTGAGTTATGTTTTCATGAAAGGGCATAAATCAAGCTTCAAAACGATACCTATATGGAATGAATCGGACGACGTATGACTGAGATATCAAAATTCAAAGGAGTCGGGTTTCTCCTGTCACGCCAAGTGAGAAACTAGTCTTGATCTGACCAGAGCTGCAGCTATCGATTCTTTTTGTAAGTTTTCTATCAATTTTTTCCCCGTTTAATTGAGTAATCGTATAAATTCGTTTTTTTTTAAATCAGGAAAAGGCAAGTCTGAAAATGTACAACCCGTACACCCCTGAGAGAATCTGGGGTGTTTTTAGGCTTATTCTAGTGTGTGTGTAGATGTTAGCCATACATGCCTCGTGTTCAGGACAACAACATGACAGATTTGTCATAGTTCAATGTGTTAATACTCACAAGCAGTACACGAAATATGTCATCTATGCATGCTTATGCATTTACTTCTGTTTTTTGTGCACGGAATATCTCACAAATACTGTCACATACAGAGGGATCAGGTCTTGCCTTGATGGCGGAACTGAAAGCTGAAAAGCGTCCGTGTGAAACACAAGCGGCGCATGCTCTAGCGAGTGGAGTTAAACAAAGATCCTATTCTAGAAAAATTGCCTCGACCATTTTTTGTAATGGAATTATTCGAGTTATTCGAAGTGGCTGCATCTTGACGACCATTCCAGATATAACTGACCAAGATTTCATTTCAAATTTTCCCATCTTTCCAATGAGTTTAAAACCCTCAGTTTTGAATTTTGGGTCACACTGACTCATTTTGCCAGATCAGGTCTCATACAAGAGGTGGCGTATCATAGCTACCCCATGAAAGTATTAAAGTGTGTGTGGGTGTGTGTGTGTGTGTGTGGTCTCTGGAGTAATGCTTTGCTGCAAATGAGGATGGATGAGTAAGACTGTCCTTCTTATTTCCGCTCTCTCACTCTCTTCCGGCCTCTTTCTCTTTCTTTCTCCCTCTCCCTCTCCCTCACTCTATCCTTCTTTCTCTCTTTTCCTCTCTCTCTCTCTCTCTCTCTCTCTCTCTCTCTCTCTCTGATGTCATGATTGATGGTTGTGCATGAGGACGACGACCCTCCCAGTCTTGCCCAGAGCGCCACTGTGAGTGTGTGTGTGTGTGTGTGTGTTGGGTTGGAGAGTTAGACCCCCTCCTTTACAGTGGGGCCATTACTCACCTCCACTCTCACGCCCCCTACAGGGAGAGATGGAGACGCAGAAGCAACATCACGAGGCAAAACTCATCGCCACCAAAGAGGAGGAGAAACTCCGCATGGACAAAATGGCCCTGGAGTTGGAGCTGAAGTGGACCGAAACACTCAGGTCTGTACCTGTGTTTGTGTGTGGGTGTGGGTGTGGGTGTGTAGGTAGTAGGGCTGCACAAAAAAATCGCTACAAATCGTGATCTCGATTCACATCAACATGCGATCTCGTTTCTAAATGACAACGATTCTTGTAGGGGCGGGCTGGTGGTCTTGTGCCATGCGCAATGTTACTGCAGTAAATGAGCATATCGTGAATATTGAGTATAAATCGTCACGTTAATGTTAAACAGACAGCATGTATGCCACCTTCGAGTTGCTTGTTTGCTTTATTGGTGACTAGGTAAGAACAGATTAGCAAATGGTGAAGAATACCGTCATACAAATTTTATTGCCTGCATGCTTGTGCAAACTATATAAAAATATAAAACCTAAGGAAATCCATTGTCTTTATAAGCAGTCGTGGAGAGGGGTTTATTCGTTCAAAACAACGTCACCACTCCTGTCTGGAAGTGAGAGGGAAAGAGAAAGAGAAAAATAATAAGCTGTTCAGGGAGGTCGGCTAGAGGAGCTGGTGCGTAGCGTCGAATGCCGACTGTGTGGCCTTGCACTGGGTCTCCTGATATCCCCCTTCGGGTCTTGATTTGCTTCATAATTTGGGAGGATGAGCCCGAGCCCCAGTTGCAACACAGTCGGCCGCTGTCCAACGCTGTGGTGCTGAAGCATCGGCAGCCTGGTGCTCTCCAAGGTGCTGAATAACTTCGGCAATGGCAAAATCTACCCTGTAAAAAAGTTATTTGATCATTAGGTCATGTTATGTTAACCTACTTCTTTCACTTACTTCAACTTAAAATAACAAGTTATGAAATTTCAATTAATTCATATAAGCTTTCATGGCTGTTTTAAAGAATGATTGTTGAAGAGGAAATGTTTGTATTGAAATTTGCTGAACTGAAATATAGGATCTCTACAGAAATAAAGTTTTTTTTTACAGAAAATAAACAGATATTACATTTGTTTAGAAGTAAAATGCCAAAAACACTGATTTCTCACTTAGAGCCATACAAAGCTAGTTGGTAGCATAATGGTTAGGGAGTTGGCTCCATGATCAGAGGATCACCAGTTCTAGTCCTGGACCCGGTAAAGTTACCATTGAGGTCCTCATGAGCACTGTACCGTTTGCAGGCACTGCTCCCCAGGCGCTGTCAAAAAGCTGCCCTCCGCTCCTTCACGGAGAGGTCATATTTCAATGCAGAGGTCATATTTCGTTGTAGTGCACTGTGTGCTGTGCTGTGGTCAGCAAATCATCATTTTGGCTTTGGGATGAAAAATGTAGAAATTGCATAAATTATTGAAGTAAGTTGAAGTAAATGAAAGAAGTATGTTAACATGACTTTTTGTGCAGCGCAACAACATATCCTTAAAATAAAAGATGACAAACAGGGAGAACACAGTATGAGACAATTGGGAGACTATAGTGATGGCAGTAGAGGGAATGCTGCAGCAATTTTGCAGAATAAGCAATAAATATTGAAGTGAGAGTGTAAAGTTGATGAGCATTGGAGGGTGCAAAAGATCAATGACAAAGGATCAATGAAAGTGGAATTCAGTATTAAAATTCAAATTAAAGTGTGTTGAACAGTAAAACTGTGCTGGGATAGACACTGTTTGCCTTCTAACATTTAATTTTTGCAGTGTGTGTATAGATTTTTAACGCACGCTCAGAATGAAATGCTTAAATGCACCTTCATGTGAAAAGACCAGTAGGAGTTTGTTGCTGTGAGTGTGAGAGCTTTGTGCCGGTGCTGCTTATTGCTCAGAGGAAGAGCTAATGAGCCTTGGGGAATGTGGGCTGCCGTGAGAGGCTCTCACTCTCTGACAGGCCTCGGCCCATGAATTTCAAGTGGAGACGCGGCCCAAGCACGACCCGTACCGAGCGAGTAACACCTCAATGACTCAACACGCTAATGGGTCCATCTGAACACAATTAAAGAACAGAAACCACTGGAGGTCCTGGGGCCCCATTTATAAAGCACTGCGTAGGACTGTGTAGGTGTATTGCTGCCTGCCCAGGGTTGTTCTCTGCCTTGCGCCGGGATAGCTTCCGGTCCCCGCAGGCTGTAGCTCTAATGATGTCAGATATTGTAGCATCGGACTTAGGACTTAGACAGCAAAACAAAGTAAAAACTGAATCATAAAAGCCACTCACACAAATGCAAAGTAAAACATGACAAAGTACGCCAGTCGTCACACAGCATTTCCCTTATGCAGCATTGGGCGTCATTGTCCCTGCGGTATTTATTTGCTCTCAGCAATCAGGCTAATTATTGAACACCAAATGATCTGAAAACTTCAGCCATGTCTGATATGTACCACTAATATATTTGCATTTCAGCAGCTGCAGTGCGAGACAGCACTGATGAGTAATAAAGTGTAGTTTGATTTGAGTCGACTTAAGTGAGAGAGTGATTATTTGTCACTGTGAAAACACCACAGCACAGCACACAGTGCACCACAACCAAATGTTCGTGAAGGAGCAGTGTACAGCTGACATAGGCAGCACCTGGGGAGCAGTACTTGGGGACGGTACCTTGCTCATGAGTACCTTTACCAGTCCGGGACTCTAACTGGTTTATATAGTTTACATTTGAAATGTTATGTTTCACTTGCAAGCTTTACAATATGACGAACGATGGCACTTTTCCTTGAATCTAACTTCAATCACGACAGAGATAGGGGAAGAGCTACAGGTGCAAAATTGACCGGGGTTTCTTCTGTAACACTTATTTAAGCTGAGTTGCATAAAGTGATTCAGCAGTCTTAAAACATGATCTACGTTCAACACAAAATCCAGTAGATTCTGCTGAGTTTATATGTGTGGTTTGAATATTAAATGTTAATTGCACGTTGCGCAGTCCTGCACTGCTCTTCACACTCTCAGCACATCATATTCTGGGCAGAAGCCTTTGATGGATTAATAAAGATGAAGCAATGGTAGAAAACTTTTTTGCATCAGAAGTTGATGCTCATATTTGATATGGGCAATGACCTTAAAAAAGAAGCCCTGGGGTGTTTAGAATTAGGTTTTAAAGTAAAGGAACAATTAAAGTCAGGGTGTGAGATTGTTATAAGAATGTAGAGTGTCCTTTGCAAACTGAAAGTGGTTCACTAAAGTGGTATGATGGTTAGCACTGTCGCCTCACAGCGAGAAGGTCCTGAGTTCGATCCCTGGGTCAGCCGTGGGGGGCTTCCCGTGTTTGCGTTGGTGTTCTCCGGGTGCTCCGGGTTCCTCCCACACTCCAAAAGCATGCAGTTTAAGTTGATTGGTCACTCTAAATTGGCCCCATAAGGTATGAATATGAGTGTGTTTGTGTGAGTGTGTGTGTGTGCGGTGTGTTTCTAATTACATAGTGCACACGTGTGATTCTCCCACAGTGCTATTAGAATGCTGCTTGCTGTTTTAGCTACAGTCTATGAGTACGGGCAGCAGATTCTGACGTAAAGACTTTGCCTGTGTCTCTGTAATGCTGCTAAAGGTTTATGCAAAATAAGTTAGCAAAAGAACAGACTGTCCAGTTAGCTGCAGGACGAAGGAAGAAAAAGCAACGAAATAAACCTGACTCACATGTATCAGCCCTTACAAAAATTTTAAGCTTCTGCCTAAAACAGTCGCCGTTAAGCTTCGGCAAACGTTGCCGCAAATTTGCAGCAAGGTCATATTTTCACATGCAGATTAAGTTTGCGGCAAACTAGTGGTGGACTTGTGGCAAACGTGTAAATTTGTCACCAAAAGCTCACTACAAGTTTGGCTTTACTGGCAAATAGTTTTGGCAAATCACTGGCAGATGCATTTGTCACTAGTGACAGTTTGTCATTGTCGCCACAACATTGCTGTAAGTTTGCCGCTAGTGGCTGACAATGACAAACTTGTGGCAACAAATTCTGGCAAACTCCACTGTTTGCCACAAATTAACCTCAAGTTTGCCACAAACATTTAGTTTTTGTAAAGTGGGTTTTTATGGACATTGTGCTGGTAATAAAGAGAGACTCCAAACTGATGTTGCTGGAAGTTCTTTTGTTATTAGTTTTTGAGTCTTTGTTTAGTGTGTGTGTGTGTATGTGTGTGTGTGATGTCCTTAGTAAGGATTAGGGCTGGGTATCGTTGCTGATTTCCTGAATTGATTCGATTCCGATTCACAAGGCCATGATCCGATTCAATTCTCGATTCGATTCGATATCAACTTATTTAGATATTTCTTTGCGTCAGTACTAGTTTTGCTTGGTTATAAAGTAACTTGTTTTAAAACCGAAGTGTTGCCAAACATCGACCTTTAGGTCAGACGGTGATTTAGCGGAGCAGCTTCAGCCATGGCTCTATTTGGTTTCGGTTTCGCCGGTCTCACGTTTTTATAGCCCTCCTTGCGCGGTCGCGAGAAGTAGTGCATAACCACGAGGAAAAGATCGATCCGCGAATTTTTGAATCGGTATTGTATTTTTCGAACGAGAATCGATATTGATCGGTGAATCGATGTTTTGAACCCTAGAACACAAAATGATTCCAACTCGGTCGTTTTTACCACATGTCTGCCTCTTATGTTTTCCGCCAGTGAATAGCAGGTGATGTCTAGTGTGGATCACGATGCAATAGCCTTGCCATGGTTACCATAGTCACTTGTAGTATGTAGGGAATTTAAGATTTGGGTCTGTGTCCACCAAACGTGGTTTTGGCAGCAGCCATTTTCAATACAAATACATTGAGCTTCAGCGTTCAGAGCGCTAAATGCCTTAAGGCTGAAATATACTTGCTTTGATCTACGTATGCGTATCCGTACACAGTTGCGTTGTTAACCTTGGTGATGATATACTTGCGTCCATACTGTGCGTCATAATCTGTAGTGTGTACTCCTTACCACTCAGGGTCAGTGTCGAGGCCGCAAACCTAAGAATGAATGAATACCTGTATCTTAAAATCGTCATCTGTTATTCCAAACAAACGCCTTAATAGATCTCAGCAAATGGGGAATTCTTTTTTGACTTTTTGAGTGCAGTTCTCGCAACACTGCCCCTATAAATTACGCAGGTATTGCATCTCTGTGCATACCAAGTGAGTATCGCGTACCTAAAACCGACGAAAGAACACAGGATACGGATCGTGGCTGTACGTACGTACATATGTACGTAGGTAACAGCAAGTATATTTCAGCCTTTAAGCAAAAAAAACAAAAAAAAACGGCAGTGAAGTTTTTTAACCGCAGCTCTCAGAGCGTTTCAAGTTGAAATCCGTTCAACTATTAGAACAGCGTGGGCTTTCATTAACACGCCACTTGTCTCTTGCCAGCCAATCGAACTCGAGAAAGGGGCGGGGCGTACACTGTCAAGGACTTGGTGAACACAAGCCCTTAAAGGCACGAACACAATAGAATTAAGTACCTCATACCTCATTACTCGTTTACGTGTATCCATGGAATCCAAAGTTTAAACAATCTTCACTTTGAGGGCGTTATTTTTTTACATTTGTGTTTAATGTGGCTAAAACTGTTCACGTGTAAACGAAGGGCCCAAACATATATTTTAAAATGTGTTTATAAAAATATCTGCATATGAGTAAACAGGCTCCCAAATGTCCCCCAAAATGAGCTTTTGCTGCTTAAATTTAGATTTGAATTAAAAACTTAAATGCAAAGCTTAAACTTTTTTTTTTTGACGTTCTACATCTAAAACGTGTTTTACATTATTACGGCCAGAAACTCAAATATGCGTCTGTTATGTAGAAACAGGATTTAGTTTCTCACGTCCTTCTTGTGAAGTTTAATATCTGCATCAGGTCTGTGGCTTCTCTATCAAAGTCTCCCCGCTTCCCTTTCCTCACAATTCCTCTTCTTGTCTCTCTTTGTCCTCTTTTGTCATTCTCTCCACACTCCGCCACACACGTTGTCACCATCGGGGTCTCTTCGCTCTTCATCTTCCCCCACACCTCCCACTTCAGCTGTTCCCTTTTCTATCTGTGTGTGGAGGAGTTGACGGTCCCTCTCTCTTCCTTCCCTCATCCCTCGTTACTCTCGTCCCGTTTCCTCTTCCATTCCGTCAAGGCCACTTTCCAGCCTCTCTGTACTTCTCCACTGTTTTAAGAAGATGAGTCAAGTCATATTTTAGCGGTCCATACATGAGATGATGTAACGTTACACTTAAACAACTCAGTTATGATACTGAAGTTGGCAGTGACGGTGGCGCAGTGGTTAGCGCTGCCGCCTCACAGCGAGAAGGTCCTGGGTTCGAACCCCGGGGACGGCCGAGGGGTCCTGTGGAGTTTGCATGCCCTCCCCGTGTTCGCGTGGGTTTCTGGTGACGTCTGCTCTCCCACAGTCCAAAGGTGCATGCCAGGTTAATTGGCTTAATTTTAAAATTGGGCCCTGTGAAGGTGTGAATGTGTGTGTGTGACCGCAGGACGTGGTGGGGGTGTGGGTTGTTCTATGCAGGCGCTACGCCTGCCCAGGGTTGTTCCCCGCCTTGCGTCCGACAGTTCCCAGGATAGGCTCCGGTCCCCCCGCGACCCCAGTTGGGATTAAGCGGTTTAGATAAGGATGAATGGATGGAAGTTGACAGCGCTTATTAGCAGTTTGTCATCAGTGGTTATCAATATTTCGTTTTGGATTGATTATTCATCTTGACTGAGAGACCTGCTGTTAATTATTCGCTTTGACAATTCCTAGTTTAAACGTGTGAGGAAGTGAGGTCTAAAGTTGGTATTTATGGGACAAGATAAGGGAATTTTTGGCCGATGCGGATATCCGGTATTTTTCCTGCTTATATCTGCCGAGCGCAGTCAGAGTTGAGGTATTTTGCTTGCCAAAGTTCCACTGCATGCTCAGAATTTTGGCACAAAATAGCGCCATAGCGCTGACATTTCAAACAGCGCCAAGTCCAAAGGAGTGTGAAAGCAGACTTGAGCGAGATTTGAGCATTTGAGATAGTGCGCAATATTTCAGAAGAAGTCATCATTTCTATGTGGTGTACTAAGTCAACAGGGTGACATGTATGACACTCCATGTGCACACACTCCATGTGCACTACCTAGTGCGTAGAGAGCCGTTAAGCTCCAACCCCAGCTGTTTCCTGAGATACCACATAGATAAGTATGATAAGAGCGCCTATTAAGTGAGGTAGGACGCGGCTCGGGACACAGCCCATGTGCGTAGCCTGCTATGAGGCAAACACCCCTGCCAGTTAGCGCGACATGTTCGCTAAGGTCAATAAGCTGCCACCTTTCTATTTACACAATCCGCCATTATAAAAATATCAGACAATTCTAAGCATCGATCCGATGCCGATGACTTAAAAAAAGCATATCCGATGTGATTCCAGTAGTATTGTGCATTCGTAGTGGAGGTGTAAACCTTCACTGGTCTCAAGCCATCTGGGACATGACATTATGTCAACGCTTTTGATAAGGAGTATTCAAGCATCACGATGCATCCCATCATTTTTTCGACATTAATTCGCATTGCACGCAGATTGGCATGGATCACAGATCGGGCAGCCATAGCTGCTACTGATGTTCTTTTTAACTAGAATTGACTTGGCTGAGGAGGGCATAATCTTCCTCTCTGCCACACCGCAGAACATCTTAAGGAGTTGGTATGTAACGGTAGGATGTTCGCCCCGTGATCAGAAGGTTGCAGGTTCAAATCCAGGGCCGGTAAAGGTACTGAGGTACTCATGAGCAGGGTACTGTCCCCAATCACTGCTCCCTGTGCGCTTGTTAGCTGCCCAGTGCTCCTTTATGGATGGGTCAGATGCAGAGGTTGTGTGTGCTGTGCTGTGTGTTCACAATGACAAAAAATCACTCCACTTTCAAAAAATCACTCACCTTTTAACACTTGTTACACTTAACATGTTAGCGTTCAGTTTATCTGTAAAAATGAGAATGAAAACACAGGGAGTCCAGCTTTTGGAAAATGAGCATGTTGGATTTCACCTCACCAAAATGTACGCCTGATTTAACTAGAGAACTATCTGTCTATCTTAGCTGACTGACGAACGTTGACTTAACTCTCAAAAAGAATAAAGGTGAGTGATTCATCCACAGACGCTAGATCGCCAGATCCAAAGATCTAAACACTTAAAACAATAGCGTAGGATGTAATTAAACACGCCAACAAGCCAGACGTCTGCTGGCTATTTTACATTTCCCAACACACGTCAAACACTACCACGACAGACAAAAGCAACCAACCAACAGGTTAAGAAATGGGACGGTCCACATTATGGCTGTCTGATCGTATTCTATTAGAATGTTCCCACGCGGGTGAGAATGGAAGGGGACTTGTATTCTCATATTTTTTGTAGTAACATTGTGTAACATTGGGATCCTGGCTCTTGATTGGTTGTGGTCAGACTTCTCATATCCCCTGTAATTCGAAGCATATTCATACATTTTTTGTGCCAGAATTCTGAGTAAGCAATTGAACTTTTGTGAGCCAAATCTAGTGTCTGTGAGCGCTCAACTGCACACAATTTAACACCAATGTCCAATCAATGAGAATTTAGAAGCTGCTGCACAGTAATGGTGTGAAGAAATGCTTGAGGAATCATACAAGACAGAGTCCAGTCAGTTGATGCACTAAATCCATGTTCTTGCCGTTTTATGTCTTTCAGTCAACTGTGACCCTCCACGGCAAAACCAGTTGCTTCTCTCAATTTTTTTTTCAAAATTGAGTTATTATGTTTCTTGAGTTATTATGTTTATGAAAGAGCATAAATCAAGCTTCAAAACGATACCTGTATCGAATGAATCGGACGACATGGATGGATTTGAGATAGCAATATTCAAAGTGAGTCGCTGGTTTCTCCTGTCACACAAAGTGAAATCTGAGAAATCTGCCTTGAAAGATTCTCATTGACGAGCACTCACAGACGCTATGCGTCATGCTACGCTTTGCATTTACGGTAGCCTACGCTGCATTCACAGCCACACGGATAGCCTACCTGCGTTAGGTTAACTGAACTCGGGAGATGAAGATGGATTCCTGAGAAATATCTTCACGCTAGTCAACCAGTGGATTTAGCGTAAATATTGAAGTAGAGCGGTCAAAACAGAAACTTTTAACATTCTGCTGGAATTGAATTCTCACCTCAAGAAAAGTCACGTTTTTAGATGGAAAGGGTAAGTTTTTCAGCGAAATTTGGATTCACAACAGTACAGTATAGATCTTCCACTGTTTCAAAACACTAAAAACAAAAAATCCAAAATGTTACTCCACGCAACATAAACGCTTATTTTTCTCTGAAACCTCCGTTGCGACACGCGACTGGTTTTGCTTTTGAAATACAAATGTTTCATCGTTAAAGGAAGTTTGCTTTAAAATAGTGTTAAAATTGCATCTCTGTCTTGTATCACTCGTGATTCTAATTCAGCGGTGTTTCTCGCTTGCTCAGAGAGAGCGGAGTGTCTTGGCTTCATACACACACACACACATATATATATATAAAGGTGGTCTTGTGACTTGTTTCTCAGAAGTTGGCCGAGAGGAATCTTCCCCCTCACTTCCCCCGCTGCAGAGCGTTCAGGGGCACCACCAGGCGTTCAGACTCTCACTCCATCACCGGCTTCTACTTCCACTGCAATTAAGAAAGATTTCACACCTCTAAAAGACTGTCACAGCACCTAGTTGCGTGGAGAGATTCAAACCCCGTTTCAGATTGCATTTTCTCCCCCCCCTCTTTCTCTCACTGCTTACGCCTCCCTCCCATTCTCTCTCTCTCTCTTTTTTCTCCCTGAAGCCGTTAACAGTGAATTACCCAATCCTGCAGCGCGCTCAAAATGTCCATAATTATGCCACATAATGGCAGCACCTCCCCAGGCCCCCCTGCACACACTCCACAGCCAGGAGAGAGAGAGTGAGTGAGTGTGTGTGTGTGTGTGTGTAGCAGGAATGTTATGATCCATTAGCTGCCATTAATGATCAGCTAAAGCAACCTCCATAGTACAGAGCAGAGCAAAGACTGAGATTTATCCCAAATGTACATGGACGGAGTTTCTCTCTCATACACACTTCATATCGTTCTCACTCACTCTTCCTCTCTGTCACTTTCTCTTTTCTTCCCTCTCTCACTCTCTCTCTCCTCACTCACTAACACACTCCTTTCTCTCTCACTCTCCTCTTCGCTACTTTCTTTGTGTTCCTTGCTGTCTCTTCCTTCCTTCTCTCTCTCTCTCGTTCTCTCTTCACAAACATGTTCCTTCTCCCTCCTCCCTCTCTCTCTCTCCTCTTCTACACACACACTCTTTCCCTCTTTTGCTATTTCTCTCTCACTCATCCTCGTCACACTTCCTCTCTCTGTCACTTTCTCTTTTCTTCTCACTCTTCCCTTTCAAGATTCTCAAGACTCCTTCACTCACTCTCACTCAGTAAGACTGCCTTCACTCTCACTCCCTATCTTCTCCTGTTTTCATTCTCACTCTCTCTCTCTCTCACACGTTCCATCCCTCACTGTCTTATTCACTTACTCAGTCACTCCCCAACACACTCCTTCCCTTTCACTCGCTTCTGTCACTTTCTCGCTTTTCTCTCGCCTCTCTCTGCTCTCTTTGACTTCTTGTCCATTAATTCCAAACGTTATAGAAACAGAGTTTCAAAATCGCTGTTTTCACTGACCAAAACGCTTGTTCACGTGTGGGATCTAAAAAGGCCAAAACGCATAGAAAACTCTCCCTTTCAGAAATACCTGTATGTGTGGACATGGCCTCAGTCTAAAACTAATCCTAACGCCCCCCTCCCCATCTTTCAATCCAACTGAAGTTTTACTTGTCCACACATATCCATACGAGTCCAGCGTTTTGGAAAATCTTCATGTTAGAGGGGGTTTTTAAAAATATGCGCTTGAGGTGGCTGAACGGCCCAAAGGTATAAAAATATCTGCATACGTGTAAACAGGCCCTTAGTCTCCCTTTTTCTAGACACTTCCACTCTTTTTTCTCTCCCTTTCTTTCTTTCTCTCAGACACTCACCCTTTTTTTCTTTCTCCTCTTCTTTCTTCTCAGACACTCACCCCCTTTTTCTCTCTCCTCTTTCTCTTTCTCTCTCTCATTTTTCTCTCCCTCTTTCTCTTTCTCTCTCTCAGACACTCACTCCTTTTTTCTCTCCTTCTTTCTCTTTCTCTCTCTCAGACACTCACTCCCTTTTTCTCTCCCTCTTTCTCTTTCTCTCTCTCAGACACACCTTCCCTTTTTTTACACTGAGCAAATATGCTCTATCTCTCTGCTGTGCTGGAGGCGAGGGCAACGAAAAAGGTTTTAAAATCCTGACACACCTGAAATATTTATCTACCAAACTTTTCATGCCACAGCGTGCATTTGCCTCATGAGTTGTGGTTGCCGTTCGTGTGTTATTTTCAGGATTGTGGAAAGTTGCCAGAGTGGTGGCTCGTGAAATGTTAACGAGTTTTAAAAAATTGCAGAAGTAAGTAATGTCAAATGTCAGTTTAGAATCTCTGCCGCTGCCACACAGATGGTTTTAAAAGTGAAGAGGTGACTTTTGGTGAATAGAACGGTAGACCTGGACAATTAATGTCTAATCGATGTAATATTGCCCACCGCAATTACTGTGTGTGTGTGTGTGTTTGCAGGCAGGAATGTAAGAAGCTGCGTGAGGAGCTGCGTGAGGACCATGAGGAAGATAAGCGAGCGGCTCTTACCCAGCTGGCACAGAACAAAGAGCAGGAACTGGGCAGTGCCCGGGAGAGCTGGCAGAGAAAAGTGGAGGACTTGCTGGAGCAGGTGGGCGATCCCAACACCACACACACACACACACACACAGGCACTCCAGCACAGCAATATTTATTCATGGGAAATGGGAGAGCAATGTTCAGCACACATTGTAGGGTATTGAGCATTCTACTCTCCCTTTATTTATTGGTTTATATTATCGGAATGGCATATGCCGGACGTGCGTGTTTATATAGATTTTTTGTTCAGGAGGCCCAGAGCGACTCATTTATGAAGGTATTTGATGAGAAAATAACAAGACAGACCTGGTATCATGAGCAAATATTTTTGTTGCTTAAATTTTATAAGAAATGTTTTGTTTTCCGTGAACATTTTAGACATTTGTATGTTAAAATTTCTGTAGGAATATAATATTTGCAAGCTGGGACATTCTATAGATAATTGCAGAGAAATAAAAGTCAGATGGAAACGAGCTGATCTCTGGAATACGGTCAAATACATGTGAAATGCTTTATTGCATGAAAACACAACGCATAGGGTGACTTCTCTTGCTTTCAGCAATACATGTCTCATGCATGTGCGTGATTCCTATACAAAGTTATCAAAGGGGGCAAAAATTCACACAGTTTTCACACTGATCTCTTATAAGAGTGCATTTTAGATTTTATATCTTTACAATATTTATTTATTATGGTCTTTATTAATAATTCATCTAAATTAATCCCCTTTTTTGCTGTAAAAGTATTTACAGATTCAAATGAATTTTGGTTTATGAGTGAATGAACGAACATCCCGGTAGCAGCTATGGCTGCCCAATCTGCGTGCAATGCTGAGTAATGTAGATAAATGCATCGAGATATCGTATCGAATCGAATCGTTGACCTAATAATGGTAATCGAAACTAATAGTGAGACCAGTGAAGGTTCACAACTCCACTATCAAGCGTTCCGTCTGGACGTTTTTAAAACATAACGTTTCCTGGGCCAGGCAGTGCTTCTCGTCTGCGTCCTTCATTTTTTGCAAAGCCACTGTGGCCAGAACATTGTTCCAGTTTACATGTCTCTAGTTTGTATATTGTTTTGAATCATGGTCTGTAAAGTGAGTAATAATTGAGCAATAAGAGGAAAATGAAAATGATGTGGAGAGAGGGAAGGATGTGATATTTAAAGTTCATCTGTTTAACCCCCGCTGAGTCATATTTTAAGAATTTTGGGGGGCAAACAGAATAAATCCTGCAATCAGCTGTGTGACATTTTCTTAATCTGTTCAAACCTTTCAAATGTCAACAGAATGTTTCTGATGCCAATTATGCAGTTTCCTAACACTAACATTTTGATGATCAATGAAGAGAATCAACTTGTATTTCCAATAAATACTTTCCTCCCTGAGTTTGAAGAGGTTATAATATTTGGTTAACGTTATTGATATTTGAGTTTTTCTTCAGTATCATTTTAGTAAATCTTGACGTATTAAATAAACGAAATGAACACATACTACCTCATGAAGAGCTGGCCCTTAACTGCAGCTTAATCTCATTCTGCATTTCATCGTCTGATATAATGTAAGATTACTGTAACATAATATGCGCGTGAAGTGTTAAAGCTAAAGAAATGTATTTAACACACAGCCAGGACAACCTGCAGCACTGCAGATGAGCTAGAGACTGTAAAATCTGCATGATAGGAGTTTTATCATACAGTTATTATCCAGGATCTTCTGAATTGGAAAAACTGAGATGAAATACTGAGATTTGTGCTTTGCTAGGCAGTACTTAAGGGTAGATAAGTGCAGCATGTAGCAGAAATGATTATTTTGCGGTGACATGCTGTAAAAATATTAGATTTGATTAAAATCACAGATGTTTTCTATATAGCGTTTTATATCCTGTATAATACCGGCATATGGAAATTGTATCTGCTTACTGGCAGTTGATGAGATTAACTTAGGCTTGTTTCACACTGGATGAAACTCAATGTGTCTGCTCTGTTTTTATTTATTTACAATCAGTTTTGGTGCTTGAATTGCCTGAAGAAAAGAAAAGGCCTTTTGTCAGCCAATTTCTTTTTTTCTTTGTTTGCAGGAGCTGAAACTGATTGGGAAACATATGAATGTTAGCTTTGGAGCTTTGGAGCAATTGAAGCAAATATTTATTGTGATATTGAGATTCTTTTCCATCTCTATAAACACAAGCAGTGTTGGGCAAGTTACTAACAAAATGTAACATTACAGATTAGTAGTTACTGTTATTTCAAAGTAATTCGTTACATTTCAGTGTCACTGTTTCTGAACTGTAATGCGTTACACGACTCCTGCATTATTTTTGAGTTACTTTTACCAAAATAACTACAGAAGTAGGACGTTCTAAAATACTGAAATGTAGTTTACTGCAGTTCATTATACATCCAGTGGAGGGTGATGTGGTGTAGCTCTTTTCTCTCGCACTAAAGGTCTCGTGGTGTTGGTGATTTTGACATAAAAGCAAAATAGCACCAAATTTCGGGTTAAAAGGGTGTTGTAACGTTTGTTAGTGAAGTATGTAACAAGTATAATATTACTGTTTTACATTGTTCTCCAGCACCACTACAGAGTCCGAAGTGCACATAGCCGATTCAGCAAGTTCTTTCAAGGCCTCTTTTTCAGAGTGCACTTTAGTTTCCAATGCCGAAACTGCTGCCTCGTTCTCCGCTTTTAGCGTGGCAATTTCTCCCCTCAAGAAAGTATTTATAGCCTCGATTTTCCCCTCAATTTTGTTACAAATGTCTGACTTAACAAGGGCTAATTCAGAGTGCAGTAATGCTATCGCTTCCAGAACCGCACTCTTTTCCGAAGACTTTCCTTCGGCTTCGTGGTGTTGGCTTGCTAGCTCCATCGGACATGTAACTTCTTTAAGCCCAGGATCATCAGTCTTGGGCTGTGTTTTCCATGGCATTGCGGTTATAAAGTCACTTTCCTGAATCACAGTTGATCCTAATACACCACCTTATCAACTCCTATGAGGAAATCCGCCGTTTGGCTTGGTTTAATCGAAATTTTACATATTATCTGCCGGAGCAACCGGAGAGTGCGTCCTACTCGCTCATCGCTCAACAGCGCCCCCCACAAGTATAATATTACTAAAAATGAATTGTTTATGACTTACATTACTGCGTTACATTACTGTGACTGCGTTACTTTTGAAACGCGTTACTCCCAACACTGAACACAAACATTCAGACATCCCAAGTCTCCCGGAAGTTCCGGGCGTCTCCTACATGTTGATAGCGGCTCCCTGATGCCCGCACATTGAATAAAATATCCCGGAAACTAGAGCAAGCAAACAAGAGCCTGCACGCGAGACAGTAGCGTGTGCATCGCACACTTGAGAGAAGCGCGCACATGACGGAATGAGAGAGAGAATGTGCGTATGTGTGGATCACTGCGTGTGTGCTTGTTCATGTAGCCCCTGCTAGACAAAGAGCTTCCTGATTGGTTTACTTAGCAAAATAAGCCAATCAGATTTCAGTGTGGGTGGGTTAGGGTTAGGGTTAGGGTTTCACTCCCTGAAATGAGTTTGTGCAGGTTGGGATGTCTGAACATTAGAATTAGAATGTACCGCTGAACAGGAAAGATGTGGCTAGTTTTTGCCTTTAAAGATGCCGCCTGCTATGTGCTGTATTCCAAATAAACTTCACTGTTTCCTTCACAAGCGTGATATTGGCTTCTGAGCACCTACATGCATCACTTGTCAAAGAGACTGTGTTGTACACGTTTGGGAATTGCTGTGCAATAACTGGCTGTGTTTTGAAAGGTCAGTAGCAAATAAGCCCAACAGCCACATCATGGACTTTGTTGTGAGCAGCTAGACCTCACAAAGGAAAAACACACCAAGAAATGTGACCTTCCACGGCAAAACCAGTCGCTTGTCGCAACGGAGGTTTCCGAGAAAAATGGCCGTTTATGTTGCATGGGGTAAAAGTGTTTTGAAACAGTGGAAGGTCTATACTGTACTGTTGTGAATAAATTTCGCTGAAAAACTTACCCTTTCCATCCTAAAAACGTGACTTTCTTGAGGTGAGGAATTCAATTCCAGCAGAATGTTAAAAGTTTCTGTTTTGACCGCTCTACTTCAATATTTACGGTAAATCCACTGGTTGACTAGCGTGACGATATTTCTCCGGAATCCATCTTCGTCTCCCGACTTCAGTTAACCTAACGCAGGTTTTGCCGTGGAGGGTCACAAATAACTTGATCAGTTAGTCATGATTACATACTTCATTCATTTACTTCAACTTCAACTATAATTGATGTGATTTCTTCTTTTATGATAACTTTTTTTTTGCAGTCAGTTCACAGAAATGAGGGGGGCACAGTGGTTAGCGCTGCCGCCCACAAATTAACAACTGTTGTGTGCGTCGAGCTGAAAAGGTTAACAAATTCACTCTTCAACAGCCATGAAAAGTTTTGCGTTGGCAGACAGGAAGTGTGTTAACATGACTTATTGATCGAATCTTTTTTTTTTCTCCAGTAAACAAGCCAGTGCTGATCAGTGTTGTGTCCCGCTGTGTGAAAGCAAGATAATTTCTGTAAATCACTTCTCTCGTTCTCCAGGTGTGGGTTTTAGTATTTTGCGAGGTGTTTTGTGTTGCCGGCATGATGCGTGATGATCAGATCACGGTTGTGGTAGCGCCCTCCGGCAGTGAGCCCTAATGAGGTTAGCAGCCTGCTCATCCGCACTGGCCTTCATCCTCCTCATCCTCGTCTACCTCCTCCAGAGACGCTGGTATTGGCGAGCGTGAGGTGAGAGTGTCAGCTGTCAGCTCTTCAGTCTCACCTCATCAGTGAGGCGTTAAGGCAGTTTACTCACACACACACTGAGAAAATCACTGACACACACACAAAATGTCCTCACAAAGCCACGTAAATCGGAGAAACTTCAGGCTTTCCTTACATCTTTATATGAGGTCCTGTCATAACAGATACTGATCTCTCTCTCCCTCCGTCACATATATACACTTTCACACACACACAACACAGACACCATCTCTCTTCTCACACACACGTTTGTGTAACGCTCTGCAGGTATATCTTCACCAAAAAGTCAGATAGTTTTCAATTAAAATCTGGATCCTTTTTATTAGTGCATTTTTCCTTATATTTTCTTATCTTCATCTACATAAATTTCAGCAAAAATGTCCTCACAAGAACCGGCTCCCATCTACAGAAATGTACACACAAGGACCAGCCCTCATTTACAAAAATGTTCTCACAAAGACCGATCCTGATCTACAAAAATGTCCCCACAAGGACCGATCCTGATCTACAAAAATGTCCCCACAAGTACCGATCCTGATCTACAAAAATGTCCTCACAAGGACCAGTCCTCATCTCACACTCATCTCACACTCACACATTAAACTGTCAACAGCATATTGGGGTGTCGTCTGTGGAACCACTGGCTGGCCATCTGTGGTGATGAGCTGAGCTCCTTTTAGTTTTTCTTTGCTCTCAAAAGGCATTAGCCGGCGTGTCACTTCTTCCCTGGTTACAAAGAGTCTGAACCTTTTACAGCAGGTTCAGAGTTGTCCCTCCTTCTCGCTCTGATGTCGGCTGATGTAATGGCAGAGCTCTTTAAGGCTGCAGGTTTTGTCGACCCTCTGAGAAGCCTGTTGTAATATAATCGCAATTGTTTCTTCTTCATAGCAGGTGAAAAAAGGCGTTAGGAAAACTAGCAGAGGTGCAGGAATTAAACGTCTTAACATTAGAGATTGGCCTTCGTAAGTACCCATTTATGTAAATGTCCACACATAGACTGGTGCTCATCTACAAAAATGAAGCAAGAATACTTATTAAAATGTGAAAGCTGAAATGAACAGAACTTAACCGATGCAATGCGAAAATGAAAACATTCTCTACCTTCAAAACATTGAGTCCTTAACGTGATTTGACATGATTACTGGATTAAATAGCTTCCATGTAGTTAGCTACCTTAGCTTGTAATTTAACTACTATATTAAAACAGTGGTTCGGCTTTAGTTTACCTACTTTTGATCAGAAGTACCTTGTAGCAGTTGATAGCATAACAGCTGGTTAGGGACTTGGCTCTGTGATTGGAGGATCATTGGTTCAAGTCCCGGACCGGTACATATACCACTGAGGTACTCATGAGCAAGATACCCTCCCCAAGCACTGGTCCACTGTCCACTGCTCCTTCATGGATGGCTCAAATGCAGAGGTCACATTGGGGCAGTAGGTAGTGTAATAGGTAGGGTTGACCCTGTGATCTGAGAGTCGCCAGTAAAGGTACCACTGAGGTACTCATGAGCAAGGCACCGTCCCTAATGACTGCTGCCCAAAGATGCCCACTTCTCCTTCACGGATTGGTCCAATGCTGAGGTCATATTTCGTTGTGGTGCACTGTGTATGGTCCATTCTACTTCCTGCACTGCCATCATTGAGTCCCTCAGCAAGACCATGAGCCCCAAGTCGCGCTCAAGGAGACTGTCCCTGTAATTACAGTAGAAAATGAAAATTGTTCTGGATAAGAGCGTCTGCTAAATGCCAATGTCAATTGTGTGCTCACAATGACAAATAATCACTCACATAAATCCACTTCACTTAAATTCACTTAAACTGCCGTTTAAAAGTCGAGTGGATTAAAGTTCGTACTCTTTTTCTGTAAGGAAGAAACAGTGGAGAAACAGTGCCACATTTTGATGCTCCTACTGTGCGATATTTGAGAGTTATGGTAACGGTATGTTTGAGTCTATTAATATGCTTCATTAATAATGTGGCTTAACTGCAGTCTGGGCCACATATGTTAGATCATATCTGGGGAGGGGTTTGTAAAATTCAGGCAGTTGAGTCGTCCAACAGCGAGAGGAGATTGTGCTTGTGATTCTGCCAAAAGAGACAAATAAACAACAAGCCCACACTTGCTAATTATCTCTGGGGTGAGAAAAACAGATGCTCTGAAGAAATGAGGAAATGTGTACCTGTGTCTCTGTAGATACATATTTTTTATTGCTGTCTCCCAGACTGTGAGTGTGTGTGTTCTTGTTTTCGGCTCTTTGTGAGGAATACATACAGATCAGTTTATTTGGCAAATAAACTGTAAAGGACCAATAGATAACCAGAAGATTTTCTTCTTTACACCTACTTTTTTATTGAAATACACAAACTGTAGTTAGTTATCCCGTTTGAGTTGAAAGAATTGACAAGGATCAGTCCCCATCTACAAAAATGTCCCCACAAGGACCGATCCTGATCTACAAAAATGTCCCCACAAGGACCGATCCTGATCTACAAAAATGTCCTCACAAGGACCGATCCTGATCTACAAAAATGTCCCCACAAGGACCAGTCTTCATCTACAAAAATGTCCCCACAAGGACCGATCCTGATCTACAAAAATGTCCCCACAAGGACCAGTCCTCATCTACAAAAATGTGCCCACAAGAACCAGTCCTCGTCTACAAAAATGTGCCCACAAGAACCGATCCTGAACTACAAAAATGTCCTCACAAGGACCAGTCCCCATCTACAAAAATGTCCTCACAAGGACCAATCCTGATCTACAAAAATGTCCCCACAAGGACCGATCCTGATCTACAAAAATGTCCTCACAAGGACCAGTCTTCATCTACAAAAATGTCCCCACAAGGACCAATCCTGATCTACAAAAATGTCTCCACAAGGACCGATCCTGATCTACAAAAATGTCCTCACAAGGACCAGTCCTCATCTACAAAAATGTGCCCACAAGGACCAATCCTGAACTGCAAAAATGTCCTCACAAGGACCAGTCCCCATCTACAAAAATGTCCACACAAGGACCGATCCTGATATACAAAAATGTGCCCACAAGGACCAATCCTGATCTACAAAAATGTCCCCACAAGTACCGATCCTGATCTACAAAAATGTCTTCACAAGGACCGATCCTGATCTACAAAAATGTCCTCACAAGGACCGATCCTGATCTACAAAAATGTCCCCACAAATACCGATCCTGATCTACAAAAATGTCCCAACAAGGACTGATCCTGATCTTCAAAAATGTCCTCACAAGGACCAGTCCCCATCTACAAAAATGTCCTTACAAGGACCAATCCTGATCTACAAAAATGTCCCCACAAGGACCGATCCTGATCTACAGAAATGTCCTCACAAGGACCAGTCTTCATCTACAAAAATGTCCCCACAAGGACCGATCCTGATCTACAAAAATATCTCCACAAGGACCGATCCTGATCTACAAAAATGTCCTCACAAGGACCAGTCCTCATCTACAAAAATGTGCCCACAAGGACCAATCTTGAACTGCAAAAATGTCCTCACAAGGACCAGTCCCCATCTACAAAAATGTCCACACAAGGACCGATCCTGATATACAAAAATGTGCCCACAAGGACCAATCCTGATCTACAAAAATGTCCCCACAAGTACCGATCCTGATCTACAAAAATGTCTTCACAAGGACCGATCCTGATCTACAAAAATGTCCTCACAAGGACCGATCCTGATCTACAAAAATGTCCCCACAAGGACCGATCCTGATCTACAAAAATGTCCTCACAAGGACCAGTCCCCATCTACAAAAATGTCCACACAAGGACCGATCCTGATATACAAAAATGTGCCCACAAGGACCAATCCTGATCTACAAAAATGTCCCCACAAGTACCGATCCTGATCTACAAAAATGTCTTCACAAGGACCGATCCTGATCTACAAAAATGTCCTCACAAGGACCGATCCTGATCTACAAAAATGTCCCCACAAGGACCGATCCTGATCTACAAAAATGTCCTCACAAGGACCAGTCCCCATCTACAAAAATGTCCACACAAGGACCGATCCTGATATACAAAAATGTGCCCACAAGGACCAATCCTGATCTACAAAAATGTCCCCACAAGTACCGATCCTGATCTACAAAAATGTCTTCACAAGGACCGATCCTGATCTACAAAAATGTCCTCACAAGGACCGATCCTGATCTACAAAAATGTCCCCACAAGGACCGATCCTGATCTACAAAAATGTCCTCACAAGGACCAGTCCCCATCTACAAAAATGTCCACACAAGGACCGATCCTGATATACAAAAATGTGCCCACAAGGACCAATCCTGATCTACAAAAATGTCCCCACAAGTACCGATCCTGATCTACAAAAATGTCTTCACAAGGACCGATCCTGATCTACAAAAATGTCCTCACAAGGACCGATCCTGATCTACAAAAATGTCCCCACAAGGACCGATCCTGATCTACAAAAATGTCCTCACAAGGACCAGTCCCCATCTACAAAAATGTCCACACAAGGACCGATCCTGATATACAAAAATGTGCCCACAAGGACCAATCCTGATCTACAAAAATGTCCCCACAAGTACCGATCCTGATCTACAAAAATGTCTTCACAAGGACCGATCCTGATCTACAAAAATGTCCTCACAAGGACCAGTCCCCATCTACAAAAATGTCCACACAAGGACCGATCCTGATATACAAAAATGTGCCCACAAGGACCAATCCTGATCTACAAAAATGTCCCCACAAGTACCGATCCTGATCTACAAAAATGTCTTCACAAGGACCGATCCTGATCTACAAAAATGTCCTCACAAGGACCGATCCTGATCTACAAAAATGTCCCCACAAGGACCGATCCTGATCTACAAAAATGTCCTCACAAGGACCAGTCCCCATCTACAAAAATGTCCACACAAGGACCGATCCTGATATACAAAAATGTGCCCACAAGGACCAATCCTGATCTACAAAAATGTCCCCACAAGTACCGATCCTGATCTACAAAAATGTCTTCACAAGGACCGATCCTGATCTACAAAAATGTCCTCACAAGGACCGATCCTGATCTACAAAAATGTCCCCACAAGGACCGATCCTGATCTACAAAAATGTCCTCACAAGGACCAGTCCCCATCTACAAAAATGTCCTCACAAGGACCGACCCTGATCTACAAAAATGTCCTCACAAGTACATTAAGAGACAAATAAACAACAAGCCCACACTCGCTAGTGAAATGAGGAAATGTGTACCTGTGTCTCTGTAGATGCATATTTTTTAATTGCTGTCTCCCAGACTGTGTGTGTGTGTGTATTCTTGTATTCGGCTCTTTGTGAGGAATACACACAAACGTCTCTGACTCCTAATGATGCTGCTAAGAAGTCTGATAGGGATGAAGGGCTAATCTTGAGGAACATAATCAAAAATATTTACGTACCTTATTTTTGGTTGCTGCATAGGGCCCTGTGTCCACCAAACGTGTTTTTTGTGCTGAGAGCGCCTATTTTTAATACAAATCCTATGAGCTTCAGCGTTCAGAGTGGTGCCTTCAGCGGGGAAAAAACACTGGTGGAGACGTTGTTTTACCACAGCGCTCGGAACGCTTCAAGTTGAAAATGTTTTTTTTTACCACAGCACTCTGGAAGTGAGGTTTTGATCGCACTCTGTTATTTTTAAGTTTTTAATTACTATTAGTCAAAAAAGGTTGGAAGCAGTAAAATGAAATGATGAGTAGGTGTAAGTTAACATTTAGTTGGTAGTGTAAATGTCATGTAGAACTGTAATTATCCTCGTTCTTACAAACATGAAAATACAAGTGTGTGTGTGAGTGTGTGTATGTGTGTGTCAAATTTTCTCCAGTTGCCACACATCAGATATTTACCTTTGTGTTGTGATATAACTTCGTCGATAATAAGAAATGATAATTGCTTGTGATTATAAATATTATTATTTACCTTGTTTACCTTTAACCTTGAATAATGTCATTTGAAGTTTTGTCACAATACAGTATGTGACCCTCCACGGCAAAACCAGTCGCTTGTCGCAAATTTTCAAAATTGAGTTATTATGTTTTCATGAAAGGGCGTAAATCAACCTTCAAAACGATATCTATATTGAATGAATCAGACGACATATGACTGAGATATCAACATTCAAAGGAGTCGGGTTTCTCCTGTCACGCCAAGTGAGAAACGGAGAAATCTGCCTTTGAAGTTGACTATCAATGTAGTACCCACAGACGCTTGGTGCGGTCGCGGCTACGTTTGTATTTACGGTAGCCTACGCTGCATTCACAGCCACACGGATAGCCTACCTGCGTTAGGTTAACTGAACTCGGGAGACGAAGATGGATTCCGGAGAAATATCTTCACGCTAGTCAACCAGTGGATTTACCGTAAATATTGAAGTAGAGCGGTCAAAACAGAAACTTTTAACATTCTGCTGGAATTGAATTCCTCACCTCAAGAAAGTCTCGTTTTTAGGATGGAAAGGGTAAGTTTTTCAGCGAAATTTATTCACAGCAGTACAGTATAGACCTTCCACTGTTTCAAAACACTAAAAACAAAAAACCCAGTCGTTTTTCTCGGAAACCTCTGTTGCGACAAGCGACTGGTTTTGCCGTGCAGAGTCTGTGAATCGAGTCTCGATTCTGTGAATTACAGTTCAATGTTTGGTGATATCACAAAGTTTGATACGATTTGGATTTGATTCAGGACTCAGTCATCGATGAGACAGTATCATATGCTGACTGAACACAATCAATTCCATTTGTATCAAATCACAAAAGGCAACTAAAATATCATTTAACATTTTTATTCCTGAGCTCAACCTGACATTTACATGAAAAGCAACCTCTGCTAATAAAAATAGACCTTACAATATGATATCTGACAAATCTTCTCATTTTGGATCGATGCTGTGGGCTTATTAACCATAGAATCAATGTATTGACGTAGACTGATGTATCGTTACATTCATCCTTTCTACACCTGTCCCTCCTATGCAGATCTCGTTGCTGAAGCAGAGTCTGGAGATGCAGCTGTCACAGTCGCAGCACTCTCTGCAGCAGCTGCAGGCACAGTTCAGCCAGGAGCGCGAGCACCTCAGCCAGCAGCTGCAGGAGGTGGAGATGGAGCACCAGCGCAGGGAGGAGCGGCTGCGCGATGCCCACTGCTGCGCCATCCAGGACATGCAGGAGGCGCGCCAGCACGACCTCAAGGTCTCACCCGCCGTGCACTCGTTCAAACGTCATCACTTAGCATTTCTCTCCCCCCCCCCAAAAAACCCTGCGCAGCTCTTCGCCTGTGTGTGCTGTCTGCTTTTTTTGGGCTGTTATGTCTGCTGTGTTTTTGGTCCTGCTTTATCTTAGTCTCTGATTAGTTTTCCGTATTTCTGTCTGATTCTCAAGCCCAGCTGACAGTCTCACGTCCTAGTTTCAGAAGTGGTTTAGGGTCTTTGCCCAGTCTGCATCTGCTGTGGACTCAAGATTCAAGATACTTTGTCACAAATATACTTCTATCCCACCTCCAGCACTACCTCGCTTGTGCCCCTGAGTAAGACCTCAAGTTGCTGAAAGGAGATGTTCTAAATAAAAGATGCTGCTTACTCTTGTGAATGCTAATTAAACCAGACTAGCGATACCTGAAGAAATTGTGTGATTGCTGTGTGATTAAAATGGACAAAAGGATAAAAGAGTGAAACATTTCTGCGGATTATAGTTGCCCAAGCTGTTAAGCTGTGAGCTGTTTCATTATGCTTAAACTCACGTCGCGAAAGGGCTAACCACAACCCAGCCACTGAGGCTACATGAGTTAGTGTTGTTCCACTGTGGTGACCCATAACGGGAGAAGCTGGAAGAAGAAGATGAAGATGAAGAAGAAGAAGAAGAAGAAGAAGATGAAGGAAAGGGTTAACCGCACAAAAAGTAATAGCACAGTTCTCCTTAATGGTGACGTCCCCTTGTGGCCAAAATAGGGAAAGACAGCCTTAATGGTGCAATGGCAGCCCCCGCCTTGTGGCAAAAATCGGGAAAGACAGCTTTATTGGTGGTGCTACTACATTGTTTTAGCTGAAAGGAGGGTTTTTTAAGCCAGTGTAGTGTCTTTATGACAAAAACTGTGGAAGTCATTAAAGTGACATAACGTGGGAGGAAATAGACAATAGCTGGCACACATCAATCACAAATAATGAAGAGAACAGGGTGATTGCTAGTACGCAGCAAGGGTATGTTTTGGGGGTAGCATGCGATCTCCCATTCCCTTTAAAATGTCACGCGCACTGCCTCCTGCGACCGATAGTAGGACCCGGAAGTGGTCGGTCGCGATTCAAAGGGTATAAAAGGAGTCATTTCCTCGCGGCGCGGCGCTCTGCCATTGAGTCACCTGGCCCATCTCTCCGACCCCGTGGGCTTCAACTGTGAGTACTCTCAGTTATTGCGTTCATCTCTTTGATAGAGTGTGTGTTGCTAGAACGCAGATTTGCGTGGAAATCCTTGCTCTTTGTGTAAGAGACTTCTTAAATCAACTTGCCTACCTATTCGCGTTCTCAGCAGCATTTGGGTTAACCACCGTGCTACATGGGCTAACGGCTAACGAGTAGCAGTTTGCTAAATCCTAACCAGATCACTGGGGAACTGTGAAAGTTCAGCATTCGGTTCAAATCCTAACCAGATCCCTGTCCGAATCGTGAAGTAGTCTGACAGCCGCTGGAAGATTGTTAACGTCTATTTGTGTCGTCTATTTGTTCCCTGACGTAAAACCCTTGTTTTTTTTGCACTTTGGCGCCCTCAAACTAGCGCTTTGCACAGTATTGCGACATGCGTGAGCCCAGTACGTTTTTGGGCCTTGCCTTTTTTCAATGCTGACTTAAGCTTCTGCTGGTTTTTAGAACTTTTTTGTGTATGTCTGCTGTGCTACCTACTCAAACTCTGTTTTTTCAAAAAGTTTTACAGTCTTCCTCCCAAAACTCATCTTAAACTTATTTAGGATGTTTTTAAATCAAGTTCTGCTGGTTTCAGGGCACAAGAACAGTCGCTGTGACAGGTTCATGGCCTAAAAGGGTTGTACTTTCTCTCAAACTTAAAACTTTGTGTTTAACTTTCAGTAAGGCAATCATAGTGCCACCTCCCATTCCCTTTAAAAGCCAGGTGCACTTGCGCTTTAGCAGATTTAAACCAGGTAAAATACTCCCACCATATTACAGCAAGTGTAGGATGGAGTCTGGTGTGTTTTCAGGTCTTGCTATGTCGGTTTCTCCGAGTCCTTTTTGGACCCTGGTCTGCCTCTCTCGCGTTTGTTTACATTCCTTCCCCACCATTGTCCACTGAGTTCTGTAGGGTCGTTGTCTCTGTTTTTAGGTCTATCTGAACGCTTTGACTCTGTCCTGGAAGTGTCTCCTTTTTAAGTTTGGACACTGTATTTTTGGGTCCTGCCATATCTCAGCTCTGATTCAGTCTTCGATGTGAAAGGACCATGTCTTTTAGTTGTCTGCTGTGGTCTTGGACTCTTCTCTGGGTTTGTCTGCAATATGTGACTCTGCACGGCAAAACCAGTCGCTTGTCGCAACGGAGGTTTCCGAGAAAAACGAGCGTTTATGTTGCGTGGGGTAAAATTGAAACAGTGGAAGGTCTATACTGTACTGCTGTGAATAAATTTCGCTGAAAAACTTACCCTTTCCATCCTAAAAACGTGACTTTCTTGAGGTGAGGAATTCAATTCCAGCAGAATGTTAAAAGTTTCTGTTTTGACCGCTCTACTTCAATATTTACGGTAAATCCACTGGTTGACTAGCGTGAAGATATTTCTCCGGAATCCATCTTCATCTCCCGAGTTCAGTTAACCTAACGCAGGTAGGCTATTCATATGGCTATGAATGCAGCGTAGGCTACCGTAAATACAAACGTAGCCGCGACCGCACCAAGCGTCTGTGAGTGCTACGTCGATAGTCAACTTCAAAGGCAGATTTCTCTGTTTCTCACTTGGCGTGACAGGAGAAACCCGACTCCTTTGAATGTTGATATCTCAGTCGTATGTCGTCCGATTCATTCAATATAGGTATCGTTCTGAAGGTTGATTTATGCCCTTTTAAGAAAACATAAAATTTTTGAAAATTTGCGACAAGCGACTGGTTTTGCCGTGCGGAGTCACATACAGTAAAGCCCTGCTCTTTTCTTAAAAGTATGTTTTCGGGCCCTGCTTTCTCTTTCTGTCTGTCTGTTAAGTTTTCCAGTTCTGATCCCTCTTGTCTACTGCGTTGTTGGAGCGTCTTGGTGATGTCTTTTCAGACCCTGCTTTTTCTCCTGTTCTAGTTTCTCGTGTCTCTGCTCCTGCTTTTAAATGGAAGAATTTTAAGCTCCAAAGTACTTATGATTAAAAGTAACTAAATCCATTGAAGCTCAGTCTAAAGCTCAGTAGATCATTTATGGAATGGAATATTTGTGCTGTAAGATATTCTTAAAGCAAATGAAAAATATGTAAAATGATGTTCAAAGTAATGTGAAAGTCTATATTTTTTAACAATGTGGTGTCAAAGTTTTTAAAAGCTTATAGAGATAAGGAATGTTTAGAATTTTGGAAGTTCTGTCCCTTTCGCCTTTCAATGTCATACTTTTTGATAAATATGGCCACGAGATCTTGCTTCAGTCCTTGCTGCGGTGGACTCCATTCTTCCGACTCAGTCTCGCAGATACCAAGAGCGCTCTGTGACGCAATGAGCTTGTGCCATATGGGCACGGTATCCCATCAGATGTCACTTGGGGCAATTGGTAGCGTAGCGGTTAAGGTGTTCGACCTGTGATCGGAAGGTCGCGGATTTGAATCCCTAACAGGTAAAAGTACCTCTGAGGTACTCATGAGCAAGGTACCACCCCCGACCATTGCTTCCTGTGCACTGCCAAAAAATGGATCACGTTTGTCACATTTGGTTGTGGGTCACTGTGTGCTATGCTGTGGGGTGGTGTTTGCACAATGACAAATATTCACTCACTTTAACTTCTAAACTTTGTTGATTATTGTTAGTATATAGTGCCAGTCATGGAAAACAGTCATTTATTTCCTCTCCTGCCCACCCACAATGCTGAGACCAGATCTGCTGCCTTCCCTTCTCTCTTCCTGCCCTTCTAATAACCTGTCCACTCTCCGGCCTTCTGCTCTCCTGTTTGTGGCTTAGCGATGGTTGAGCGCTCACTATCATCGGTCTCAGGGAAGGTAAAAGGATCTCATCCAGGCAGCAAACGATTAGCCGGAGCCAGGCTGAGCTCAACTCCCCTCTCCGCAGGCGAAGCGGATGAGACCTATTCAGAAGGACAGTGGGAGAGCAGACCGCCGGAATCGCTAGTGACAGACAGACATGGGCTCGTCGACTTTCTGAGTCAGGAGGGATTAAAAAACAATGTTGATGCACGTTTTGAGCATTCCGTGTTTCTCCGGCTACGTCTGAGTGATTTGAGCCGTAGCGGCATCTCGAGTAAGATTCTGTAGGGTCTTTCCTACTATGTTGGTGGGCTGTGGGTTTTTTTATGGGAATAGCACCTCACATTAAATCACATGAAATGACCTCAATGGTCAGTCACCTACATACAGTATATTTAGGTCGTCGCACTGCTTTGAAGTTGTCGTGACATCTAATCTAAAGTTATACTGTTGCACGAATGATGGCGGAAGGCGGATTTTGTGGAAATGTAGACAAGAATTCCTGGCTTGAACGGAAAACAGAAAGGTTATGAAGACCTGGAGACTCACAACGGCCTTATCCTTTATATAAACCAGGAGCTCAGGTTAAACGTCTGCCCTAATTTGCATGTCTGTTTAATTGTTGATAAAATCTCGTTATCTGAACCATGTAATCCCTATCAGGGTGGCAGGGAGCCGAGCCTAGGGGTGGGCGATATATTGAATACACTCAGTGTCTCGGCTTGTTCCACGTGCGATGCAGTAAATGACTATATCGTGAATATCTTGTACAAATCCTCACGTTAATGTTAAACAGACAGCATTTACGTCACTTTCGAGTTTCGCTTCTCTGAGTGCTCACCCCGCTGCCCGTCCAGAAAACTCTCCTAGCGCGTTGTTACGTGCTTGTGGAAGTCGTGTGTGTTTTTGGTTTTCTCTGGTGAAAAAATTCATATTGACAGTGGCATCTGCGAATCAGCTGTCGGACTGGGGCGATGCATGGCATTTATCTACAGTACATACCGGAGCTTTTGCGCGATCGTCCGCTGTTTTTCTGTGCAGACAAACAAAAGTAAATGCGTAAATGCACATAAATGACATGTTCGTGATGCAAACACGCTGTGCGTGGGAGCTCGCGTCTCGTTGGGGGCGAGATGGAACGCCCTCACTAACAACAATGCTCCAGTTCAGTTAAATCTTCTCCTTCATTACAGACAAAACCCAGATTTTATCTGATAAATATCAACGTTCTACTCACAATACAGCGGTCTACTTGATATTATTCCGGACGCACGTCCATCGCATTGTTGTGACGAGGCTCCAGGCTGGCGGCGCAGGGGAATTGTGGGAAATGTAGTTTTCTCCCAGAAAGAGAGAATATATCGCAATATATATTGTGTATCGCAATATAGCTTAAAAATACCACGATATTATTTTAGGCCATATCGCTCAGCCCTACCGGAGCCTGTCCTGGAACTATGGATGGGGGCCAACACACCGCAGGGCACTCTATGGGACAATTTAGAGTCACCAACTTAAACTGCATGCTTTTGGACTGTGGGAGGAAACCGGAGCACCTGGAGAAAGCCCACGCAAACATGGCGAGAGCACACAAACCAAAAAAAGCAAAAAGACCCTGCGATCGACCCAGAGATCAAACTCAGGAGCTTCTTGCTCGCTGTAAGGCAACTTTACGAACCACCATGCCACTGTGTTGATAAAATGGAGCAGTGCTGAGAAGTCATGGTTTGCATTAAGGTTAAAAGCATTAGGCTCCTTAGGGTTTTTTCACGTTTTTACAAAACTTGCACAAATCGTGTTACGATGTGTGTTCACACGGCAACGCTGGCCTATTTTGTGCAGATGTGCTCTAGACATCTGTAATGGCATTTATGTAATCTCATTCTCAAGCATCAGCAGACCAGAAGATGCTTTGTTTATTCAGTTTGACTGA
The DNA here is from genome assembly GCA_032718565.1 of Distichodus sexfasciatus. NCBI lineage: Eukaryota > Metazoa > Chordata > Actinopteri > Characiformes > Distichodontidae > Distichodus > Distichodus sexfasciatus. The sequence continues at coordinate 36,794 of JAVGVS010000126.1, forward strand.
TTAGATGTTATAGCAATAGGCTGGTGAAAGTACTTAACGCAGAGTGAAGTCCTGCAGATGTTTGAACTGGGAATTGAACTGCATGTCAAAGTGTCTGAACTGGCGTTTGGAGAAGTGGCGATTCTAGAGTCGGCTGGGGCCCTTGACAAACATTCACAAGGGAGCCCCTCCTACCAGCGTTCATCATTATTGTTATAAATAAGCTACAACAAAATTGCAATATGTCGTTTTATTTCAAGGGTTCATATTACTATATTCCCGGCCAGTGCACCATTTTAGGGGCAGATGGTGGCGTAACGATTAGGGCATCAGAGGGTCGCCGGTTCGATTTCCAGACTGGTAAAGTTACCACTGAGATACTCATGAGCAAGATATCGTCCCCCAAGCGCTGCTCTCCGGGCGCTGTCCATGTCAGCTGCCCACTGCTCCTTCACGGATGGGTCAAATGCAGAGGTCACATTTTGTTGTGGTGTACTGTGTACTGTGCTGTGGTGTGTTCACAATGACAAAATCACTCACTTTCACTTTATTTTCAGAAATATACATATGAACCACAGTTTTAAAAAACTTGTATTTCAGAAGTGTGTCAGCCAGGTTTTTGCCTGTTGGCAAGCTGTGCCTCCGGCTGGGGAACATGTTGGACACAAATATGATGATTAAATAATGGTTCTTCATGTTTAAGATATTTCTGAAACAGTTTTGTTCACAGCGCATGCAAAAGATCAGATAAATTTAGTTAATTCAAAATGGTTTATGGCCATTTGTAAATGAATAGAATTTGAGAAATGAAACGAAAAGGCAAACTCAGCGAGTTAAACGGATCAGTATATTAAAAAGATGTAAGTCTGATGATTTCACACAATAATTTGGAACATTGGTTAACACTTACAGCAAGAAGGTCCTGGGCTTGATCCCCGGGTCGGCCATGGGGGGCTTCTGTGTGGAATTTGCCTCCCCGATTTTCTCTGGGTGCTCTGGCTTCCTCCCACAGTCCAAAAAGCATGCAGTTTAGATTGATTGGTTACCATAAATCGCCCCCTTCTAAGCGTGAGTATGTGTGATCTGCGGTGTGTTGGCACCCACCCAGGGTTGATCAAGAATTGGGATTCGTATGAGCCATAAAACTCTTAATTCAGAGTTCTTCATTGCTCCAAAAAGAGGGATTAGACCCCGGCACATGGTCTCCCATCTCCCCCACCCACCTCAGCTGTAGTGGAGAAATAAAGACCTTTCATTGTGATGCGCTCCATTGTTCAGCGCCACGCCAGAGAGATCCATCAGCAAGGGTCATGAAACGCCTCGTCCTGTTTTCCGCCCCAGAGCCCGGCATCGGCAGGAACAGGCTGGCACTTCTGGTTGGAGAAAGACGAAGCACTGTGTGATTTATTCACTCCTATATTTAATAAGTAAGAGAACCAAGGAGAGTCAAGGAGAACAGATCCGGTAGTGGGTGCTACTCTGCCTCCACGTCCACTGTAGGCCAGGCGAAAATCACCACTAGCCGATTTCTTCCTGATAGCGCTGATTTCTCTGCTCCATCGTCAGCCGAACGGGAAGACAGGAAAACGATTTAGCGGCGGCTATTGGACTAGGACTAGGAGAAGGAGGAAGTGAGCCGCCTTACAGCGCCACCTTTCTGTCTAGCAGAACTGTGCTGCACGTTGCACATCGAACACGTTGGGTTTCCCCTCTGCGTTTTTTCCCACCGTTCAACATCTCATTTGAACGTCTCAGAAAAGTCTGTCACCTTCCCTCCCTCATGCCCTTGTTTTTGCCACCGTTCCAAAATCTACTTTCACTGACTTTGATTTATCTGTAGAAGGCTGTGCAGGCCTCCTGCCGACTCCTGCAGTCTGCTCTTTTGCACTCTCTCTATATCTCTCTTTCTCTGCATACTTTACTCAGGAGATTAATGCATGTGACCTTCATCTGTCTGCCTGCATACAAGCTTCAGGAAGGAGTGTGGCAGTTGGCAGGACCCTGGCATGACCTTTTAAGCGATCGGATACCAGTCGAAGAACGACTCAAATGGATTGGGCATCGTGGCGTTGGGCCGATGTTTGGACCTGATCTGTTCAACAACTGTAAATTGAAGGTTTTTCTCTGTTTGCGTATGTGCGCACGCACAATTCGTTATGAATCGGAGGTGACACTGTGGTAAAGCTGGTTTGTTATTCAACATTTGCGCTAATTTGTGCATATTGATATGACAATGAGCAGAACAAGCAACACAACACACTACAACCCCAAAAGCAAATCACATGATAATACTGTTTAATTTCCTTAACATCACCAGCTCTCGCTCACAATCTCTGTTTTCCTGATGGGTTTACGGACCGACACCAAATTACAGAAGTGTGTTTAAACGAGTAATCTTTGATATATTATTTTAATAATCAATAATTTAGCATATGCAAATGGGTGTGTAATTATTACATTGTTTTAGTTAGAAAAACTGTATTGAAGTCAGATATTTTCTTAAGCATAACAGAATAATCTCAGTCTCCAGTGTATTAATTAAGAACTGGTATTAGATCGGTACTCAGGATCGGCTGATACCCGAAGCCCAAGTATCTGCATCGGTATCGGAACTGAAAAAGTAGGATCGGTTGGACCAGTTTTCCGACTTTCTTCCAACCCTCTTAAAACCCAGCTCTACACCTCTAGCTTCATGACTTTGCAACAGCAACAATGTTTTAGGCAAGATAGAAAAACAGCAGAACTTATAGTTACACTCTACAGGCGTGACGTAACCCTACTGATTACTGATAGGCTGTCACCTGCCAAAAAACCAACCACGTTTTAGAAAAGGGAGAATAACATCCACTTTATCCACACATTTGAAAGGAACAAGAACCTTGGTAGTGAAGTAAAAAGCACAATATTTGTCTTTCAAATGTAGTGAAGAAAAAGCTACTCAAGTGACGTACAGATACTCAAAACTGTGCTGAAGTACAGTACTCAAGTGTAGCCGTGGTTCACACGTCCACTCGTTTTATAGCAAACACACAAACACAGCAGTGCAGTATTGCTTTCTTCTGTCAAAAAGACACACATTTCACATAGTTGGACAATTAGCGTATGGTCTCTGCTAACATATTCTAATTCTCTTTCTCTGTTTATTCCTAAAGTCTTCAAATGCAGAGATTTTATGGGTATCCACAAATGTAGTGTCCTGTATACCCTGTTTGTATTTCCATACTTGTGGGGTGTATGTGACTCTGCACAGCAAAACCAGTCGCTTGTCGCAAATTATGTTTTCATGAAAGGGCAGAAATCAACCTTCAAAACGATACCTATATCGACGTATGACTGAGATATCAACATTCAAAGGAGTGGGGTTTCTCCTGTCACGCCAAGTGCCTTTGAAGTTGACTATCGACGTAGCACTCACAGACGCTTGCTGCGGTCGCGGCTACATTTGTATTTACGGTAGCCTACGCTGCATTCACAGCCACACGGATAGCCTACCTGCGTTAGGTTAACTGAACTCGGGAGACGAAGATGGATTCCAGAGAAATATCTTCACGCTAGTCAACCAGTGGATTTACCGTAAACATTGAAGTAAACGGTCAAAACAGAAACTTAACATTCTGCTGGAATTGAATTCACCACCTCAGAAAGTCACGTTTTAGGATGGAAAAGGTAAGTTTTCATGAGAATTTATTCTGTTTTGGTACAGTATAGACCTTCCACTGTTTCAAAACACTAAAACCAAAAAATCCAAGATTTTACCCCACGCAACATAAACGCTAGTTTTTCACGGAAACCTCCGTTGCGACAAGCGACTGGTTTTGCCGTGCAGAGTCACGTATGAGAAAAACAAAACAATAACATTAGTGTTATTTGACTATAATTGTAATATAATTGAGCCAGAGCGGACACAAGTCTCTTGCTCCTTCGTCCTTTTTGAGTCACATAAACGTTAGCAGTTGAGAATTTATTATAGATGAGTTTATAGGGACATTAAGTGAGAGCTGTGAGCGCATTGAGCCTGGTTTAATGCGTCACAAGGGGGACAGATCCAGAATGTGCCTCACCTTGCCATGGGGGAGAGCAGAGAGCACAATTCAATACTTTTTACTCCGTTTCAGAGCTTGTGTCTGAGTCTGAGCGATTCCCACCGCGTTTCTCCCCGACGTCTTTTCAAACACTTTTGTTGGATGTGATCGATGCTGTGTTTCAGGCCGGCTTGCATACCGAGTTTCCTTTCATACCATTCCGCACTCGTAGCCAATCCCGCGCAGCATCGGGCTAGAGGCGTTCTTGAGTTATCTCGCAGGAGTCCTTATTGATTTGTCCCTGGTTATGCTCGCTGGCTGAATGTTAACAGCCCTCCATTTTTGCATGCGTGTGGCAGTTTTGGCAGCGAGTGTAATTTGTTTAGTGCTGGAGCATGCTGGATGCGGTCTCACTAATGAATGATTATCTATACACTGTAACCCGTAACACCCGTCGGGTGACGTGGCGGGCCGGGGCGGGCGAGCGAGCCTGCAGGGATTCTGGAATTTTTCTCCATTTTTTTCCATGTTCTCGCAGCCCAATAACACTCTAGTAGCACTCGCAGAGGTGAAAATGGCAACACGTTGTTGTGCGTGCACTGAATTTGCTGAGAAAGCGTGGATGTTTCGGGTGTAGCTGTGGAGATACTTTTTCCTGGAAGCTAAAAGCAGCTCTCGTGTGTTTTTCCTCATGTTGAAGGGAGGAATGTGAGGGAGGGAGTGAATGACTGAGTGAAGTGATTGAAGTGTGAGTGAGTTCAAGATTCTTTATTTGTAACATACATACAGTATTTATACAAATTTAAACTGAATAGAGATTTATACTGTGTACCAGGGTTTTTCAACTGGTGGTCCACAGCCCACTGGTGGTCCGTAACGTCCAGCTTCACTACTGAAATCACCTTTTTAAAATGATTTTACTTTATTTTTCAAAACATCTCCAGATGATTTCGTGTGTCTTTAAGAATAATGAACACCCACCACCAACCACACACAGACACACGGTGGGCCGCAGACTACAGCTTAGCCTGAATGATGGTCCCTGGGACAAAACCAGTTGAAATCCCGTGCTGTATACAATAACTGCACTTGTGCATTTTATGAGATGACCATTTTTTGTTGCTTAGTCGTAAGCATGGTCGTAAATGGCAGGGGGGTGACACGTGAAGAATGGACTGTGTGGAAGAGTGAAGTGTGCGCATGCTGTGGATGTTTTGGGGGGGGTGTGTGTGTGTGTGTGTCCAAGAGGGATGCTTTTAAGACCTTGTCCGTCAAGCTAAAAGCAACTCCCAAGGGTGTTTTCCTTGTAGAGGTGAGGACTTTGCTGTCTTTGTATGTGCATCTGCCATTCAGTGAGTGTGTGACTGAGAGAGTCGGAGAGAAAGAGCATAGAGAGTGTATGTACTTGTCCAGGACTTTCACAGTGTCTCTCCATCCGTCCACATGTCAGAGTTTGACCTTTTCACTCCCAAATGGACTGGGACAGAGCAAACTGCTGCTCTACCCAGACTCGACTCTCCCACTGCAGAAGTGACCCCCTTTATGCAGTGAAGGGAAAAAGACCATTCCTGTCATTTAATAATGTTTACATAGCTGAAATTTCTGTTGTTAAGTGAGTAATTATTTGTGAACACACCACACCACAGCACACATTGAGCAGTGGGCATCTTTTGGCAGCACCCGAGGAGCATTGCTTGGCAACGGTACCTTGCTCACGATTACCTGACTGGTACCTTTACCTGTCCAGGACATGAACCGGCAACCTTGCGATCACGGGGCTAACTCCTTAACCATTACGCTACCAGATCCCCCAAAACTACAATTACTGTGATATGCAAAGAATATGATGAACCTTAAGTTATAAGAATTTTCTACTGCACCACCATTTTCATCACAGTAATAAACAGACTGAAGTCTTTGCTGTGATAAAATGAGTATTTCAGATAAAAAACTAGCTCGTCATCCATGTGTGATCCTCCACGGCAAAACCAGTCGCTTGTCGCAAATTTCCAAAATTGAGTTATTATGTTTTCATGAAAGGGCTTAAATCAACCTTCAAAACGATACCTATATTGAATGACTCTGACGACATATGACTGAGATATCAACATTCAAAGGAGTCGGGTTTCTCCTGTCATGCCAAGTGAGAAACGGAGAAATCTGCCTTTGAAGTTGACTATCGACGTAGCACTCACAGACGCTTGGTGCGATAGTGGCTACGTTTGTATTTACGGTAGCCTACGCTGCATTCACAGCCACATGGATAGCCTACCTGCGTTAGGTTAACTGAACTCGGGAGACTCGCTAGTCAACAAGTGGATTTACCGTAAACATTGAAGTAGAGCGGTCAAAACCGAAACTTGTAACATTCTGCTGGAATTGAATTCCTCACCTCAAGAAAGTCACATTTTTAGGATGGAAAGGGTAAGTTTTTCAGCGAAATTTATTCACAACAGTACAGTATAGACCTTCCACTGTTTCAAAACATTAAAAACAAAACATCCAAAATGTTACCCCACGCAACATAAACGCTCGTTTTTCTCGGAAACCTCTGTTGCAACAAGCGATTGGTTTTGCCGTGGAGGGTCACATTTGAGTATCAAGTATGAATCCCAGCACTCGTTCAGACACTTTCAGGGTGTATCCATGTCCACCTTCAGCATTTAGTAGACGCTGTTATTCAGACTTCCATTTCCTTATTACATCAACAGTTTCCTGCAGCATCTTAGGGTGAAGGGTCTTGCTCAGGGGCTAAATGGCGAAAGTGCGGGAGGTGGAGTCCCAACCAACCCACAACTTCTTAGTCCACGGTGGAGTATCCTACTCACACTAGACACAAACACACTGTGACAAATAAGGCATGAATTTCACTTTCAAAGGCGTTTCATTGTGGTTGAACATGAACCCTCTGGTAGCTGTCAAAATATGAAACATTAGGCGTGTGATGGCACAGTGTGGACCTTAACGTCTCAAATTTTTGCTGTTTTCACGCTCTCCATGATTCCTTCCTTTTCTCCACCATGTAAATCCATCCTCCCTTTTCTCTGTCTCTAGCAATTCATCTCTGTTGGCAGATAGTTGTGTTGCGTGCTTGTCTTTGTCGAACAACATCTGTGTTTTCCCTCTTTCTGTTTCCAGCAGGGTCCCACCAGTTGGCCCATGCGGTCATTTGATGTTTAGCAGAGCATTTAAAAGTCTAATTTGTTTGTGGCCGTGCTCCCCACCTTAACCATGTTAGAGTCTGTTGGCCCCACACAAACAAATTAGGCCCCTAAATGCTGCTCACGGGGCCCTGTGCCAGTACTTGTGTTGTCTCCTTATTCAAGATTCTTTATTTGTCACATACGTAGTTATACAAGTGCAACAAATAGTGAAATGTACCCTGATCGCTAGAGTTGGGGCAAAGACCACCTAAACCGAAACCAAGACCAGAGTGTGTCGAGACCGAGACAAGACCAAGACTCAAACAACATTAAACACATTTATTCAATGTTTCTCTCTCACACATCTATAATGAGGAAATCACTTCACTGGAAGCAGTTATCCAAACTGATCACATCATACCACAAACCACAGTGGCAGAACGCTCCTCAAGACCAAACTGTTTTATTGACTTGCAGAGTTTGTATTATGCAGAGACATTTTATGACTTAGTACTGTGAAGAAAAATAAGGTTAGCGACAGGCGGAAACACTTCTTTATCCATTTACTATCCATCTGGATACACAATAAAATAATTTATTAACAAAGTTTTTCTATATTTATATTTTTCCTATTGATTACTCTCTAACATGACAAAATGGAAAAATACAATATATTTTCTGATCAATTGAAAATGAAGAAATGCTAAAGTTTTGGGTCATTTTGAGCCGATTTGGACTTATTTTGACATATAAAATGAGCTTACTTCTGGCCTTTCTGGAAGAGAACTACGTTTTGGCCTTCCATATTAGAGTCGCAAGCACTAACGCAAGTGTTTACATAGCGAATAATGTAATTACACAGTTACTTCAGTTTTTGTTCACGGAATTACTCAGAAATAATTGCACTTACAGAGGGATGAATATAATGTCTGGGTCGGTCTCAAATTGTTTTAATAGTAATATTGTCAGAGTTGTGGTCTCGGTTGGTCTCCAAATAATATCCCGAGTCCTCTTTGTCCGAGTCCATGACAAAACCGAATACAAATACAGCCGAGTTCGAGACAAGACTGAGACTTTAAAAAAAACAACACTACTGCTCGCTCCTAAGATTAAAATTGAATTAGAAAGGAATTAAAACAGATTACCTTACAAGAACTCAGTGGTAATACAATATGTGACTCTGCACGGCAAAACCAGTCGCTTATCACAAATTTTCAAAAGTGAGTTATTATGTTTTCATGAAAGGGCATAAATCAAGCTTCAAAACGATACCTATATGGAATGAATGGGACGACATATGACTGAGATATCAACATTCAAAGGAGTCGGGTTTCTCCTGTCACGCCAAGTGAGAAACGGAGAAATTTGCCTTTGAAGTTGACTATCGCCGTAGCACTCACAGACGCTTGGTGCGGTCGCGGCTACGTTTGCATTTACGGTAGCCTACGCTGCATTCACAGCCACACGGATAGCCCACCTGCGTTAGGTTAACTGAACTCGGGAGACGAAGATGGATTCCAGAGAAATATCTTCACGCTAGTCAACCAGTGGATTTACCGTAAATATTGAAGTAGAGCGGTCAAAATAGAAACTTTTAACATTCTGCTGGAATTGAATTCCTCACCTCAAGAAAGTCACGTTTTTAGGATGGAAAGGGTAAGTTTTTCAGCCAAATTTATTCACAACAGTACAGTATAGACCTTCCACTGTTTCAAAACACTAAAAACAAAAAATCCAAAATGTTACCCCACGCAACATAAACGCTCGTTTTTCTCAGAAACCTCCGTTGCGACAAGCGACTGGTTTCGCCGTGGAGGGTCACATATATGGAAAGTGTGCTTTTTCAGTGCAAAATAAACATAAAAGCAGGCAAGTCATAAAAAGGTGGGTGATAATTAGGAAGATTTCACAAAGTCAGTCTGTATTAAAGGAGCTATACGTAAGATTGTGGCCAAAACTGGTACTGCAGTCAAATTCAGAACACTGTAGTATTTTGTTTCCCCTCCCACTCCTCCCCAGAATCGACGTTGTCAGCCATCGCAAGTCCCATTTATGTTTTTCAAACAATTCAATCGGTTCAATGACCCACCTGCACATGGACTACAATCTTTGTTCGAACATAAATAAAGTTATTCAACTACTGAAAATATTTGAAATATTCATCCCTACGTCTAGTGGTGATACAAGTTAGTCAACCATGGCTAAATCTTACCTGTCCAGTAGAAAACTAGTGTCTGTCCTGGTTATGTAGTCTTATGGCATGAGGATAGAAGCTCCTCCTGAGTCTCTGTTTTGGCCAAAATACTCCTCAAGCATTTACCTGATTTAAGGTCAGTCGGTCAATCTGACAGTTACTGGGGTGAGACTTTTGAAAATTTTTGTAGCTCTGGTCCTGCATCTCTTGGTCTCAACAGCCTGCAGAAATGGTAGATCTGATCTGGTCCAGCATTCCGCTGTCCAAATAACTCTCTGTAGTCCTTTAATAGCTGCCCCCAAACCAGGAGGTGATGTTCTGGGTCAGGTGATGTTGAAGTCCTCAGGATCACTGGAGAGACCCGAAACGTCCTCAGCTGTCTCAGATGGCAAAGACACTGCCTTGCATTATTTTTATCCATCCTCAGCCACCCTTGATGAGAAAAGGGGCAAACGTCCAAAATCCTCAACAAGTTGCTGATATGTTAAAGTGTTTATTGATTGTAATTTAATTCCCACCCCATAGGCTTGCAAATACGGGGACAGGGCAGCGAGTTCGTGTTGGCGCTGTGTTTAACACTGGCTGCTGGCGAAAATCTTTTAGAGTGTGTGAGTCAGTGTAGAGGGGCTGAAAGTCATTGATCATCCTTTCATCAGCGTTAGAGACACAGTGGGCTTTCCAGATCCAGGTTTTTAGGAGACCTGAGTCTTGAAACTTGATTTTTTTTGGCCTTGCATGTGACATTCTTCTGGCTTTGTGAAGTTTTTATAAGTAAGGTGTTAATGAGCATTTCAGTTTTGTTTCTGTAACACTTAACGTCAAGCAAAGGTGCAGATATAGGACCAGTGGCCATAGCAAGAGGATTAACATGGTGCTGTTTGTGTTTGTATGTTTGTATGTGTGTAGGAGCTGGAGGAGCGTCTGCGTCAGCAGCATCACATGGAGCTTCAGACGTTGAGAGAAGCTCACAGGCAGAACATTGAGACGCTCAAACAGCAGTCAGAGCAGGAACTACAGACGCTGCGCTTCGAGCTGGAGGACGAGGGCAAAGCCATGCTGGGTGAGACACACGCACACACACACACTTCCATCCGCATTACTGCCATTCAAGTTCTGACTCACTAGGACTGGGGCTTAGCCTTCAGACAGATAAGAGAAAAGGTAAAACCCGAGCCTTGTCCCTGCTCAGAGGTCACTGAAAAGCTCCCAATATGCAGGTAATTACATCTCCTGGATAAAGACTTTGCACCAGGGATGGTAAAAATAACAAAACCCAGAAATATTGCCACAATTAAAGATTATTTTGATTAGTCAGTCACTATTTTTGTCACACCCCCCATCTCTGCCTCCACATGCTTAAACTTGATAGCTTGATCAAATGTATTTGTAACATCAATACATGTCATTAATACACGATGAAAATAATATAAATTAAAGGTCCAATATTATGAAAAAAACACTTTTTCTGTTCTTTGGACATCCATTTGGGTCTGTGCTGCCTCTACACACAATGTAAGATGTAAGTTTGATAAAAAATGGTCAATTGTGTTAGTTTTAATTCATGAAAGGCAGAAATCATGTGCTTAAATGATCCGTTTAGCTTTCAGAAGGCATATACAATCCTACCCAGAAGGCTTTGTGCATGTACAGTCCTACCCAGAAGGCTTTGTGCATGTACAGTCCTACCCAGAAGGCTTTGTGCATGTGCAGTCCTACCCAGAAGGCTTCGTGCATGTACAGTCCTACCCAGAAGGCTTTGTGCATGTACAGTCCTACCCAGAAGGCTTTGTGCATGTGAAGTGTTACCCAGAAGGCTTTGTGCATGTGCAGTCTTACCCAAAAGGCTTTGTGCATGTGCAGTCCTACCCAGAAGGCTTTGTGCATGTACAGTCCTATCCTGAAGGCTTTGTGCAAGTACAGTCCTACCCAGAAGGCTTTGTGCATGTACAGTCCTACCCAGAAGGCTTTGTGCAAGTACAGTCCTACCCAAAAGGCTATATGCATGTACAGTCCTACCCAGTCCTACCCAGAAAGCTTTGTGCATATACAGTCCTACCCAGAAAGCTTTGTGCATATACAGATCTACCCAGAAAGCTTTGTGCATATACAGTCCTAGCCAGAAGGCTTTGTGCATGTGCAGTCCTACCCAGAAGGCTTTGTGCATATACAGTCCTACCCAGAAGGCTTTGTGCATGTACAGTCTACCCAGAAGGCTTTGTGCATGTGAAGTGTTACCCAGAAAGCTTTGTGCATGTGCAGTCTTACCCAAAAGGCTTTGTGCATGTGCAGTCCTACCCAGAAGGCTTTGTGCATGTACAGTCTTACCCAAAAGGCTTTGTGCATGTGCAGTCCTACCCAGAAGGCTTTGTGCATGTACAGTCCTACCCAAAAGGCTTTGTGCATGTGCAGTCCTACCCAGAAGGCTTTGTGCATGTACAGTCCTACCCAAAAGGCTTTGTGCATGTGCAGTCCTACCCAAAAGGCTTTGTGCATGTGCAGTCCTACCCAGAAGGCTTTGTGCATGTACAGTCCTACCCAGAAGGCTTTGTGCATGTACATGTGATCGTGCCACGCAGCTAGACAGTACCCAGGTCATGCAGGACTGCAGGAGGCGCAAGTTCCCCCTCGTTCCCTGGTTTCTTGGCTTTAAAGCTAAGTTACAGGCTCCATTACATTTTCCATTTCCAAAGCAAAGCCAGGTCTCATGAGCATGATACATTAAGGTCATTACAGTGCAGCCCAAAGTGAATTCCAGCAAAATGAAAGCACCGGGGCGAGGGTGAGAAGTGCGGCGTCCCAAAATTCAGCAGTGTTATAAAGTCTGTGTGGCAGCGTCATCTACAGCTGGTACTTGGCGGTAATTAAAGTGGTCCCAATCTCACGAAACCAGATTCTAAATGTGATTAGCGAGGCCCGCATCTCACAACGCCGCAATGAGATTACAGCACCACGTTTTTCGGATGGTAAGTATGAGTGTAGGACGAGGAGAGTGGGGGAGGAAACTGCTGGTGTAGGAAAGAACGTAATTATCTCCTGCACTTTCGTGCTTGGAAAGTCTGTGATGGATGATCTTTAATCCAATATGGAGATTCATGCCCCATAAATGATCAGTCTCTCTTTCTCCACCCACTCTCTTCCTCTGTCTCTCTGCCATTGCCCTTCCTCTCTTTTATGTTCTCCCTTCTGTTACTTTCTTCTTTTTTGTGTCCTTCACACTGATTCACTTTCTGTTTCTCTCTTTCCATTGTTTCTTTCTTATCTGTTGCTTATTCACTTGTATTTCTCTCTCTCTTCCTCTCCCTATATCGCTCTGCCACCTGCCTCTCCTTCTATATTGCAACACTTTTCTCTCTGTCATCTTTTCCACCAACTTTTCCCTTCCCTCACTCGCTTCCCCATGCTCTCGTTCTATCTATTCGCTCTCATAAAACCCCTTTACCCCTTTTCCTCTCTCTCTTTTTTAATCTCTCACTCCTTCTCTTTGTCTTTTTCCATCTCTCTCCAGCTTTATCTCTTAGTCTATCTCTCGACAACTGCCAACTCTCTTTCCCTCTCTCTGTCTCTCTCTCTGTCTCTCTCTCTCTCTCTCTGTCTCTCTCTCTCTCTCTCTGTCTCTCTCTCTCTCTCTCTGTCTCTCTGTCTCTCTCTCTCTCTCTCTGTCTCTCTGTCTCTCTCTCTCTCTCACTCTCTCTCTTTTTCTCTCTTTCTCTCTCTCCAACCCCCCATTCTCTAGTTCTTTCTTCTCTCCACCACCTGCCTAACCTTTTCTATGGCTGCCCTTTCCTCACCTTCGTCTTTCTTCTTTTCCCTTTCTCACACTCTCTTTCTCTCACTCTACCTCTTCCTTTTCATTACACCTTTTATAATAGCAATAATAATTATAATAATCATAATACTAATTCTATCCCTTTTCCTCTTTGCCCGTCTCTTTGGATTTAATACTAATGCTCTCTCTCTCTCCATCTTTCTGTGTTCTTCTCTCTCTCCATCTCTTGCTCTCTCCACTCAGCGTCTCTGCGTTCAGAACTCAACCACCTGCACGCGTCGGCCATCGAGCACCTGAGACAGAGCCACCAGCAGGAGACGGCAGCTGCTAAGCAGGAGCTGGAGAAGGCACTTGAGCAGAGCAGGATACAGGTCAGGAAGCAGCTCCATACTCTCTAATGCTCTTACTCTAACATCCACAGAAACCAGTCCCTTCTGCTGCTCTCTCCACTTGTCTCAACACAACTATTAGCTATTAAAAGTAGCTAAGCTACAGCCAAGTTACTGGTAAAGGGCCAAACACAGTTTTTGTGCTGGCAGCGCCTATTTTTAGTACAAATCCAATGAGTTCCAGCGCCTTCATTGGAAAAAAAACGGCAGTGGAAATGGAGCGCTTCAAGTTGAAATCCATTCGACTTTTAGAACAGAGCTGTGCTTGTCAGTGTCACTTGTCTCTTGCTAGTCAGTCAAAATTGAGGAAGGGGCGGGATATATAGATCAGTGGCACTACCCCAGCTGTTTTCTTGCAGGGTTTATGTCATGCACCCAATCTCTACGCATCGAAGTCCTGTGAGTATCTAGTTCGAATGCTGGCGCTAATGCTAAGTAACAATATTCTTAACGGCTAACCTACCGATCTCAAACGAACACGTTACAATGTTTACATGAAATAGAAGTGAACACAGACGTGCCCAATGACGCTTTCCGTAACTTAGTAACAACAAGCGCTGATGAACGAGCCGAGAAAGCGCTCAAGAAGTGAGGTTTTGACCGCTCTTGGTGCAAAAAAGGTGTTTGGTGGACACAGGCCCTTAATATAGTAGTTAGCTATATTACAAGCTACACACAAACTATTTCATGGCTACCGATTCTTGCTTCCATCCTTGCCAACGTGGACTTTGTCCTGCCACTCCATCTCGTAGCTGGCAAGAGCTCCTTGTGATACAATAAACATGGGTACAGTAGCTTCTCAGATACCGCTTCTGAGAAATCAACACCAACCAGTATCACTTGGTAGTTAAAAATACCCATCTTTGTAAATGAAAAAAGATAAGAGTATGTTTTGTAACAATGAAGCTTTAGAGACAGTGCTCAAAGACAGTGCTCAACTTTTAGAAGACAAATAAGTGTTAAAATAATTACTGAAGAAGTAATGAAAAAGCAGGAGTTGGAATAAAGGTTCAGCAGTTCATGTCTAGGGTAAAAATAAGACTGCTTATCTCTGAAATAGCTCAGCTGTAGAGATGCACTTATTATACACTATATCAGAGGTCGGCAACCTTTAACACTCAAAGAGCCATTTGGACCCGGTTTCCACAAAAGAGAAAACACCGGGAGCCGCAAATCCTTTTTGACATCTACAATGAATGCATACATTTACACTGCATATATTGTTTTTTACGGAAGCGTAATGCGTTCACTTGAGGAAAAATAATTCTGCTCTGTTTTTCTGAATTAACGAGATACAGTTTTCATGTAAAAAACAACAAAAAAAAACAAACCATGAAACGTGGTTTACATGAAAACTATTTCATTAATTCATAAAAACAGGGTAGAAATATTTTTTCTCAAGTGAACGCATTACGCTTCCGTAGGTTTTCTTTTACTTTTATGCTATTAATTAAAAAAAAAAAAGCGTGTTGCTTGTGAAATTTTATTCATGCAAAGAAAACATTTTGAACATTTAGAACTCACGCTGAGTTGAAGTCTCTTTCAAATGAAATAAAAAGCCGAACTTTATCCATGCAGCAAACTAAAATTGCCACATGGCATAATCCTTTCATCGCCTGGAGGCTACCGGAGCGTCGACCTGAAATTTAAAAATAAATTTTAAAAAATGCACTATTTCACTGAATAATGTAAAATACATATTTGAAAAATATCTGATTCAAATATTTATTTTACCTGGTTAATGAGACTTTTGCTCCTGAAACTCAGCGCAAAGCGTCTGCAAATCCGGGCTGTAAGATGTCACCTTCATAAATGCAAATGAGTCTGCCCAGGCATCATTATATGTTCTATTTTCTTCAGATATTTTTCCTTTCTTATATTTATCCATGCTCAGCCTACCTGGGGTCAAAAAGCTTGATAAATACAAGGGCATTTGGCGGGCATAGACCGGCTTTTATGACGCATATTTTGAGCGACAAAAAATTAAACACATTGTATTTTAATGTTACAAGATCACAATAATCTTCGAATTTCGAACTACAATTTAAAAAAACAAAGAATAAAAATAAAATACACTTAAATTGAATACTCATTATCTATTTTCCAAAGCCACAGGGAGCCGCAACATAAGGCTGAAAGAGCCGTATGCGGCTCCAGAGCCGCGGGTTGCCGACTTCAGCTCTTCTGGGCAAGCTCTCCAGAAGGTTTAGGAGTGTGTTTATAGGAATTTTTGATCATTCTTCCAGAAGCACATTTGTGAGGTCAGACACTGATGTCGGACGAGAAAGCCTAGCTCGCCGTCTCCGCTCTAATTCATCCCAAAGGTGTTCTGTTGGGTTGAGGTCAGGCCAGTCAAGTTCTTCTTCACCAATCTCGCTCATCCAGGTCTTTATGATCTTTGTGCACTGGTGCGCAGTCGTGTTGGAACAGGAAGGGACCATCCCCAAACTGTTTCCACAATGTTGGGAGCATGAAATTGTCTAGGTGCTTGAAATCTCTTACCGAGGTGCTTGAAGTTATACACCTGTGGCCATGGAAGTGATTGGAACACCTGAATGTAATTATTTCGATGGGTGAGTGAATACTTTTGGCAATGTAGTGTATTTAATGCTCATCTCGCCATGCCTCCTTATTTCTGTCTGCATCTGTCCCTGAGTTAAGATGCTGGGATACCGCTTTAAACGAAACCCCACATGGAGGATGTGAGATGAACATGTTTATCAGACCTTTAGGGAACAGCAGCCCACATCACCAACACTTGCAACTCCCGCGGCACTGGACGCCGTTACACACAAGCGCGCACAGCCACGGAGGGTCTCCGTGTAAATGAAAAATCCTCCTCATGTAGTGTGTAGTATTTACCAAATATTTATCTTGCACTATCTGTGTTATCTTGTGAAGTGTGAAATTAAAAATGACTGCAGGGTTAAAGTTGAGATTGTCAAGTTTGTGTTATAAACAGTATATAGGAAGAAAATATTGTGATACTTGTGCACTAAACGTACACATTTGGGTCTCATTGTAATGCCCTTCTCTAGTAATGAATATGAATGATGTGAAGGGGCCAGCGGGTAACCACGGTCGACCGTAACATCATTGGTTGCACCTGAAGTGAGAAGTTATCCAATCAGCTCATTTATAGTAATATTCTCAGAGTTGATGGTCTCAACTTAATAAAATCCTGAGTCCTCTTTGTCCGAGTCTATGACAAGACCGAGTACAAATACGGCCAGCACCGAGACGAGACCGAGACCAGTCGGTTGAGTACCTCAACACCAGAGACTGAGCGGATTTCAGAAATAAAAAGTCACTCTGAATAAGAGTGTGTGCTAAACGCCTAACCTGTAAATCTCCGCCAGAGAATCCAAAGATGCTAACGTATCACGAGACATGATGAAAGCTCTTATGCACTTTTATTACTTTGCTCTTCAACATCAGTGGCACTGGCTGAGAACAGCATGTCTGCGATACCAGAAACCACTCTGTTACATTCTGCTGACAGATAACTCTCCGCTCCTTATTAAAATAGATTTATCAGACACTGTTGGCTGGAAAAATGAAGCTGCATGTTGGAGAAAAATGCACACACACACACATTTACCCACAAGATAAACAAACCCTTAGCGTTGGGCAATAAACACGCTCATTTGTCTGCGTCATTCTGCATCCCTACAACAGCTTGGATATTAGAGGTTGTCATCACAAACAGAAACGTCCATTTGTTCGGAGGGATGTCGGGATATTGCTGGTCTTCACCTGGAACAACACAGCAGTGTCTAAAGGGCTACTTAAATACAGGGTTCGGTCCAGAAAGCTGCTTTCACCTTGTCTCCACAGTTTCCAAATGTTAAGTAAAACTGAGTTTATACTGAGTTTAGACTGTACAACTTTTAAATGTCACAGAGTCTGCACTGTCTGTATACACGTACCAACTGGCCTTTCCTTCTGTCCGTAGCTTTCTTTATTCTCTCCTTTCTTCTTAGAAAGTCTATGATCAATGATTTTTAATTTAACATGGAGATGTCCAATAAATGATATGTCTAACTGAGGTGTCTCTCTCTCTCTTTCTCTTTCTCCTCCCACTCTCTTTCGCTTTGTCATAGCATTTCTTTCACTCTGATGCATTTCCCTCTCCCTTATCCTCTCTCTTTTTGTTCTCCTTTCCCTCACTCTTTTCTAAAAAATTTTTTTCACACAGCCTGTTACACTGACTCTCTTTCTGTAAGCTTCCCTCTCTCTTTCCATTTTCTCTCTCTCCCATCTCTTCCTCATCCTCGCATTCTACCTCTGTTGCTAAATTTCACTCTCCGTTATCCCTTCTTTTCTCGTTCTCCCGTCCCCAACTCTGTTTCTACTGCTTTCTTTGCTGTCTCTCTTACCTTCTTTCTCATTCTTTCTCTTGCTTTTCTCGTTCCATTTTCATTCTCTTATCTTTGCTCCCTCTTTCTCTCTCTCTCTGTCTCAATTCATACTCTGCAAGTTTAAAAAAAAAAAAAAAAAAAAAGGGGAGAGTTTACATTTACAAATTGTTTTTTTCCTTCTGTCCATACATTTCTTTTTCTCATTCTGTTGCTTCATTTGATTCTCTTACATCCTCTTTTGTTCTCTCTTTGCTTTGTCTTTCATTCTTGTTTTCTGCATCTCTCAAACAGTAACTCACTTTCTTACTCTTCTTTCCTATTGATTTTGATTTCCTTGCTCATTGTCTACGTCCCTTATCTCTTTTCTCTCTGTCCACTCCTTTGCCTCTTTTCCCCCTCACTCTCTTTCTACTGCTTCTTTGTCGTATCTCTCTTACTCTACTTTAATTGAGGCAGTTGGTAGTGGAACGGGTAGGAAGTAATCATTTCTGTGATTGAATTGGAAGGTCGCCGGTAGTCCTTAACCAGTAACGGTACTACTGAGGTATTTGTGAGAGGGGCACCAGCCCCAAGCACTGCTCCCCGGATGCTGATAAAAAGCTGCCCGCTATCTGTCCAGCTGTTACTTTCTTTCTGTTTCTAGTACAATGCTTTGAAAAATCACAGAGAGTCTGAACAGACCTGCAAGCTCTTTTGTGATTTTGCTTTTAAATTGGCGTCTTGATGACTTCTAAACTACATGACTGGGGAGTTTAAACTACCAGAGTGTGTCTTAATTCCGGTCATGAAATTCATGTTTGTTGTGAGGCCAAAGACTACAGTCTGTGTCTCTTTTACCCCACAACTGTCTCTCCCAACTGCGGCAAAAGACGTGCAATAAAAGTGACTCACTCCAACAGAATTGGAGTAAAATTTGACTAAAAGTTGTGTAGGGTAAACCAGCTTTAACATCTTGACTGTGATGAAAATCAATAATAGCATCTGTTACTTACACTTTCGAGACAAATAGCAACTTTAAACTTTTTCATCTATTTTCTTCATCCAGAGCAATAAGCTAACAGCAGGCCAACATCACACGCTACATGACAGATGTGTACATTTGGTTGGTGTGGCAGTTTCCGTTGAGACCATCAGTCTTCTGAATGTCTAAAGCTTTTTTTTCTGCTTGTTTTTTTCCCCCCAACAAAACGTCTGGGTCTTTGCTCCATTTAATCTCCGCTCATACTCACTTCCCCGTGAATGTCCTTTATTGATTCGCTGGCTTCTGCCATGACGCTGTGCAGAGAGAACACCCAGCTGTTCTCTCTCTACTGCACAGCTTCCTCTGCCCAAATGCAGCGTGGAGGAGTTAATGAAGTGAGATCCCACTAGGACCACACATTAAAGTGTTTATCACACTATTGCGAGACCAGCCTTAACTCAGATATCACAGTGATATCACGGTGGGTGGGCAAAAAGTGATCATCCTAAAATGATATATCATTTTTATTGTTTGCAGTGTGCATCTGATAGACCGTACTGTGATGGTTTTGATAAATCAGTCATTTTGATTTATTCAGTAAATATTTATAGTTTAGGCTCAAATGAGGGAGGCGACGTTGCGTCAGTGGTTGATTGATCAGTATGTTTTAATGTTTGAATGGTGCTTGAATGGGTGGATATATTGATGGATGGATGAATTGATGGATTGGTGGATGGTTGGATGGATGGATGGATGGATGGATGACTGGGTAAAAGAATGGATACATGAATGATGGGTGGATGGATGTATGGATGGATGAATGGGCAAATGGAAGGATACATGAATAGGGGGCTGGGTGGATGAAAGAAAGAATGGATATATTGATGGATGAGTGGGTAAACAGATGGGTGCATGAATGGTGGGTTGGTGAATGGATGGGTGAATGAATAGAAAAGATGTGTTGATGGGTGGATGCATGAATGGATGGATGTGTTGATGGATGAATTGATGGATGGATAAATTAATGGATGGATGGATGAGTGGGTAAACAAATGGGTGCATGAATGGTGGGTTGATAAGTGGATGGGTGAATGAATAGATGTATTGATGGGCGGATGCATGAATGGATGGATGTGTTGATGGATGAATTAATGGATGGATGGATGAGTGGGTAAACAGATGCATGCATGAGTGGTGGGTTGGTGAGTGGATGAGTGAATGAATAGATGTTTTGATGGATGGATGATGGATGGATGTGTAAATGAATGGATCCATGAAAGGTCGGGTGGGTGGATGGATAGATGTATTGATGGATGGATGGATGAATGAGTGGGTAAACAGATGCATGGTGGGTTGGTGGGTGGGTGGATGGATGAATGAATAGATGTATTGATGGATGGATGGATGGATGGATGGATGGTTGGGTTGATGGATGTATAGATGGATGGATGGATGGTGGGTTGGTGGGTGGGTGGATGGATGAATGAATAGATGTATTGATGGATGGATGGATGGATGGATGGTTGGGTTGATGGATGTATAGATGGATGGATGGTGGCTTGGTGGGTGGGTGGATGGATGGATGGATGAATAGATGTATTGATGGATAGATGGATGGTTGGGTTGATGGATGTATAGATGGATGGATGGATGGTGGGTTGGTGGGTGGATGGATGGATGATGATGAGTGGGTGGGTGATTAGTCTCACGGATGGGTTTATTTTAGCACCATTTGGTCATACGCTGGAACGGCATCATACAACCCTCCTTTATTTACACACTCTCTCTGAAGCTCCTGTCTGTTGGCCAAAGTCATAAAATCAGGAGTGTTTTCAGGATCTGCCTCTTTGCGGATTCCGAGACGTAAGAAAAAAAATGTGTGTAACTGTAAATGTTTTATGCACCTCGATGGCTTGAACCTTCCGAGTGTGAGATTGTCCTGAGGCTGGTGCTGACTTTGTGGTGCGCAGCCCCCAGCGGCACCTTCATTTAACACAAATAGCTTTGACATTATCATGGTCCGAGAGGCAGTACGGGGTCCGGATGTGTCATTGCACAGGTACCCGGGCCTTTCATCAGCGTCGTAATCAGCACACCGTTGCCGGAGCCAGGCTGTAGAGATTAGCAGACGTTGTCGAGCCGTGTTTGTGTTCTCTAAGTCATCTAGCAGCTCTGCTCTATTTTCTCTGAGATTGTGTTAAGGCAGAGCCCCGTGTTCTCTTCCCAATAAATCACACATCTCACATCTTCCAGAGCCACATTTGCCTTTTACTGCTTAATCAAAGGAAACCTGCATTGCCAAACAAGTGAATTTGCCTTTAAAGCAGCGTACAGTACGGGCAGAGGATGAAAGGAGGAGTTTGTGTGAACGCAGGAACAAAGCTTTACTCATCCTTTAGCTCAAACCGCTCGGAGATTAAAACGAATCATGCCAGTCATTTATAAATCATCTCTCTCTCTTTCTCTCTCTCGCTCTGACTTTATCCCTTTTCTCTTTCTCTAACTTGCTGTCTCACTTTCCATTTACTTTCCCTCTCTGTTTTTATGTGCTTTTCTCACTTCTAATCTCTCCGTCTCTTTTCATCCTTTTCTCTAACTTCTCTCGGCATCACGTTCCATCTCATCAGTGTTCCCTTTATCTGTGTCTTTCTTACTTCTAATCTGTCTCTATCTCTCTCTTTCCATTTCTTTTCTCGCTTCATCTCTTTCTCTTTCTTCCCCCCTTATCACTTTCCATTTCATCTTGTTATTATCTTTCTTTTTTCTTCTCTCTTTATCTTTTTTCTCATTCCATTTTAATCTCTCTCTCATCTATTCTAATCTCTCTCTTTCTCTGTTTTCCTCAATCTTTCTGACTCTTTATTTCTTTTCTCTTAGTGTCATGGGGGTGTCGCGCGGTCAAAAAAAATACAAATAAAAACGAAGGACGACGCAGTGGCGGAATAACAGGTGTTGTAATGAGGCAAAGGCAAAACTCAAAAATAGTCACTTCAAGCACACTCAGGACTGGAACAGTAAACAAAAAGCAAAATGGTCTTGTGCCCCCGCTGTGATAACCAGAGCTCACGCACTCGGAGATCTCTGTACAGGAACCACCCAGAGGAATCCCAAGTCCCAAAACCGAAAACCGAAAGGATCCAAATGTTCCAACTCGCGAGAATGTCCAAGGCGAACATCGCCGTAACACACTCACCAGCGGGCAGCACGAGCCTGGAGCCGTGGAGAAAAACAGAACACGTGAAGCCAGAAAAAAACACAATGAAAAAAGTCCGGGACGGTAACTCCACAAAAATACACTCATAAACATAAAACATAAAAACCACATGACACCAAGGTATGAGGGAGAAAAACTCAGCTCAAGTAATGCCGGATCGGGCTGGGTTAAAATAACCAAACGAAACAAGTCAATAAACTAATAAACCAAAAGCAAAGCGAAACGGAATCAAAACCAGGTGCTCGAAATCAAGACCGAAAGTAAACACGCGATCTAATTCACCGGTGAACTACTAGGAAGAGGGAACACGAAGTGTACACAAAAACCCACAAGTGTGAGCGATCTAATCGGGACGTGAACTTCTAGGGAGTGGACACGAAGTGTAGACAACAGACCCGGAAATAGGGAGCGAACTAACGGGGAAGTGCACAGCTATGTGAAAACCTAACGTGAGCTAAGAAAACATGAAGGGAGGACACCGAAACGTGATCCCTAAGACAGACTTACCTCCCAGGCTCAGAACTCCGGGGACCGTGAACGTGGCAAGGCCGCCGAAGAAGGCGCGGCCGTGACACTTAGCTCTTCCTTTGACTTCCTTTCCTCCTGTCTCTGTTCTTTGTGTCCTTTTCCTATTTCTAGTTTTTTGCTCTTTCTTCAGTCTTTAATTTAATCTCTCGGTCACTAACTTTTCTTTCTCACTTCCCATTTTATTTCTTGCCTATCTAGTCTAATCTCTCTTTTCTCTCTCTCTAACTTGTTTTCTTGCTTTCCATTTGCTGTCGCTCAGTTCTTTCTGTGTGCCTTTCTGTCACTGCTCTCTCACTCTGTCTCTCTCTCTTTCTTTTTCTGTCTATGGTCCTCTCTCGTTAATTGTTTCCCCATGAGAGATCACCGCCTGCGTGTCTGGCCTAATGAGCTGTGTGAGATTGGCTGGCCAAAGCTTGCTGTGTGAAGAATTGAGTTTTAGTGAGATAACAATCAGGGGATCTGCGTTCCACGTCACGCTTCACCATACACACACACACAAAATGCTCTCCTATCCATTGTGAGGGCTGGTTTACATCACAAGAAGTGTTTTTAAATGCAGTGCAGTCGTCACAGACCCGTTCTCTTGACGGACTCGTGCTAATCACGCTCAAGTACAAGACGTCTGAAGCAGCTCCTCAAGGCCGGCTTTCTCCAAATGACAGCTTTTACAATGATTTTCACACTTGTCTCAAAACCATGTTCATTTTTTCCAAACCCACATACACCACATCCATCAAGCTAAATTGAGAATACTTTTGCGTTGCTTTCATCCCAAAAGCATTCACAGTTCATCCAAATTCCATGATAACCTCTCTCAGTCAGTATTCACCACCAGCAAAAATTCGGTAGAGCAATTTTAGCAAGGCTTCAGATACTCTGTTCAAAGTGGTTAACGTTCGGCTCAAAAGCAAATAAAACTGGAATCACTTTAGACGTGAACATGCTGCGTTTCACCAAGTGAAAGTACTGTAAAAGCGTGGCCCTTTTTTGCAGTTTTAGGTATTGAATGTAATATGGGCAGCCTGATGGCGTGGTGTTTAGCTCTGTCACCTCACACCTCGCTGCTTGGTGTGTTGGCGTAGCTCATAAATGTAGGCTACTTCCTTTTTCCTTTTGGATTTTAAAGTTACATTCAATTAATCTACTCTGTTGATCTGACAACTTTGTTACTGTAATAAAAATATCTCTGAGGTGATATGTGTGTTATGTTATTCTATGTTAGTTCATTGGGCAACCCCACAAACATTACTCCAACATACAGTCAGCGTGCGCCAGAATACTTTTACGTTTTGCTGTGCATTGAACTTGTCTGAGTTTGGTTTGAACTGATTTGTAAGTGGTAGAGTAGCTACTTACCCAGCGCTGTTGATACACGTTTTCAAAGTCAAAGTAAACTTAATTGTCATCTCTGCTATATACTGTACAGATACACAGAGAGACGAGACGACGTGGTTCCAGTTTTAAGTAGGAAAAAGGGAACAAAGAACAATTAAGGCACATGGAATAAACAATAATAAATAAAGTACAAAATATATATTTTAAACTAGACATGGAATATTAAATATAACTTTAAACTAGAACTAGAATAGATAGATAGATAGATAGATAGATAGATAGATAGATAGATAGATAGATAGATAGATAGATAACTAAAATGTAAAAATGTCCTAAATATTATGATATATGCCATAACTTGGCAAATTGTATAGTGACATGCCGCACATGTTTACAGTTGGATTTCAAATCATTTATTTAACTAAATTCATAGTTATTTGCATGGTGAAGTCTGGACGTTTGAGTATGGATAAAGTCTGGAATTATGCCGTTCAGACGTCAAATCCTCCCGCTGCTGTTGGAGTTTCCTGAATAATTGTTGTCCAGTAAGGGATCAGAGTTGACCAGCAGGAGTGTCTGATCTCCTCTATGTGATTTCGTGATTCCTCCTATCCTCTCCTGCCCTGTGGTGAAGAAGACCAGCAAGCTCAGAGCTGTTGGATATTGCCCCATATCTCCCCATCCCCCCGTCACACACTCTTTATTTCTTTTCACTTTTTTACTTTATATTCACACACACACACACACACACACACACTCCCTCTTTGTTCTATATATGTCCCACTCTCACATCTAATCTCTTTCGCTTTGTCTCTCTTTATCTCTTTCTTGAACCCCCACTTTCTATTATGAGGACTGCTCTTTATCTTTGTCTTTCTCACTTCTAATCTCTCACACTCTCTCTCACGCTCTCTCTCTCTCTCTCTCTCTCACATGCACATCCTCTCCCTTCATCCCTCTCTCTGTCTGTATCTCATTTTGCAGATGTTCTGCATTCAAATTTGAACTTTGTTACTGGAAAAATACATTTATCGAAAATGATCGAGCTCATTTTATCGTCCAGCATTCAGAATCGTTTCTCTTTGGTTTCTCAGAAGTACCCACCAAAGATATTTAGAAGCAGCTGTGGGGTGTGTGTGTGTGTGTGGTTCTCTTGGGAACAGGCCTTGGGACAAACCCCAAATGGGCTTATGGCCACCTGCTGACCAGATTTCTAGAGCAGGACAGCAGAGCCAGTAGGTTGGGAGTTGGGAAAGGCAGTCTCTCTCTCTTTCTCTCTCTCTCACACACATCATAGACAGAGAAGGAGAGAATAGTGGTAGGAATAGAGGGAAATCCCCCCCTCTGTCTATTTCTCACTCTGTCTGTCTGTCTGTCGCTCTGTCTGTCTTACATCATTGACAGGTAGAGAGAAAGAGAGAGAGAATAGAGGTTGGATTTGAGGCAGTCATCTATCTATCTATCTATCCATCCATCCATCCATCCATCCATCCGTCCGTCCATCCGTCAATCCGTCCAAATATCCATGTCTCTCTTTCTAACCCTAACAAGTCATAGGCAGCTAGAGAGAGAGAATAGAGGTTGGAACAGAGGGAAAGTTGTCTCTCTCTCTATCCCTCACTCTGTCTGTCTATCTATCCATCCATCTATTCATCCATTCATCTATCTATCCCTCAAACCATCCAGATATCCAGCTCTCTCTTTCTAACTCCCATCATAGGCAGGTAGAGAATAGAGGTAGGAATCTCCCTCTCTCCCTCTCTCTCCCTACCTGTATGACGGGAGGTTGAGCTGAAAGCTCAGAGCAGGGTTTACTGTATCAGGTCAGATGGAGCGCTGGCCAGTTGAAGCCACTGCTGACCTGCACTAGAGCTAGCCAGAGGGTGTGAGTTGTCCGTGTGTGTGTGTTGTGTTATGCTGAAAGCTGATGTTATATGCAGTGAAGGGGTCTGGGTCAGTGAGAGCCTCAGAGGGGCTGTACTCTGTGCCCAGTGGGTGACCGACTGCTTTTGACGTATTGCTCTGGATATTTTGCGTGTGGTGGATATGTAGTAAAAACCGTTATTGCTAGCCTCCTTTTGATTTGTCATTTTCAGGAGTGTTTAATTGACAATAATATGAGACGTCTGCGTTGAGGTGCTTCCTCTCTGCTTTCAAATGAAGCCACATGTAGTAACTGCATTTCTGAAAAGCTGCAGTGCGATGCAGCAGATCTCATACTGTGGCGTAATGACGGTATTTCTTAGTCCTTTAGTATCTGAGCAGACAACTTAAATATATATCTGCATTTATCTCTCTCTCTCGTAATACACAAGGGAGAATGATGTCCTTTTTTTTTTAACATACTGCATATATAAACATACTTTTATTATTCCAGCAAAAAAAGAGCATGAGTCAACATGGAGTAATAACTACTGTTCCAAAATAAATCTTCCTGCAAAGTTGTGCTTAAGAGGTTTGTGCTTAGTTTATTCTGTAGCATCATTAGAATGTTAGAATGAAGAATGTTAAATTATATGGTTGTTCATTTTAATTGGTAACCATCTGAGGCAGGAGACAAGGTGCATAAAAATAGTTTGGGTTTGGGAACAAACACATTTAAAAAATCAGGTTTTCGCTTCAGAAGCATCATTTTGTTCTCGTTTAATTGAATGAAAAATAATTGTTTCTGTTTCTTTCTCTTTTTTTGTTCACTGAGCCCTTTCTAATCCCTTTCTAGACGATGTCTAGAGAACAGCTTTAGGGATTGTGCTGTGCTCCATAAATGTGACTCTGCACGGCAAAACCAGTCGCTTGTCACAATGGAGGTTTCCGAGAAAAACGAAGCGTTTATGTTGCGTGGGGTAAAAGTTTGATTTTTGTTTTTAGTGTTTTGAAACAGGAAGGTTTATAATTGCAATTATGTGAATAAATTTTGCTGAAAAACTTACCCTTTCCATCCTAAAAACGTACCTTTCTAGAGGTGAGGAATTCAATTCCAGCAGAATGTTAAAAGTTTCTGTTTTGACCGCCATCAATATTTACGGTAAATCCACTGGTTGACTAGCTGAAGATATTTCTCCGAATCCATCTTCGTCTCCCGAGTTCAGTTAACCTAACGCAGGTAGGCTATGTGGTTGTGAATGCAGCGTAGGATACCATAAATACAAACGTAGCCGCGACCGCACCAAGCGTCTGTGAGTGCTACGTCGATAGTCAACTTCAAAGGCAGATTTCTCCGTTTCTCACTTGGCGTGACAGGAGAAACCCGCCTTTGAATGTTGATATCTCAGTCATATGTCGTCCCATCTATTCCATATAGGTATCGCTTGAAGTTGATTTATGCCCTTTCATGAAAAACATCATACCAGTTCTTTCAGAATTTATTAAAGCGACTGGTTTTCCCCAACACTTCCCAGGAGATGACTTCCTGAGCAGCCTCAGCCCTGCATTACACCAGGGATTCTTCATACATAAAGGAAGAGCTCAACAAGTGATTGGACAAGTCAAATTTTAGTGTGTCTAACGTCACGTCACGTGTTCTTGCGGATGCAGTCAATCTTGTGCAAACTTACAAAAGAGTTGTTCTCCGATTCATAAAAATCATTTGGGTATTGTTCTGCTCTAAACTTACCACTGACACTCGAATTCCGTAATTTTTGAGGACTTCTGTGTTTCAGCCTCTTCACCATATCTGACCGCTGGACGCTTCCACTCTGTCTGTGTAAGGCTTTGTGTGTGTGTGGGAAACCCAGTCCCGCTCCCTCAAACAGGTAACATGTGCAGGGGGCTGCAGCGGCCAAAATTGATTAGAAACCATTGCTTAGCTTTGCCCACACACCGATATCAGTGAATTACACAACATTCTGTGTTTTACAACGGATTCCATTTTATTTGTTGAATTCCACGATTCCGTCCGCGCTTTCCGCATCGCACAAATCATAGGGCCCTAAATGAATGAAGGAAAATGAACCGCGAGTCTTATGGCTGCAACCTCGATTTGACTAAATATTCAGGTTTTTAGCTTTTTCTCTTTCGGGGAGGATTTTAAAGCCATTTTTGTGCAGTTTTGAGGAAAAGGTGTTGAAGGTAGGGTTGGAAACATTCATTTTTTAAGTGAGCGCTTGTCATTTTGAACACAGTACACAGTGCACCACAACAAAATGTGACTACTGCATTTGACCCATCTGTGAAGGAGCAGTGCTCGGGGATGGTACCTTGCTCATGACGACTTCAGTGGTACCTTTACGGTCCAGGACTTGAAACCCCCGATCACAAGGCCTACTCCATAACCGTTACACTACCAACTGTTTCATGTGTTAATCTGAGAACAAATGCATTGTTTTTATGCAAATTAATTCAATTACCCAGTTTGGCTCCGGTCCTCCCGACCCTGATAGGGATTAAACGGTTCAGAAAATGACTGACTGACATGAAGTGGAATGAGAATGTATCTACTATATCTTCTAGTCTCATGATTCTCCACGGTTCCAAACATCGCCCCAAGGAGACTTCCTCATCAAATGTGTTTTTAGCCAAAGACAATACGCACAATGATAGCATTATCAAGCTGATTGTGAGGTGTGAAATGATATTTACTGAAGCTCTGAGCAGACTGTAAAATGAGAGAGCGAGGTCCATTAAGTTAATCTAGGTGACTACTAGCCGGGCAGTACGCCATGGGAAGGTCTGCGTCTTGGGCGGATGGCTTTTAAAATGTCACAGAGTCACTGGAGTAGAAAATTAGCCTGCAGTTGCACAGCACCACCCCATGAACTTACGCTCAGCCATACCGATCCGCAACGGAAATTATGGCCATGTAAACTTCCTTTTTTGCTGAATTTACCGGTTTGCTGGGGCTGTGTAATGCACACAGAGGGACAAGAGTGATCGAGAGTGATGTCTGAGCTGTTCGACGCACTGACACGCCATAACGCATTGTACTCGGGTTGCTGTGTGCCGTTTTCAAAAATCAGCAGGTTTGGAGGGTGTATTTTGTGTCATGTTCACAGCTGTGGTGATTAGTAACAGGGTGTGTTGGAAAAGTGTAGCACCGAGGGATTTGCACAGAAATATGCAATTCTTTTTTTTCCCCTCCCACCTCATTTCAGAAGGTGTCAGAATAATTTGCACATGTACTCGCTCTCTGTGGCACTGTGGTCTTGTGCTCTGTCGGGGTTTAGCTAAAGCATCTGAATCAGGGAGGCCAGAATGCAACTGTTAGGGTTGGACTCCATATATTGTCGCGGAAAAACGTGGAAAAAATACGCAAACAGACAGGGAGCAAGTCTACGAGCTCCTTTATTGTGGTGATTAAGTGAGGGGAAAGTCCGTCCGATAAAGTCCAGTCTGTAGAAAAGTCCGTCTTCGTGGCGTCCTTTGTCCGGTGCTGGGTTGCATCAGGGGACGTGAAGTGGTCAGGGCAGCTCCGTGGGTGAATCTAGTCAGGGGCTAGAGAGAGAGAGAGAGACGTGGGGGAAAATCAGAAAGATTAGCGCTCTGGGTGCAGGCTGGCTGTGCGCATGCTACTCGCCGACCACATGGTGACTTTCGCCGTCGTCTTTTGTACTCCTCCTGATGAGCCGTGATGAGGCGCTGATTTCTCTCCAGCTGTGGTTGATCAGGGGCGGGAGGCTGCAGCCACACGGCCGGCTTTGTTGGTAAATAGGAGCTGTCCCTGGTGTTGACGAACGACCGCTGTCCCTGCTGCTGAAACGGCGCACATCCTGCGGCTGGAGTGGTAGTGTGGGGGCGAGTGCCAGGCGTGGGTTGATGTGACAATATATTAAGGGTGTAATTTAAAAATTCATTTCAGTTAATCACAGAGCTCCTTCCATTTCCTAATTACAGGAGCAGTCTCTCTGGGGCAACTTGGGTTTAGGGGTTTTACTCAGGGTCCAACGGTGGTAGTTCTCCCAGTAAGATAGAAGTGTCCTGCCACTAGACCACCATCAACCATCACCTTGGAATGATATATCACAATTTAAAAATATCAGAATATGATTGTATTCATGAAGGAGCGGTGGGCAGCTTTGGCACCACCGGGGTAGCAGTGCTTGGGGACGGTACCTTGCTCATGAGCACCTCAGTGGTACCTTTAGTGCTCCGGGACTTAAACCAGGGCTCAATTCCCTAACCATTACTCTACTAGCTAGTTAGAGATTTCATGGTTTTGTTTTGCCATTTTGCATTGGAAAGTGACAGTGAGTGATGATTTGTCATCGTGAACACACCACAGAACAGCATACAGTGCACAACAATGAAGTGTGACCCATCCGTGAAGGAGCAGTGGGCAGCTGACACGGACAGTGCCCGGGGAGAAGTGCTTGGGGGCGACACCTTGCTCATAAGTACATCAGTGCTACCTTTACCAATCCGGGATTCGAATCGGTGACCTTCCAGTCGTGGGTCGAAGTCCTTAACTGTTACGCTACCAACTGCCCCAAACTGCAGGGGGTGGGGTTCAAACTTCAAGAGAGAGGAATTAAGGCAATACATGCAATAAATGCGACTCTCAGGGGTCTCAGACCCAACACATTTATTACACATTACATTTACATTTATTAAACTTTGTAATACCGAGATGACCCGAATCAAAAACCAAATGTCCAGTGAAAAGGGATATATGGTCTGGAGTGAGCAGTAGCTTTTTTCACCCTGATTTCTCGCCGTGCTCCGATGAGTCAGGAGATGATAGCCTGTGTTCTGAGAGGAGGATGATCTCTAGAGTGTGTTTCAGGACGTAAGGATGGAAGTCTTGGTCTTAACTTATTTATAGCAGCTATTCATAAAGTGTATATGAGCCTAAGGAAGTGGAGATTAAGACAGAGGAGCAGGAAAGACAGCCGACATGTGCGGACATTAATATTACATTCCCATCTTCCCTGTCAGTGGAAATTGCTACGCTGCTGGAGTCCAGGAGTCCAGAATCAGTGTGTCATTTGTTCATTCGTTTTTATCATTAAAACCAAGAACCATAACCCAAAAAACCATCTTTTTTCAACATTCGTTTCGAGGACCAAAGTGAGAAAACAAATGAGTGGTTTTCTGTTTTCCCATTATGTTCTCCAAAAAGGAAAAAAGAGAAATAGGCACTATTCCATTTTGGCTTTTTATTGAACGTGGTGTGGTGTGACCTGGAAGTGGCCATTACATGGAGAAGTCTATAAAAATGTCTTACTGTCACGAAACAAAACAAAGCTATCCACTGTTATGAGCCGTAAAAAAAAAAAAAAAAAGAAGGTCACTTCCGGGTCATTTGCGCCAAATAACAACCCAAAATGGAATATGAATATGGAACATGTTTTTGGGGTCTGACCCATCACAAGGCCAACTCCCCAACCTTTAGGGCCTGTGTCCACCAAATGTGTTTTTTTCCGCTGGCAGCGGCTATTTTTAATACAGATCCTATGAGCTTCAGGTTTTGAGTGCTCTAATTGGAAAAAACATGTTTGGTGGACACAGGCCCTTATGCTACCAACTGTACGCCATTGAGCGTTCCAGCGAAGTTCTTTGTCCTGTGTGTGTTTTGCAGGAGCGGGAGCTTCTGAGCCGCATATCGGAGCTGCAGGAGGAAGTGACCCGCAGGAAGAACCACATCGCCGACCTGGATCATGAGATACACACCCTAAATGAGAACATCAGCACCCTTACCAAAGAGCTGGAGCTGAAGGGGAAGGAGGTGCTGAAGATACGCAGCGAAGCCAACCAGCAGATCAGGTCTGTGAGTGTGCAATTATGCATGTGTGTGTGTGTGTGTGTATTTGTGTATCTGTGGTTGGGGTGTGTATGTGTGTATGTGTATGTTCAATTTCACTTTGTGTGTGTGTTTGATTTTCCACTCTCTTCTATATTGAGGTTCATGTGCGTTTGTGTGTGGTTGATTTCACTTTGCGTTTGCTTGAATGTGTGTGTGTGTTTGATTTTGATATATTTGCCTCTGTTTGCAAGTTTGTGTGTATGTGTTTCCGTGTGTGCATTTGATGTCACTTGACCTTTGCTTTTGTGTGTGTTTGTTTGATCTTTCATATTCTCCTTCTATAGTAAGGTTTTGTGTGTGTGTGTGTGTGTGTTTGATTTCACTTTATCTTTACCTTTGTGTGTGTTTGTTTGATCTTCCATAGTCTCCTTCTGTAGTGAGATCTGTCTGTTTGTGTGTGTCTGTGTGTTTTATTTTACTTTAACTTTGTCTGTGTGTGTGTCTGTGTTTGTAAACTTCACAATATGGGGACCTGATTGCACACCAACAAGTGGGGACCAGTGTAAAGTCCCCACAAAGTTAATCATGGCAACATATCCATTTCGTCAAGTTTAACCTTCCCCTTTAAAATTTAATGAGCCCTTAAAAGGTGCGTATGTTCTTTCTGACCCCATAAAGGCTGATAATCATATCTATTGTGTGTGTGTGTGTGTGTGAGTCCTGTGCTCTAAGCCAGTTCATCCTCTGTTCTGAGCTAGACCTCTCTATTCCCACCGTGCTCTTGTGAGTCTGTGCACGTTTTGCGCCTCCTACACACACATTTGAGCTTGAGATCAGGAGCTTATGTTGATATAGGAGCAAACGTATAGCGAGTTCTTTCGACTCTGCATCAGTCAGATCCTGCGCACACTTCTGCGTTGTGTGTGTCACTTGCCCAACACATCCATATTCCATACAGCCAGGGGAGCCTCCAGTGGGGAGTTCCTATTTCAAGTGCTCTTATTCCATTTGCACTTACAAGCAAGTGGCGATATTTATCGAGTTGAATTTTAGCTGAACGGAGCATTTTAGATTTGATTCAACTCTCCAGCTCTGTACAGGGATTGGCACTCAAAAAAAATCTAATACTGTGGGTGATGTAGACATGATGTAGACATCAGCTCATTCAGCATTACAGTCAACAAATGCATTACAGACAGACAGATGTACAGATACAATGGATGGATGGATGGATGGATTGATCCCATTCCTAATGTACTTACTAACTAACTGTAATATTCTGTAAAGGAAAGGAGCACATCTGAATTATGTGTATTTGC
Source organism: Distichodus sexfasciatus (assembly GCA_032718565.1). Classification (NCBI taxonomy): domain Eukaryota; kingdom Metazoa; phylum Chordata; class Actinopteri; order Characiformes; family Distichodontidae; genus Distichodus; species Distichodus sexfasciatus. The sequence continues at coordinate 69,683 of JAVGVS010000126.1, forward strand.
CTTGAATTGTCACTTTTAAGAGCTAAACTGCATTGACTTCGTTTTTAGACATAAAACATACAGTATATATTTATGTCTACTGTATGTACATAAACACACACACATACACACACACACACACACAGTAGATGTATGGATGGATGAATATTTGGATGGATGGATATTTGGATGGATGGATGGACGGATATTTGGATGAATGGATGGATATTTGGATGGATAAATGGATGAATGGATATTTGGATGAATGGATGGATAAATGGATGGATGGATATTTGGATGGTTGGATGGATATTTGGATGGATGGATATTTGGATAAATGGATGGTTAAATGGATGGATAAATGGATGGATGGATGCATGAATGGATGGATGGATATTTGGATGGATGGATGGATGGATGGATATTTGGATGGATGGATAGATAAATGGATGGATGGATGGATATTTGGATGAATGGAGGAAATTTGGATAAATGGATGGATATTTGGATGGATGGATGGAAGGATGGATGGATGGAAGGATGGACGGATATTTGGATAAATGGATGGATAGATAGGTAGATAGCTTAGATTAGTATTTTAATTGTTTATTTGCAAAACAAAGTATTTTAATTCCTTTACAGCAAAAATATCAAATTCAAACAGTGTCATAAGAACATGTCTCTGTTTGTATGTGTTGTGTGTTGAAATGGAAATATTTTCTGTCCTTTTTTACTCACTGTCCTTGAGAGTGACAGAATTCTGTTACCAGGCCTTTACAGCTGCTTCCTTTTTTGATGTTGAGCGGAAAGTGAGAGACACAAAATTGGGCTATTTTTTGTCTTATTTGCACATATTGGTTACTAGGAATATTTCAGATGTATGTAAATGTTTGATGATATTGGTGAACTGGGGCTTGGCTTCAACAGAATGACATGTAAATTACACGTGAAGACCTGCTTCCAGTTGAGCAGGAATGTGTGTGTATGTGTGTGTGTGTGTGAACGTGTGAGTGTCTATATACATGTTTGTGTGCATATGGATGTGAGAGAGATTAAATATTCAGTTTAAAAAGTGTCTTATTAAATACAGCTAGTTATTTATATATGGTGCATATGTGAAATATTAATATAAATTGGTCCCAAGAATGCTATAAAAATGTATGTACGTGTGTGTGTGTGTATACATGCGTGCATGCATGTGGGTTTGCAAGAGAGCGAGAGATTAAACATTCAGTTTAAAAAGTGTCTTATTAAATACAGCTAGATATTTATTTATGCTTCATATGTGAAATATTTATGACAACCGTCCCAAGAATGTTATAAAATGTGTGTGTGTATGTTGCGCATATCGAGTGTGTGCATGTGTGCATGTTTCATTTGCGATTACGTAACACGGGAGCAAACCCAGAGCCATGTGCTAAAAATAACCAATAAATAGAGAATCAGCTCCGGTCCCCTGAGGAGAATCACTCTGGGAGCGTACTTCCACACCGTGGGTGTGTGTTCGCATGTGCGCAAGTGTCAGTATCTGTGTGTGAGTCTATTGAAAGTCTGATCCTGTTTTGCATCCAGCGTAGAGAGGTGAGATGGAGGGATGATCCTGATGGGAGGTGTTTTGTCCTCAACCAAAATCAATAAATAAACAGAAGTATTTATACTCACACTAAGGCCCCCATGAATTTTACAAACATTTCTTAGAAGTGAGAGCACGCATTTAGGAGTGGACTTGAAAAAGACTAGGCCCTGGAAAAAACGGTAGATGAAATTTTAATGGAAGAGTGGGATCAAAGAGAAAGGGAGAGTGTGCCTCTGGAATTGTGTATGGGAGTGATGGAAGTTGAACATGTAGACCTTTGGTGTGTTATAAAGGATGAATGGGTTGGTGGGTGAGTGGGTGGATGGATGGATGGATAAATAAATGAGTAGATGGATGGAAAGGTGGATGGATTGGTGGATGTGTGGGTAGAAGAATGGTTGGTAGGTGAGTTGGTGGATGAATGGATAAATGGATCGGGTATTTGAAGGGCGAGCGGGTAGATGAGTGGTTGAGTGGGTGGGTGAGAGGACCGTTGGGCGGATGGGTGGGGAATTGGATAGATGGATGGGTCGATGGAAGGATGGATGGATGGATGGGGGATGGATGGATAGGTCAATGGATGGGTAGGTCAATGTATGGGTGAATGGATGGATGGGTGATTGGGTGGATGGATGAATGAATGAGGCTGGATGGAGGAATGGGGATGGATGGATGTGTGGGTCAATGGATGGATGGGTGGGTGGTTGTATGGGTGAATGGATGAATGGATAGATGGATGGATTGGTTGATGGGGGATGGATGGATGGATGGATGAGCAGGCGAGTAGGTGGATGAGTGGGCAAGTGGGTGGATGGGTGGATGAGTGATTTGTTGGGTGGGTGAGTTGGCCATTGGGTTGGTGAGTTGATGGATGGATGGATGGATAGACAGACAGATAGGATAGACAGACAGACAGATAGATAGATAGATAGATAGATAGATAGATAGATAGATAGATAGATAGACAGACAGACAGACAGACAGACAGACAGATAGATAGATAGATAGATAGATAGATAGATAGATAGATAGATAGATAGATAGATAGATAGACAGATAGACCTTCAATGTTTTGTAGCAAACCTGTGGGTGGGTTTGTGAATGGGTGGACGGATGGTTGAATGGACGGATGAATGAATGGACTGATAGATCAATCAATCGATCTTCAGTGTTGGGTAGCAAACACCAGGTATGCTTTAGGTATGGACTGAGTAGTAACTCTGATGTGTGTGTGTGTGTCTGTGTGTGTTTGTATCTTCTCAGAGCTCACGAGCAGGACCTGTGCAAGAAACATGAGCGGGAGATGGTTGAGCTCAATGCTTTGCACAACAGAGAGACCCAGAACATGCTGTCCGACTTCAACAAGGCCCAGGAACTCCTCAAAGACAAGATCTCTGCCCTGCAAATCCTGTAAGTGTGTGTGTGTGTGTATGTGTGTGTGTGTGTGTGTGTGTGTGGAAAGAGCATGAGAGAGCGAAAAACTGAAGGATAGAGGAAGGTTACATAACAAGGGCATGGCTGCAAACCCACAGTTCCCCTTTTAAACTCTTAGGAGGCGAATGTTTTAAAGAGATGGAAGGAGTGAGTGAGGAGAGAGGGATGGAGGGAGGGATGGAGAAAAGCCAGGAGCAGGTGGAGGGAGGGAAAAGGGGATGAAAGAGAGTGAGTGAGTAAGAGAGAGTGTGAGTGAGAGGCAGGTCTGTAGAGGACAGGGATGGGTAGAGATGCTGTTGGATGTGCTGCTGGTTCTGCCTCGCCGACTCTGTCAGAATCACTCAGATACTAGCGCTACATAAAACCCCTCCTGCAATCTCTCTCTTGCATGTTGTTTGGTGTGTGTGTGTGTGAGCGCAGGCCAGTGGTATTTAGCATAAATCATATTAGAGGTAGTGAAATGGGAACATAATTATCATACATAATGAAAGAGCAGTGTAAATTAAGCGGTGATTTTCTGTGTGTGTGTGTGTGTGTGTATGTGTGTGTGAAGGCCAGACAAACTCACTCTCAAAACAGAAGGACATTGAACTAATGTCAGAAAGTGATGTTGTATTAATGGATTTTAGGCATAATAGATTTTAGAACTAAAAAAGGAAACGATCATCCTACATAATGCACAAAATTTTATTCTTGCTTCATGCCGAAGCTCATAAGAAAAAAAATGCTGTGGGTCTGTGTGTGTGTGTAATAATGGCACAGATGTACAGGAGCGCCGTGACTCAGGCTAGTGCAGGGAGATGTGACCTATTTTGCGTCGACTTGAATGAGAGCACCATCTAGACTCAACTCCAGCTATTGCACAGCGTCTGGTAAAAATAACTTCTCATTTCCCCAAATCCTCTCAGATCCAGCAGCACCCCTGTAAATGCCACGTCGACATTCACACACTCAAGCACGTGAAACTCAGCAGCGACATCCTCTGCAGCGACTTTGCCAGTCCCAAGAAGGATTTTCACACCATTCTGTTTGTTTGGGAAGTGTGTATGGCAAACTGTGCATTTTGCGCCGTCATGTTTACAACCCGTTAGTGGCCTCAGAGAATCGGATTTTCTGTCCCGTCACAGACATTTGCACACTTTCTGTAGTGCTAAAGCCCTCCGTTAGTGCCTAGGAGAACCAGGCCTGGAGTGGAGCCTTCATAATGGGCAACTTTCAGAGTGTTTTCTAACTGTGTCGTCTCCGGGGGACCCCGGAGGGTCTAGATTTACATCTTGCTAATTAAGCATAACACAGATCTGTGTTAATGGCAGTCACAACCTCCATGCAATTAATCATTGTGACAGTCAAGTTTCCCCAAACCCAACCCTTCCCTCCCTCCTCCTCCTCCTCCTTCTCCTTAACCAGCATTACATTTCAACTCATTTCAGTCTCATGCATATTTCATGCCTCTGACTCTGTACGCGTATTTTGCTTCGTCTGTGGCGAAGGCTGTGGGCTCGGTGGCAGTTTTAGAGGTCGACACTTTGAGAGTGAAGAATGAGTGATGGTTTGTTTACAGATTATTACAGGGAAACGTGATCTCAGTGGAGGGCAAACAAGTGGAGTGGATGGACGGATGGTAGGAAATGGTTGGTAAATGAAGAGAAGGAGAGTTTATTGGGAGGCACTATTTCTGTAGGTTATATGAGGATAAATCTGTGCTAGTTATGTGCTAGAAGAATAAATATATTTTTAACCCGTTGAAGCCAGTGGCGAAGGCATCAATCCATAGTGGCCAATTTGTTTTAGTTATCCCTCTAAATGAACTCATATTACTCATAATAGTCTAATTAACCTGAGACAGAAGACCGATGAGTTTAGCATCCTTTTCAGAGAATCATCAACCAAACATTGTTTGTAAATCACTGCTAGGCTGGAGATGAAGGTTTGTCATTCTATGCTTACTGGTAAGACAACCATGTGAGACGACAACGATCTCTTATTCTGTTCTATTATTTATTTATTTTGTTTGAAGCGGTGTTAGTGCAGAGAGGGATCCTTTTGCTGGTGACCACAAGGTTGGAGTTTAAAACCTCAAAAAAGCCCAGTCACCAGTGGGTCCCTAAGCAAGGCCCTTAACCACAAGCTGCTCAATGAAGACTGTCCCTGTTATTAGGACACATACATTACTTTGGATAAGATCTTTTGATTAGTGTCATAAATGTGAATGTTCATTTTAGACCACTTGCAAACAATATTTGAGATAGACTCTGTTGATTCCCAACAACTGGAATCAGAATCTGATTCTAAAATGTTTGGAATTGAAGAGGAACACAGGCTAGATGTTATTTGGGTGGTTAATAGCTTGTTTTCAGATCTAATACATGGCTTATCATAGGGCTGGGCGATATGAGCTAAAAATAATATTGCGATATCTTTAAGCTATATATATATATACACACAATATACTGTGTATCTCGATATATTCTCTCTTTCTGGGAGAGAACTACATTTCCCACAATCCCCCGCGCCGCGACTCGGAGCCTTGTCACAATAATGCGATGGACGTGCGCCCAGAATTATATCAAGTAGACAGCTGTATTGTGAGTAGAATGCTGGTTGTTGGTATTTATCAGCTAAAATATGGGTCTGTAATAAAGGACACGATTTGACTGAACTGGAGCGTCTTTGTTAGTGAGGGTGTTACCTCGAGTGCCCACGTACTGCGCGTTTATATCGCGAAGAATGTCATTTATGCATGTTTACGCATTTACTTCAGTTTTTGTGCACAGAATAACAGTGGACAGTCATGTAAAAGCTGCTCGCCGCCATCTTGCAGCTCCGGTATGTAGAGCACCGCCCCGGTCCAACAGCTGATTCGTAGATGCCACCATCAATCTGCATTTTCACCAGAGAAAAACAAAAACACACGTGCCTTCTACAAGCACGTAATGATGCGCAAGTGGAGTTTTCTGGATGGGCCGGGGACTGAGCACTCTGCTTTAAGAGGGCAGAGAAGCGAAAATGGCATAAATGCTGTCTGTTTAACATTAATATGAGGATATTAATATAAATTATAACATAAATGTTTTGTTTATAGTGGTGCAAACAACAGTTTTTGATACAAATGTGTTAATCAGCTGTTAAAACAAAACGCACAGAATATCAGAAATGGCCATATTTTCTCCTTTACATAAAGAGGTTAAGAAGAAGAATGAGTGCAGATTAGGTCATTGCATGTTAATTGGAAACGTAGTCCTGAGTTTCTTATTCAGAAAAGTTCCTAGGCCCAGATAATTAATGGTAGTCAAGACCGCAAGCTGTTCTTTCATTTGCTGAAAGTCATTGATCATAAGGGTGCATTCGGAGCAAGTATGACATGGTAATTATTAAACGTCCATTATTTGCCCAGGCTGTCATGTCGTAACCCGGAATCCAAGCTGATTTTACCGCCACAATGACTCTTTTCACGGTGAGAGTGAAGGGCACTGTGGATGAAGGCCTCATTGGGGGAGGCAGCTATTCACAGGTGCTGCTGATTTTAATTACCAAATGAGCTCCAGGAGATTAAAGTGGAGACAGTGAAGTGGGATGCTGCTCTCACATCGATTACGAACTAATGACTTTCAAAGCGCTTCACAGAAGCCACACCACTCTGTAATTGAGCCTGAGTCCCAAAGACGTCAGATTTTTCATAAAGTCGAGGACAATTGATGTTTTAGAACTGGTGAGACCCATTTGCTTTTGTTTTCAGGCTGGAGGGGACGGAGGAGAAGTTCAGGAACCGAGAGAGCAGACCAGAAGACCTGCAGATTATAGCTGAGCTGAAGGACATGGTGGCAGAGAGGGAGGCCCTGGTTAAGAAGCTGGTGGTAAGTGAGATGGTGAGATAGTGTCATGACAACTTTTACATTTACAGCCTTTAGCAGACACTCTTATTCAGAGCGACACACAACAGTGCTTTGTAGTCCATGACTTTTCTTTAATCTGTGAAACTAGAATTAAATCAACAACTGTCATTCAAATGAGTTACAGCCAGATAAGTTACACACCTTTACAAACCTTGTTAGAGAAAGAATGCTTTTTATTGTTTGGGGGGTGGTGGATGGTGGTTGTGGTGGCGGGAACAAAGTAAACAGAAAGTATGAGGAGTAGTTAAGCTTCTAGATACACTTCAAAGACAGCAAGGAAGTCTGAAGTTCTGATGGCAGGGTGAAGTTTGTTCTACCACTGAGGAGCCAACACCGAGAAGAGTCTTGGTGCATGTCGTCCTCTTCTTTTGAGTATCAGTGGTTTGTGACGAGCAGCACTTGATGCTCTGAGAGGACGAGAAGGGACACGCTGCTTGATCAGTGCTGATAAGTAAGGAGGTGCAGTTCCATTCTTGGCCTTGAAGGCAACTGTTAAGGATTTGAACCTGAACCAGTGCGCGTTCTGTAGTAGAGGTGTGGTATGTCAGCATTTATGAACACTGTAGATGAGTCAACATGAACTTGACTTGGGTTATGCTAACTTTTATGTATGAATTTTCAGTCAGAATCTCTGGAAAACTGTCCCTTCAAATAGCTAGGATGCTTTGAGCTGAAAGACACCTTTGTTTGATTAAAGCAGGGCATAAACCTTATCAGTTCTCTTAAAGTGTTCATTCCTTCTTTGGTTTTGAACAGTTTGCTTCCTAGATTAAAATACTTACTGAAGTGTTGACAGCTTTGTGATAAATACAGTAGAGACAGCCAATAATTACACAGCAGGAGATAAGTGCTTAAATGGAACCCAGATCCTTTTTATTGCAAGTCAGTTTAAAATCATGTCTTAGCTTGAAGTGTCATTCCTGACATGGCTTCTGTAGTCACTGTGCTTCATATGATTATGGAATATTTTATTGATCTGAATAAAAGTAAACTAGATCAAAACTACTAAAATCAAAAATGTACTGATAAGCCATTTCAAAAACAACTAAATTAAATCTCTTCTGTCAACCTCAATTTTTTTGCTGTAAATCACATCAGTTAGAAAATCTAGCTTTGTGGTACATTTAGACATTTGACTAAATTTTTAAGACAGTTTACTGTTTCTGGGAAAACTGGCAATAAGGTCTGGAATACAATTCTGGATAGAATCGTGGCGACCACCAAAAGAGAGCTGGATTCACTAAAAGACAAGACAAAAGCAGCTATCAGCGTTTTTTCCCAGAGCTTGGGAGTGCCAGGGGTGTTCAAAAGTTACGAAAATTTTCATAGTCATGTTAATTCTAATGTTCAGGTCTCCAGGACTCAGTTAGAAAGTAAGAGCTTAAGTTTAGTTTTTCACTTAGATCTTTTCTAGAAGAATTGAAACCAGCCACCATTGCTTTACCAACCCCAGCTGTAACAAGGCAGTGCAGGGCATTAAGATCCGTCTTAAATAAATAATAAAAGTAAGCATGACTATCCAATCCACATAGACATGTGACTTCCCCTGTTATGCACAGGACGACAAGAAGTTCTACCAGCTGGAGCTCGTGAACCGAGAGACCAACTTCAACAAAGTGTTTAACGCCAGCCCCAATGTTGGTGTGATTAACCCTCTCATTAAGGTAAGCCGACTCCTGCTATCCATCTCCTTCTCTCTCTCTCTGCCATGGAGTGTTTGAGTATCTCATGTTTCTTCTGAGACATGTTTGACATCTGTACTCATTATTTGTCACAATTTGCGGGTGAGACTTAAGATGTGACAGATGAACGGTGCAGAAGGTTTGAACTCTCTCAGAAACTGCAAAATCACAAACAAGTTTTCCAGCGAGGTGCTGACAGACGGACCAGCTGTGTGTAGCCTGCCAACACTTCATTAAACGAAAAAGATCTTAAATGTAGAGAATTTATGCAAGATTTTCCTACAGTTTTGTTGGCACTCGTTTTGAGATGACTGAATCCATTTCTTGACAAGTTATACTTAATGTTAAATGATGTTTTCATGAAAAATATGTCATTATATATTTGGAAGTGGGTTGACATCTTAAAAATGAACAAAATGCATAAATTCAAGATGGTTTCTCTTGCTAATTTTTCATTTTTTGCAGTGAAATGAGGCTGAAAGTATGACTATTTCCGTTGTGCTATTCGGCGGGTGATCGCGAGAAACCACGAGGGCATGAAATTTATACATGGAAGCTTAAATGGGACACCACTACAGACATCACAGGCTTTGCTTATAGTTTTTAAATGTTTTAGTTACCAGTGCGTGACCAATTAAATCTTAACAGTGAAGGCGGTCTAAAATCCGCCCGTGCACGAGCGTTTTCATTGCCTTGCTGATTACTTAAGTAGGCGTGTTGCGTTCTGGTTGTACAGCCTTCATCGGATTGCATCACATTGCAATCAACTTAGTTAATACACTTAAGTTTGGTAAAATGGGAAGTTTATAGATTTAAAAAGCGTATACATGAACCATCACTGCTTGTATTAAGGGAGTATAGCGTTGTAAAACTCTGGCTTCAGTACTCAGTCTATGCAGTTTTCCTGGGTGTGTTTCCCAAAAGCATAGTTGCTAACATATCGCTAATTATGTTAGCAACACTACATTAGTCACTAAAGTACACTATGTTACTTGCTAATGTATTGCAAATTATGTTAGCAACATTACATTAGTCGCTAATATACACTATGTTAGTTGCTAATGTACACTATGTTAGTTGCTAACGTATTGCTAATTATGTTAGCAACACTACGTTAGTCGCTAATGTACACTATGTAAGTTGCTAATGTACACTATGTTAGTTGCTAACATAGTTAGCAACTATGCTTTTGGGAAACGCACCCCTGGTGAACCAATTATGAGTTCCAGTTTGCAGTGAGTATTCAGTTGCTGAGGGCGAATTGTGGTCAGGACTTTAACTTGTTGAATCTGGATGAAACACTTCTGATTTTGTTCCTCTCACTCAGGAATGATAAGATGGAAACTAACCTTCATAGTCAAGCTTTTGTTCAGAGTTTTGTTACGACCTTCAGGAGGAGTTCATAAAGTTCATCAACTCAAAGTTCTGTCCAGAGTTTTACTCCAACTATTGGAAATCAGTCAGCTTCACCTGATTAATTGAACAGAAAGAATAACAAAACCTGAATGCACATTGACTTGCTGAAGCCAAGTTTTTAACCTTGATCTTGACTGCTGTGCTTGTGGATTAGAACGGAGGTTCTGCTTTGTGCCAGACAGTAAGACATATATCCCAGATAGTATATCTTTTGGAGATGTAAAATATTCGTCCTGTGTCATTATTTTCCTTCTCCTGGACTGTATAATTCCTGAATGCGGATGTAAGACAGACGTCAGGCAAACGTCTCGGAAATAAGTGGAGCTTTTGATTGTGACCTTAAGATCTGCGTAGCGACGACTTTTTCTTCCCTAATCACACAACAGTCCGTTCTTTCAGCAGCGTAATCAAAGGCAACAGATTGTGCGTGTCATTAACAAGCCTCCTGTTCTCAACTCGCCTTGCCTTGCTTTGCTGGATTTATGAGTGGCCCAAAATTTCCCAAAATTGACCAGAGACTGGTGGTAGTGGGGTAGAACATCACCAGGAACGTTCTGTAGAAGGCAGTCCTGGGATGGTTTTGGGAAAATGAAGGTCGGGATGAAGGAGAGAAGGGTGTGTCTCATTCCAATCTGAGCTCGATGAGGTCAAGTTGACCAATCCTGCCTACCATTGCCTGTGTTTGAAATCTGGTGGTGTGATCCCACAGCACTGCAAAGTTCAGCAGTTCTCCTGCTTAAACGCAATGTCTCTTCGTTTCCTTTCTTTTTTACTGACAGACCAGAGTGAGATACTAAACTGTGCAGTGTTGTGACCGATCACAACTAGATTTGTGTGACCCTGTTCTATAACTTCCAATATCTGTTTCAGTGTCAATGTTACATGTGTATACGTGTGTTTGCATATGTACGTGTGTGTATGTGTGTGTGTGTATACGTTTGCTTCCAGTTTAGACATCCTTCCAGTTCTTCTTTGCTTTCCAAGCCATTCTTTGTCAGCGCAAGGCTTTCAAAAAGCTGCTTCTTTTTTGATGCATCTTTTCCAACTCATTTTTAATTTGATTGGCTGAGAGCGACTGTTGCGTCCGTTGCTGATTGGTGCCGACTTGACCATCGACACGCGACCGCTGGCAATCAGGGTCACGTCGGAGAGCGTCAGGCCGTTCTGTTAACCAGATCGGTTCTCGCACCTCCTGTATACATACATACATACATACATACATACATACATTTTTTGTTGTTTTTTTGTCCTTTTGTGTAGCAAAAGCGAAAGAATGACAAATCGGCCAACCGATTCAGCAGCTCGCCCAATCTAAGGGCCAATGCGGAGGCTTCGGGGACGGGGACGGGGAGCGGGCCGCCCCAGCCCAGTCGCCTCGAGCCCATCCCCAACTCCCCCATTCACCAGCTGGAGCTCAACACCAGCAAACCACTGCCCCCACCGACCCCTCCAACCGAGCCCAAGAAATTCACGAGGTGAGACGCACCTCTCCAACACAGACTCCTCTCTCTCTCTTTCTCTGTCTGTCTCTCTCTCTTTATGTCAGTCTCTCTATCTCTTCTTCTCCATATCATATGTCAACGGACAAGCACACCATCACAACGGAGCTCGCCTTTCTTCACAGAGATTTTTTTTTCTCTAAAGTTATTAGACTAGACCTTTCTAGAGATTTCTTTTTGCTTTCTCTTTAAGCAACTGGAAAGAACTCAGTGTGACATTGACCGCTTGGTTTTTATTTTTGTTTCACAACCCCAGCCTCCTTTCGGCTAAACGGAGAGTGTGAAATCGAGAATTACCGATTGAAAGCGCCAATCGGCTCTCCTCTGGAACAAGCCATTATCTTGAATAATGAAGGGCCTCTATGCCTGGTTTAGACGAAAGCTCGCACGAGGACTTCCTCCAAATCAGTGTGCTGATGACGCACGGACATGCTGCTTCGTTTCGCCTCTCCGAGACGTCGGCCACGGTCTTGAGAGAGGCTGCCGTTGGGAGACTTTAACCCCGGCCGGTCGGTTCGTCCACAGCCGGTTTCTTTCCAGATGAAATGGGGTGGGGGAAAAAAGTGGAATATGTTCTGTTAACACTCATGTACATGTATGAGTATTACTAGTAGCACTAAGTCCCATACATGAGCTATGGAAATGGCCTTGGAATGCAAAAGGGAGCATGTGTCGTCCCCCTTCCTTCCCCGTCAAGAGTGCACGCTGGGAGTTGGTGTCTTTCTGTCTCTGTGTTGTGCTCTGTGTTTTCCGTTTGTGCTGGAAGTTATACAACTCACATGTAACGTAACTGTCATGTTTTTTCTGAAGTTGCCTGTCGCGCTGTACTGCACTCAAGTCTGCACTTTCGGGTCGATGTGAACCATGTGACGCTGAGAATGAAATTCTGTTGAACTGTAAAATCTGGGGCTGGGCGATTATGATCTTAAATCAATATCATGATTAATTAAATATGTACCTTGATTACAATTAATGAACTAATAATTTGCTTTTGGGGTTTTGTTGTTTTTTCGCCCTCATAGTTTACTGACGAAGTTTGTGATGTAAATATGCTCAAAAATTCAAGCTGGGATATTTTGCCTAACGAAAGAGAGCATATCTTTGTGATTTTAAAATGATTAAAGGAAACACACACAGACTGGATGGGGTGGAAGTCACGTGACAACAAGGGGTAGAATGTTTATAAGTGGACAGTACATGAACACACACTGGGAAAGGTTTTAATGGTCAATTAAAGGTGCTGAATTTCAGTTTTGATTTCAGTTAATTGCCCAGTCCTAGTAAACTTCCTACCATTTACTGTGTTGCTGTTGCTTGTCTGTCTGTATGTGAACTATCAATGCATTTTGCCCACACTTTGAGAAAAACAGCTTTTTCTATTCTAACAAATAAAGCTCGGTCTCCGACCGCGTCCCATGCCGTTCGGCATGCCACTGACTGTGGGTGTGTTGTGCATGCGTGGCTTTGCTTCACCAATGCCTTGCCAACGCCGCCTCCGACGCTGTACTATTTCCTGGAAGTGCGTCCTGCGTCTGGGGCGCCGCTGTCTGCTGCCGCTCGCATGTCTGCTGTCCTGAATGCGAATGAGCCGCCGGCCGGGCGGACGTGCGCGAGACTGCGCTTTGTTGGCATGGGACTTGCACCGTCTTCTTCACCACACACTCACAGCCCCGGCTCAGCTCGGCTCGGCTCATCTTGGCTTGGCTCGGCTCAGTGCAGCTCAGCTTGGGCTGGGCCAAGGTGACCCTGTAGCCCACGTTGCAGCAGAACAACACCACCCAACCCAGCCTGTTCGCACACACACACACAACATTGTGTTGGTCTTCACAGGGTAAAGGGTTTCTACATAGGGAAAATTTTACCTAAAATGCAAAAATATTGCATATATCGTAATTTATACTTACACAGGGGTCATTCCGAATTCCTTACAAAGGCACATTCCTTACAAAAGATCTAAAGCATTAAAGATGTGGGATCCTAAAGATCTAAATGCATAAAATACTAATACAGACATAGCTTTCAGTATGTATTTAATCAAAGGGGCAGAAAAAAGTTTTTAACCCAGACTTAAAGATGATAAAGGAACATCTAAGATCTAAGATTGTCTGCTAAGGATGGTAAATATGTTGCCATGGTGAGTTTATAGCTTATTTACATTTCTGTTAACGGCATTTAGCAGACGTTCTCATCCAGAACGACTTCCAAATCCCTATTACAGGAAGAGTCTCCCTGGACTAATTTGTGGTTAAGAGTCTTACTCAGGGGCCCAACAGTGACCCATGATTTTTTTTGTTTGTTTTTTTGGAGACAGTAAAATGAATGCAAACCTTTTTCCTCTAGTCAATCGCTAATACTAAATACTTTTGGTACCTCTCAAGCACTGAAGGAAATTGGTATCGGATGCAGGAAATTACAATTAGCAGGTCGACATTGCCATTTGAAATCCATTACAAAAAGAAATAAACATTTGGGGTGGTCTAGTGATAGAGCTCGCAGGTTCAAATCCTCCCTCCACCATTGACCCGATCGGGTCCCTGAGCGAGGCCTGTAACCCTGAGTTGCTGCAGTGAGACTGTCCCTGTAATTAAGAAATGGAAGTCGCTCTGGATAAACGGCATAAATGTAAATGTAAATGCATTTTAGCACTGTCGACTAAAAAGCGTGTAATAGACAGTAATGGTGACAGACATTTCACACACTTAAATACAAACCCAGGTTCTCAGATAAGCTCCCACATTTACTGTAATGCCAGTCCAAGCATCTGACAGGTAGAATGAGTACAACTACACTGCTGGTTTAAGGGTTAAAACTGTCTGTTGTGAGCTTTGGAGTTCTGATGAATATTTTGACATTTAATACACATGCCTGACTGGGCACCAAATTGACTTTGCTGGAACTGAAGCATCGGGGACAGGAACAGTGATTGCTGCAGAGAGAGAGAGAGAAAGGAGTATGAGAAGTTGGTGTTCTGTTTATGAAAATGGGTTTTAAAGAAACATTGAGAAATTAACTCCCGTAGTAAGATGGTGAACTACAGCTTTCTGCATATAGGCAGAGCTTGTATAATCATCAATAAAAACATGTTTATTAGCACACTGAACGTGACACTAAATACGTCAACAAATCCCTGAAACTCATTTACTTACTGTTTGTTGAGTTTGACTACCATATGCAATATACAATATACAAAAACTCTTTCTATCTTTCTGATGATATTTAAAGATGTCAGGCGATGATGCATCCAGCCCTGACCATTGCACTAATTACATTGTAATTCTCCATCGCTCACACTTTCGACTAAGAATGAGGCTTTATCTCCGGGCCCATTACCTGCACTTGACAACTTACATTAGACACCCTGGTTGGGAAGTACTCTCGTTCCATTCCTGCCCACCCCTCACCCTTCGCAACTCAGATATTCGGATGTGAAGGCCTAGATGGAGGCATCAGCTTCGCATCAAAAATGGCCTGTAACCAGTTTCTGCAGTACTGACCCACAGGGACAGATCCAGACGTCAGTTAGTCAGGCTGACAGCAAAGCCAAACCTTACACGACATTGGAATAACCCCAAACTTTCCTGCAAATATCAAATACTCAGTGTTGGGGCAGCTACTTTTATATGGTAGCTATTGAAACTACAGACTACTTATGATTAAAGGTAGCTAAGCTGCAGCCAAGCTACTGTTTAATATAGTAGTTAGCTACACTATAGACTACAGAGAAAAAAAGCTAATTACATAAAAGCTACTGCCATTTGCCATTGTGCTGCACATTGAGATTTGGAAAAAAGTAGTTACTTCTGAAGTAATAGCTACTCTCCAACACTGAATACGTCTGCAGAAATGTGATGTTTTTATCGTTACTTTTTTACATTAAACTAGGAAAGAGTTCATTTGTTTTCTGCTATGCATGCATCTTAATTGACAGTTTTAAATAATCACACTGGCTTCTAATCTGATCCAAATAATATTAGAATATTAGAATTTTATTATCTGTCCTCTCAAGAGGATACATGTGTCTTATACACACATTCAAGGTTAGACATTTCAGCTTGTCTTCCAGCATCTTAATCAATGCAGTGTATGTGTTTGATATCCACTAAGAACCTGTCTCAGAAAATGTGATATTCAATGAGTCTTTTCAACAAAGAGGACAGGGAATTGAAATCTTTCATTTATATCTGTATGAAAGAGGCGTCTCATTGTAAAATGTTCCATAAACTCGGACGTACATTTTCCACGAACAATATAAGAAATTATAGTGAATGTTTTCCTGAGGAACGAATGCATGAATCTAGAGTATAAGGGCTGTCAAAAAAGCCAGAAAAACTGCTTCCCTTCAACATTTTCTCCTCTTTTTTCTGTCTTCTCTCCCTTGCCTGTCTTTCTCTCTCACTCCCTCTCCTCTGTCTCACTCATTTTCTATCTCCCTTGCCTTCTTTTCTCTCTCTTTCTCCCTGTTTCCCTTGCTCTCTCTCTTCTTGCGCCACATCCCTTCTTCTTTCCCTGCTCTTCGCTTTCTCCTTGCCCTGTCTCTTTTGCTGTCTCCCATTTCTCTCTCTCTCTCCACAGCCCTCCTGAAACCGAAGAATCACCCGAAGCCTCCCCAGATCCTCAGAGACAGGAGTGGTTCGCCCAGTACTTCACCTTCTGACTTTTAGCAACCCAAGAGCATGTCAGCCAAACCAAAAGAGAGAGAAAAAAAAGAGAAAAAAAGATATATTCATCTTTACATCATTCCATTTGTTCAGTTTTATTTTCCTCCACTGTGAATGGTTTTTTTCTTGTTTGTACAGTGACACTAGGTATGTTTGACGTTGCATTTAATGCCGTTTCTAAAGAGTGGTGCACATGCTGCTAATTATTTGTTAAATACAGTATATTGTCTTCTCTGTATCTTCTTTTAGGATGACACCGTAATGAGAGTTTGTTACAGCTGCATAACCACTTTTGGTAGAATTAAACTGTTTGTATGGTTGTCTCAACACAGATACAATGATGTCTCACCAATTTTAAAACAAAAACGCATATTTTATATTTATATTATACTATATGTATGCTTAAAGAATAAATAATTATTGTGACATTAACTTCTGTCGCGTCTCGTCTCTTTCTTGCGCTGATTTCCACGATTCCCGCTTTTTAGGATACGCCCCAAATCGCACATTAGGCTACTACATAGTACATTGTTCCAACGATAGATTGTCATACTATTAAGTGCGCTAGTATGTAGCTTGGAATGCGGCCCGGAAAGTTCCAATGTGCAGTTTGTAGGGGGGAGGGCTAAATGTTGTATCGACTTAATTTACACGACAAACCTAAACTCAGATTAAACCGTATCTCAGCTGATTTATTTTTTTCTATATATATTTTCAAAATCATGTTTATTGTCGTGCAGGGCGCATTGTAAAATTGATACTTTATGTCATTTTTCGCCGCGTCTCCCCCTCAGAGGAGTGAAAGTAAGAATTCAGCGCCAAATCTGAAACATGTCGGAACGGCGGCGAAGAGTTTGTGTAAATTAAAGACATTTCTACCGGTAGGTAACACTTTTAAGTGTCAAGTTGTAAACACAGTATACGAAACAGTTAAGCCTTTATTGTTGACAAGTCAACGTGAAATAGTTATATGTGGATATCAGTTAAGTTCGCATTAGCTCGCGTGTGGCTTTACTATTTTGAAGTTAAGACAGCGTTAGCAGTGTTAGCTCTGTAATGACATTAGTGAGAAACGGGGAGAAAATTTGGCCATTAAAGCGGACAGACGTTTGTCAGTTTGCCGTGTGGCTTCTGTCGCTGTCAGTCGGAGATAAAAATAAAAAACACGTCATAAATCATCTCTCAGGAGCCGAGACAGTGAGTGAGTGAGTTAGTGTGTGTGAGGGAGATTTATGTATATATATATATATATATATATATATATATATATATATATATATATATATATATATATATATATATACACACACACACACACACACACATATATGCGCCCAGTGAGTTAAAACACTAATGACAATATTTTAACAACAAAATACAGTACTGTGGAAAAGTTTTAGGCAGGTGTCAAAAAAGGCTGTAAACAAAGAGTGCTTTCAAAATTTCATCAATCAACAAAATGCATTGAATGAACAAAAGAGAAATCTAAATCAAATCAATATTTGGTGTGACCAACCACATGCTAAGGCAGCATCAATTCTTCTAAGTTGAACTTGCACACAGTTTTTGAAGGAACTCGGCTGGTAGGTTGTTCCAAACATCATGGAGAATTAACCACATATCTATAATCCTATAATCCTACAAAATAATATAATGACTACAAAATAATATAATGACTATAATCCTACAAAAAACAATATAGCACAAAATAAATATAGCCGGCTATAATCCTACAAAATAATATAATGGCTAAAATAATATAATGACTATAATCCTACAAAATCTCGCTTTGTACAGAGTGTACCTGTAGGAATTGATGCTGGTTTGAAGAGCAAGAGTAGTAACACCTGAAAATATTGATTTGATTTAGATTTTTCTTTTGTTCGCTCACATTGCATTTTGTAAATTGATAAAAATAAACAATCATTATTTATATTTCTGAAAGCATTCTTTGTTTAGCTTTTTACCTAAAACTTTTTTTTGGTATTGTACATAATGCGTTTGTATACTGTATACAACTCTGTACAACAGAGATGGTCACAAAGCGACTTTACATGTACCCCTGCTGAACAAGCATAATGCGGCAGCAGTAGAGAAGAGCTCCCTCTGTGGTAAACAGTAGTCTGTGTATGTGTGGAGGGACATATTGTAGTTATATCTGCACACAACCATGAACCAAATGTGCTGGTGCTCCTCGGTCAGACCCATAGGTCACTCACTATATAGTCTGATTTTGTTTCTGTGGAATCTGTGTTGTGGGACAGCAGATGCTCTCTACTTTGGACTGAGATCTGGGGACTTGTTGATTTGTAACTACCTACAACCTTCACTGGTCTCACGATTTGATTCGATTGTGATTATCAGGTCAACGATTTGATTCGATGCGATATCTCGATATCCCGTCAGTCGTTATACATTACTTCCGCGTTGCCTTGATTGGGTATGGATGTGGAGTCGAGCTGCCATATTCCTTCTATTACCTTATAGATATTTGAGTTAAATTCATTAATGTTTAAAAAAATTCATACAATAAAATACATTTTAAAAAGTGATTTCAGTAGTGAAACAGGATTGGACCTGCAATGCCGTCACAGACTGCCGCTTGAAAACCCCAATTTAATCGATTATGTTCTGCCGCTGCATCGATGCAGAATCATCCATTTTTGCATCGCGATGCACTAATTATATGGTTAATTTCAACACCACCACTACTGACAGTCTCTAAAAAGTAAAATAAAATAGACACACACGCAAAAACAGGTTTTTACTCTGCAAAGATTTATCCCTTCCATTTTGAAATTTCACAGAAATTTTTCACACCACCATTTGTTGAATCTTGCTGTATATGGTGCTGTGTAGCAACAGGCCGGCTGGTCAAACTGCCCATGCTGACTCCTTTAACTCTCTTCATATAAAAATATATAATGTAGTAGGGGTGTTGAAATTAAACACATAATCTGTGTGGGCGATTAGGCAGAACATCCCAGTAGTAACTATATCTGCCCGGTTTGCCATCCTTGCCCAATCTGCGTGCAGTGTGAAGTGATATAGACCAATTGATGCAGTGCATTGTGATGCATCAAGATATCACATTGAATTGAGTCGTTGACATGATAATTGTAATTAAATCAAATTGTGAGACCAGTGAAGATTCACACCTCTATAATTTTAAGAAGTTTAAATAATTATGTGTATTTTACCTGAAAGAGAGCCCAGACTCTCTGTATCAAACAACAGTTGTATCGTGGTTAAGATACTTCAGTATATACCAAAAAAAATATTTTGTTACAGCCTTAACAGCTATGGGATAAACAATATTTTGCCATGTCTTTTAAAGCGTTAAGTGATTAAATGATTAAGTCTCACCAAGACAAGTTGCTCATGGAGTCATTAAGGAGCCATGTTTTTTTTTTAAACAATTTATTTTACAATTGAGAAAGTAATTTGATCCTTGAAATCGCAAAAAGTAGGACAGCTACAAAGTGGTCAGTTCTGTTCCAGGCTGAAGATGTCCTAGACCAGAACAGCTCTCTCTGATAGGCCCGGTGTTCGAGACCTACTTGGCCGAACACCACAGGAACGACATCCTCTACATCCTGCAGGAAACTGACGAAGATGCTCATTACCCAGTGGTAGTTAATGCTATGATGCTGTTTGAGGCCAACATGGAGGTGGGCGAGTATTTCACTTTTCCCCGGCGGGGTGCTGCCCACGTTTGACGCCGCTCTCCACTCCGTCGCCGTGGCGCTCTCTCACACAGCAACTGCACAAAGCTCCTTCACGCTCAAACGCAACCTGCACGTCCGAATCTCGGGTGACCATCCATACCCCTATCCTGGAAATATAGAATTGAGAATATAGTTTACATTATACATTTTCTCATTTTTTAATACGTTTGGAAAGTGTCAAGAAGTGTTTTTTGGTTTTAATGTGCATGGGTGTGTAAGAGAAAGGCTGTCAGGAAAACTTAAATGGAATTTTTTAGGAACCCTGAGGATTTGAGAAATGCCTCAATTCCTGCTCAGTGTTCTATAGTGCAGGTGTTGCACATTTGTCATTTGAGTTGTGCACTGTTTCACTGCCTACAGTCTGTTGGGACAGCAACTGTAGCACATCAAGCAGGAAAAGTTTAGAAAAAGCTGAAGTTCTGAATGATTTCCATGGCAGTATGAATCCATAACACTGGGTTCATACAGCAACTAACAACAAATCAAACAGTCTCAGTTTGAACTTGAGCAATGCTCTGTTCCGTCCACTTTTATTAGGCTGTGTGCAACAACATCATTACATGGCATTTTACACTTTGCAAGCTCCTATGGTTAACCCTAACCCTAGGGCAACAGTGACAAGAGAAAATAACCTCTGTAGTGGCCTCTGATGATCCCAGGTGATCATGCAGTCCATGTCTTCTGGTAGAGAAATGAATTGGTGGCTTCAGGGTCCGAGTTCAGCATGGGATGTTTTTGGTTTCAAGTTATAGTGCAGTTTCAAAGGTCACAGACAAAAGCCCTTGGTCAGGCACAGAGCATAGCGATTAACGTACGTTATTTATGAACACTACAAAGACGTGGTCATTTTCAATAGCCCAACTTTGTAGTTACCTTGATTAGAGGTTCTTAATGCCAGTTTTGATTAATTAACTCAAAGTCAATCAAATTCAGCACATGTTCTTAGGGCTGTGTGAAAAATCTCATAACCCGATATGCCATTTCATATCCCGCTAGTGATATATATATGACAATATAGTAATTTTCCTCTAAATTCAGTGGAACATTTGCACGTAAAATCTTGTGTCTGAGTGCACTCCAACACTCCGCACACGCTCATATGGGACGCCAGAGGTGCCACATTTTCCTATGTTTTTACACATTTTGTCATTTGTTAAAACATTTTTTGCAGCGGGCTTATATACCACTTTTTTACAGCATTGAAAACGCTAGTGATTTGTGGTACGCTGCTGTGTTAATCCAAGTCAAAGTAAAGCTTTCTTGTCATCTCTTCTGTATATATTGTACAGATATACAGAGAGGCGAAGAGGCGTGGCTCCAGTTTGCAGTGCAACAGAAAATGAGAACAAAAGAACAGATAGGGCACATGGAATAAACAATATATAAATAGGACACAAAATATACATTTTAAGCTAAAAGTGGAAATTGACTGACACTTTTCAATATGAAGAAAAAGATTTCGATATTCAATTCTGTTAATAAGTGTGTTCTTAAAAAGAGTCTGGCTAAATTTAAAAGCTTGTACAGATACTAACAGCATTGGAGGGGCTTCATTCTGTGCAATACTTTTCAATAATTTGTGCAGATATAGTTAGTGATAACTAACCAGTGATATATACACTGGCTATATATAAAATGGCTATAAAAGGTGGCACGTTTTATGGCGCTCTAGTAAGGTGCCTTTAAAGAAATTTATTGCTTTGCTTTGGCGTTCTCCATATCATTGATTGGCGTGAGGACAGGCAGAGTTGAGCACGCACAGACACAAGATTTTGCTTGTAAAAGTTCTACTGGCGTTCAGAATTAAGGCACAAATATAATGCCATTGTATTCTCTGTACCCACGTCTACATGGTGCGAGTGACTACCGCAAACTGCCATCCAAACAAAAAATATTGCCGTAAACAGTGTATTTTGTGATGCTACGTTTTCATTTCGTCATCCAACATATTTTGTCATATGCCACAGTCCTACTTTGTTTCTGTGTTTTAATTGCTGTCTTTCTGGTAGACAAAACTATCAGCATGCGATACAACTTCAAAATAGAAAAAAAAAGTCGGGGGTGAATTAGCATATGAGAGATTGTCCTCGTTCTTTTGATTACTGGTTAATAATAAAGTCTGTGAGACGTTGTGGCTTCACAAAAGCCCTTTTTAACAACTAGTAAAACTTAAGGTGATTTCCTGTGGGAGGAAAATGTTTTCATGTTGAATTTGCTGGGTTATATCCGTTTAATCTTTTAATTGCTCATAATGTAGCGAGTCAGTACAGGCATTGTCCTTGACAGATATGAACACGAAAGTTGTTGTCCCCAAATTAGCATATCATAGCATTCCTGCTCTTAATTATTCAGGGCCTGGAAGAATTTCATTAGCTGTCTGAAGTACAGGTTATGCGTTTGTGGTGCAGGCCGGAGCTGCTTCTCCCTGCAGGTTGCTGGGTGTAAGAATAAACGCAGCATGGCGTACCAGCAAGATAAAGGGATGAAGGATCGGCATTCACCAGGGCTGCTATTGATCACGGACCGAAGCAGGGAGGAAGATCTTCAAGCCCGAGACTTCACCTCACTGTGACAAGAATCTGTCTAGGAATTGGCTGCAGGGAGTCCGTTCAATGGGCCAGACGGGTTTTTCCTGAGCTATTGTATTCTAATGAATTTTTTTGAGCGAGTTCATTACCCTAAAATACCTGCCTGCTGTGCAGTGTGCTTCTTTTATTAGATTGACTTTAATCAACTTGGATGCAAACATAACACGAATAGAATATTAGATTTTTGGCACTGTTACACCTTAATATGAAGTGTTTTTTGGAGGGTAGGTCCTGTAAAACTTTCATAATGCAGTCAAAGGTTACAAAGAGGTAAAATTATGAACACAGCACAATGAAATTTGACCTCTGCATAGGACCCATCCGTGAAGGAGCAGAGGGGCAACCGTGCGCGGGGACGGTACCTCAGTTCTACCTTTAGCAATCAGGGACTTGAGCAGCTGCAACTTCCAAACACGGGATTAATTCACTGACCGTTATGCTACTGACTGCCTCAAAAGAGATGATAGACAGCAGATGTGGCGTCTCTCCCAATATCAGAATTCCTAACTGGGCAGTAATAGATGTATTTTTGTAGAACTTCCTTATCAGGAATGATTTCTGTAATATTCCATCTTACCAGACTGGCGTCATCTGTTCCATCTCACAGCTTTTATTATCGTTACACTTGCTATTGTTTAGTAGTCTTGGAGAAGCATAAATAGCCTGAGGACAATTTCGCTCAGGAGCGAGGTATGAATGCATTAGACGGTCCATAACCCTCTAACCAACAGCCACACAGTTCCTGGATCACAGCGATTCGTTTGATTGTACGGAAATTAGTAGAAATTTTTAGCAAAGAGACCTTTGCTAGCTAAGGTGCTGCCAAAATGAATAAAGCTAGCGGAGACATTTACTAAAAAAAAGTTACGTACTTGTTTGGTGTATTAGTTTGTTTTTGGGGCAAGAATGCCTCCTCCGCCAGCCTTTCTAACGGGTCTTCTGCCAAGGATGATGTTAGGTGTGAGATTCTGCTGTGGGATATTTCTGTGTTTGTAAGCAGCATCACAGTGTGGACATTTTCTTTCTCTTTTTGTATCTGTTTTGTATGTCCATAAGGTTGGGCTGGGTCGTTGTTTACATTTGCTTTTACCAGCATTTAGCAGACGCTCTTATCCAGAGCGAGCAAGGACACTTTTCAGTGTAGGTTCTTGATCAGGGACCCAGTGCTGGTAGTGCTGGAGGTACAGTGGCAGTTTTGGGTAGGGATGCACGGTGGTATTGTGTCCGGAATCGGCGATTTTGGCCTGTGATCAGTCTACGCGATATTCAAAGTCGGGTTTTCTCCTGTCCGCCAAGTGAAATGGAAATCTGCCTTTGAAGTTGACTATCGGCGTAACACTCACAGATGCTGCTTGATGCGGTCGCAGCTCGTTTGTATTCTGATGGCCCTCGCTGCATTCACAGCCACCTGGATAGCCTACAGCGTTAGGTTAACTGAACTTCGGGACAAGAGAGATGGTTCGGAAAATACTTCATTAGTCCTTGATGGATTTAGTAAATATTGAAGTAGAAGTCAAAAACGAAACTTTTAACATTCTGCTGGAATTGAATTCCCTCACCTCCAAGAAAGTCCACGTTTTTAGGATGCTGGAAGGGTAAGTTTTTCAGCGAAATTTATTCGCTGGTACAGTATAAGAACCTTCCACTGTTTCAAAACAATCCAAAAATTTTTGCCCCCACATAACATAAATATGGTCGTTTTTTCTTGAAACTCATTGCGACAAGCGACTGGTTTTGCGTGGAGGTCACAAATGTACCTGAAAGCCCAAAAGGGAATAAAAAGTGATGCGGCCCCCGTGTGCGATTTAAACCGATCTTAGCATCGCGTATTACTTGCAGCACAGCCGCATTCAGGCAAGCGTTCATGTCGCTCCAGGGCGTTTCTCATTCACTCTGGTGCGGTAACGTAGATGCATTTGTGAAATAATTTTTGAGAGGCGTGGTAGCGTCACATCAATGCAAAACTGGGTAGCATAAAATGGCGCAGAAGATTTGCGGTAGTAAATTTCAAAGTCGCGAGTTCAGGTATGAAACTTCGAAACGCAGGTTAAGAATGAGTCTTGTGATTGGCTGATATTCTTGGCAGCGAACACCTCATGAATGTCTTTTTCCTCTCTGATGTGTTAAATGTTTCGATTACGGCTGACTTTTCTTCAGTGGGATTTGTTCTGCAGTTTTCAAAGAGGGCAAGGTTTGGCGGCTTGGGGCGGGGTTTTGGCAGCTGCCTCTGAATCCCTATTGACCCGATGGCTCTGGTCTTAGCGATTGACTGCACGCTACAGACGGTTTTTACAGAAAAACCAAAAGATAGCGGAGGAAGAGGAGCGTGACAGGTAGATTGAAAGCAGAGGTTTATGGTTTATCAACCTTGTAATTATAATTTAATAGTTAGGTCTTACCGCGTTTAATAAACGAACGTCAATGGCTCCCTACGCCCGCCCATCTGTCCCCAGTCCTTATAAACACAGATGCAAGTCAGTCACAAGATGATCACCCTAGATGATCAGGCGTTTTTCCCATAGTTGAGAACCAAGAGCTTCAATCTGATAAATTTCTCTTTAAAGCCCTACAACGCCGGTAAGCGTTACTTCGAGCCGTTGAGTTACTGGAGTTGTTACATTTTACACTTCGACTTACATTTTATTTGTTGGTTGTGAAAAATTTGTGAAAATAAAGCACATTATATTAAAGAAAATTAGATTTTGTTTACATATTTGCTGTGGAAAGCTGCCACTATTATATGTCACCATTATAAAAAGTAATAACTTCGTAAAACAGGAAATATTCGTTACATTAAAAAAGTTGAAACCCATTTTTTGTTATCCGATGTAAGTCAAACTATTTCACCTTAACTCTAATTTCTGTTATCTGGGAAAAAAAACGGTATCGGAAAAATCGGTATCAGCCGATCACACTTACAAAAAAATCGGTGATCGGAATCGGCCAAGAAAATTGCAATCGGTGCATCCCTAGTTTTGGGGCACTTGGTAGCGTAACGGTTAGGGCGTTAACTGGTTTAAATCACGGGACCGGTAAAAGTTATCATGGGCAAACGCTGCTTCCATGATATGACCCTTATGCTCCTTATGTCAAATGCACCAGAGAGTCACGGTTGGTTGTGTTTTTTCGTTTGCTGTACTGTGGTGTGTTCACAGGGACAAATAATTACGCGCTCACAGGACTCGAACCCACAACCTCTTGGTCCAGGGGCGAGCATCTTAGCCATTAGCCGACCATCACCCTATTAATCAGTTAATCAAAAACAACATTCAGGAACTCTAATATTTGCTTTAGATAAGCCCAAAATTAAATAAAACTTTCCTGGTGTATGGTCCTGTACTATACCATAAAAGCATATCCTTGCTTAACATGCGTTGTCATGAGACTCAATCCTAGTGTTTCCTTCAGTTATATTAAAATCACTGATGCCAGTGAGTAAAGTACCACCCTCAAGCACTGGATACTGCAGAACACTGCCCACTGCTCCTTCATGGATGGGCCAGAAGCAGAGGTCTCATTTGGTTTTGGCGCACTGTGTGTCGTGCTGTGTTATGGTGTGTTCACAATGACAAATTACTCACTCATAAATTAGTTGTTGTTAAGTTTGGAATATCGAGGCGAACTTTGAGACTCGACACAAAAGTTGTCATAATGGTGTGATTTCATCCATTAAAGGCAATAAACAAGGCTTTTATGACCATATGAAAATACTGCTGTTTATTCCCAAATATCACAGTGTCTCTCAAAATATACTATCCAAACATATCACAATATTATTAATATTTCATATCGTCAAGCCCTACAGTAAAATTTCACTCCCTACATAACCTGCTGGGGCGCCACTTGCTTTACATCTTTCTTGGGACCTCCTCAAATGTGACCCTCACGAGAGAAAAACCATTAACATGTGAATTCTGAAAATTGAGTTATTATGTTTTTCTTGAAAGGGCATAAATCAACCAGCAAATGCACCTATATCGAATGAATCCCGGACGACATGACTGAGATATCAACATTCATGGTGGTGGGACTTTACTCCTGTATGCGCCAAGTGAGAAACAGAAATCTTCAGTTGACCTCTGATAACACTCCTGATGCGATTATGACTCGTTTGTATTTACAGTAACTCATTCACATACTGGGATAGCCTACCTGCGTTGAGTTAAGCGAACTGGGAGCGAAGATGGATTTTTAAGAATATCTTCACGCTAGTCAACCAGTGGATTTAAGCGTAAATATTGAGAAGTAAATGGTCCAAAACAAAGAAACTTATAACATTCTGCTGGAATTGAATTCCTCACCTCCAAAGAAAATCACGTTTTAGGATGGAAAGGTAGGATTTTTCCCAGAAATTTATTCACAACAGTACAGTATAGACCTTCCAAAACACTAAAACAAAAAATCAGAAATTTTACACTTACTCGCTTGGTTGTTTTTTCTTGAAACACTCCATTAGACAAACATTTAGTTTTGCATTGGAATATATCACAAAGCTTAAAGGGAATAAAAAGTGATCATATAACATATAAATATTTAAACACACACACACACACACACACACTTAGACTCTCACCAAACACACGCTTTTAAACAGCAACTATTATGGTAAAATATCACAGCTTTACTAGTTGAGCGTATTTGTAGTATAGACCTGAAATATAGTCACTGAAATATAGGGGCAAAAACAAACAAAACATACCCCAAAACAAAGTAATTGTTCACTCAACGTAATCCACATAAAATGTTCACTTAATGTGATATTGATTTGAGGTCATATTGCCCAGAGGCCAGACCTCTGTCTGTTTCATTAGCAGGGTCATATCAAGTACACAGGAGTAAGGACTGTTGCTGTGCGAAGTGCAGCATTAAGAAAGAAAAAAGCCAGGGATAAACGAGCAGCTTGTTTGAAGCCTTGTGGGAGAGTGGAAGGCTTTTCATCCCCAATGACGTTTGTGGGCTGAAATATTGCGTCGAATTTCAATGAAGTAGAGCGTTTCTCTTTTATTATTATTCCCAGTAGCGTGGAAGGGGGGTGGAGCCGTGTCACCTATATTTACAGCAGCTGTCTGCATACTTGCAGATATGACGGATCTGGAGATTTTCTGTCATGGCTCGTTTTCGCACGCTATTTGGGGAATGTGGGATCTGATTTGGGGCTTTTAATCATCTGTGGAATTAAAGAAAAAACGTGTTGTCAGGTACCTCTTCTTTTGAAAATACTTTAACTATTAACTTCTTAATTGTGTGTCTGTTCGCTGCTCTAATCTTTAACACTTTAATCTTGGTCTTTTTTGATTATAAGTGTTTGTAGGGAAAGAAAGTGGAAGGTAAAAAATACAGTATTTCGTGGAGTTTAAGCATATCTACTGGATGTAATATCTATGTATCGATAATATTTGTCTAATTTTTATTTTAAAGAATAATGGTGGTGGAGGAGCAAGTCTCATCTCAACAGCTTAATCCCAACTTTCACTAAAAAAAAGGCACATTCATTTATTGCAGAGTTATTACTTAGCGGGTTTTGGAAGAAGACTAGTATTATGTTATTTTCCAGAGCAGCCATAATGCATAGACCTCGGCTTTTGTTGCAGGGCAGAAAAAGATGGGCATCTGCCGGTGTGAGAAAGGCAACAGCATACAGAAGTGGAAAATCCAAGTTCTGAAAGTCAAATAGCAGGCAGAGATTTGATCCCATAAATCGATTTTCACGAATCCAACTGCGCAGACGGAATAGTAATTGCGTTCACCTTGCTGGGCGAACAGATGAAAGGAAAACGTAGCTCTGGGAAAGGTTGAGCTAAAAATAACTCGCTGTGATGTCTGCGCTCATTCATATTCCGTCTCTATAGTTTCCTCTTTTATGTCTGATCCTCTAAATTTGGCGGTTTGTGACAGGTTTGCCCGTGTGCCCCGAGCTGACCCGAGACAACATTCCCCAAGGCCAGGGACCTGGGCCACTTCCTGTCTGTCAGACACGGCCGTCCACTTTCCAGCATCACCAAAGTGCTGGAGTACCAGCGGGACTACATTTGCAACAAGTGCAGGCACGTGTTCTCCTTGCAGGCCGACTTTGAGCAGTTCTACACCTTCTCGCCTCCACCCTGCTTATAGCAGCGTCTGCAACTCTACAAATTCACCTGCTATAACCAGAGGCTGACGCCTCTCCAGCTGCCTGCAAAGACTACCAGGAGATCCAAGATCCAGAACAGGTGAGGAGAGAGCGCAAGACATAAACAGCAAACATTATTTCCGGCAACAAATACTAGGG
The DNA here is from genome assembly GCA_032718565.1 of Distichodus sexfasciatus. NCBI lineage: Eukaryota > Metazoa > Chordata > Actinopteri > Characiformes > Distichodontidae > Distichodus > Distichodus sexfasciatus. Next base: position 98,404 of record JAVGVS010000126.1, read on the forward strand.
ATGCACGGTAATATCAGAACCATATTGGAATCGGTCGATAATTGCTTTTTTTTTTTTTTTAAGTCATCGGCATCGGACTGATGCTTAGATTTACCCGAATATTTTCAGCCGATATTTTATGATGCATTTATTGTACTTGGGAAGGTAGCGCTTATGCCAGGCATGTCCAAAGTCCGAGGTGGGATTTTTATACAGCCCGCTTCATCTGCCTTAAATTATATGGTGTTGTTTTGTGCAGTATCTCATGTCTTTACACGCTCAACTTTGCCTGCACGCAAATATTTTTTTAACTATCTAAATTGTATGTTTGCCTTACTTAGCGGATGTGAGCTGGCACATGGGCTGTGTCTCGAGGCGCGTGCTACCACACTTAATAAATAGTATGGTAGGTAAGGTGCTGTTATCATACTTTCCTGTGTGGTAGTATGCATCTCAGGAAATAGCTGGGGTTGTAGCTTAGCACTGTCTACGCACTAGATAGTGCTGTGGGTGTCTACGGCTCCTGTTTATACATAAATTGGGAAGTGGCCTTTTTCGTTTGAAATGTAAACGACTCTGCACTGTGTTAGAAATGTTATGGCGCTATTTTGTGTCAAAATTCTGAGCGTGCAGTGAAGCTTTGGCGAGCAAAATATCTTGTCTTTACGTGCTCGACTCTGCCTGCTCGTTTATCGGTATCAGCATCGGCAGATATAAGCATGAGGTGGTTATCAGCATCGACCAGTAATTCACATATCGTGCGTCCCTAACAAATGCCATGCGTGCCACAATATGTACAATACCTCGTGTGCATTGTTTGAATATAAAGTTATCGCAAGTTATTGCCAAACACAGTTTGTAGTGCTCAATTTTGGTGTAGTGATTAAACGCCTGTCTCCTACCCAGCATGCTTAAAGCCAGTGGCAGCTGATGCGCAAAAAAAGAGAATCAAAAAAGGAATTTATTTTATTGGAAATCCTGTAAAGTAGTTAAATTATTCTTAAGCTGCTCAAATACAGATTATTGGCCTTCATGAATTAATGTTCATATGCTTTTTCTTGTTTGACTGCTCAGCATCATCATCACCTGGGCTTCTATATGCCTGTTCTTGAGTGTCCAAACCCACAATGTCTCCACTCCTAATATTATAATAATTCTGTTTATTTTGTTTTCTGCCTATCATATCTGTGCAGTTGGATCTGAATGATTAACTATAAAACTATATAAATGTGTGAAGTAGGTTGTAGGTGTCACGTTCCACTCACACCGAGAAGCGGATGCAGGAGTTGACGTGATTTATTTACAAAAGTTCCACACAAATACATAGTGCACACACAGAGAGTGGTGAGTGTGAGGGTGTACCGACAAAACCGACTGACCAAGCGAACTTAAATGCACAGACAGGGAAACAAGGGCGAACTAGACACAGTTGAGAGCTAATAAACTCCTGCTACGAACACAGGAAGTGGGCCGAGGGCGAGACGAACCACGAAATAAACTAAACAAAGCGGGACACCTACTGTCTGCTCAGCTAAAAGGCGCAGACCGGCTCCCCTGACGAATACGTTAATACTGCATCCTAATTGTCTCTTTCTACTTCTACCTCTAGTTTATATTTAATACTCAATTTCTAGTTTAAAGTGTATATGTTGTATTCTATTTATATACTGTTTATACCATGTGCCCTGTTTGTTCTTTGTTCCCTGTTTCCTGTTGCACTGTTAAAACTGGAGCCATAATAAATCTAAATCTCGAGTGTATATCTGTACAGTATATAGCAGAGATGACAAAGTTTACTTTGACTTCGACTTTGAATTCTAAGTAAAAAATGTGACCCTCTATGGCAAAACCAGTCGATTGTTGCAAATTTTCAAAATTGAGTTATTTTGTAGGGCATAAATCAACCTTCAAAGCGATACCTATATCGAATGAATCGGGGCGACATATGACTGAGAATATCAACATTCAAAATTTGGGTTTTCTCCTGTCCGTAAGTGAAAGCGCTTTGAAGTTGACTATCGCCGTAGCACTCACAGACGCTTGGTGCGGTTGCGACTACGTTTGCATTAACGGTAGCCTACGCTGCATTCACAGCCACACGGATAGCCCACCTGCGTTAGGTTAACTGAACTCGGGAGACGAAGATGGATTCCGGAGAAATATCTTCACGCTAGTCAACCAGTGGATTTACCGTAAATATTGAAGTAGAGCGGTCAAAACACAAACTTTTAACATTCTGCTGGAGTTGAATTCCTCACCTCTAGAAAGTCACGTTTTTAGGATGGAAAGGGTAAGTTTTTCAGCAAAATTTATTCACAACAGTACAGTATAGACCTTCCACTGTTTCAAAACACTAAAAACAAAACATCCAAAGTTTTACCCCACGCAACATAAACGGTCGTTTTTCTCGGAAACCTCCGTTGTGACAAGTGACTGGTTTTGCCGTGGAGGGTCACAAATGAGAATCAGAATATTGAGACATCGTATATTTACAGTTGGTTCAAATATGTTGTGATTTGCCTCATGTTGCCCAGCCCTATTGCCATGTATGTACAAGAATAAAACTGTTCTTTCATAGTTGACCAAAATGACCAAAACAAATCTGCGACCCACAACATTCAGTTTTGCACTGTTGAAGTAAATTGATAGATTTAAGTAATTCGATTATATTGATGAGGCACCAAGTATTTATATATACTCCATATACTTATGGTTTTAGGCTACATTCCTCCGTCTGTGCTAGCAAGGTGAAGTAGGTAAAGTATTGTATATTTTGTAAAACTGCTGATTTTTCTGATACTGATTTTCTGCTGTTAATGAACAGTTGGTAGTGTAACGCTTAGGAAGTTGGCCTCGTGATCGGAAGGTTTAGGTCCCGGGTCTGGTAATGGTACCACTGAGGTACTCATGAGCAAGCACTGCTCCCCGGGCACTGCTTGTCAGCTGCCTTCTGTTCCTTCAAGGATGGGTCAAATGCAGAGGTCTCATTTCATTGTGGTGCGCTGTGTGTTGTGCTGTGCTATGTTCACAAGTCACCAGTACCTCCTTACTGCAGCAACACTTCTAGAAAAAAAACTTCTGCACGCTAATGTTACATTCATAAAGAATGTTTTATTTTTTCACAATAAATACAATAAATGTTTGCAATAAATGTTTCACAATATGTTTACAGGTGCAGAGGCTCTCTGTTGGCAGTATTCCCCGTTCCATGCTGGTCATTCTAGAGGATGATCTGGTGGACTGCTGCAAATCAGGTAAATGCCCAGGGTAAATGTAGTAATGCAGTGCCATTGCACTGAAATGAAATACAATGCTGAAGTCTCATAAATGCTTCATAAATAAGTTTTAATTTAAGACATAAACAGTAGGCCTATGTAATGAAAGATATAGATGATTTAAATTGTAAAATTGTGTGTACGAAATAGTTGTGTATAGGAAATAGTCATGGGATTGAGTGTGAGGAATATGTGTGCCATGTTATGTTGTACGAATGAGTCTGTGCAAATAAGTGGATGTAAGTCAAATGTAGTTATGAATGACGTGTAATTTGCTGTTACTAGGTATATTTGAGCATCTTAATGGTCAGATGATAACGCTCTGCGCTCTCATACTACATCGATTTTTGCCTAAATACATGAGACTAATTGAAGCGTCACCTTTTTTATTGAGCTGGTCCTACACCACCTGCTGTCAGTGTCAGTGAATGGTGAGTGATTAGCACACAGTGCACCACAACGAAATGTGACCTCTGCATTTAACCCATCCATGAAGGAGCAGTGGGCAGCTAACAAGCGCCCGGTGAGCAGTGCTTGGGGACGGTACCTTGCTTATGAGTACCTCGGTGGTAACTTTACCGGCCCTGGATGACTATATGGCTCTACTTTCGGGGATCATTTTTATAGTTTCTGATTTTTAAAGTGTGGGGAGTTGGTAGTGTAATAGTTGGAAAATGATTGGAAAGTTGCCCATTTTAATCCCGGAATGGTAAAGGTGCCACTGAGGTACTCGTGAGCAAGGCACCGTCCCCAAGCACTGCTCCCTGGATGCTGCGCATGTCAGCTGCCCACTGCTCCTTCACGGATGGGTCAAATGCAAAGGTCACATTTAAGATGTGGTGCACTGTATGCTGTGCTGTGGTGTGTTCACAATGACAAATAATTATTTGCTTTCACTTAAATGTTAGTGTGGAAAGATTTCTCAATTGCTGGTGAGACGTTGAATTTCCTCATCTGCCTACTGTGGTTAAGATACCGTATGCCATAGAACGGGTTTTCTACTGGTTCTGTCCTAGTGACCATCATTCACACTAAGCTGTGTGTGTGTGTGTGTGTGTGAAGGTGGGGGGGTCTTTTTTCTTGTATTTGCATTTAGTTCATTATTCATAATAATTTATCAAAAGTGATTTTAGTACTGAACATGGATTCCATGTCATGGACCACCTGCATTACCGCCGCAGACCACCGGAGGGCTGCGGACCACCGATTGAAAACCCCAGCCATAGAATATACTATATGAAGAATGCTTTTTTTACTGGAGATTGTCTATAAAATAGGGAAAGCATCTTAACAAGACCTTACATTTTTAGAAAGGGTCAGTCACTGCAGATTCAGGCCAGAAGGTGTCGGTGATCATCTGTCTGCAGTTTATTGCATATACATTTATGTTATTTAGCAGATGCCTTTATCCAGAGCAACTTACATTTTCTGATTAAACTGACTGTGGAGTAACTTGGGCTTAACATTGTTCAAGAATTTAAACTCTCCTTTTTATGGTTACTGTCACAGCTCTCATTGAAACTTTATCCAGAAGTCGAGCCTCCGTACACAGATACTTGTTCATTGGACATTTCTGGTTTCGTGTGTGTTGCAGTAGTCTTATGTTTGCCGATTTACTTGTTCTTTTTTTCCTTCTCTTCCAGGCGACGACATCACAGTGTACGGAGTGGTGTGGCAGCGCTGGAAGCCACTGTACCAGGACTCCCGCTGTGATGTGGAGATTGTGCTGAAGGCCAACTATGTTGAAATCAATAACGACCAGTCCACAGCAGCAGTGGCCTTAGAGGACTTTCAGAAAGAATTTGAGGACTTCTGGGAAAATCACAAAGAAGACCCGATAGCAGGTACACGGTTAATGTGGAGGTCAGCTGAAGGAGCAGCATTTCATCCAGTGGGCTGTGGAATGTTGGCACTATTGCTAAAAGTGTTGCGGGAAAGTGATGTGTTACATTTTGGATGCTGCTTCTAAGACATTTACCTGCCCAGGAATATAATGTTTCCTGGAATGTTTCTTGTTGGTTAAAAGCTTAAACCCGCAAGATTTAAAACATTCTTTCTTTTCTTATTTTTCTTTCTTCTGTTTCTATCTTTTATCTTTGTTTCACCCTTTCTTCCATTCTGAAGGCAGGAATCAAATTCTGATGAGTCTCTGCCCTCAGGTCTTTGGCATGTATGTTGTCAAGTTGGCCGTTGCTATGGTTTTGGCAGGTGGAGTCCAGCGAATCGATGCCTCAGGAACAAAGGTGAGAGGTAAGTGTTCTTACTCATCTATTCTCAACGCCTCTGTGTGTGGGTGTGTGTGTGTCTCTGTGTGGTCTGTTAAGTCTGTGAAAAACTGTTTTCCTGCAGGTGAATCTCACCTCTTGCTGGTGGGAGATCCAGGTACAGGGAAATCTCAGTTTCTGAAATACGCAGCCAAGATCACCCCACGCTCGGTCCTCACCGCAGGCATTGGCTCCACTAATGCAGGTGCCGATTTTCACTGCTTTTGTGTTCATGTGCTTTATTCAACATTTCACCACCATGGTAAAGGATGGGGACATATGAGGTTGATGGATGATAACTTCCCCAAAGTGTGACACTGGAAGTAAGTGAGGGGGAGAAATCTCTGGGCGTCACCAACCGTTCTTAAGAAGGAATTTGTTTTTTTAAGTGAGTGAGTGATTGCTATTCTCAACACAGCACAGCACACCGTGCACCACAGAGAAATGTGACGTCTGCATTTGACCCATCCGTGAAGGAGAAGTGGGCAGCTTTATTTTGGCCGTGCCCGGGGAGTAGAGGTGTGAGCCTTCAAACCTCTGGTCTCACAGTTCGATTCGATTACGATTATCAGGTCAGCGATTCGAAATGATAGGTGGACCACTAGGGGACAGCGGATATAATCGATTATGCTCTGCGTTGATGGAGAATCGTCCACGTCTGCGTTGCGATGCATTGATTATGTGATTCATTCCAAACACCCCTAATGGGAAGCCGTGCTTGGGGACGGTACCTTGCGCATGAGTTCCTCAGTGTCCGGGACTTAAACCGGCAACCTTCCGATCACTGGGCCAACTCCCTAACTGTTGCACTACCACTTTCCCCAACCCACTTACACAGTCTTCTCAAAGATTCTGACTTCCAGTGTTTTTCTTATTTAAGATTTGTTCCTTTGTAAGAACAGAATGTACAACTTGCATACGTGCTTGTTTGTGCCAAACATTTGCTTACTCGGTTTTCCACAATTCTACAGTTGTATAATATTAAACTACTTCTAGTTTAAAGTTTAAAGTCTTCATTTATATTCTACTTCTAGTTTAAAGTGTATATTTATATTCTGTTTATATATTTTATTCTATGTGCCTTATTTGTTCATTGTTCCTTGCACTGTTAAAAAACTGGAGCCACGTCGTCTCGTCTCTCTGTATGCCTGTACAGTATATAGCAGAGATGACAATAAAGTTTACTTTGACTTCGACTACTACTTAAATGTCTGAACTTTCTTAAGAGCAAACGTAGGAAAGAAATTAAGGCGATATTATCTTTAATAGGCGTATGACTGCAAGATATGCAACGCTTTGGAACCACATGGTTTGCTTGCCTTGTGTGTGACTGAACAGACGTTTGACAAAATATGTTTTGTCAATAGTAGAAATTGTTTTCTTATAATGTGTGTGTGTGTGTGTGTGTTAATCTGAAGGACTGACCGTGGCAGCTGTGAAGGACTCTGGCGAGTGGCATCTGGAGGCAGGAGCTCTGGTTCTCTCTGATGGAGGCCTGTGCTGCATCGATGAGTTTAACAGCATAAAGGAGCACGACCGCTCCAGTATACATGAGGCCATGGAGCAGCAGACCATCAGCGTGGCCAAGGCCGGGTTAGCGTTGCCCACAGAATTGAATGAGAAAGCACTAAAAATGTGTCACTCAAACTCTGCTTATTGGATACCTACCTATCATGCTTAATTGATGCAGAAAAATTTGATTCTTGTAGCTAACCAACGGTTACATCGGCACCTAAAGCTGAAAGAAGATGGTACTGGTGTGCATATGTATTGTGAAATGGGATGCTACTAGGTCTGCTACTCCTAGCGGTACCGCTTATTGGTTCTGTAACAATATTCTTCAGCATCGACTCACATCGAGGTTAAATTCTCTTCGCTGTCGTCACTAAGAGCATATTCTGTGTACGTGGCATGTGTTAAAGCGAGAGAACTGCGCTTCATCTTACCTCTCACAGAATCTGTTCCGGATAGGGAATAGTGACAATGGGTCATAGTATTAATCAGTAACGGAGCTGGTCAGATAAAATGTAGAGGAGAACCTTTATGTAATAGTAATAATAAATCTGATTTCTTCAATTATTAAGTATTGAAGGCAGTATCGATAGCATTGGAGCTTTCTGATACTCCGGTCTCTGTAATTTTAGTCCCTGGGCCCCTTGTAATACTGGGGTTAGATGCCCACCCCCCAAAAGCCCTCCAGGCAGTGTTGTCGAGTCCCAAATCCCATTTAGCAGCCGTATAAGGATGTGTACCCATCACGTTTGTCTGATGAGTACACATCCTTACACAGCTGCACCAAGTGTTGCATAAATGTTGCAGGAAGCACAGTGTTGATTTCTGTCAATGCCTTGTCAAATAATATTGCACTCCCATTTCATCCTTTTACGTTATGTGCTGTAACATCTGACTAATTGTTTGCATCACTGATTGGGCAGCTCTCACAGCATTCCTCAACTCAGGTGTCCATGCCTCTTGTACAGAATGGTGTGTAAGCTGGACACAAGGACCACAATTCTGGCGGCTACCAACCCAAAGGGCCAGTATGACCCCAACGTGGCTGTTTCGGTCAACGTGGCTCTGGCCAGCCCTCTCCTCAGCCGCTTTGACCTGGTTCTCGTTCTGCTGGACACCAAGAACCCAGAATGGGACAAAATCATCTCTTCGTTTATCCTCCAGAATAAAGGTTTGGAACTTTAAACATGTGATTGGTGATATTTATCCCACACACTTTTTCTGACCACTACCCTTCCTACAGTTTTTGTGCCGGCAACTTCATTCCAACCTGTTGCGATGTGGGGTGCTTGTATGCACATTTTTGATACACGCACTCGTTCGCAAGTTCTGTCCATTCTTTGTTAGTTTACTCCCCACAGACTAACATGATGCTCAAATTTATACAAATAACTGCACGACCACCGTTCTTCTCTTTCAAGGGCTGCATATTTGTAACCGTCATGACCCGCACTTGTCTTTTTCTTCCTTTTTTATGTCGTTTATGTTCCTCATAGGAACCTATTCATTTTCTCCCATTAAGAAAACATGGGATTCGGGATTCGAAAGCCTGTTTAAGTGCGACAGTCAACATGGTTCGTCTTTTTCTTGCTTTTATCATCCCTCGATCTTTCCACACTTTTAGTGCATTTTAATCAAAATTTTTCTACTCGGCCAATTGTCATGTATCAGCCACACAACTCGAGCTATCACACTCTTCTGGAAATGCATCTCTAGTTTAGTCTTATTTGTCTTGATTACAAACTTGAACATTGTACACAAAAAGGTTAGCTTTTTATGACTAATAATTATGACTGATCTAGAGTTACTGCAAATAAAGACACAATAATAAAGACACAATAATACATCTTTAAAAAAATCTCAGTTCGTTTCAAGAAACTCAAAACCTTCGGAGGCATCTGCGCACGTTCATTCTCGCTCATTCAAGTTTTCTTCCTTTTACGTCAGGGTTTGTCAAAGTAACAAATTGCAGATAAATAATGAATACAATGTGTCGAGTTAATAATTGAAAACAGGAATTGAAATATTCAGATAATGGATTGAAAGTTCTAAAATAGCACTCGCCTTCTCTCTCTTTCTCTCTCGCGCCCTCAGGTGCTCCGAGTCAGTCTTCGTCATTATGGAGCATGGAGAAGATGAGAGCCTATTTCTGTCTGATAAAGAAGCTACAGCCTCGTATCTCTCAGGAGGCCAACTCCATCCTCACCCGCTACTACCAGCTGCAGAGACAGAGTGATAGCCGCAACGCTGCTCGCACCACCATCCGCATGCTGGAGAGCCTCAGTCGCCTCGCAGAGGGTAGCACACACCTACAAACACACACACAAAGTCTTTTATGTACTTTCACCTGCTTCCGTTAGGGGCGTTAAATTATCTTTGTCCACATATTGATTTGGCAAAAGTTTAACATGGGATGCTGGTTGCAATGCTGCTGTTATTTTGTCTTTTTGTGTTCTGCCGTCCAGCCCACGCCAGGCTGATGTTCAGAGAGACAGTCACAGTGGAGGATGCTGTGGTAGTGGTGTCTGTCATGGAGTGCTCCATGCAGGTACGCTGGGTCACACCAGACAGGAATAAACCTATATGCTTACTACTGTGAGGGGAAAAGATTACTGCAAAATGACATTGTCAGAGGTCTTAAAGGCTTTTTAAAAAGTTCTTGGATTGCAGGGGTTAAGTTGTATTTTTTATCATAAGTGGATATAAAAGTATACCGCTTACAGGATACAGATATACATGCCCTTGTTAAAGTGCAGTTTTGGAAATTACTAAACCGTAAACGAACATATGAAAATCTTTGTTCCAGCAAATTTTAGTTTTAATACAGAATTTGACTCAATTTGGAAATATTTTTCTGCTCTTCCTTACAAAAATTCTATTGGCATCTCCTGTTGAAACTACCTTACATATCTACATAACTGCAGTTCTAAATACAAAGGCCTTCCCAAAAAAAAAACCCCGTAGTCTGTGTTTTATGGGTTTGCCTGCGAACCTCCAGCACCTTGCCAACCTTTCTGAAATGCGGATCTTCTTTTGGCAAAGCCTTTTCTACGCTGATTATCCTTTGGCTTGTCATGGTAACATCACTGTGGATGATGTTCCTCTTTATATTTAGCTTACTAGCAGAAGCCCAAATGCTCCCAAATCTCCTGGCATTTAGTGCTGTTTATGACTCATGACTCCCTCCACCTTGACTTAAAGCCCTAAGTTGCAGCTGAAGAAAAGCAGCCGCGAAGCATCATGTTGTCATCACCATGCACAAATGTGTGTTGTGTTACATGCCAAGAATACCTTATAAAATTATGACCAAAAAAGTACAATGTTACTGTTATGAGACCATAACATACTTTCCACATGGTTCTGGGGAAGAGAAAAGTCTTACAGGAACAGCTGAACTTTATTTGCTCGGTCACGAGGCTGGATGTGATTTATTGACGCTTAAATTAAATGTTATAATAAGTTAATTATAAAAGAATGTGACAGATTAGTATGTTTTTCCCTGTAATAAACCAGATTCTTTTAACGTACCGTACTGTATATATGGGTTGCCATTTCACATTAGTCACAGCGTGTCTTGATTTCAGAACCATGGGTGTGTGGAGTGTTTATATCTGCTGTAATTACTATAAATGTCTCTGCATTCTATGTGGCAAATGTGACAGCTCTATTTATGTACTTATATGTACCGCAGCCGGAATGTATACAGTATGTGTGTGAGTGTTTTGCTGTGTCTTTGCCACAGGGGGGTGCACTGCTTGGTAATGTGAACGCTCTGCACACCTCCTTTCCTGATAATCCAAGAGAGCAGTACAGGACCCAGTCCCAGATTGTGTTGGAGGGACTGGGGCTGAACCACATCCTCGGCAAAGAGTTCGAGCGGCTGTCAAGGTAATCTCCTAATCAAACAGTAACCTGGACTATTACTTTTCACCTATTAGTACTTATTTTCCTAATTTTCTTTAGTTTCCTTAAATTTGTTGTTCAGAGAGTTTAGAAATGTATATAGTATGACTTAGATGACTATAATGTTGAAGAAAATCCAGTAAAACAGACCAAAAACGTACAGTACAATTTGATTAAGAGAATTGTTCCCACATAAAAATGAAGCACTGACATGCCACCAGTTATCTGTTATCATGCTGTCTGTTCTAAATGTCATCTAACTGGTGGCATGTCGGCGAACCCCAAACCTCATTTAACGTTTGTTGCAGGCCACAAAACAACAACTCTGAATCGTCCATCGACGAGCAGCCCAGTAACATATACAGAGACACCGCAAATGCTGAGGTGACTGACACCTCTGACCCAGGACTCGCCTGGTTTCAAGACATTGCCAGTCCAACCGAGACAAACGCCCCCTTCCCACCATCTCCCATTCCCACCTCCACCCACAACGCTCCAGATCCGCGGCGCCCTGCTGCGTCGCCTAGCAACAGCAGCCCCGTGCGCTGCGAGGATGCTGCGTGGGAGACGGAGGCTGGCAAAAAACAACCAAATGACTCGGGCAGGGACGCGGAGGTGCCCAGATTCATATTGGACAAGGCTTACAAAAAGCTCCGGGCCAAACGATTAAAGGGTTTGAACTTGGGTGTCCTTGAGGGGAAGGAGGGCAAGGATGATGGTGGGAACGCAGCCGTAATAGATGATTCAGAGCAGGTATTCCCTTCGGATGGATTTCCTTCCCACAGCACCCCTGTGGCAGCTAAAAAACGGTCTTCTAAGGGAAAAACTGCCTCTGTAAAGCTCACTGTGGATGCAAAGCACTCTGGTGAGAACGCGGAGAGCGGGGAAGATTTGCACTTCAAATTTTCCAGCTTCGCCTTCAGAGCTAGAGAGAAAGTGACTCATACAGATCAGCCTGTTAATACTGACAGTTCAAAATTAGCTTCCTCTGACAATCACACAGCTCCAGCAGTAAAGGATGACGGAAAAGAAACCGAGGAAAAGCCTACAGAACGAGGCGTGAAAAGAGGACGCCAATACGACAAAGAGTTTTCCTTTTCCGAGCCGCCGGCAGAGGGCAGCAGTGCGAGCAAAACGCTCCGGTGGAGAGTCCAGACTGAGGTCAAACCGTTTCCCTCAGATGAACCGAGTGAGGAGAGCAGACCTATGGGAGGAGGGGTAGAGAGAGAACACAGACGCATTCAGTTGCTACAGAAACTCAGCAGTCTGGCTCCCGGTGAAGCGGATGCTGCTTCTGACCCGCCTTGCATCCCACTGCCAGATATGGGCAACCCAAAGACCACCAAAGTCGCCACCTCCACCCTGGCAAAGCTCTCAAGATTCTCTTTCGTTCCCTCTGCCGAGGAAAAGGCAAGGGAAACCACGCCGGTTTCCAAGGACGGTGTAATGGAAAACGCTTCCGGTGTTGTGGAAACCTCTCATACGCAACCGGCAGCAAATGCCAAACCACAAACTGCAACGAATTCTTCCACAGACACTCGTGCCCAGACTGGTGTGCCACATGTAGCTGATATGAAAAGCGGGCAGTATGATGAGAAAGGGGCAGTCGACGAGGTCTCAGAGAACCCGAAGAGGAGGAAGTGTTTCGAGTTGGGCTCAGCCGGCTCTGGCGGCCTCCTGTCTGGCCCCTCTCTTTTCAGGAACTCTGTAATAGACGATGAGGCACTTGATGTGGATTGGGATGAAGAGAAATAATATGTTTAATCAAAAAAATGTACATTGTATAATAACAGCATGTATAAACGGGTCAAATATAGATGTGTATGTAAGGTTTGTAAGGTCACTTTTGCCTCGTCATTTTTTCAAACTTTATTATGCATTAATAAATCAGCAGCAAAATGCACTAACAACTCATTTCTGTCCTGTAATAATGGGGAAAAAACTTCTACATTCTTCTGTATGATCACAGCGATGATGTAGTGCGTTTCCATCCCAGTTTGCTTAGTGTAATTTGACCACTTCCTACACAGGTTCACAAAACTGTCACATTTCACCTCTGTGACGTATAGCGTGGGTGCACGTGAGGTACTGCATAAACATGAAATGTCCACTTGAACACGGAAGCACAGACCAAGATGCTTCAGTGTGACTAGCGATTCCAGAAAGCTTTGTTTTGCATGACGATATATCATTGAGCGTGATAACGCTGTAATCCAGATACGTTTGTGGTGTTGAAATGCATTTCAGTTCTGGATGCCAATGAGAGAAACATCAATTCATTTTACGCATTATGTTTTCTATAAAATGTCTTGATAATTGGTCGCTGCTGCTTTTATTATTTTTGTCGTGCTTTGTCACACGTTTTTGGTTTGTTTTTGTTGTTTGGTTTTTTTTTTCCATTTTTATTTGTTACCAAAAATTCAAATCAGAATATTTTTGGACCCAATGTCGATATAAACTCAGCAAAAAAAGAAACGTCCCTTTTTCAGGACTGTGTATTTCAACAATAATGTTGTAAAAATCGAAATAACTTTACAGATCTTCATTGTAAAGGGTTTAAACAATGTTTTCCATGCATGTTCAATTAACCATAATCAATTAATTAACATGCACCTGTGGAATGGTCGTTAAGACCTTAACAGCTTACAGAAAGTAGGCATTTAAGGTCACAGTTCTAAAAACGCAGGACACTAAAGAGACTTGTCTACCGACTGTGAAAAACACCCAAAGAAAGATGCCCAGGGTCCCTGCTCATCTGCGTGAACGTGCATTAGGCATGCTGCTGATGTGGCTAGGGCAATAAATTGCCATGTCCGCACTGTGAGACGCCTAAGACAGCGCTACAGGGAGACAGGAAGGACAGCTGATCATCCTCGCAGTGGAAGACCACGTGTAACAACACCTGCACAGGATCAGTACATCCGAATATCACACCTGCGTGACAGGTACAGGATGGCCACAACAACTGCCCGAGTCACACCAGGAAGAGTGGGGTAACATCTCACAGCAAGAACTGACAAATCTGGTCCAGTCCATGAGGAGGAGATGCACTGCAGTACTTCAAGCAGCTGGTGGCCACACCAGATACTGACTGGTACTTTTGATTTTGAGCCTCCCTTCATTCAGGGACACATTGTGAAACATTTTTAGTTTATGTCTTATGGTGTTGACTCTTTTAGTGTTCATACACATATTTACACATTAAGTTTACTGAAAGTAAAAACAGTTGACAGTCAGAGGACGTTTCTTTTTTTGCTGAGTTTATGATGTGCAGATATGATAGGGCACGTACATGGGCCCCTAAGCTACGTTTTCGATAAGTTCCACTAATTATAACCGTCACTCGTAAGAGAGAGAGCAAAAGCTAGATAAATATCTTTGAGCAGGTATTGATGTGTTTTGATGGATGTGTTCCTAGGTGGCCATAAGAAAGCCTCCCTGCGTTCCTGGGAGCGTCCAGCAGACCAGACTTGGGCGTCAGGCTCCGTTACAGAGCGACGACCGTCTTGTGCTTCACTGGCTCAAAGTCTAGTCAAAGTCTAGTCAATGTCAGACAGCGAGGCGAGTCTTCTCCATTGGGAACCTCAGTGTTCCTTACAGAGGAGCTGTGGTCAGGGGAAACGAGCGGTAAGATGAGGAGTTAATGGATTCCAGCTTCCTGCAGATCTAGCACTGCCATCATCAATAATGAAGCGTTATTGACTTAACGTTGGTGTGTGTGTCATTAGGCTAACACATACCCGCTCACTCTGCCATTACATCATTCTTACAGAGTTTGGGAGCGACTCTATTTTAGCTGCAGACTAGGGCTGGGCGATATGAGCTCAAATCGATATCATGATTAATTGAGCGTTTTACCTCGATTACAATTGATGAATGATATTTTGTGTTGAGGGTTTTTGTTGGCACTCATAATGCACTGACTGTACAGTACTGTAAATATGCTCAATTATTAAAGCTGGCATTTTTTGTTGTTGAAATGTTATTAGAGGAATTTCTTTAAAAATATTAACAGAATTTTTAAAAAACATTTAAATAAGATTCTATTGATTAGCGGTTCTCAATGTCACTTTTACAGCAGTTTTTTGTAGACCAGACAGTGGACTTGTAAAGTCAGTCACATGTTTTTGCTTTTCTTTTTTGGAACATAACATCCTGAAAAGACAAACGGTTTCAGCTGCTTTTTGCTCTTGGTTGTGCCGGAGTGCAATGGCACAGCAATAAGAACAAGTAGGACAAATGCGGCTCATTTAAGATGTGATTTGATTACTGCCCCTGTCTAGCTCTTTAGTCCCACGCTAGTTTCTTGTTGAAGTTTGCCAGTCTTTTCACACCTCTACTTTCTCCACAGCTTGTTCTGGCAGCTGCACTAACTTCAGGGGGTGGGTTGGCCCGTGTCAAAAGCACATGTTTGAGAGAGTAGAAACAGCCCTTTTCTTTCTCTTTTATTGTAGTCGGTTGCTTTAGTTTGCTGTGAAGTGGTGCAGGCTTTTTAGTGAAGCTTGAACTGCTGCTCTGCCTTAAAGGTAAGTCTCCTTTTTTCACAAGTAGACTGTGAATGCTACAGGAGGTGACAATGGATGACTGAATCGTGAATGAAAAGCAGTGTAGAAATTGCTCTTTGATTACACTTCGGATGGATAAACCTGATCTGTGTGTACTTTTTTTTTTTTTTTGGAAATAAAGTGGTTCTCTAAACTGGCAGATTTGTGCACGCTGTTTGGAGCAGTTGTACAAACATACATGAGGGTGGTCTGGTGTGTTTTTACAGGTTTGCTCTGTAAGAACTTCATGCAAAAGCAGCAGTGTTCCATTGTTGGGGTTCTGTGTGTCTGCACAACCACTAAAGCTATACAAATTTTGCATGCCATAAATTGTGCAAAGTCTAAAGTGATATAGTGGAATATGATAAATATTCCTGGTTGGATTATGTATTTTTCTGTGGGAGCACACATCTGTGGACTGAGATGAGCAACACATGTTGGTAGTGGCCCAGCTGGGGTTGCTATGTATTTCTAAAGTTAATACTGTTAGACTCTAGTTAGGGTTAGGAATGCTTATTCTATCAGCTGCTCATGTTAGGAGTCGCCATAACGGATCGTTATTGTTTTATAATAATAATTAAATAATCATACTTGAGTGATTATTTGTCATTGTGAACACAGCACAGCACTTGTAGTGTGTTGCGTTGCTTGTTCTGCTCATTGTCATATCAATATGTACAAATTAGCCTGAATGTCGAATACAGACACTCTTATCCAGAGCAACTTTCATTCAGGAACAGTCCTTATTTCAGGAACGGTCTCCCTGGAGCAGTTGGGGTTATGCTCAGGGGCACAATGATGGTACTGCTGGAGGTAGGATTCAAACCCACAATCTCTTGGTCCAGAGGCGAGTATTCTACCACTAGTCCACCACCACATCCTTTAGACATTGTGTGACTTCAAGTGTATGATATTTCTGATGGCAAGAGAGTAAGGCGAATGTTGAAGTTAAAACCCCGAGAATCAAATCACAGGGTAAATTGGTTTGCTTAGAATTTTGGAGACTTCAAAGATGCTGTGATCTTCAGCGGTGGTTGTAAACTACTGAAGGTGTGGTCTGGCCTGAGTCACCAAACACTTCATAAGTGCCTTGTTGACCCAGACAGCCACTGATCTTTAACGACTGGGTCCTGGATTGGAATTGGAGTGGAGAGACCCTCTTACTGTGAATGCGGTTTAATGAGAGTCACACCAGGTCTGCTTTGTGGCCAAGCAAATTGTCAGTGTAACAAGGAAAAAAGTCTACAGTAAACAGACAGATAAGCCAAGAGTTAAATCACATTTGCAGAAGTGAAACGATTTTTATTTTATTTTATTTTAACTTTGATAACATTTAAAAAAATATTTCATAAATGTGTATAATATCTAACACTTTATTTACTTTTATTTTGTAGAGATAATGTGACATCCCCTACACCAGCTGCCGTTAGATGCGAGAACATCGAGTGCATTGTTGTGAAGTCACAGGTAGTTAGACCACATAGATTTGAAAAGGGTTTGTGATGTACTGTGCGACTGCTTATTGGCTGAGCCGGTTCCTGTTGCCGTGTTTCACTTTAGCTAACGTATGCTGAAACACTTCCACTTCCTCCCGCCACTTCTGCATAATGCGATTTTCTCATGAAAAGGAACAATTGTAAGTTGAAAATTCTTATTTTCTTTTTGTTAGTGTAACAATTTATGTTCTTCTCCAATGTTATTTTTAAACCTTTAACAAGTCTGCTAGTGAGAAATATCTTCTTAGACGCTAGGATGTAACCAGGTTACATTTTTGAAATTGTTCTGAATGTTAGACTGCATGGATTAAGCAGAAATTTGATTATAGCAATGTTTTCTTACACATTTACAGTTTTTGAAGTGTAATTCTCTGGGGAGTGGTTTGTACAACTTACTCAAATCAATCCTTAAAACTGCCATGGTTGCATGGAGTTAATAGGGCCCATTGATATAGGTCAGTGCTTACTAACATCCCTGTCTGTAGTTCCGTATTGGTGGCCGTGATGCTGTAGGCTCTTTACGTCCACTGCACTGCGGTTTAGATACAGCTGTGGGTTTCCTGGCTCGGAGGCAGGAAGTGGGGGCTGGGCACAGTCTGCGCAGGCCTGATAACACGCACAAAAACACTGATTCTGGGCGTCTTGTTGCCATAAAGTCTCGCTTGTCCCATATTCGGCAGGATTTTGTGTGATACATGCTGTTGAGCCAGCCTGAAATGGATGCACAAACATGTAGAGTGTACACCAGCGAACCGAGTTGATTCCCCAGAGAGGAAACGTTTTGTTTGGGTTGGTTGTGACACTTTTCGTTGCTCTTAGAAATTGCGGAAAACTGAAAATGAGCCGTCGTTCAGCGAACCAAAACAGGATCTTTCACCGTTGGGTTGTTTGTCAAATGTGATGGAAAATGTTATCTTTATGTTTTTGCTGCGCTAAGACAGCATGTCGCCCTAACGTTTGCAGCCATAATGTGCCCCGCCGCCCGGTGTCTTTCATGTGGCATGTGTCATATTTGTGGAGTGTTAACAGCAGTGGGATTGTTCGCAGCAGAGTGTAGCCTTTGTTTGGCTCGGCATGGTGGCTTCTCTCTCAACGCGGCGAGTGGGTCGAGTCTGTTCCACAGAGCTGCTCTTGTTAAGGAGACACTGCATTCTGTTCGGCCATGGTTGGAGTTCCCAAAAAGATGGCAAATCAGTTGAGGCCCAGTCGTCTCTAAAACACACACAGTAGAGTTTAAAAGTGCAGTTTTTCTTTATTTAGCAAAGCCCGGATTGTAAAAGTGAGCAGTTTACATACTCAAAGCCCTTTAATGGGGTTTTGGAATGTTGCATGAGTTTTTGACAAAGTGCTGCTCTCAGTGAGCCATCCTCAAAACTTATTTTGGAAGTTAAAGTCCATTCAGTCTGTTTATTTGGCAAGTAACTGTTAGGGAACACTCTGTAACACAGCTCATGAATAATGTATTCATGAAGCATTACGCCATTGTGATGTCTTCTGTGTGACATTTCACTGGAAGTTGGCAGATGATGACTATTACAGTTATACAGAAAGCAACAATCCAT
This sequence comes from Distichodus sexfasciatus, assembly GCA_032718565.1. NCBI lineage: Eukaryota > Metazoa > Chordata > Actinopteri > Characiformes > Distichodontidae > Distichodus > Distichodus sexfasciatus. The sequence goes on from JAVGVS010000126.1 coordinate 116,939, forward strand.
GTAGTTGCAAAGAATAACCACAACCACTAGTCCTTTAGTCTTGTCAGTCTTATAAGGATCAGAAATATGCTTATAAGTTTGGGCACACTTGGTAGTGTAATGGTCAGGAGTTGGCACCGTGATCGGAGAGTTGCTGGTTCAAGTCCCAGACCTGTAATTGTACCACTGAGGTACTAATGAGCAAGGTACCGTCTCCAAGCACTTCTTCCCAGGTGCAGTCAAAAAACTGCCCACTGCTCCTTCATGGATGGGTCAAATGTAGAGTTCACATTTCGTGGTGGGACACCATGCTGTGCTGTGGTGTGTTCACAATGACAAATAATCACTCACTTAGATTCACATAAAGAGAATTTCCATACCTGAACTAATAATGACAGGATTATAAAATAAAAAATTGGTTGGAATTTGTGAATTAAACTGCTTAGCACAGCACACAGAAGCAGAGCATGTACAATAGAAGCTATTTTCTAAATATCTGCAAGAAAAGTTGACTGTGATCAGCAACTGTGCACACATTCATTGTGATGTGGCATTGTTTCTCTGTGGACCTCAGTGCAGCATACAGATAAGATACAATTACCAAAATCAGGATAGTTATTAGGATGGCATGGTGGAGTGGTTAGCGCTGCCGCCTCACAGTGAGAAGATCCTGGGTTCGATCCCCAGGTCGGCCCTAGTGTCTGTGTGGAGTTTGCATGGGCTTCTTCTGGGTGTGACTTACAAAATTTAAAGTTGTGTTCTCTTATAAAAACACCAGGCCTCAAAAAATTTCTTCAACTGTATTCATGTAATCTATTTTAACATGTTTTGAGATCTAGTACTTCATATTTATGTACTACTGTTGTCTCTTGGTTTGTCCTCTAAAGCATTTCTGCCAGAGCAGTACAAGTTTAATTGGCGCTTATGGTTAACTGAACCAACACAATACTGTAATTATGTCTGTCTTTGTCTGCTACAGTGCTGCTATTTGTCTGTAATAATTATGTAACTGAGATGTGCTTCAGTTCGGTCTAGCACTTCTGGAATTGGCCTTCAGGTTTCATTTAATCTAGAAAATATTTAGGATGTGTTATTAGAGCTTATCAGCGACTTTGTTCTCTGATGTTAAAGATTACAGAAATTAGCTTGAGGAAAGGAACTAAGCAAGAATGATTCAAAATGTGTTGAAACGTGTGTTGCTTGCACTGAGTGTTACATGTGTTTGGTAAGCGGTATATTGTGAAAAATTGCTTGTCTCTTTCCAGCATATCTGCCAGTACAATAATTCACTCAGTCTTTACTGTATTAAGTACTTTCTTTAGTGTCTAAGTATTGAATTTCAGTAACATTAACTTTGACATACATTTTGTATTTGGGTATTCTAACTAGGGGTGTGCGATATATCGAATATACTCGATGTATCTCGGCTTGTTCCACGTGGGATGCAGTAAATGACTATATCGTGACCATCGAGTATAAATCCTAACGTTATTGTTAAACAGACACCATGAACTTCGCTTTCCAGTTTAGCTTTTCTGCCGCGTCAAAGCAGACAGCTCGCTCCCCCGTCCATCCAGAAAACTCTCCTAGCGCATGCGCGTTTTGTACCGCTTTCGTGTTTCGCACCCCGCCTATGACGTCACATCAACGCCAAAACTAGCACAAAGGCTTGCCGCAAAAATTCCGCGGGCGTAAATTTGAAACTCGAGAGCACAAAATTAAGAATCGTGTGCGCGGTTGTGATAATATTGAGCGCGAACTGTATTTTCCTCTCTCGAATGTCTTTTTTCCTCTCGGTGTGTTAAATGTCCTCACGCGCAAAGTAGATTACCGACGAGCGGCCTTTTCGCTCGAGTGAGATGTCTACGCGCGGTTTGAAAGGGGCGGGGTTTGGCAGTTTTGGGGGCGGGGTTTTGGCAGCTTCTGCCTGCGAATCCTATTGGCCGATGACTCCTGGTCTTGTGATTGACTGCACACTACAGAAAGTTTATAGAAAAACCAAAGATGACGGAGGAACAGTGGCAGGCAGGTTAAACGCAAGTTATAGTTTATCGACCGTATAATTATAATTTAATAGTTAGGTCTTACACGTTTAATAAGCACGCAATCAATGGCTCCCCTTGCCCACTTGTCTGTCCCCAATATAACGTATAAAGTTTGCTATATTATACTTTGGTTTAAAATAAAAGCATTTACTATGTTAAGCTTTGGCTAAATTCATTATATTGGCCCGAATTTATCATTTATACAGTGATTTAGAGGAAATTTCAAGGTATTGTATATATATATATATATATATCGTGATATAGCTTAAAAATATAGCGATATTATTTCTCTAACTTTTATTTATTTATTTATTTTTACATATTTGTCAGTTTCTGAGCCTCTCCAATGAGCTTCTCATATCAAACTTCTGCTGTCCGTTACAAACTCTTATGTTGGATGTTACACCTATTGTAGGAACATACTGCTAAATTGCATAGCTTTTCCAGAGGCAATCTCACTTATCCTCATGGTCTGCCCTTCCACTATTTTTGCATTGTAGTACAAATAATGTTATTAGGTGATGTCTCTGGGGGAGGAATCCTGCATTTCTGCTACCTTTATAGGCACTGACATTGGTTGGTTTATCGCTTGCCTTCTATTTTGATTGTGTGATGTGCTCAGGCTGAGGTTTTCACAATAACACTTAGGCATCTTCACATTCCTTTAGCAGCCAATTGCCCAATGACAATTGCCCTCTGTCATGGAACAGGTGCCAAATGGATTCCAGCACCCTTAAATAGGTCTACTAAAATTCTTTCAAAAAGAATTTGTCAACCAAACAGAACTTGCAATGCCATTACTCACTGGCGTAAATCATAGAATGCAGACCGTCTTTTGCTAGCAAGAATAATTTTGTTGTAGCATCTTCTGGTTGTTCTCTTAAGCAGTTCATTGAGGCTTATATTCTGCCCCAAGTCAGAATATAGTCAAAAGTGTTAGTGTTTAGATTGTGTATGACTGGAAGTAATGCATAAAGTGTTAATCAACAATAAATGAATAAAGGAATAGAGACTGAATGTATGTGGCTGCAACTACTGCAGGCTAGAACTTCACAACTGAACAGGTAGATTGAAAATGTACTACATTTGAATTAGCCTGTGGCAATGGTGATGAAATAATCTGACTGGCAAAATACAGTGTTTGGACTTGACTAAAGCAGGTTTTGACTAAAGCAGGTTTTCACATCTCTGAAAAGCTGTGAGAATTTGGACTTGGCTAAGGCAGGTTTTCATATCGCTGGCTCCTGAAGGCTCTGGAGGAGTCTCCGGATCAGTGGGAGGAGTTTGGTGTGATTTCAGTCTGAGATTCTCACCACGCAGCTGCTTCAGAGTCGCCCAGCGGACGTTCAGTCCTGAGCTCAAGCTGCTCGATCTCACACGTTAACGAGACTCATCCACACGTCTGTGCACCAGTGAACCTCTGCTTTTCTGACTTCACTACGTCTACAGCCTCGTCTTCAACATGGACCACACTTGTACCTAGTTTAGTCAGCACGTTCCCCCCATCATACCGGGACATCATTTTGGGGAATCTCTCTCTCCTTTTTCTGGGAAGTAAACCCCGCTCACAGAACCTCGCTTTCTCCAGCCAGCGCATGAAGCCAATCGGGATGTGGGGCAGAAACGACTTCGAGGATGGATTTGACGCCTACAAAACCGGTAAGATCGCACCGGATTCACCAGAACCGAACCCACATGGACCCACTATTAAATCTCTTCGATTGAATTCGTGTTCGACCATTTTTGACCTAAGAATCTCAGCGCGCGACTAACGGTATCTTATTGTTAGCCGAATTAGCATCGCTGTCTCTGAGCTTCACCTTGCGTTTTAAAGGCGGTCAGGTGATCGGGTGATAAAAAGAAATGATTTCAATCTTCACGGGTGTTGTTGAGCTGATAGACAAGGCAAATATTATCAATTATTATTACTCCTTCATTTAGGCTGAAGCGCTTAAATGCTTTAGCCTGCTAATGCTAACTCGTCCCCACTTCTACGTGTTAAGCTCGTTGTATATGACGTGACTTTTCTAGCCCCCAGCGCTAACGAGCTAACGCTGAAAACGAGGGATAGATGGAATATCAAGCCAGATTAAAGGTTATTTTGATTGGGGGTTTAATGTATATACACTCGATTTGTTAGTGAAGTCGGTCTTCTGGTTGGTTAAAATCGTGCTGACGGTATCTGGGTGATTTGGGCCAAATGAGTTAGGAAGCTACGAGGCTCTTAAGACGTTTATTGATATGTAATTACGGATTGTTGTAGCAGGTGAGGACTTTAGATGAGGCACAGTTGTGATTATTTTGCTTTAAGTTGTGATTAGTCAGGTCTTTAAGAGCCAGACTTTCTTCAGGATTGGACACGTGTACGGCTTTGCGTTTGCCTTAGGTTAATTACAGAAAACAAAAGAGAAACCAGCCCATTTTATCCCAGGACTTAACTCCTTAGTGAAAGTGCTTTTAATAAAGCTAGGCGTGTTAATCAGATAGTTTGAGAATACCATGGAGTCGGGGTCACAGTGGAATATGAGAGTTTTTGGCAAGCTCTGGAGACTTTTCTGTCATGATTGTATAGTATTTGAAGTGTATTTCTGTAAACTGGTCTCTTAACTCCAAAGTTATAGAGGTTTGCATTAATGAGTAATTACAGATTAGTTGTAGTAGGAAAGGACATTAGTAGAAGGAAAGTTATTAGTTTGTAGTAAATAGCAGGACTTTTTCTCCAAATTGGACATGTGTATGTTCTTACAGTAAACTACACAAAAGACAACAGTCCTGAAATAAAATGGAACCTTAGGAAAGTTTTCCAAAACTCTTTCTGTTATCAGATTAAGAGTAACTGAAGTCAGAAGGGAAATTTCTGTCAGAGTCATCACAGAATCATGATAAAAGAGACTGTCAGGAATCATGAAATAAATTGCTTTATTTTGCTCCAGAAGTTAGTACTTCTTAACAATTGGGTACAGTTGTAGCAGATTGTAGTATTATGTGAGGACATTAGTTAAAAGAAGCTAAAGAAGAATTAGCCCCTTGTATGACAGTGTATGTGTGTGTGTAAAGTTATTTACAGAAAGCCAAAGAGAACACAGTCCATTTTATTTTAGGAAAAGTGGTTTTGCAAGACTATCCCTGTGTTAATCAGATTGTTTGGGATGTTCCTAGTCTTTATCTGAGACTTGTAATGGCCAGAGCAGATTTATTTCTGTACTAAAAGCTAGTCAGAGGTGTGTGTGTGTTTAGACTCTTCTGCCAAGTTACATAGCAAGTCAGTGGTAATAGAGATTTGCTCAGAAGAACTCAGTTTGGAGAACACACACCTCAGCATGGAAACTTCCAGTGTTTAAATAAAAGACCATAGACCCATTAACTTAAAGGGAGTGATTATTTATTATTAATAATTACTATCACAACCACGGCACAGCACACAGTGCACCACAATGAAATGTGACCTCTGCATTTGACCCATGCGTGAAGGAGCAGTGGGCAGCTCTGGCAGCGCCCGGGAAGCAGTATTCAGTCTGGGACTTGAACCGGCGACCTTCCAATCATGGGGCCAACTCTTAAGACACCAACTGCCCAACTTAAAACTGTAGAACTGTTATCTTGTTCCATTTACTTATGATAAACATGTCCGGATTCTCTCTAGAATGCTCTCTTGATTTTGAGTCTGGCTCCAGCTTTCTATCAGCCTTACCATCATTGGGCCCTTTGAGCAAGACCCTTAAATCCAAGAACATGGCAGAAGACTAGTGACAAGTCACTCAATATGCTTTCCTGTAAGCAAGTTAATTGTGTTCTTTTATGATGGTTGAGATTGGTTTGAGTGTGTAAGGTGTTTGATCATGTATGTCTACCTTTTTGCTGAGCTTTGTTTGTTTGCAGGGTACGCAAAATATCTGAACTATTTTTAATACTTTTAGTGGATATGCTGGAGCTTGCTGTATTTCTGCTCAGGGCAAAATTCTCAAGATATGGCTAGTACATTCTGTAAACTTATGGAGCCGGTGAAAGCTTTTGTAATGATTTAGTGGTGTAGAGTATTGCTGACTGTAGCTTTGTGGCACGAGTATAGCTTGTGCTTTCAAACTCCTAATGCAGACCTGCTGGCTACCTTTTCTGTATAATGTATGAAAGGTAGCCAGCAAATGGTAAGCTTGTGTTTTGACATTTAAATGTATGATGTTAGTTCATTACGGGTGTGCGATACACACATTAATGTATAGAACACAAAATTCTGAAAGTATGATGTATGATTTATCACCACATACATACGTGACCCGATCTGCCGTAATGAGTCGGAAGTCGGCGTTCTGTTTATTTAGATACGGGCCGATTATGTTGACAAACATCAAAAATATCGATTTTTCTTTTTTGGTGTTATATGGAAGAAAAGGTCTTCAAAATTAATCTGGTCTCCGAAAAAGAAAAATCGCTATTTTTGTGATGTTTTTCAACATAATCGGCCCGTATCTAAATAAATAGAACGCCAACTCATCACGGCAGATCGGGTCACATACAATTTCACACGTCATTTGATTGATTTGAAATGAGTAGTTTGACGATGCACGGAAAAATCAATGGAATAAGAATGAATTGCATTTAAATAGCCTAGACTGAATAGAACATCAGTATCAACATCAGTATCTCTGAAAATCATCTTATTGCACTAAAGTATTAACTCCTACTATCTGCCTTAAGTCACTGCGAATATTTCCATCTTCATCTTTAACGGCAGTAATATCATTGTGTAACTCGATCCAAAACAGAACCCTTCATACCTTCGCTCTCTCCGGTTCGCTTCTAAAGAGGACAGCCTTAATGACTGTGTCTAACCGGATTACTCCCTAAAATAGATTAGGTTAGCAGATAAAGAGGACAGGCTCTCTGGTGGAGCACTCACCATTTGGATAAGTGTTGCTCACCTGAACTTGTCCTTCTCTTGTCCTTCATGTACACTCAGTCCAGAGGAACTGAAAGAGGAAAGGGCGAAACTGAGCCTTTTGCAAGTTGAGGATGTGTAGCAATCAGGTTAAATCTGTCATGATCATTTCACTATTGAAAGATATGAGCCTGTTGGGGATTATGAAAGTCCATGAGTTGCTTTGTATTTCTTAATATTGGAGTCTGCGAGGGCTGTACACTATGTCGTTTCACGATAATCTTCGTGAACATATAAAGAACAGTCAGATTGCCGGATGTGTAGTGCCAAGTAAGGCAATTTAAATCAGTCGCTTCATATTTTTTTGCTGCTCGACCCAAAAGAAAACTTGCCCGGTTATAATTTTCCTTTAATAATTTGCAAGAGAATTCTTATTGATATTATTTCATTAATTTAGATTGTTAACGTTTTTGGATAAAGTTCAAGAAAGCAAGGTTCACACTAAAAGAACTTAAGAGAAAAAAGTTAACATTTTAAAATTAATATCTTAATTTTATCTTCATCTCCATGCCCCCGTAAAATCGCTCCAGTCATCTTATAATTATGTGTTCTTCCAAATAGAGTTGCTCATCCAGTATTTTATTTCCATATTACAGCTGATTAAAAAAACATGCTAACTGGACAGTTTTTAGGAGATGCAAAAGCACTCATCTTTCCCTACACTCAACTATTTAATCCAGGATTTGGAGATGTTGAAACTAAGTAGACGGGGTCCTCCCTGTGATGTCACTCGGCTTCCCAGTGCCTCCTGTGGTCATGCTGTTCTTGTTATCGTCTTTGTGTGCCCCTCTGTTGATGAGCTTCATCTCCTGACCGCGTTCTCTGTCACATGTGTAGGTTCGAGCACGTCCTCTCCTGGATGGGTGCCAGGCTGTGAGTCAGCATGGCACGGGTCCTCGTCCGCCTCCGCCAGCTCTAACCGCGGGAGACGTCACAGTGCCGCCTCGGACAGCGGTGACACGGGCATCGGCACATCCTGCTCCGACAGCGTAGAAGGTAAGCATCTAGCGAGGAAAGAAGTAGCACGGCGAACTACTTCATGACGGTGGAAGCTATGACCGGAAGTCAGATTTTCACTGCGTGACAAATGAAGCCCATTTGCAGAAGTTCATGAGCAAACTACTGAATCAGTCAGACAAACCCTGAGATAGCATCTGAGGAGGTCAGCGCTAAATTGGCCGTGCCAAAGAAATACAGACTGCTGCCTTTTCTATTTGGGGCCAGCTTAGAGCGTTGGTTGTGTGTTCTTTGTTTGCTCATTTGAATTGAGCTCTGTTTCTCTCAGAATGGCACACAAACTAAATTTAAAGGCTGCAAGAAATAACCATTGTCCTTATTACTTAGTTAACGATCAGCCTGTTAGGGAAATGACTAAGAACCAGTGTCAGAGCAGAGAAAATTACCTTTTTTTAACCAGCCAATCTCTGTTTTTAGTAGTTTGTATCCCCCTATAACATTTTTATAAAACTGCTATACGGAATATTCAGTGTTATGAAAAGTGGAAAATGTGCGCTAAAACTTTAGTGAAAGGTATCAGAATTGCCAAAGCAGACTTTCCTTTACATGGAGAGTCTTCCACCTCAAGGTTGTGTCGTGCACATGTCATTTCAGGTGTGGTCTCCTTGTAAATTTGACGTTGCCGTCTGGTTTCTGCAGACTGTAGATTGCTGTTACGTTCTCTGCCGTTACTCCCACGTCTGTTCATAGACAGAAAAGCAGATGTCCATGCTGCCGTGCCCTCAGGGCTGAAAGTGCCAGCCTCTGTGCTCAGCAGACCTTGGGAGCGAGGCTTAATTGAGCTGTAGATGCGGAGATGATGTCAGAACGAGATGTTAAACTTAGTTTAACGTCTTTTTGTTTGCTTTTAAAGATAGGCCTGGCGTGGTGCCACAATATATTGTATCTGTGAACTCCTTTCTCACTTATTCTGAATCAAGGTCTTTTATCCAGCTACTACTACTTGTAGCTCCAGGATCCAAATTAAAGTCTCGGGGTGACAGGGCTTTATCCGTTGTTGTCTCTAAGCTATGGAAAGCTCTCTGTGTAATATTGGGTCGTCTCCTTCTGTTAATACATATATTTTTTCTATGGCCCATGAGTTTTGGTGATGTGGTGGTCACTGTCCTAATTTGTGACTCTACACGGCAAAACCAGTCGTTTGACGCAACGGAGGTTTCCAAGAAAAACGGCCGTTTATGTTGCGTGGGGTAATTTTTTTTTGTTTGTTTTTAGTGTTTTGAAACAGTGGAAGGTCTGTACTGTACTGCTGTGAATAAATTTAGCTGAAAAACTTACCCTTTCCATCCTAAAAACGTGACTTTCTTGAGGTGAGGAATTCAATTCCAGCAGAATGTTAAAAGTTTCTGTTTTGACCGCTCTACTTCAGTATTTACGGTAAATCCACTGGTTGACTGGCGTAAAGATATTTCTCCGGAATCCATCTTCGTCTCCCGAGTTCAGTTAGCCGCGTAGCCGCGACCGCACCAAGCGTCTGTGAGTGCTACGGCGATAGTCAACTTCAAAGGCAGATTTCTCCGTTTCTCACTTGGCGTGACAGGAGAAACCCGACTCCTTTGAATGTTGATATCTCAGTCATATGTCGTCCGATTCATTCGATATAGGTATCGTTTTGAAGGTTGATTTATGCCCTTTCTTGAAAACATAACTCAATTTTGAAAATTTGCGTCGAGCGACTGATTTTGCCATGGAGGGTCACATTTTACAGCACTTTTGTTATTTCTTTATATTATCTTTTAGTTGTGCGCATCACTTTAGGACATCTTGTCTAGAATGTGCTTTGTTCAAATATGAATTTGACTTGTGGTGTAAGTGTTGAGAATTGTGAGGCTAAAATCATCTCAAGACATGGCTGTATTAGTCTGTGTGGTCCAGACTTCTGTTCCAGCCTTCTTTTATACACATTAGAAGAGAGCTGAATAGGAGTGAATAAATGGTGCTGCTCTTTGCTGACTGAACAACTCGCTTGCTGTTTACCCAAAGGAGGGAGGGTTGCTGTAGGAACGTTCAGAGTTGAGAATGACAACAAAAGCAGTCATCAGATTTTAATTGGTGCTGGGTGTGTTGGGGGTCTCAGGCTGCATGTTTCTCAGAACATTTAGTTGTTTCCAGTCTGATCTCCATGTCTTGGCCTCGGTCTGACTAGTTAATGGTCCTCTCCCTTTATCGCCATCTTTCTGTCCTCATTGTGACCTATAGCCTTTGCTGGTCTCATGTTGCACATGGGAATGTATTAATTCCTGATGTTTTCGTGAAGTTTTGGCGTGATATGGTAAGACGCTGACCTGGGGCTGGACAGTTAATCTAAAATTAATAGAAAAAGACATTCAGAACTTCTTGTAATCTCGACTATGATGGTAATTCAGATTATTTTTAACAATTCTGCTTATATTTAAAGTACCTAAAATCCCCTTGATCGCTTGTGACTTGTCACATGACTCCACCCCATTGTGCGTGACTAGATTTGTGTGTTCCCTTCAGTTATTAGTAAAATCATAAAATTAAATATGCACTCTTTCATTGGAAACAAAAAATCCTAGTTTTCATAGATGAGCATCCTCACTAAGAGGTATTTCAGGGCCGATATCGATACCGATTATTGCTAGGTAACAAGGCTGATAACTGAAACTTGGAACCGATATGCAAAAAAAGAAAGAAAGAAAATCTGTAAAAATTTGTAATTTTACAAACACCAAGCTCAGCTGCAACTCTCCTCACTCCTCTTCTCCTTCTTGGAGCTTCATGTTGGGCTCGTGTGTGAGTGTGGTGTGAGTGACAACAAGGCTTTAGCGTTCATAGGCTACTACTCGTGTGACATATCAGAGACTGTTGTGGGCGTGACATTAAACGAAGCAGCAAGTCGAGAGCGAACGGCACTGAGAGAAGAGACGGCAGTGGACGCACAGTAGCGCACCTTATAATTACTTAATATCAGCAATGGTCAAAATTTTATACAGATAATAAGGCCCGGCCGATAATCGATCAACCCTTAAGACTTACAATACAAAACTTGTCAGTGAACTATGAGCACACAAAAACACCAGAAAACTAAATACTCATTCATAAATCGTAAGCGAGGTAAAATGTTCAAGTAATCGTAAGTAATGTCTGAGGACGACACATAAAAGTCAGGCATTTGTTAAAGTCCAAGCTCTTGTCTCGTCTCCTGCAGCAGCATCATTGCGAAGACCCAGTGTAGTGTAATAACAATTGACCAACAATATATTTAGCCGTTTTACATGGCAGTTTGTTGGATCCTGAGCCATGCTCGGCCTGCTGATGAGTCCAGGCGCTGGCAGATCAACATTGATCATGGTTCATGGACTGGGGCTTTAATTGATCTCATTAGCATTGGAGAAATCAGTGGATTATTCATTGCAGCGGGTAGGAACAAGGTCACAAGCGTGCCTAAGGCTTTCTTTGCATTGCACCAGCTCGGTTCCTGTGATCGTGCACTCGCCGAAATGTCAGACTAACAAAATACTTCATAGCCGTTAGAAAATCTGTGTGCCGTCATCACTGAAGAAGAGTTTAAAAACACTCAGTGAGAGTTGATCCCTGAAGTAGGGCAGATCAGCAGCGTCTGCGTGGGACGGGGAGCCGTGATATCGCTGCACGGTACAGAAAACATCCTGACAGCTTAGCGCCAGACTTCCAGCCTTCTCTATGTCCGAACGAGATTGGGGAAAGAGGAGTATGACTCCTGCTTCACCTCGTCTGCTGTTCGTATCTTGAAACGGAACTTCTGAAATAAAAGCCGTATTTAAGTAGGTTATCACGTTGCCCGCTTGTATTTCCTTCCTCTCGTTCTCATTTGTCCCCTCCAGTAAAATTCATCACCAAAACGTCGAGCCAGCAGTTCCTTTTCCAAGGCACTTGTTACCTTCATTTAGACCTGCAGAATGCAGCAGCACTGCGGATGGAGTTCTTACGAGCCCTGACAATGACAGGGTTTAGTTTACGAAGGTGTAGTTTAAGATTAATTGCTTAAATGTGAGGGTGATTTGCGTTTGCAGGAGGGCGTATCGAAGTCTCATTCTTCCCATGTCTTCTCTTCGTGCGCATGCAGACGCAGGAGGCAAAATCCGCACGAAAGGGATGTTATTCTGGGAGCCGCCACATAATCACTAGCCTACATCTAAACCTACAGTTTGCAAATGCTTTATCCCTGCGCAATCTGGCACGAGTCCGTTTAAAGAGGATATATGGAATGCATAAAATATACTACACTCCTTTGATATCGTTGGATTGTTTGTTTTTTGGCAAATGAGACTTTGTAATGAACAGGAACAGGCTGTAATGACAATATGCTTACTTATATAACATTTTTTCATACATTCACTTTATGCCAGTGCCGTTCTTCCCCTCCGATGAGTTGTATAATGAGACGACGACCTCATTCTGCTTCATTAGAAACTGCTGTATATGACTAAGCCTGGGGACACGTCCTGCATCGAGGTCACGCCGTTTTATCCGGTCCTCCGTCGCGACCCGGGATGTGCGGAGAATCCCCGTGTGCCAAAACGATTGGCTGAAAAAAGGCCGAGCAAATTTGGTGTGCGCAGCTCCAGACGTAACGCTATTTCAAATATAGGTCAGCCGGCAGGCGCGGGAAGCTGTCGGTGGAGAGCAGCGTTTTGGTGTGGTGTGTGTGTGTGTGTGTGTGTAGTCAGCTGGAAGTAGTGTGACGTTGCCGGCATCTTTCTCGTCAGATGTTTTGGGGCCGGCGTGCTGTTTGAAATGCAGGCTGCGGGAGTTTACAGAGTCAGAACGTGGACACGTTCTAATTAGAGCTAGTTAAAGAGGCAGCGTGGAGACAACGCTTCAAAACACCATCAGCTTGTGCCGCTTGATGCGTCGACAACTTCTTCTACGTCTTCATCATAGATGTTATCTTCTCCTTATCTGCCTTCTTTTTCTATTTCCCTTGTACTTTTCTTCTCCATGTTCTCTTCAGCTTCAGCATTACTGTTTCAGTTTAGTCTCCTCCTTCTCCATCCTTCTTCCCTCTCCTTCGCTTGTCCTCTGCATCAGCTGTCTCAAACCCCTTGATAATATTACTTCATCATTGTTGCCCTCAGTGTGTGTGCCCTGCGGTGTGTTGGCGCCTGCCCAGGGTTGGTCCCCGCCTTGCGCCCGAAAGTTCCCGGGATAGGCTCCGGTCCCCCCGCAACCCCACTTGGGATTAAGCGGTTCAGATAATGGATGGGATGGGATGGGATTGTTGCCCTCTTCCTCTTCAGTGTCTTCTTTCAAGAGTTTCTGTTCAACCTTTTAGTCGTCAGTTTTGTCTCCTCATCCTTCTAACCTCATTTTCTTCTTTGTCTTCCTCACCCTCATAGTCTCATTTCACTGGTTCATCATTGTCCACTTTAGCATTGTTATTCTCTTTATCTTCAGCTTCGTCGTCTTTTCACAAATCTACTGACCATAACTGGGAGATGCATGTCCGCATAGGGCTGTGCGATATGACGGAATATACCAGATGACCAAATTTAATGGTCTGTCGTTTCATATTATACTTGCGGTGTCTCAAAATGCACTGTTTATGACTTTTTTTCATTGTTCGGATGACGGTTTGCAGTAGTTACCACAGCGCCGCTCGAATGTTATATTTGTGCCTTAATTCTGAGCGTGCAGTGGAACCTTCGCTAGCAAAATCTTGTGTCTATGCATGCCTTTGCGCTCAGATCTGTGGAACGCCGAAGGTGCCACAATTTGCCTTAAAGGCGTCTTGCTAGAGTGCCGTAAAAACCGTTGCCTTTTTAAAGACATTTTATGGTGTAAAACAGTGTTTGACCACAAGTCACTAGAGCGCTGCAAAAAAGTGAAAAGTTTACGGCTTAAAAATCACGGAAAAAGCACCGATATATTAGAGCGGCACAAAAAAACTGTGGGAAAAAAAATGTGTTTTACTGTCAAGTGCGGACAGTGCATGTGAGTATATGCCATATGAGTGCATGCGGAGTGTTTCGGGTTGGTGGTGTAACAGTTAGGGTGTTCACCCCGTGATCAGAAGGTTGCCGGTTCGAATCCCAGGCTGGTAAAGTTACCACTGAGGTAACGTGACCACTGCCCATGTCAGCTGCCCACTGCTCAGAATGTGTTACAGAAAGAGTTCTATACAGTGATGTATATCGCTATATGGACTTTTTTATGGTTTTGGTCATATCACACAGCCCTTTGTCTGCCCTCTTGACTTATATAATATCTGAGAGGAGTTGTCTTGATGAGAAGGAAGTTTCAGCCACCTTGAGATTTGCCTGGGTGGCCTTTTAGATTCCCTTTTCTTCCCCAAATTAACTACGTAGGTGACCTAGAACAAAATGCAGGAAATTCCTGTAGTTTTGAACCAGGCCGCCTCATGACCTGAGTCACTAATTATACCTCGCTGTGGCTGGAGGAGCTTCCGTGTAATTACCCCTGGGGTGCCTATGGCTCCGTTCGGGTGTTCCTGAATAACGAAGACGAAGGCCATGTGGATGTGGCGTCTGAGGAGGGATCAGATTAGTACGTTCACTCTTAGACAGTTAGGCAAATTCACAGCTGTTATCTCCCTCCTGCTGGGATAACAGCCAAACCTCCTCTCTGGTAAACGTTTATTGTAGGTTGCCTAAGCGTACGGCATGTGGACGGGAGTGTCACATTTGTTGCAAATTGCTAAGCAGACGGTAAATATCCCGTAAAGAATTCCACATTCTCCTTGCAGTTTCTCATTCTTTCCCTTTGGTTACTGATCTGTTTTGTTTACTGTCTAATCAGTTTTTCACATTAAAACCAAAACACATTTTTAGTGTTTTTACACCACACCAAAATGAAAGAATGGATAATCAGTCGTTTTCAGATTTTCTTTCTTTCTTTCTTTTGACGTGACCCAGAAGTGACCTTGTTCATTGAGTCTTGTCCAGTGGTGGTGGTGTTTCAGGCCAACTTTTTGAACGCCTGGTACTTCTAGACACACCAGGGAGACTGCAGGTGTAGAATATGGTGGCATTGGATGAGAATGGGTTCGGGAAGCTTTGCGTTTAATTCTTCTCAAGTCTTTTGCAGTTAATTTGCATCTTCTCTTCTCCACCTG
The DNA here is from genome assembly GCA_032718565.1 of Distichodus sexfasciatus. Taxonomy (NCBI): domain Eukaryota; kingdom Metazoa; phylum Chordata; class Actinopteri; order Characiformes; family Distichodontidae; genus Distichodus; species Distichodus sexfasciatus. The sequence continues at coordinate 131,994 of JAVGVS010000126.1, forward strand.
TGTTTTATCAACCTGTTGACTTTTTGCAACAAAATGTTTGATTGTCCAGTAATCACACATCAATAGCTTAGCTATTTCAAGAGTGTTGCATGCCTCTGAAAAGCATTTTAATTTTAAGTTTTTAATTTAAGTACTGAAAGTAAATCAGAAAATGACTTGTTTTGGTTTTTATGGATTTTGGAAACCAAAATTGAAAAAAATGTACTTTTTGTGTTTTTTCAGTTTTTGTTTTTTGTTTTCATGTGATAAATGAATAAATAAAATGAATAAAACACATTGTATCCGCTCGCAGTCCTTCATGTTTTATTTCGGTCCACGGAAATATCTGTTCCCACCATTCACTTACGTAAGAGGGGTCAGGCTTGGGCCAACGTCAGGGTGTCGGGTTGTGGCGTGAGGATTGCCGGTGTCGAAAGGCAACCTGAGCCACATGACTTGTTGGCCAAGAATACACCCAGAGGTGGACAACAAAATACAAGAAAGCATGCCGCAAATGCTTCAAACGCGCCCTATAAATACTGCTTCTCCAATAAGATTGGTACATGCAGTTCTATTCTTCTCTGGCGTATGTTTTCAGGACCGTAGTGAGGGCTTCCTCACTTAGTGTCGCTGGATCGCCTGGCGCATATGGAAAGAGCACTGTGGCCTTCTGGGGGGCAGTAAATTGGGAAAAATCAATCACTTAAACCGGGAAAGATCCATCATTCCCCCTTCAGCCGGGAACTCTGCCAGATCCTCTCACCCATGTGTGGATAATGTACTGAACCTCCTGGCTGCAGTGTTTTGGTGAGGGGGCTGGTGGGGGTGGACGGTGAGCTTATTTGTGGAGGGGTGAGGGGAGGGCAAGTCACCAAATCTCTTCCTGATCCTTATCAAATATCCTTTCCCAAGAGGGGCGTTAGAAGGAGTCGGTTGTCTCTGAACGAGATTTAGGATAGATTTGCTATCTGTTCGCTCTGATTAGCCAGTTGGGAGTCGGTCATTACCGTCCGGTGAGGGGGTGGCAGTTAATGTAGTTAGACTGCGATGGGGGGGGGGGGTTGGGGTGTTGTTTGGGGTACGACCTCCTGTGCCCTATCCCACTCTAACTCCCCCCCAGGTTTGGAACATATTGACACACCAGCTGCTCCACACCCAGCTGACTAATGACTGGGTTTAGTGCCCAAGTGAGGACTGGGTTTGCAGTTCGATCGTTTCCATTCCCTCGAGGTTAGACATTAGGTGGTGCTTAGGTGGTCTGGAAGAATATCTGTGTATACACAGTTAATATCGGCCAGTTTTTAGGATCCGTCATTGAGTGTGTATTCGGTAGTTAGGATGCAGATTTACATACTGTGTGTTATAGGGGTGCTCATGATTCAATTCGAATCCGATTCTTGGGTTCACGATTCGATTCAAAAACGATTCAGGTTCTTAAACAATTCGATTTAATACATAGATAAATTTGTGTCCAGACAGCTGTTTTGAGTAACTTTTCACATTAGATTTGTAACAGATCAACGAAAAATCAGTTTGTAGTTTAATTTGTGTCAAATCTAGTTTACTAAATGTAATGCTTATGGACGCATACTGACTGCATATCCTTCATGCTCACACGAAGTAGGTCTGTCTGGGCAGATTTCGACTTTGTGCCATCTATAGGCCTGGCGAGTTGAACTCATGTTGGGGAGAAAGTAAACTAGTGCCATTACGTCAGTTGAAAAATATGACTAGATTTTTTTGGATTGCATGATTCGATTTTGAATCGACAGAGTAAGAATCACGATTCAATATATATTCAGTATACCTTTTAAATGTGCATTTTTCAGCTATTGCTAAAATGTTAAGTGCAAAACAGTTCATTCCCCAAACTCCCTGTTGTTCCAACAAGTCGGCTAATGCATGTTTATGGTTGAAATTGTAGCTGGCGTTCTTCATTCTCACTGAGCCACAGGTATTCAATCGTTCTGTATCTTTAATCATTACAACCAACAGCAGTTATCTTGGTTGATTCTGGTTTTCGTTTAGAGCTTTCCGTAGCATTTTGTACCAATTTAGCTACTTCTGCTTTTGTTTATGCTTCTCATTTTTTCATTAGTTCATTCATTCAGCTGCCTGCATCTAATCCCTGTGTTTGGGTGTGGGTGGGTTTTTTTTTTTTTTTAACTCAACACCTCCTGCGGACTCCCACCACGCAGATCTGTACCTAAGAGCCGTATCTATAGCAACTTATCCTTAGAGATGTAGCCACAACACAGCGTAGCTTTGCCCCATGTCTGTTATAAAACCTAACGCTGAATTTTAACTTGTCCTGCCCAGCCCTGCCTGTCCTCCAGAGAAAAGGCTTCTAATGAAGCGAGCTTTCCATTGCCAGCAAGTACAAACACTTTGGTTGAGCAAAGCAACTGTGTCTGTATCTGCTGTTGGTTTTCATACCTTTGCTTTTGTTGGTGTTCTGAGTCTATTTTCTAGTGCATGCTTATTTTTTTAGTGGAGTGTTAATATGAGAACTGGCCAACACTAATGCCAATCCTTTCCTCAATTTTATTAAAGAACCATTGATGGCTTTTAAAACTGACTGCCTGCCGAACTGACCTGATCTCATCTGTGATTCATGGCCTCCCATGGCTGCAGCTCCTCCAATAAGAGATCTGCCACATTCTCATTGCACAATGTCTCTGTGTTCCATCTAAACTCTCTCTCTTAACTTGTAGTCAAATCTGTCAGGTGGCTGCCTGCTTAGAGCTTAGAGCCCCAGGTTCCACTGAGAATCCTGACTATCCTGTGTGACTGGTAGAGCTGGAACGGTGACAGGTAGCTCCAAAGGTAGTCCATCCAGACATTTTCGGGAGAAACTTTGCTTACAGTCCAACAGTATTTGGTGTGTAGATACCAGCACAGTTATCGTAGGACATGACGAACAGATCCCAGCCAAAGATGCTTTCTCGGCTGTGAGACACATGCTGGAGACGTGGGGCAACACACTCGAGATGGAGAGTGTAAGGCTTTCTAATTACACTTGGTGCAGGGCCATGTACTGGCTTGCTGCCTCCAGCCCTGCCCTTTGTAATTAGTTAGTGTGGCTTTATACTTCATTCTAGTAGTCCTAGCAAGGACAGGCTGGGAAATATAGGTGTGTATGTATATATGAGTGTGTGTTTGTCTGTCAGAAAGACGCTGGAGGGAGAGATAGAACAGGAGCAAGCGTTTATTCAGTACGCTTTTTGAAAAACCCAGAGGCAAGGCAGTTTTGGAATAAAAAACGCCCCGTGTGACAGTTGGGACTGAAGTTTGCTTGTACTTTAGCTGCCTTTGAAGCTGAACCTGATCCCACTTCGCACTTCATTATGAATAGCTGAGTGATGGCCTGCAGTGGGTTGGGGCTTTCTGACTTGATGTGGGTTCCCGTAGAAAGAGAACAACATTCCCGTCTTCAGTCTTTAACCTGCTGTTTGTCTAGTAGTGCTTAACATGGCACTAAGTCCATGACAACCTGAAGCGATTGTTCATTTCAGAACAAAGATTTCAAATGTTTTCATAGCTGTGTCAACAGTTGTTTAGGGATTGAGCTAAAGATTACTGGGTCATATCATGTTGCTGTATTTTGCATCTTAAATCTGATCCACAGTGGAACTGCAGAGTGATAGAGACCTTTATTCTGACATCATTTCTAGATCTCTTACGAATTGTTGAGCTTAGAGAAAAGTATGATGCTTGTCATGCCAAACCACTTCAATCTTGTTGAGGAAGTCTGTTGTTAAATGATTATTAAAATAACTATTATGCCAAACTGATGAAACAGCATCGCAGGAAAAGTGTTGCAGGAGAACGCAAAGCCTGCTTACGCGTCCCAGTTTTGTTTTCGCCAGTGCTGTCACAGATTGGAGGCTTTATTCAGTGCGTGATGTTGTCTTGAGGAAAATCCGCTCCCCAGTGACAGCATTAAATTGGATAATTATGGATGGGGTGAGCTTGTGAAACTAGGTTAGCAGCCCTCTTTAGGTTTAGTGTGTCTTGTATCAAAGACAGTTTGTTTTAGACGTGAAGACAGATGTAGGTCCGTTGGATAGTTTGAATTGAGGTGGGTGATTAGAAGTGTGTGTGTGTGTTTGTGTGTGTGTGTGCATACGTGTTGCATACATGGTTCCACATACATGTACTGTGTATGAAGAAAGAGAGAGACCTAACTTTGTTTTGATCCAGCATGCAGACAAATTACAGGAACGATTGAGGTAGAAACAGAATGACTTCACCCTCAGACCCCCCTTCCAAGACCTTATGGACTTAATCACTTTAAACCAAACTGTTCCATATGTCCACTGAGTTCAGACTGGCTGGTAAAAGGCTCAGGACATAGACCTTCCTTTATACCCAGATCCTTTCATGTGTTTGGGAACGGGACATGAGCCATTCCTCCTGGTGATGGTGTCTGTGAGAGCTCGAGTTTGTGGCCCTTGGGGCCGAATCTCCTAATGGGGGCCTTGATGTGAAGGTCTTGCCCCACCTGCCACTTTAGTGCTGTGTGTGTGTGTGCGTGTGTGTGTGTGTGTGTGTGTGTGTGTGAGAGAGAGTGAAAGACGTTAAACTTTGGGAAGGTGGCCAAAAGGTACCACATGGTAACACTTATTATGGACCAGGTTGAATCTTGGCTATAGGCTTTGACTTCTCTTTACCACACACACACAGACACACACACTCACAATTAATGCAGCTGTTCTTAAAGTCTTCCCCATGAAAAAACATGACTAAGTCCAATCTATAAAAACTGACAAGACGGGAAATGAATCAAAACCAACTTTCAGAAGCTCTAACTGATGTAAGCCTTCCCATGGAGGCTATTTTTGATGATTATTTTTTAATTCCACATTCTTCCATTAGAAAAAATATCTTGGCTTTAATAGTTGAGTATATGTGCAGTACAAACTTGGTCAGTGTACTGAGAGGACAAGAATCAAGCAAACAAAATAATTGTTTATTAATCGTAACCAAGGTAAAATGTAAGGACATATCGCCCAAACCTACAATACTGTATCTGAGCTATGTTAATCTAAAAGTTTAAAATGATGCTGCCAGAAAATTATGCTGTAACAATTAACTGGCAGTAAATGAAGATCTGAAAAACAATACACCTTCAGCAACGATTGTTGTCCAGTTAAATCTGAAAGAGACATTTTACCCTAAATCTCCTCCTCTGTTAGCAGCTATTTGCTGTTATCCACATAAACGCCACATGCTAATGGAAAATCTGGCAAGACTTATTGACGCCGGACTTTTCCAGCTGTGTTCTTGGTGCTTGACCTCAGCCTTATGAATGAAACAGGATGCAAAGCAATAGGGGGAATGGCAAAACCACAGAGGGTGTGATGTATGAAAGATAAGTAGGAGTAATAGAGCCATCTTTCACTGTAGACGCCTAACAGGGTAATGCTATTGAACCCGTCTAAGTGGGGGGTAAAAAGGAATCCTTGCCGTCCCTCCATCCCAGCGGAAAGAACTGGGGCTAATAAAAAAGGAGGTAAGCTGAGAGAATGGGAGGATGCTCCGCTCGTGGATATGGGCGCAGATCAATAAAAATGTGCAGATCTGGGATTGCTTTAAAAAGTTGATAGCAGGATACGAGACCCACAGGACGGAACTGCTGAGTGGGAGAGATCATTCGTCTTACTCTGGGAATACAATACAAGAGGCATCGGTTTGTGTGTGTGCGTGCGCCCTGAGGCTTTAGCAGGACTTACAAAATTAGACATTACAGGCAACAGCAATGTATTACATTACTGTAGTTAAATAAAAAAATATATGTTTATTTTTTACAAATTTTGAAGACCTTGAAGAGTGGATGTCACTAGGAGTGTAACAGTACATCAGTCTAACAATTCCATAGCATCAGCCCAAAATGAAAACATCGATCAGGCATCATGCATTTTATAATGTGTGTAAAATGTTTTAAATCAGCATATGAAATTGTCTCGTCAGTCGCTGGCTCCTTAATTGAATTTAATCAAAACTTATTGTTGTAGCAGACTTGATATAAGTAGACATCGAATCATTGTTCATTGAATTCATATCAAATCGTATGAATCCCGCTGTCACTACCTCAGACCTGTCAGTTTTTCCTTCTACTTTTAGAAGGAAATCGGGAGATTTCCAAGATCTGGATTTTTTTCACGTGTCAGTGGCACCAAACCATAAATCATGCTGGATCAACTGTAAATAAATAAATAATACATTAATATTTTTAGTGCAAACTGTTAACATTCAGCTGAAAGTCCATCATTTTGGATGTATTCTTAAAAGTTTTTAGGATGTAGCTTACCTCCTGTCACCTTTAGCCATCTTGTTCCCACTTGTGAGCTTGTAAACCTGCTTGTTAGGTCAGCACTTCATCTCCCTGAGCTGGTAGTTAGTGTGGTCTGTGTGAAAACATGGAGCTCATTAGGGCTCTGCTGAGACGTGTGTTTTCACAGATTGGATTCACTGCTTAAACTCTATGGACCCTGTATTAGACCCATTATTACACAAGAAAGTGAAAATCAGATAAAACGTTTTTGTTCTTTGTGGGTTTAGTTAGTATGAACGGAATCATTGTGTCATTTGCGCTTTCCTTTTTCAAATTCACACATTTGCATTCAGTAATGCAGTTGGTCATCTGTATTGGAGATTACATTAACTAGCGGTGTGAACCTTCACTGGTCGCAATTCAGTTACAGTTATCAGGTCTTCGCATTTCACATTGCATGCAGATTGGGAATGAATTGCATATTGTGCAGCCATTTTTATTTTTTTTTACCTTTTAGATATTCGCATGAAATTCATTATCCATAAAATGCCCAAATCTTTTGGAAATGTTTTGAAAAGTAAATAAAATATCATTTTTAAAAAGTGATTTCAGTAGTGAAACTGAATTGCATGTTACGTGACCACCTGCAAAGCAGCCGCGGACCACCAGGGGGCAGTAGATCACCGGTTGAAAACCGCGATATGATTGATTATGGTTTGCCACCGCATCAATGCAGTATCGTCCGTGTCTGCATTGCGACGCATCGGTTATGTGAATGATTTTAACACCCCTAATATTGACCCATCAAGAGGTTTTAAAACCTAGCTTGTCAACCTAGCATAAGAGCTAACCCTTTACAGCTCTGTTAGAAAGCTGCTTATGATTTGTTGGTTTGCTAACATTTCTTAAAATGCTTGTCTGGGTTTAAAGGGTTAAGCACTCAGTTTCTTCCCCTTTCCAGCTGGCGCTCATAGAGACTGGCTTCACCTCCCTGTACAGTATTAACCCTAATGGTCTGTCAGATTACACATGCAGTGCCACGCACAGACTAACACACCATCTGTCTAACAAAATCCAGGCCCATCACGCAGCCCAGCACTGACCACTGCAGGCCAACACGGCCAGACCTGGTTAAAGACCAACACTCTCATTCCACATGATATGGGGGACAAACATTTGTTGGCATACGGTAACTGAGGGCTGTTAAGAGATGGCACAGTGTCACATTTTCTGGTGTAGTCTGCTGATACCAATGTGTCTCGTTCACCAAGTTCATGCTTTGCACAAATATGCATGCAATAATATTTGCGTAAGAGTGCTTTTCAGTAGTTGTAGATTCTGTTCTTACCCAAGAACATTGGTGAATGTCATGGTCTTAAGGAAATCTGGGTAAGTGGGTTTCAAGAACAAATTTCTTCATGAGAGTGGTTGGTGAATGAGTTCCATAATGACTTTTGAAAGTGAAAGTGAGGGATTATTTGTTATTCTGAACACACCACAGCACAGCACACAGTGCACCACAACGAAATCTGACCTCTCCATTTAATCTATCCGTGAGGGAGCAGTGGGCAGTGCTTTATTCCTGGCCACTGCTCAGCAGCGACGCTTTTCATGGCTGCATCCCTTACGAGATTGGAAATGACGGAGCCCCCGGGCTTCTTTAACGGTCTCCGGTGTCCGTCTGCTCGGCGCCACGCTAACGGCAGTGCTTGTGGAGTGCTCATGAGTACCTCAGTGGTAACTTTACCGGCCCTGGATTCGAACCTGCGACCTTCTGATCACGGGGTGAACACCCTACCGTTTTTACTCTTATTTGCTGTCACTACTGCACATTGTTTGATTACCCTCTCAGTCTTGTCTCATAGAATCATATTCTTACAGCATTAGTGTGTGTATGTCATTAGTAAAAGTGAAAGGGAGTGATTGTCACTGTGAACACAGCACGGCACACAGTGCACCACAACGAATGTGACCTCTGCATTTGACCCATCTGTAAGGAGTAGTGGACGGACAGTGCCTGAGAAGCAGTGCTTGTGGACGGTACCTCCCTCATTAATACCTCAGAGGAACCTGTCTATGTTGATTAAAACTGATTAGTTTTGAAATTCTGTTAATACTTGCTTTTAAAATCACAAAGACATGCCAAGAATATCCCAGCTTTAATAGTTGAGCATATTTACAGTACAAACATAGTCTTTGAAATATCAAGGCAAAAACCAACAGAAAGCACAAAATAAAAGTTCATTGTAATTGAGATAAAATGTTTAATTAATCGTGACATTGATTTAAGCTCATATCGCACAGCCCTAGGACCGGCAGTGACAGTTGGATACACACGCTGCCATTTCTTTATCATTGGTGTGGAAAGTTTACTTAAAAAACTTTGAGTGTTAAAGTATTTTAGATGTCTAGAAACACTATCAGACTCCAGACCTGCAGAGCGTGTATGGTCTGAAATTGCCCTAGAGTGCTCCTCTGATCATCTTCCCTCACTGGGCTAAAAATGTCCTAAAGGGCTCTGGTCTGATTTCATGCGTTTAGACAGTAATGGTCTCGGCAGTGCGGAGGAGAGGAGTTTCTCTGTCAGAGGGCACCTTCAGCGCTGTCCGAGCCTCTGAGCTCTGGTTACTGCAGGCCCACTGACGGCCTCAACACTGCTCCGGTTACCGCTGGAACTGGACAGAGGTCTGGATCAGGACCTGGACGGTTACATCAGCCTCCATCTATCCATCCACCTCCCACCAGTGATGCAACAACAGCATGTCATAGGGAGTTTACAGAAGTGTGCTGGAACTGTCCCCTGTGACTGTTACAGCAACTGAGAGTGGAAGTGAACGTTCAGTTTTGTGTCTGTGAGTGTGACTGGGTAAAGACTTGTTTTAGACTTAATGAGTGAAGTTTAATGTTGCTATTATGAGGCACATTTATCTTAGGCTGGGGTTAGGACTGGGCAGTGAATCGAAGAAAAATGTAAAACTGACATTTAGAACTCCGAATCGTGCCCATGACATTAAAATTTGCCCCAGTGTGTGTTCATGTACTGTCCCTCCTATGTACTGTCCACTTGGCTGAACAACTTTCAGTCTTAAGTAGCTTGTAGCTTAAAAAGCTACTAATTAAAAATAACTTCCCCAAGCACTTCTAAAGAAGAGCCTAACTTGTTCCTCTTTTATTCCTGGCCACTGCTCAGCAGCGACGCTTTTCATGGCTGCATCCCTTACGAGATTGGAAATGACGGAGCCCCCGGGCTTCTTTAACGGTCTCCGGTGTCCGTCTGCTCGGCGCCAAGCTAACGGCGCAGAGCAGCGCTGTGAAATTCAAGATCTGATGCTAAATACGTGCTAACGTCGCGAGACCACCGGTCATGCTGCACGCACCCTCTCCAAATCAGAAAGCATCCCAGGACTGTTTGTGGCCATACATTGCTTTGAGCTTACTCATAGTCCCACCTCTATTCACACGCACACATACACACACTCGTGATTACACGTTACTCAATCGCACCTGGTGTTGTGTAGCTTCGTCTTCTGGGGGTGTGCATGCGAGCTCACGCTGCCCCATTGGTCTCCTGCTTTTGTTTTTGTGTTCCTCCTGCTGGTCTTTGGCTTCTTATGCTGATCCGTTCCTCTTTCACACCCCAGTGTGTCGTAACCACGTGTATGCTGACTATGTTAATGTACATCAACTTCAGACAAAACGTTGCTCTTATGCTCTGATGAAAATGACAGTTTAAGCCAAAATATTCTGTATGGCTCCTATTTGTACTTGCATATACAGACAAAGAGGATTTTAAGGTTTAACTGCCTCTGTTAAAATTATTTTTAAGTTGTCCTGTGCACCAGCCACTTATTGTAAAGTTTTTGGTTATTATTTCTGAATGTTTTAGTATTAGAACACTCAGCTCTCAACTTAAACATCTGGACATCTGCTATTTCTTTTCTTAAACAGCATCTTTAATTTAAGTGATTGGAAAAAATAATTAGAAGTTAGAGTCTATACAGATTATATTGAGAGAAACTACAAGGCCATGTTCAGTGTTTGTTTTAAATATATACATAATAAGTAGGGATGCATCATAAGGAAATTATTGGCCGATGCGGAGATTAAGACTGTGCAATTAATCGAATTTAAATTTTTATTTCAATTTCAATTTCAGCTCCAAACAATCACAAAAATAATGTAATGGACAAAAAAACAATTATAATTACAATTATTTTGCCACATTACACTCTGCAAGTATACTCATATTTGGTCTTGCGTTCCGAATGACACACGCACGCGCACTAACGCACCTTCCGAAGACTAAATGCATGTGTGTGTTCTGGTGGCGGTGTACAGTCTGAGCGGGTAAAGATGGCGGAAGGAGGAGAGGAGCATCATTTAGTCAGCAAGAAAAGTGTAAAGTAATCGTGTTAAATAATCGTGATTCTAAGATTGACCAAATGAATCATGATTATGTTTTTTTTCATAATCGAGCAGCCCTAGCGGATATCCAATATTTTTCATACTTATGTCTATACCGTTGTCGATAAATGAGGGTTGAGCACGTAGACAAGAGATTTAGCTCATGTACGTCAAGGCTTCATCAAATATCTGCTGAAAATATTGGGCAAATCTAAGCATGGGTCCGATGCCGATGACTTTAAAGAAAAGCTGTTATCAGCCGATTCCGATATGATTCAGATATCGTCGTGCATCCCTAATAATAAGTCACCAATAAAATGTAAACTTATGAAGCCATTTTCCCCACATTTTTGAAAATATACTTCTAGAACTTAGGTCATCGCCAAAACACCTTTCTTGGCAACTTTTTTCTTGGAATGCCACAACGATGGACTCATAAGTGCTGAAGTGCTTTAGATGATTCCCTATTAATCTCTGTATTTCTTTTTCCGTTAGCCGTTGTGTGTTTTCTCACATGTTGTTGTTGCCCCTGTTGGATACCGTCGTCCTGTTCTGTTGCGCAACCCGGTTCATGACCAGTCACATTTCCCCCGTCTCCACAAAAACAAACACGCCCTCTTCTCTGGATCTGACCGCCCAGAGCAGGCTGAACTGTCCAGCAGCACACTCTGACCAGAGCTTGGCACTGTACTGTCTAATTTAGACCAGCGCTGGCGATGTTGCCATACAGATCTGCAGCAGGCGTTTGTATTAAACTGCCTCGTGACGCAGAGAGAGAGAGAGAGAGAGAGAGAGACTGTGTGTGTCACACTGGGCCGTGTGTGTGGTACGCTCGCCCTGCTGCTGCTGTGCTGTTACACGTGAGCCAATGGGGCATGAGGGAGAGGGAAAGTGTGTGTTTGTTGGTGTGTGTGGCGTTTTCACGCTGCATTGTCAGGAGTGTGAGAGCTTCGCAGAGCACAACTAAAGCCTGACTCTGCATGAGAATAGATTCTTACTGGCCAATAATTGTGTTGAGTATCTGGCAGTATTTGTTGAAACGTTGTGTGCTATTGTTGACAGAGTTTATTGTCTTCAAGTTCTCTAATGTCTTACGCTTAATCTCTTTTGAGTGTTTTTCCCCTCTTTCAGACTTGGCTTATCAGCCTGTGCTCCTTTCTTCTTCAACAGTTGAATAACATTGTTAAGAAGAATATTAAAAACATGATATTCTAGATTTTAGTTTTAGTTATGCTAGACTGGAGAGTGTTTTGAGGGGGTGGAGAATGAGGATGGAATATTCATACCAGCAGTGAAGGTGGGAAATCTGATTCACAGTAATGAAGAGTGACTTGCCTGTGGACAATAACTCATCTCTCTGTCACATGGGGAAGTCGGTAGCGTAACGGTTAGGGAGTTGGTCCAGTGATCGGATCGGAGGGTTGCCGGTTCAAGTCCTGGACCGGTAGAGGTAGAGCAAGCTCCTCAGGTGCTGTTAGAACTGACTCCTTCACGGATGAGTCAAATGCAGAGCTTATATTTCAGTGTGCTGTGCTGTGGTGTGTTCTCAATGACAAATAATCACTTCGGGCTGTGCGATATGACAAAATTAAACGAACATTATACACTGCAAAAAAATCTGTCTCAAAAAATAAGAAAAAGAAAAGGATAATAAGAAAAACGGTACCAGAATCAAGCAAAATTATCTGCCAATATAGTGAGAAAATTTATCTTGTAAAGATCTCCTAAAACAAGGAAAAAATCTTTCCATTTTTCCATGTTTTTAGCTTAAATATTCTTAAAATAAGCAAAATTGTCATGAATTTCTTAACTCGTAGTGGAGAGCATGAGAACCTGTCCGTTCTCTTAATTCAATTTCTTATTTCATTTGAAGAATTTCTTATAATCAGTACATTTTTCTTAATAAGATAATTGTAGCCAACGTTTCTTAAAATTAGACTATTTATCTTACACATACAAGTCTAGTCAAGTCAGTTATTCTTAAAATAAAAAAAAACATCTATTTTTTTCTTTTAAAGTTTTTCCGGCTTGTTAAGATTTCATTTTTTGCAGTGTACCCGTTTATTTCATGGCCTCTCAAAATACACTGTTTACAGCAATATTGCTTCGTGGTTTGCAGTGGTCACTATGACGCCACGTGGATGTAGGCACAGAGTTTACTATGGCGTTATATTTGTGCCTTCATTCTGAGCGTGCAGTGGAGCTTTTGCAAACAAAATCTTGTCTGTTCATGCTCAATTCTGCCTACATGCGTGCTCAAAAACACTCAGCACCAAAGATGCCGTACTTCGCCTTAGACAGCTTACTAGAGCAACGTAGAAAGCACCGCAACGTTTGACCACAAATCGCCAGAGCACCGCAAAAAACAAAGTTCCACTGAATTTACAGAAAATGTGCTATATTGTGATATATATCGTTATTGGGATATAAAATGACATTAGGATATGAGATTTTGATCATATGGCACAGCCCTTTAATCACTCACTGAAACATGGACTCACTCACACCAGCAGCTTGGTTCATAATCTGAGCCCTATATATTTGCATACTTTGTGTGCTGTAGGCAAAATAATATCATTTATTATCATAATTATAAGTGTGCAGACCTTTGTAGGGCCCTATGGAATCAGTTTAGTTTTTTCTTAAATTCTGTTTTATTTTTTCCTGAATTCCGTTTTTTCCATTTTTATTCTTCTGAATTCCGTGTTTTACGTTATAATCATATTTATTCACCTAAAAAGTGTCTAATTATGGAGTGGATGGGAAAAAGAACAATGCAATAGAAAAAAAAAATCACATTAAATGACTGATATTCAACTTCAACAAAGTGCTGGGGTTCAGCAAAACATTTACCTGTAAACAACAAAAAACATTCTTTTTTTTGTGCAAAACGAAACGTTTCTGATGTGAGTTTTAGACTGTAAGTGGTCGTCTTGTGTTCTTGCGGGTCTAGTCTATCACATGCTTACAAAAGAGTTCCCCCCGATTCATAAAAATCATGTGGGTATTGTTCTGCTCTAAACTTAGCACTGACACTCAAATTCTGTCATTTTTTGGAGGACTTTGGTGTTTCAGCGAGCCTCTTCGCCATAGCTGACCATTGAGGTCCCCCTCAACAGGTAACACGTACAGGGGGCTGCAACGGCCAAAATTGATTAGAAACCATTGTTTTGCTTTGCCCGCACACCGATATCAGCGAATTATATGACATTCCGCGTTTCACAACGGAGTCCATTTTATTTGTTGAATTCCGCGATCCCGTCCGCGTTTTCTGCATCGCGCCTTTGTTCGTTGTTTGCACATGTAATTAGTCTTTTGCTTTAATTCATGTTTTTTTTTTTCACTTTTTACCTGCATTACTTACAGTGTAGTAGTTATTGTGTAAAAAGCTCTTACTTTTTTGTGTCTCATTCTCAATCTATGAGCAGAACTCTGCCTTGTGGACTCTCCATGACCCACATTACAGTATCCTTTCTTCATGTTTCTCGCATAAGCACACATCTCGGAGCGCAGCCGACTGAAACATGTCCAGCATCCCAAATCAAAAATTCTGACTGCCCCATAGATCCACATTTAACCCTCTCCTTACATCAGCATTCTCAGCATTCTGTTGACCATTCTCTAGCGTTCTCTCTGATAGGCACACTGTCTTCACCAGAGCGCTTAAGGAGTTAGCGGTGTTAACAGAGCGCAGACTGCACCGGGACATGCCGCAGGCCCAGTTTCGGCCTCCTCGCCGCTCTGCCGCAGTGCTAATCACAACCAGATGAGGCTATTCTGGGAAGCGTAATCCGCCTCTATGGAACCATTCAGCCCAAAACCCAGAGTTAGAGAGAAAAAATGCCTTATATGGAACCAAGGAGAATACAGTTCAGTGCTGAAATCCTTAACGGTGTTCCGAACTGCAGGCAGTACAATTGGAGTGTGTATGTGTGTCTGTACGCATTTATTCAAATCTCTACTTTCTTTGGTAACTTTCTAATCTTGCTATTAAGAATCAGACGCGCAGCCCGAGTTTGATTCAGGGCGTGCAGACGAGTGAGTGGTAAACACGCTTACTGTGCATTTTGAGAGTGTGTGGTGCTGCTGTTCCAGTCAGTCTGTTATTGCAGAGGTGAAAGCAAAACCTGAGCATCAAAACATCCACCTCTTTATGTTTTCAGCTCACTTTGGCATGTCGACAATTTACTACATGCCAAAGTGAGCTAAAAAAAATGAAAGAGGGTTCCTCACCTGCAACGTGATAAACATTCCGCTCCCTGATCAGTGCGAGAGAGAGAGAGAGAGAGAGAGAGAGAGCGCGCATGTGTGTGTGTTCTCTCCGCTGGCATGTGCCTCCTTGTTCTCTCAGATGCTCCACACGAGTCTCTGGTAGTAACAAAGGTACGCATTGTCCAGACTCCACTCCAACGTCCCAGCCAGAGCTGCTGACTCGCTGATTCTCTGTATTAAAAGATTCCATTCACTTTTTTTAAATTCTGATTCACTTCGCCATCTTTGAGTCAGAATTTATTAAAAGGGAGTCAAATCTGAGCCGCGTGTGAAAAAAGTCATTCATGTTAAACGTACCGAAGTGTTCTGTAGCACTTCTCTCCACCTTTAAAGAGAAAAGAGGAACATGAATCAGAATCTCTACGCCTGAGATGATGAACTGGACTGCCCTCAGGTCACTTGCGTTATAAAGGACGGTGGCGTGTGAGTGGCAGTGTGGTGATGAAAGCGACATTGACAGGAGCGACTCCTCGCCTCCCTCTTTACTCACTGATAACGCTTGTCAGCTTCACTTCACCCGACTTCACACTGACCGCTCATATGGCCGGCGCTTTGAGCTGTCAGCCTTGACTCTGTCTTTGTCCTGATTTCTCTTGTTTTTTTGTGAATTTCGGGTGCTCCTGCCCTGCACTGTTTTTTCATGGCTTCTGCTTGACGTGTGAGGGCTTCTTGCGCCGGCCTGAGGTGCTTAGATTCTTGCTGTTGTACGTACATGTTGTTCGGAGCTCTCCGGACATTTATGGTACTTTTCCACTGACGAGCAGGGACTGTACCATTCCTACCAACACGGTCTGGTGTGAAGTATGCAATTTGTGTGCATGGCCAGGGTAAAAGGCTCATCTCGGTTAGTGTTGCCTAACAATGGCTTAACTGTGACTTAACAGGCATTTGATGCACCTCACATGAAGTCCCTGTCCTTCGATCAGATGCCGCTCAGTTGGCCCCTCTCCTTTCAAATCTGCAGTGGAACTTGTTTTTTGGGGGTTTGTTTTGGTTTTGTACAGTACTGTGCAAAAGTTTTAGGCAGGTGTGAAAAAATGCTGTAAACAAAGAATGCTTTCAGAAATGTAAATAATGGTTGTGCATCAATGCATCAATTCCTATAGGTACACTTGCACAAAGTCAGGGATTTTGTAGGATTATAGTCATTATATTATTTTGTAGGATTATAGGATTATAGATCTGTGGTTAGTTCTCCAAGATGTTTGGAACAACCTACCAGCCGAGTTCCTTTAAAAGCTGTGTGCAAGTGTACCTAGAAGAATTGATGCTGTTTTGAAGACAAAGGGTGGTCACACCAAATATTGATTTGATTTAGATTTCTCTTTTGTTCATTCACTGCATTTTGTTGATTGATGAAAATAAATGATTAACACTTCCATTTTTGAAAGCATTTTTTCACACCTCCCTAAAACCTTTGCACAGTACTGTATGTTTAAGCCTGGGCAGTGTGTTAAATACAGTATATGAACAATATTTTGTAATCCATTGTTTGAAATCAAAACTATCGCAATATATTCATTCTATTCATTGCACAATATGGGAATCATCGGCCGATGCCGATATGCGATGTTTTTCGCGTTTATATCTGTCGATGCCAATTAACGAGGATGACAGAGTGCATAAAGACAAGATATTTTGCTTTCCAAAGTTCCACAGCACGCTCAAAATTGTTGTCACAAACGTAACTCCATTACTCTCACATCACATCACATCTCACATAACTCTCACAGCAGACACAACGTCAAGCGAGGATAGCGCATTTTGAGCGTAGTGTACATTTTAAGAAAAAGTCACTTCCTGCCCTACTCATTCTGTAAGGCAGATTGACGGACCCCGTTCGGAGTGATTAGTGACTGTTGGTTCACTAGGTTTGAACGCGCAAAAACGTGAAAGCCTTTGAGGTTAGGGAGAATTTCGGTTGAACTGCTGTCCAGCAGTTTGAGGCTCATTCCTGAAGGTTTGGACAAGAATGGAAGAGAGATCACGTGGCCTGGGAACACCCCGGAGGGAGGAGCATGGAATATTTGAGGACTTGGAGTTCTGTCTCATTCACTCATCCCCTCTCTCTCTGTCTCTCTCTCTCATTCTTTTATTTATGGAAAGTAATATCCCCCCTTGCTGCATTGCAGATCTCGCTCCTGTTAATAGGATTCACAGAGCTTTGATGTCTTAATTGTTTTATTTTGGTATGAAAGGGAAGAAGACGAGACTGAAGTTAGATTTGGGTCATGATTTAGTTTCATGGGACCTTTCTCAAATTTAGAATACCACTAATTCTGTATGAAATATAACATTTTAAGGGTTCAGGCCATTTCTAGGTGACGCAGATTTAATGTCACTTTCAACACATGTATTTGTTTACGGCTTATAAGTTATTTTTAGACTGTGTGTGTGAATGTGTGTTGTTTACTGGCGGTAGAATGCCCTTGGGCCTGACATTTAGCTGATCACAGCATATTGTATCAGGACATGCTTTATTCATGACGGGCAGCATCTGAGCTCTGTCAGTAAATGCTCAGTGGTTTTCACCATCACTCAGCCGTAAATAGTGGCTTGGGGAGAACTTTTTCTTTCTAGCACTAGCGCTCAGAATGAGGGAAAAAAAACCTCTCCAGTAAATTTTTAGTCCTACCTAAAACTCAGAATAAGCCTCGGTCTCGATATCTGAACCCATTTTGATTCTTAACAGTTGTTAAATTGGTCTTTTCCTTGTTACACAACAATAAAATCTACATGTATTCTTTAATGTAATGGCCATATAATGACTAAATCAGAAAGACTTTCTACATTCAGATCCTCCCAAATTCTCCAACTAGGGGTGTTGAAATTAATCACATAATCGATGCATCACAATGAAGACGTGCCACTTTGCACCGTTGTTTTCTTTATGCTATAGGTGGGATGCAAACTAGCACCACCTATGGGATCGAATGACTAATACACATTAATGTTAACAATATTTTTTACATTCAGTACATAATACCAGTATCTCTTTCTCTGTTCTTTTACAGTCTCACTTCCTCTCTAACAGTCTCTACTTCTTCTCGCTCTCTTGTTTCAGACCACTCCAGCTCGAGCGGCACGCTGTCCTTCCAGCCACTACGCTCGCAGGGCTCCATCCCCACGGCCCACGTCATGCCCTCTCCGTCCAGCTCCAAGCTCAGTGCACCATCCACCCCTGGCAGCCCCTGGAGTAGCAGCTG
Organism: Distichodus sexfasciatus; assembly: GCA_032718565.1. Lineage (NCBI taxonomy): Eukaryota > Metazoa > Chordata > Actinopteri > Characiformes > Distichodontidae > Distichodus > Distichodus sexfasciatus. The sequence continues at coordinate 150,132 of JAVGVS010000126.1, forward strand.
CCAGCTCCCCTCACCCCTGGACAGTCCTCTGGACATGAAGGACCCCCGACCCGTGCGCCGATGGTCCTCCCTGACCCGACTGAGCGCCCAGGACAAGAACGGCAGCCCCTCCTCCGGAAGGTCCTCGTACCGCTGCGATCCGCACGGCTCGCTGGACCGCGGCCTGCTCTACGGCGGCTCCTCGCGCCACAACGCCCTAAGCACCGACGCGCTCCTCTCTCAGGGCCTGCACGGCAAACTGTCCCCCTCCGGCCCCGAGCCGCGCTACAGGTACGACTCGGGGAGCGTTGCGACGCCCGCTCGAACCGACTCGTCCTGCTCCTCCCCGCTCAAGCCCAGCACGTTGGACCTGAGCTACAGTGCCTTACCAGAGAGCAAGCCTTCCGCCGCCTCGCTCCTGCTGCCCGGACAGAGGGGCTCGTCGCTGGGGCATCAGTCGGTGGGAGGCTCGCCCATCCAGCCGGCCGTGCGGACACAGATGTGGCTCAGCGAGCAGATGGAGTACAGGCCCGGGCCCGAGGGATGCGGCTTATCCTCCTGGACGCAGGAACTGCAACAGCGTGACCGCCTCAGGCAGGAGGCCGAACTTTCGCAGGTAGGGTGGGAGTGATGAGGAAGAAATCGAGGCAGACACTGCCACAAATTCAGGGCCGGGATTTGCAGGGTTTTACCTGTTTACCTGGGCACGCTTGTGATGCTTTGTGGTATAACTTTCATACTGATTTCACAAGCGTCATGAACTTTTTTAGCTTTAATTTACAGGGGTTAAATAGAGGGATTGTCTAGTGGAAAGAATTTCGGTCTACCCTTTGTGAGCCCCTTTCTAAGTGTGTCTAATAACTGCTGTAAATTTAATAAGGGAGTCATGGTCCAAAATAGGAGTGGACGGTATAAACGGTATAACAGGTATGCGATACAAACTTGGCCAACGATAGAGATTTTGATCATACCGGCATACCGCTGAAATTTCCGCTCCTCGTCTGCGAAAATGACGTAATCAAGTCGCGTCAAATGCACGAAAACCACACCACGAGGCATTTGTTTTCGGAAAATGGAGAGAGAGTGTACGGAAGAGCAGCTTGTTAATAAGACCAGTGCAACGTCCATAATCTGGACATGGTTTGGATTTAGGGTCTCGGATACTGAGCAGAAAAACATAATCTGCAAAATATACGCTGTTGAATATGAGAGAAGCCAAAGAATGCGCCATTACTTTTCCGGCCTGGGCCCGTATGTTTCGACACGCCACGTCCGATCGACGGATTTGGCCAGAAACGTCCTTTTTATTTAATGGCAGAAATGATTAAAGATTCTTTATTTGCCACATGCTTAGTTATACAGGCATAATGTGCTGAAATGAACACCTGGCCCCCTCAGGAGACTGTGCAAGTCATTGTAAATAAAAGTAAGAAATTTGAGAAAGTAAATAAATAAAGCTAAGAACTAAGTAAAAACATGAATGTAAAATATTTACATTTATATATTACATTTGAATGAAAGTTAAATGATAAGGACATTGGGCTACTTTCACCTTGTGCAATTTCTTACGTTTTTTGGTGTAAAAAAAGTTAAGACATTTAAATAATATATTTCTCTACACGGCTGTAGAACTGAAGAAAACTCAATAAGCTAATGTTTTACACAAACAAGCTAAGAAATGTTACTTTAAAGTAACAGTTATATTGAAATTTACAGATCTAATTATATACCGCAATATATAGTGTCTATCGCCTAGGGCTCAAAATGTACCGGAATATGATTTTTTTGCGATATCGCACAGCCCTAGTCCAAAATAAGCGAGAACATCAGTGAGCCAAAAGACTTGCTCTGAAATGGTAATTTGATTATAAAATAGAAGATCAGATCTTTCTAGTTTGTAGAATGAACATTGGCATATATTTTCATAGGTATCTTGATATTCATTTGTTATTAAAGCAGGGCTAGGTAACTTACCAGTCAGTTGAACAAATTATAGGGAAATAAAGAAGTAATGATTCACACATTGTGTTCAAAAGCGCAAGAAACACTACAAGGCATTTTTTTAGATGTGAGGTAGCATATTCTGTGATTTTTTTCAACATGAGCAGCCAGCAAACGTCTCAGAACTTAGATGTCGATGTGTGCGTTTGGTACGTGCGGCAGTTTGTGCTTAACTGGGCGGTTCATGCCCTTTTAATTACGCGTAAAGTAAGGAAAAGGTTATATTGGCAAGGTGGAAGACTAGCATTAAAATTGTTTATACAAATATACAGTAAAAAAATTTAAAAATTACAGTAAAAATTAGTGGTTTGTTTAAAAAAAAAAAACCCTTACAGAATAGCTAACAGCAACAATACTGTTGATTTTTTTTTTTTTGCACTGGGAATGTCATTCATGAGCAGATTCATTTGTGGTAAAGAAGTTTTGATACCTACATTTTGTTACTGAGCATCTGAGTGGGATGCTTAGAATTTAGAGGATTTCCACAGCATTGAGCCTAGTAGCTAAAAGTGGGTGTAATGAAACTGACTGGCTTTACCCTGTAGATAGAATTTGGGTAAAATTGTTTTGCAAGTGAGGTCATGCTGCCGCCTAGTGGACAGATTGTGACAAAATTGGCTAAATGTTCCTACGATAACGGTTCAGAAGACAGACAACACCCTGTGATATAATAATCTTAATCATTGATGGTAGGTTACAGTGAATGTGTTTTATTTTACAGTAATGCATTTATAGAGTCTTGTTTGAATTTCACACAGCACCGCACAAACATTATTTATTTATTCGGTTATCCATAGTGTCTGTCTAAATCAACACTCGTAGTAGAAACTTCATTAAAACTGTGGTTGTGATCAAACTAAAATAATATTCAAATATAAAGCATATACAACCCCAAGGTATAAAAATATAGTGACGTTGTGAATGCTCCATCTCCAAACTCCAAACCCTTCAGATGATGCGGTCTGATTGGCAGCACGTTCTCTCTTCACATTGACTCAGTTTTCTGTGTTCCTGGTTCATGCCCTCTTCATTAGCTGTGTGTGTGCATGTATGTGTGTGTGTGTGTGTGTGCGTGTGTGTGTGTGCGTCTGTGTGTGTGAGAGAGAGAGAGAAACAAGTGGTTTGTGGAAAGAGGTCACCTAATTTCTCTTCAGTGGCAGCACACCCATGCACATATTCCAGCTTAAATCTCCCACGAATAATTCAGATCTGGCTCTAACATAAACACTGGCGTTTTAGGCCTGGTGCATTATGGGATCTGTTAAAGTGTGTGGTTTAGTGCAGTATGAGAAATAATCCACTGGGTGGGGCAAGTGGACCGATGCAGTGTGTTTCCCAGTCTTTTAACCTGGGATTCAGTGGAGAGTGAAGATAATTAAAAGACATGGATGACTGGAGTTTGATGCCACTATTATTACGGAGTGGTAAGCCCCTTCTTATTTTTAGAAAAAAAGACCTTCCGTAGCCATGAAGGCTTACACTTGAGGCATAGAAATTGCAGAAATGTATGTATGAGTGATACTTATGCAGAGAGAAAAAGAGAGAATTTCTCCATGGCTGCCTCCCTATCCGCATAATAATGCTGTATAAGGCTTAGTCCACTCTCGCTAGCCCACCACTATGTTGTTAATGAGTCTCAGGCCATGTTCGACCTTAAGGCTTTGTTGGCTTCGGGTCAGGTCTTCTCACGTCACATCATCTTAACCAGAATGAGCAGCAACAGCAGCACCACAACGATGAGCAGGAAGTTGAGGAGCAGGTTGAGGCCACGGCGATTGATCAGATCCATGGTGAGAGAAAGGGGGATGCTGAGCCGGCGCTGTCAGGTCCCGCGGTGGAGGGCGTGAACTTGGGGACGAGACCCTGGGCTGCCCTTTGTGGTGGGGGAAGGGTCAGAGTGGAGGTCAGTGCGTAGTGGAGAAGGACCAGGCTACACCTTGCTCTCGGCCATGCTCTTCACATGACGTGGAAAGAGCTAAATGTGATCAACAAGGACACGTTAGAGCACAGCACGTCTTTAGGTCATTTTTGATACTAATATTTTATGTATTTTTTCTTTTTAATAGGTATCTTTTTTGCTTCAAAACAAATGTCAAGATATCCTGGTCTGAAGTTCCCAAACGCTCTGTAGAGGCTTTGATTATTCGACTACGCGTTCTTAAGTGGATTAGGCTAATTAGAGTGAGGTGGGGGGGGAGTGTTTGATGTTTGATAAACAGAGGAATTTCTACACATGCACGCACACACACACACACACACAGAGTAAAATCACTCAGTGTTTATTGCAATCCGAGTTCGTACAGAGTGTGTCAAAGTGCTTGGGGTCAGAGAGGGCTAACACAGTGTGTCGGGTTCCAAGTCTCTACATGCAGTCAACACAGTGACGGCGACCATCTCAGCTTTCGAGCATCCTTACTGCCTCTTCTGCTACTCTGTTGCTTCTTGGTTAAAGGATTTTATCAGTCGTAATTCATGACAGGTTAATTCTCGGCTCTAGTGCTATCATTCAGCCAGTATGTATTCAATGACCAAATTTGTACTTTTTTAGCTCTGCATCAGGCTTGTAAACGGTGCTGCAACTCTAAATGTAGGATGCTAGTCATGTGTATTGAAATGTGCAAGTGCAAGTATCTAATTTAATTTATTTAATGTTAAATTTAATGTTAAACTGATTGGGATGGGACAAGTAAAGGGAAAAAAAAAACATCTAATACAACTGCTACATGCAACTGTGGGATTCATACACCAGTAGTAGTTCTTATATAACTTCATGTCTTCAATTTAGTGTCAAAAAAGCAAAATCCTGACCCACGTTTCGCCTTCATGTTTTCTCTAAATGTACCCTTTAATAATTACATCTTCTCTATATTGTTACTTGCTTGTGGTATTTACAAGGTCGGTGAGATTAAATTCATGCATCGCCCCATCTTCTCAAACCCAGTCTCGCCCATGTTTGAGTCCAAGCCCCTCCCGTCCCTTTTTTTTTTTTTTTTTTTTGACTCTGTTGGGGAGGTAGGGGGCAGCATCAGGGGCCCCTCCTCCTGCTCACATTAACAGGACGATGATGTAGATGAGCAGCAGGCAGATGAGGATGAGGCAGAAGTTGACGAAGAGCTCCTGCATGTTCTGCTTTGCCTGCTGGGGCACCTCCATGGTGGACGCCCGCCGCATGGCTGCACGCGTCATGTGCTGCACCTTCTCCATAGCGGAGGGCAGGAGCCGGGTGAGGGGGGGGATGATGCAGGACAGAGGGGCACAGAGTAGTGCTGGGTGGGCGGGGACAGTGCACAGAGACCAGAGATGGAAAAAGGAGTGTAGAAGTGAGGACAGCGTCTCAGAGAGGAGTGCAGAGGAATGCAAGGAGGGACGGAGGTGGTCCTGCGGCCGACAGGCTTCACGGAGCTGAGGGACGGAGCAGCAGAGAAGCTGAATGAGTCGGCATGCCAAACGTACAGAGCCGTGCTGTATTTAAATGCATGCGCAACACAAGACATTTTCAGCAGTGGGTTTATTGTCTGGTTGTGTCATAGGTAGGGCTGGGCAATTAATTGTTCATTAATCATAATCAAGGTAAAATGTTCAGTTCATCATGATATTGATTTGAGGTCAGATCGCCCAGACCTACGCATAAGGTCACTGACAGTGGAGTTAAAAAACACAACCTTCAGTATTGGAAACTTCTTGTTTATAGGCTGTTAAAAGGACACTTCAGGACACTCGAAATTCATTTAATCTATGTGATGATCTGTTCCATGTTCTCAGTTTCTTTTGTGGTTCGGAGAAGAAGAGATAAAGACAGATACTTGACAGAGTATTAAAACAGAAAAACGCATCCAAGCAGTAAATTCTTTTTCAACTCCATCCCCCCGTAACACTCCCTTTACTGTTTGATGGACTCTCTGATCTTATCCAGACACACGTATACTTCTGGAAGGAGTACAGAATAACAAAATATATTTATAGTTCTGCAAGAGTGATGTATTTTTGAACCTATGCTATTGGACCGATTTGGAGATGTGTCTCTATGTGTGCATGTGTATGCATTAATAGTATTTTAAAAGAATATTCTGATTTCTTCTGCATCTATCAGTGTTACAGAGAAATCCAACACAAAGTGGCTAACAAAGTAAAAGATACAGTAGGTGACAAGATGGTTGGTATGCCTGAGCTAGTCACGTTAACACCTTTTGGGGGGAAGTATCCCTTTAATAAATTCCCTGGTCTGCGTTTTGACATGTTAATGTCATACATCAAGTAGGGCCTATTCATTCTGACAGCATACCCCAGCAGTTTAGTGTAACCCATTACAGAGCACTGAACATTTTATTCACCTTCTCTTTAGGAATTAGGAAGAGACGAGAGAGCTGAGGATGATCTCAGGCTTTGTGTTGGGAAAACTAAAGCTTAAATCCTCTGTCACTGAAAGATTAGGTTACAGCTATCAAGCTTTTTGCAAAGCGATAAAACACACCTAATTATAACCTCATTGGGTTATATACAAGCATCCCCTCCATCTTCTGAGTGAAGAGAAGCTTATCTTCGTTTCTCAGACTGCCTTTCTTTTGTGCAGCGCCGCAGCCGAGCGGAGCGGAGCGCGGCCCCGTGGGGAACATTCCCCGACTCTCTCCCAGCGCTGGTGGGACCCATGCCATCTCGGAGCGCCCCGTCAGCGAGGGAACGGGGGATGAGCTCTATATCCTCTAAAGCCCTCGTGTGACGCTTATCTGGCATTCTCACAGCGCACACCCCAGGTTATTCTTAGGAATGACCTTTGTCTATCACCACAGATGGTCGTTTCCAATCAAAACCGAGTCCACCCTCTGTGCTGCCGAAAGGCTCTGATTTATAATCCGTTCCCTTCCACAGACGAGCGTTAAGACTTCATACACTGCGCAGGTTTTGAACGAAGATTTTTCACATCCCATGTAGTGACTCAAGGTCTACATCGATACATTGATCCCTAACCCTATAGCATTGATCCAAAATGCAAACATGAAAACGTTTTGAGATTTGATATCAATGGAAGGGATTGTGGTAAATCAGTATATGTGAGCCGATCTGCCGTAATGAGTCGGAAGTCAGCGTTCTGTTTATTTAGATACGGGCCGATTATGTTGACAAACATCACAAATATCGATTTTTCTTTTTTGGTCTTATATGAAAGAAAGGGTCTTCAAAATTAATCTGGTCTCCAAAAAAGAAAAATCGCTATTTTTGTGATGTTTTTCAACATAATCGGCCCGTATCTAAATAAATAGAATGCCGACTTCCAACTCATTACGGCAGATCGGGTCACATATTATCTTATCAGTTGCTGCCCCCTGAATTGAACTGAATCAAATCAACATTGTGTTGTAGCGAATATCAAATCTTTGATTGAATCAATATCATATCGTAGTGTGATGAAATTTCTGATTTGCATAATTTTTTACCTTAATGTCAAAATGGGAAGGAGATGTCTCTTTGACATGACATACATGGTATAGGCTGTGAAAGCCCATTGTGACAGACAGGATTCACTGCACTATGTAGGGATTAGGCAACCAGTCGGGACACTGCCTAACTATGACTGTGCAACGTCTATGTGAGAAGGAGGCAGGATGTGCGTGTTTGAGTGTCATAGGTAAGTGTTTAATGAATTACCAGGGGCTTAATCTCTGTCACCCTTAAGAGTCTTAAACCGATTTGGAGATTAAGCAGATCTTGTGAAGTTTGTCTCTACAATACTATCTCCTAGGTTAATGGGATGTTCACATTTTGTCATTTTCTGGATATTTTAGATCCATGTGGTATTGCAAAAAACATTTTATACACATGGCAGTTTCCTCTTAAAAAGTCGCTCATGTGAAGGTCCAATGTTCGAGCACTTCTTTGATCTCTCTGTTAGGTGAGTGATTGTCATTGTAAACAGCACAGCACACAGTGCAATGTGACCTCTGCATTTGACCCATCTGTGAATGAGCAGTGGGCAGCTTTTTGGCAGCACCTGGGAGCGGTGCTTGAGGACGATACATTGCTAATGAGTACCTCAGTGGCACCGTTTGCCGGACTGGGACTTAATCTGACAATCTTTATGTTCATGAGGCCAACTCCTTAACCGTTACGCAAACTTATGATATATAACCCTGCTCTTTATCCCCGCCTAGTTCAAAGCAATAAGCAGAGTTTTGGTGAGGACTGAGCTTCAATCAAACCTGGGCTTTCATGGCACTTTACAGAATACTGCCGCAACTCGTTATATGGGATTTACGGTGTGTTTATGTGTGCTCAGGATTTACGGTTTATGGTGTAGGTGGCTTCAACAGGGCCAGCGAGAGAGCGAGTGCTCCAAGACTGTGATCTGCCACTCTGTCTGCCAGGCGCCTGCGTTTTGCCCCCTCATGGCTTCAGCCGTCGATTGGCTCCAGTACTGGCACCAAGGGGCCCTGGAGGTGTTTGTCAACACCAGCACCCATAAACATTCCACATGCCCAAGTAGCTGGAGCATGAGAGCGGCAGAGGAACCGATAAGTCCACCAGGAGGCTGTGAACCTTCCAGATAATGCTCCTCACTTGCCGGGGGAAACCTACCCATACATGGTCATGCTGTTGTCCGCCTGCCTCGCTAATATAACTGCACTCATTTTCAATAGCTTTTTAGGGGGTCAAATGGCTAAAGACGGCTGTTTCTCATCGTCCAAATAGCCACCGGGAGCCAAAGAGGACGAAAAAAGTCCAGAATGGCTCGAGCCGAAGAAGGAAATCCGCGGAAGAGCTGACCGGAGATTTCCCAAGCCTCTGTGTGTTTATGTGCGTTTCCCCCCTCATCCTGGCAGCATTCCTGCACAAATAAAATTCTCTCGAGGCAACGAGGGAGGAGTGCATTTGGCTCGGCCTGCCCGCTGAACTTTCCATGATGGCATCACAGAGCAATGTGCCCTGGGTCTGTGGGGGGGCACAGCGTGGCTTTGGGACCCAGAGAGGGCATGTTCAGAGGTTATAACGGCTCTGTCACCTACTGAAGGCTCCGGGCCTGGAGGTCAGTGCTTAAAGCAATGTCCAGGCGGTCTGATTTAAAACAAAATCAACTTGATGCTGATCGTATTGGACTTGTATGTGCTCATATATAAAACCGAACCAAAGTTGTAGAACACTCACCCAGAGACCAGGAAGTCATAAATTCAAACCCTGCTCTATCTTACTGCTAGAACTGCCATGTTTGGGCTCATGAGCAAGACCCTAAAAGCAAAGATGCCAGACAGAGAGTTTCTCTTCTTAGGAATTGGAATGCAAATGTAATGCAATGTTCAGTACACAATTTATGAGCAAAACGTTTACTAACGTCTGCTGACTGTTTACATGAGACTTGGGTGGAATTTCACTATAAACTGGATTTTTCCCCCTGAGCTGATACTTTAACAGGCTTGTATAATGGACCGGAGTTTGGATCCCAGACTCGTGTTGCATTTTCATGCTGCTTTTTTTCGCATGACAAATGATGGATTTGATCACAGCCGTTGCTCTGAGACTTGGGCCGGTAATACAGACGAGTGCTGGAAAACTGTGTCGTTCCACACCCTGGAGCTGTCTCATATAGTTTCAAAGTGTGTGAGTGTGTGTATTTCGAACACTCATTTGTGTTGATACAAGTCTATAAGTGGTCAAGTGTTCCTATGAAACTCTCATTCTTTTCTGCCTGGTTTTTGTAGTGTGCGCGTGATAAGAGTGTGAGAAAGAGATGTGAAGTAGAGGAATGTGTCCGGGCTGCATGTTTAGACTAACCGTACTGAGCTGTCTTTCTCTCAGCACTTCTTTCCCATCCTCTCTCACACACACACACACACACCCGCAAGTGTATACATGTAAAAAATTAACATGGGATTTGGCGGTTTATTTTTGATAGGTGAAGGTCAAATTCTTTGCTTTATGCAATTTTCCTCCATAAAATATTAACGTTGTGTTTTTTTCACAGAACAAATTTAACTACCACTAAGCTTAAGCCTTATTCACTTACAAGTAAAACATTTAACGCTTTTCTGTGCAGAAGATGTGCCCAGCCCCATCCACAATTTCAGAGGCACAATCAATAATACATTCAACAAAATATTCGTAATAATGCTAAATAATAAAATGAAGTTACTTGACATAACAAAACCATATCATGCACGTTATTAATCTGTAGTTAAAATTGAGATACGACACCCGTGATCCAACCGTAAAGACTCAGTGGAGCTGTATGTAGGTGAAGCTGGTGAGAAACGGCGACTTTCTTACCTGAACCTGTGGATTTCTGTCCACAGCAAGAGGTCCTGCCTGCAAGAGAGTGCTTATTTAAAACTCCTCTTTCGGCTTTAGGCGTGGGTCTGATGGCTAAGGATGGGATATGGGCAGTTAGATGGAGCGTTTATGGCCAACAAAAAGTGGAGGGGTGGAGATTGGGAGGGGAGATGTGAGGGAGGAGTCTGTCTTGTGTCTCTTTCTGTTTTTGTCAGGGTGCAAGTGAGCACAGAATTCGCTGGCTCTGTGTTTTAAGTACTAGAGTCAGATGCTTTACGTAACTGGTTTCGGTCACATCCATTGTAGAACATAGTCCAGTTTCAAATGAAACGTAACTTTTTTAAAAGCATTTTCGACTTGAGATTTGAGGTGCCACATTGTCTGAGCTGGGCCTTGGGAATTTTGTTAATCTGTGGTATAGAACTGTTGTCCTACTTTAATAGTGGTATGATAAAGAATTACTACTGAATTAATTACTGAAATTATTGTGGTTAATATCAAAATATTGACATTGTTGTACTACCTAAAGCAGCAAAATGACAAGAGTCAGTTTGTCCTGATGCCTTTACCTGGTGAAATAAAGGAAATCATGATGATGATGACAAATGTCCTCTCAAAAATCCACCTTTAGAATGTAAATATGTTTTTGATAGAGGTGTATCAATACAATATTGTGAATATGTAGATTTGCATGATACATCAGTTTAATCTCCGACCTCTGAACTTCTTAATTCTCTAGAAGTAATGATTCTAGTTTTCAGTAAAGTTTATCAGTTAAAGTTTTAGTCTTCCATGTTCAGTAGTTACATAAACTGTAACTGTGCCTTGCCGTTCCTCATCATCTGTTTGCCCATTGAAGGATTAATGTAGGCATTGCATTGGTGTTGTTGGCAGGCAAGTTTGACCTGTTCCATTGACCTTTTCCAGCGTCCTTTCTCAAAATTGCCTTTCCGCTCTAACTGCCGCCTTCGTGAGCTCATCCCGCTTGTTTGTAGCAATGCCTATAAACGTTCCTCAGCAATTTTGAGGAGTTTTGGTGTGGAAGTGGCTCTGAGTGTGTCTCTTCCTTTTAAGGTGTTTGGCAGGCTGGAGCTCGGAGTGTTCCAACAGTGCATTTTTAAGCGAGTAGAGGAAGGGCGTTTGGGACACTGCTGTGGCATGGGCGTGCTGTTTTTCCCCTGGCACAGTGTAGAGCCCTGGCTTTTCGTGCCACCTCTTGCACAATCCCAGGTACCGACTGGCGAGCGAATGTACGCACACACGCAGGCATGTAACGGATGTCGGGTTCCGGTGGCCGTAGTGGAGCCTGTCTGTCTAAGAGAACCGCAGTGAATGGGAAGACGGGAATCGAACGTATTTGCGTCATCTGAGCTAGACCTTTAAAACCCTTTTGAGCCGTGGCTTTATGCCGCCCCATTCAGACTGGCCTGCGTGTTGCGGCTCCTGGCCGCTCGCCACTGCCCCACATCCCGCTCTCCCCATTCAGCTGGTCCGTGCCGTCCCTCCCCGGGTGTATGAATTCTTATCGTTCATTAGTGTTGCTGGCCCTGCGTTAATTACCCGTGCCATCGTGGGCACAGTGGAAAAAGGACGCGGGTGCTGAAGGCGCCATTTAACTCCGTTGCAGTAATGGAGGCTATTGCTTCCTGAGCGTCTCATTAAGTCTGAGGTGCTGTTTCCAGCTGACCTTGTCCACACTTTCCCCTCGTTTATGGACTGTTTACTGCAGGGGCTGCTGCTGTTGAATGCATGCACACGCAGGATCCGCACTTGCCCTTGGCTAGTGTTGTTGACTGAGCTTGTTAGGATCAGTAGATCCACGTCTTACCTCTTCATAAAGCCTCAGTGACTCCATCACATTTCAGTACCACCCGCCTTGTCTTCAGGTGCCCTCAGGTTGTTCCAGATTGTGTGTGTTTTTCGTGTGAATGTAACTGCTTGTCACACCATTTCTTTAACAGCTGCATGCCTTCTACAGGTCTAACTACTTCTTCTCTAAGCTGTAATTATAAGACTAAACTGTAAGATTTAGGGACCATCACAAAATGACAGAACTGTGTTTAAACGAGTTATGTTTGTGATGTTATTTTAATAATAAATAATTTAGCATAACATGAGTGTGTAATTATTACATTGTTTTAGTTAGGAAAACAGTATTTAATTCAGGTATTTCCTTAAGCATAACAGAATAATCTCAGTCTCCTCCTCACAGAGAAATACACAATTGCCTATTTTTAAACCGGTGTTAGATCGGTACTCGGGATCAGCTGATACCCAAAGCCCAAGTATTGCCATCGGTATCAGAACTGAAAAAGTTGGATCGGTGCACCCGTAAATATATCACCATACCAGTGATTTTTGAAGACCAAAAAAATGGAGGTTTGAATCCTGGGGAGACATAAAAAGCTGAACCTGGAATCGCAATGGTGGCGTCACTCTTTTAGGGGCAAAATATGCTCCCTAGCTGGGGAATGCTATGAATATAAATTTTGTCACTATAGTATGTTCTGTAGTGATTGTGCAGTTCAGTAAAACATGTAAAATGATGAACAAACAACTTTTTTTTTATTGTAACTGTTTTTCTTCTGTGCTATAACAGGCCATATGCTGGTTCCGACCTTTAAGTATTGATATATTCCCTTAAGTCAAGGAGTGAGGTAAGTTATTGATTATCAATTCAGTGATCAACAAGCCCATAAGCATCAGTCCAAAATGAGAACATTGATCAGAAATTATACATATTGTGATGTCCCTCTGCAGGCAAGTGTGGAGACGTCAGGCTGTTTTGTTACAACTTTCATTAGGTGATGATGAATCGATATTGTGTCATGATAAAACTTGTGATTTACTCTTCCCACTCCTGAACCAGTCTCGGTCTCTCACTATGCCACCTTCACCCAATCAGCATTTAGACTCCAGTCATAAAGTCAAGTTGAGCAGGCCTCCCTCGAGAGATGAGCCTATAGGAGCTGTACTAGCTGCTGCATGGGTGAATGGGGACGCCAGGCATGTGGTGGCAATGCCTAAGAGATGCTGTGAGCTCAGAGAGGCCTGGGCTCAGCTGTTGCAGAATGCCAGCTATGCCCTGGCTCACTCCCCACCCAGAAGTTAACTCAAAGCACCAACAGACTGCATGGCGACAACGCCGGACCACTTGAGCTTGCTCACATGCACAATTCTTTCACGTCTTCTGTTTAGAGCAGACTGTTGGGGACAAATTTGCTCTGATGTGCTACAATCATGCTGATCCCAGTCTTGTACCGTGTACCAGCATATGGCCTGTGGAAAGAAAAAGATAATTCTTATGATTTTAAGAGCAACAATATGCATCGTTAGTTTTCTGTAATCCATTCATTAGTTTAACAATTTGCTCTTATTGTTATTGTTGCTCTTAAAATCATCAGAATTATCTTTTTCTTTCCATTTGACTCCCTTTACTTCTGAACTTCTGGCTCCGGTTTCTGCCAACTCCTCTGCTGGTGTGTTCTTGTTTGTGTGCTCAGTGGTTCATCAGCGCTGTGAAGCCTAGCCAAAGGTAACAGTGTTAGCCCGGCATTCAACGGCTCCCCCGAGCCCCCCTCGGCGTTTTGGCCTTCTCAGCTGCTGCAGAATCTTCTGGGCTCTGGATGTGTTTCTGTTTCTGCCCGCTGCACCGGTGCTAATGAGTTTGGCCTGCTAGTGCAGCTGTTTTATTAGAGTTAGCTAACACTGAGCAGTCAGTCGGGTTATATGACTACAACTATACCGAGGTCTGAATCAGTCTGTGATGAACACCAGTGTGTAGGACATGCAACAGAGGGATTGTGGCACATTTTACACAGTTAACACATATGTGACTCTCCACGGCAAAACCAGTCGTTTGTCGCAATGGAGGTATCCGAGAAACCTCCATGGGGTAAAATTTTGGATTTTTTGTTTTTAGTGTTTTGAAACAGTGGAAGGTCTATACTGTACTGTTGTGAATAAGTTTCGCTGAAAAACTTACCCTTTCCATCCTAAAAACCTGACTTTCTTGAGGTGAGGAATTCAATTCCAGCAGAATGTTAAAAGTTTCTGTTTTGACCGCTCTACTGCAATATTTACGGTAAATCCACTGGTTGACTAGCGTGAAGATATTTCTCCGGAATCCATCTTCGTCTCCCGAGTTCAGTTAACCTAACGCAGGTAGGCTATCCGTGTGACTGTGAGTGCAGCGTAGGCTACCGTAAATGCAAACGTAGCCGCGACCGCACCAAGCGTCTGTGAGTGCTACGTCAATAGTCAACTTGAAAGGCAGATTTCTCAGTTTCTCACTTGGCGTGACAGGAGAAACCCGACTCCTTTGAATGTTGATATCTCAGTCATATGTCGTCCGATTCATTCGATATAGGTATCGTTTTGAAGATTGATTTATGCCCTTTCATGAAAACATAATAACTCAATTTTGAAAATTTGCGACAAGCGATTGGTGTTGCCGTGGTTTTGCAGCAGCATCCCTCTTCACCTTTATGCAGTGTTCTGGTATTCCTGGTTTGTGCCCTCATCATCAGCAGTGTGTGTCTGTGTGAGATGGAGAGACATAGCAGAGTTATGCTAGACGCTCTGTTGTGTGTCCTGAGGTGACATGGCAGAGTGAAAGAGTGACATGACAACATTTCTGACCTGTGTAAAGCTGGGACATTTTAACAGCAGGTCTCTCAGCTCCTCCCTGAGCCATCTGCAGTGTTGCTATTTAGCACCTAGCCCTCGTTAGACAGTGAGAGATTAGCCACTCAGTAAGGAGCACTGACCCATCACCCCACACACACACACACACTCGCTCACATGGTCCTGGAATGCAAACCGGTGGTGTACATGGGCTTCATGGGGGGCTCTGTTACATTTGCACTAGTGTTGTGCTGTAACTATTTAGATATTTTTATATTCAATTTCTTTTTATATTCAGTCCTTCACACTTCCTATAATTGGTCTAAAGTAATGCTCTCTTATTTATTTTTTGTTGAAAGTTATGAGTCATATAAGTTACGACCTGAGTGTTTATTTAGTGTAATGTGATGTGGTGTTTGTTGGACAGATTCTCAGCACGTCCGCTCTTCCCATGAACACCCTGGTGAAGATTAAGGAAGGACTGCTGAGACAGAGGGAGCTGGAGATCGACAGGTGAGTAAAGACAACTGCACTGACCCTGCTGTATGAGCTGTAGAGACAGTAAGCCATAGTAAAACAAGCTCAGGCCAACAGGGAGAAGAATAAATAACATGGCGAAGAGCTGATTGGGACATTTTCTGACCTGTCATTCCCATATTCTGTCTTTTTAGCTTCTGTTTTTATTTAAATGAAGATATCACATTTTTTAAGAAATGCTGCGTTTTCTAAATCTATTTTAAAGCTGAAACTCATGAACACAGATACTCATTACACAGAAGTGATTCCTAGTAAAGATTTGACCTGACTGCCTCTCCCGCTGCCTTGTTCCAGGGTTTATTTGTGTGTGTATAAATGACAGAGTGTTGACGTGTGGTTGAACGCGGTGAGGAGCGTGCCCTCCTGATTACTGTGGTGACCTTGGGCAGCTGTGCTGATGTGGGCATGTTGGTACTCACCCAGGCACCACACACACACACACACACACAGAGCAGGTTCAGACCTGACCACACTGGCTATGCCAACATGGCCGCACAGAGCAGAAGGGCAGGATTAATCTTGCTGACGGGCAGATGAAGGTCGCACAACGTTCACACGCACTCGGTGCCGAGACAGGTTCTTGGTTTTGGTATTGCACAGAACTTTTACTACAACATTTATTTCATTGAAATTTCTTCCGGATCCACAAGGTGGTGCTCTAAGCAGCCGCTTCACTGTGAAAGCGATCTTCTCTCATTTAATGACATCGTCCCTCATATTTTGCTGAGAGGCAGAAAATGTCTTCCCAAGTGCTACATGCATACATCAGACATAATAAATATGACAACTTCTCATCCCCGAACGTTTCTTCCTGACTCATGAAAGAGACGCCTTACTGCTGCCAGGCCTGACTCAAAGAGAATACTGTAGTGCAGGCTTCATGCACAGTGCACAACTCACTGTCAGCGACTCGACTTGCTCACTACCACCTTTGAAATTCACCAAATAGGTATCTGGAAGCGTTGGCTTTTCAGACACACAGTGTAGGCATCCACTGAGCTGTCAACACGATGAATGACATTGGTAGAATGGTAGTTTTTAGTATGTATTTGTGCAAAAACATCGTTTGGAACTTTGTTCAAATTCTCCTCAAATTTGTGTTTTGTGAACAATTTATGCAAAAAATATTTTTGATCACATTGTGTTCTGTTTGTTTGCTGTTTTCAGGCAAAAGCAACAGATCCTGCAGCTCCACGCCAGAATCAGGGAAAACGAGTTACGGGCACAGCAGGTCCTTCAGAACCAGAGGGGGCGGTGTGAAGATGCCTATCTGCTTAAAAACAAGGTACGCTGCTTTACAGCTGAGGGAGGGCAACAAGC
The DNA here is from genome assembly GCA_032718565.1 of Distichodus sexfasciatus. Lineage (NCBI taxonomy): Eukaryota > Metazoa > Chordata > Actinopteri > Characiformes > Distichodontidae > Distichodus > Distichodus sexfasciatus. Next base: position 166,851 of record JAVGVS010000126.1, read on the forward strand.
CCTGGAAAGAGGAGTCAGTTGTCATGTTACAGCTCCTTCAGAAGGAGTAAATTGTCATGTTACAGGACGGGAATATTTTCATGTTTAGCTTGTGGAGCAATAAATCTTTGAGTTACAGCTCCTAAAGGATGGGTATGTTTTCATGTTATAGCTTGTGGAGCAATTAATTGTCATGTTACAGCTTGTAAAGGAGTAGCAAATTGCCATGTTATAGTTTCTAAAGAAGAAGTCAGTTGTCATATTACAGCTTCTAAACTAGGGAATACATTTTTGTTACAGTTTCTAAAGGAGGAGTAAATTGTCATGTTACACTTTCCAATATAGAAGGTGTCATGTTACAGTTTCTCTAGAAGTAAATGGTCATGTTAAAGCTTCTGAAGGAGGAGTAAACTGTTGTGTTACAGCCTCTAAAGCAGGAGTAAATTGTCATTACAGCTTACAGCATTACAGCTAGGAATTAATGATCATGTTACACTTTCGAATGGAGGAACAAATAGTTGTTGGAGTTTTTAAAGAAATAAATTGTCATGTTACAGCTTCTGAAGGAGGAGTAAATTGTCATGTTAGTTTCTAAAGAAGTAAATTGTCATGTTACTCTTTCCAATGGAGGAGTAAATTGTCATGTTACAGTTTTTAAAGAAGTAAATTGACATGTTACAGCTTCCAGTGGAGGAGTAAACTGCCTTGTTAGTTTCTAATGGAGAAGCAGAATGTCATGTTACAGCTGCTGCATCCTGTTTCTTTGTAGGAGTGTCCTTATGATGGTCCGGTGTCGGGACACAGCCCCCAGACTCCACTTTCAGAGCGTGGAGGGAACCCACTGTGTTGCGAAAACGGTGAACTGGGACGTAAGCTGGCCACGGCAGAGCTGGAGGTGATTCACCTTAACGAGTTCCTCAAGCAGAACACACAGAAATATACAGAAGACATCAAGAAGCTGGAAGAGAAGGTGTGTTGTCAATTTATTTAATAGAGGGGCTGATACATAGTCACAGTACATTGTACATTATACTCTACTATTATACTGTTCATGTAGTAGAAAGGACATGAAGCTTGAAAGCATTATTGAATACAAAGGAATCTTGAATTCTTAATTTAGTTAATTGGAAGAATCATTTAGATTTTATGCCTTTGAATTCATTTTTAATGTTCGTGTTTTGTATGTGCATGTTCATCCTTCAGCTGAAGACGCGGGACCGCTATATTAGCAGTCTAAAGAAGAAATGTCAGAGAGAGCAGGAGCAGAACCAGGAGAAACAACAGCGAATAGAGACGCTGGAGAAATACTTGGCTGACCTGCCCTCCCTGGACGAGGTGCAGAGCCAGGCACAGCAGGTAAACACACGTCACCCCGTCTCTGCACCCCTGACCTGAGGTCAGCTGCCTCTGGCTCAGAGCACGTCCTCACCATAATGAAGAGGAGAACCGACCCAACTCCAGCTCTATACTTTAGTACACATAAATCAGCGTATCTGCTAATCTGAAGGTTTATTGTTGGTCAGGCATCTTTATTTCTCGTTCGATGCTGGTCACTCTCTCATAGAGATTTGATTAGAGCATAATGAACACGTCTCAGCACTAAACCAATTCAGGAGTGTTTGTTTCCCGCAGGCCCTGTTTTAACACATCAGTAAATAGCTGGTAATGTGACAGTGTTTCTGTAATGTTTATAGAGTATCTTTCTCAAACTCCCCTGTAGCATGTGGACCATTAGGACAATTCACATTATCTATTTAAAACAAATGTTCGGTGACAGTCTAGAATTACCTACAGAGCAAGTTAAGCTGTGTTGCTCAGAGGGTGGAACAATTGAATAAGCTGAGCTAATTAGCTAACAGTATGTTCAGAAGGAATGTGCTGCTGCTGCTACAGATGATAAAATAGGACCAGCAGAGGGCAGTAAAGGTCAAAATTGCCTCAGGGTTTGAGTACCATGGGGAAAGTAAAGGATGAATCATTTGGATTATTGTAAGTTTATATATTGGGTGTCTTCATATTTTATTCATGTCTTAAGTGTACGTTTTGCGAAAACTATATTGAAAGTTTAGAATGTTTTCAGTTAAATGGATTTTCGTGTGTTGCGTGTGTGTGTGTACCTGTGTGTCAGCTGGAAGAGGTCCAGGGAAAGGTGGGGGTACTGCAGGACACAGTGACCCAGTTGGAGAAGAGTTTAGAAGAGAACCGGGACCTGCTGCAGGAAAAAGACACACTCATTGAAAACCAGATCAAGAAAGAGAAAGAGCTGGTGGCTACTGTACAGAGGTACCGCTGTCTGAGCAAATCTTTGGGGTGTTTGTTTTCTCATATGTAGCCTTTTGCGAGGACAAGATGTCCACATTGAAATAGGAGGAATGGAATGTATATTGCTCGACGTGAGGACGTTTGACTAAAATCATCTTACAGCTTTCATTATGGGTGGTAAACATAATTCAACATTAACATACATGTTATTTATGGTTAGACAACATCCCATGTTTGATAACACACAGAAAAACTAATTGCAGGTGTTTTCACTGTTAACTTGTTGCATTGAACCACTCAGTGTCAATTATAAACACCCGCTCTCCCATAATCGCTCTGCAGCTTACAGGAAAAGGTGGAGAAGTGTTTGGAGGATGGAGTGCGGCTGCCCATGCTGGACCTGAAGCAGCTGGAGAGAGAGAATGCACGGCTCCTGGAACAGCAGAGACACAGCAGCATGGTAACACACACACCAGCCCTACATTTCCTCCTCACAGCAGGAATCTAACAACCACCAGACTTGTCTGCCCTCCACTGTGGCCTTCAGTGCACATTCAGTTCATCTAAAGCTGTTATCTAAAGTACCCACATAATTAGTTTTTCACCACTTGGGTAAGAGTTTTGTGCTATTTTATTGAATTTGGTTTGGTTTGGAGTACACTTAAGTGGAAGCATTGAATGCTTTCCACACATGAAGTACCCTGTGACACCCACACAGCAACCCACCTGTCCACCCACACATCTATTGCAGAATTCAGCTGTGGATAGTGGCTGAACCGATGATGTTTTCTCCTTTCAGCTTATCGAGAGCCAGAAGAAGCAGATCGACAGCCTCACAGTGGAGTTGACGGTAAGGAGAGTGTCTGGACTCTGCATTCATACCGATTTTAGTTTGAAGCCCAGCTGCTGTGTACAGCTGGCTGGCTGTAGGGTTGCTGGGTGAAGGGCTGGATGTAGCGTTGCTAGGTAGATTGACAGAAGTTGCTGGGACTGGACAGTAGGGGTGCTGGCCATATGGTTTTAGGGTACAGAGATAGGGTTAAGGTTCAGGGTTGCTGGACACTGAATTGGATGTAAGGTTGCTGGGCACATGACTTGTACAGTTGCTGGGTGCAGGACTCGGTTTATGGTTGCTAGGTACAGGACTCGGTTGCTAGGTACAGGACTCGGTTGCTAGGTACAGGACTCGGTTTAGGGTTGCTGGGTGCAGGACTCGGTTTAGGGTTGCTGGGTACAGGACTCAGTTTAGGGTTGCTGGGTACAGGACTCGGTTTAGGGTTGCTGGGTACAGGACCCGGTTTAGGGTTGCTGGGTACAGGACTCGGTTTAGGGTTGCTAGGTACAGGACTCGGTTTAGGGTTGCTGGGTACAGGACTCGGTTTAGGGTTGCTGGGTACAGGACTCGGCGTTTTAATGAACGCCTATAATGATTGCACTGAACATGTTCTCTGAAAGAATGCTGTGTCATCTCTCTCTCTGTCTCTCGCTTTCTGTGTGCCTCAGGACCTGGAAAAGAGGCTTGAGGATGAGAGAGGGATCACACAGGGACTTCACAAGCAGCTGGTGGAGAGGGAGGAGAAGCTGGAAGCCCTCTCCAAGAGCATCCACCAGGTACATCCATTTCCTGATTTACGTTGTGGACGGAGTGCACTTCGGTACCCTCGCGGCCCTGCCAGCTCCTTCTCGTTCCGAAACGAGTGCGCTGGTCGAGGTTAGGGCTTGATTGAAGGCTCATTTCAGTGCCATTATATTTTCACCTCTGTCTTCTGTTCTCCGTGCTGCGTTCTTCATCGCAGGAAGGGTCATGAATAACCCAGCTGGCCCTCAGCACCCTATTATAATTCCCGGTGCGATTTTTCGTCGCGCCGTCTCAAGGTGAGCGAGTGCAGAGGCGTCAGTGTGCACAGGCCCGGTCCACACGTAGAGACTAAACTGCACCTTGCAAAAAAAAATACAGCATCAGAGATGCATTGTGTTACTGCAGTCCATTACACACATGACAGGGCACTCAAGCCCATTATCAGCAGGGATGCTCCCCTCACCCTCTGCAGCCCACTCATATTCTCTAACACACACACACACACACTTTTTCTTTCATGCAAACACTCTCACTCACTGATATCTCACGTACACAAACGCACACACTTACAGCCACACACACCTGCATGTTCTTGAAGATTTTACCGTAATGCCCTTTTGGTAGTTGTATTGTGAGAGACAAAGCACTTTTGCTTTGAAAAACATATTGTAAGGTGGAAAAGTTTCTCTTCAGAGACTTAACATTCGAATCCCTACTTGAATTTTGAAGTTCTAAAAATCGAAATGCTGCTGTGACTGAAAAGTGCCTGATATCTTTAATAAGCTTTAGCATCCAAAGGGATACACCCAGTATTTTACAGGGTTCCCACAGGTCCTTGAAATCCTTGCAAGTTTGTGAATCTGAACAAATAAGTTCAAGGCCCTGGAAAGTTTTTGAAAACAGGCGTAAAAAGACACCGTCCTTGAAAGTCCTTGAATATTTTTTGGGAATTGAAATTTCATGGATGACAACCGCTGTTAAGATGTTATTATTTTACCACCACAAGTTTGTTTAAATCTATGCCTACGCTGACCTTTAATTTGCGAAAGTTTGTTTGTTCTTTTGTACACTTTCGGCACTACGTGCTTGTGTTTCCTGTACGTAGTCAGCGTAGCGTGTGCGTAGCCGCTTTAGGTGCAACTCAGAGTTACGCTGAGTCAGAATGGAAGTGAAGTTTTTGAAGAGTCGTTGCGTCTGGACGCCCAGAAAATGCAAATTCCAGGATGCATGGCTTGCCAAAGAAAGTTATGCTGAGTGGTTGGCGAAGGACATGATGTCGATGTCGTTCCGGGGGCGGAGGCTGCTCCTGGCGGATTCCTATGCCATTCACAGTCTTTTATTGAATTTGCATCTAAAATTGTTTATTGATAACGTATTCAGCGGTAGCAGTGGGTAAATGCTGCCGCGTGCCTTGAATTTGAGGATATTGGTCCTGGAAAGTCCTTGAAAGGTCCTTGAATTTGATGTTAACTAAGGTGTGGGAATCCCTGATTTTACAACTTAAACCAGGTTGAAACTTCAGTTGTTTCAAAATATTTATTTATATTCGTGTTTCAGAATAGGCCCACCACGGAGCCGCATCACAATAATGTGATGGAATTATAGGTTCAATGTTAAGAAAAATCACTTCAGAGACATGTTTCGTGGATGGAGCTCATCGGCCTATTTACTTGTTAACTTGTTGAAAAAAGGGTATAAATATAGGACCTTTAGCACTTCGCGTCTGGAATAAACACGGACAGTATCAAGCAGGTGGCTGAATTGTGAGTAGAACGCTGGTTATTTTATTTATCAGCTAAAATATGAGTTTTGTCTGTAATAAAAGGCAAGATTTGACTGAACCGGAGCGTTTTACTGAGTGATGGCGTTCCATTTGGGAGTCGTGAGTGCTCATACACAGCAAGAATGCCATTTATGAGTTCATGTTTATGTTTTTATGTACAGAATAACTCACAAATAATTTCACATACAAAGGAATCAATAAAATATCCATTAAGTCTAGTGATTCTGACGGTATGTGTGAGATTTCTGTAGGTTGAAGGGAGTTATTTTAAAAAAGAAATAATAAACAACACAAACACGTGGTTCGGTCTTGAAACGTTTGAAGCATTTTGATGGATTTCGTAAGACCAGGAATAAACGTTAACACTCCATATTTGGACAGCAGAGATCAGGACGTTTCAGGGGAGACCCGGAACAGTACAGAAAATGCTCAGTGGAGACGGCAAGATAAAACAGTGTTTATTTTGAATATTTCTAGGTAAGATTTGAGAGTTGTAAGTCAACTTAAACAGCCATTTAGGTACCTTTACACAAATACCTTTACTATGAAACTGGGAGGTGCATTTTTAAGATATTTTCTTTTATATAAGATCAGAAAAGTAAAATAATATCAATGTTTTCTAGTTTTTTCGGCCTGTATCTCAAAATTAGATGCAACTTCCCACTCATTTTGGCCAGATCTGGCAGAGATGTCCCTCTTTTGTTTGGAAGATTACTTTATTTTATTGTAAACGGTAACCATGTAATAAATTACTTATTCTACTTTCATTACCTTTTATTAATTGCTCATTTTACTTGAACGTTTTGGTGGCTTTGATGGTTTTCATTTTGAGTTCAGCTCGTCCCTGTTTGAACAAGGGGGTTAAATAATTCAAATGGATTGCACAAATCACAGGCCTCTCTTTCTGAATTTGAATTCTCCTTCCAAGAAGTTTCACCATCTTAAGTCTGCTCCTGTCGATAACTTTCAAATATTCACTTTACTGGTTGAAGCAACATTCATCATCTAAAAACACATTTAAGTCTCATATTTTTTGAACCTGAATAGTGTGGAAAGCCTGTAACCCTCTGCCATACTAGTGTCCATCAAAGAAGAAGAATTTGAGTTTTGGAGCGCGACTTGTCTTTCATCACATAACGCAAGTAAAGAGTATCGGCAGCGCCGCTCACCTCCGCTTACTGTCATCACGTTGCAAAGGCGCTGGAGGAGATCAAAGCTGCAGCTCCACATCATCGCCCCTGACCCCCGCCTTCACAATCACTCAGCTCTCAGAGACCACTGTTGGTATCCGTCGTTCACTGCTAACAAGGCCGGTGCTTCTCCTATACAGCTACTTTAAATTCGATACGAGTTGTATAACTCTCATCCGTAACAGCGTTCCATCTCGCAGTGCAAGTTGGTAAGAGGGTGTTGAAACGCCGGTGGGCTTATTTGGTACCGCAAAGTACTCACAAACATACACGTTTGCATCAGTTCTATCATCAGCGACTGTCACACTCCCCGCTTGTGTACTTCTCGCTGTGGTTTCATCAGCCCAAAATAGCACGCAGTAATGGACAGATCTCAGCGAAAGCAGCTTCCGCAGCCGTTTCGCTAAACTACAAACACCGGCTGTTGGTGCAAAGAAAATAATGATCCTTCTAAATCTGCAAGTGCAGCAACTCCGGAGACCTAAACCCCACAACAGTTCCTCTTTCCGACCTCGCAGCGATAGGTGAGGATCGCAGCCCTTCACTGTGTTTTCTCTCCTTACAGTTCCACTCCCTTTACGTTTGATGGATTTGCAGCTCATCAAAATAAAACAGCAGTTTGTATCTTGAGTGAATTTGAGTGCTTGCGTGAAATGGCTCAAGAATGGGGCAGTTAGTAGTGGAACGGTTAGGGAGTTAGCCCTGTGAACGGAAGGTCGTCGGTTGAAGTCCCCAGACTGGTAAAGGTACCACTGAGGTACTCACGAGCAAGGTACTGCCCCCGAGCACGTTGGCAGTGACAAAGCTGGCCACTGCTCCTTTACGGATGGGTCAGCTGCATTGATCACATTTCATTGTGCTGTGCTGTGCTGTGTTCATGCTCCATGGACAGTGTTTAAAAGTAATACCAGACTCCAACATGCTGACATCATGGAAAAGTCTGGCAGAAAAGCTGAACTGCTCTCTTAGAAACTGGCCTGTGAGCCTGATCTTCTCCTGTGCGTCGTGTTTGCAGAACCACAGGCAGGTGGAGGAGGGTGGGACGCGGCAGGCCCCTAGCGCCGCCCTGCAGGAGGCAGGACCCCTGCTGAAGGAGATGTCTCTGTGTCTGCTGGACCTGAAGGCTCTGTGCAGCATCCTCACCCAAAGGGCACAGGGCAAGGAACCCAACATGGCACTGCTGCTGGGCATCAAATGTGAGTGCTACCGTAAGCATAATACACTTGCAACACAAACGTTTACAGCAGTGGTCAGACTTTCAGTTTCATCACTCTGTTATATCGGTTCACTGAACAACGATTCAATATCACAGAGTCTGACACAATATGATTACAGTTCGATCCAGTTTAGTAGTCAGCGATCTATGAGAATATCATGCTGATTTAGCACAATCGCGTTATCAAATCACAAAAAGCACCTACAGTGTTGTTCAACGTTTTTGTTTCATATATTTAAATGAAAATAGCTTCTTCCACAATGTAGTACATTACAGATCAGTAGTTACTACTACAGGCTTTAGTTCGCTTCCGTCGAGTTCATTTCCCCTCTTGGTGCGGTTCGTTTGTTCTGGTGTGAACACGGTAATCGCACTCGGGTGCGGACCAAAAGAACCGCACCAAGACCCCCAAAAAGCGGTGGTCTCGATCTGAATCAGTTAGCGAACTCTGGTGCGGTCCTCCTGGTGAGAAAGCATACCGAACCAAAACAGGACCAAAGGCTGCGAATCACGTGATATACATAGCTGTTGGATCTTCGGGAAAAAATTGGCGTGATGAGCATATCACTGTTCCCCCTTATTAATGCGCGCCACCTTCTGTATTTTCGCAATACGTGCCTTCGGCGAATGCAGTGCGTTAATACGCTGTTTTCCAGCCGTAACCGTGCTTGATTTTCAAACGCAGTAATTCGTCTGAAGTGGTGAACGCACGAGATGTAGAAAGTAATCACCGGGGCGACAACCAGTTCATGTAGGTTCTCCATCTTGAAACAGTCAACACAGAATCTTCTTCCTGTATTTACATTTTGTTCACGCAGCAAACACATCTGACCAATAAGCAGAGAGGACGTTCGTGCGTGATTTAAAGTGACACATTTTGGTACGCTTGGATTTTTACCCGTGTGAAAACAAACCGAACCAAGGAGAAAATGCTACAAGTTTACAAAATTATCAACTGATTCGGACCAGAGCGAGCAAACTAAGGTGTGAAAGCACCCTTAGACAGTCTAAAATGTAGTTTACTGCTGCTCATTCTACAGGCAGTGGAGGGCAATGTGGTGTAGCATAATAACTGCTGGATAATAAAAGGATGGAGGAAGTCGCTCTTTACCTCAACAAATTTTTCTATTGTGCCAAGTGTCTCGCGGTGTTGCTGATTTTTTATAAAAACAGAACAGCACTAAATTTCAGGTTAAAAGTGTGTTGTAAGGCGTTACTGAAATATGTATCAATATAATATTCCTGAAAAATTATTAGTAATACATCACTGCGCTAATACATTACTGTAATTGTGGTGCTTTTGTTAAAGTTACTCCCAACACTGCAGAACGCTTTGGTGCACTGGTGAATTGCGTTGTAGATTTTCCCATAAATTCTGCCGTTAACATTTGACTCTCGCCTCAAAAATCCTCAACTTAGGCCTGGGCCTATCAAGTTGTCGCTAGTTTGTGTTTCTGTGGAATATTTTTTTTTTAGTATTCCTTTCCAAAACAAAAAATGAGAAAGGGAATGTCTTTTTCAGATTTACATTTTGCGCTTAAATCAGAATTGGAAAAAGGAAAACATGCTCATGGTCCAGTTTGGTTAACGTCTGTATTGATGAGATAATTGCGGTTTACAGCTCTGTATATTGACACAGCGTTCACTCCAGAGTTGGCGCTCTGTAGTGAATCTTCTGATATTTTTTTAGAACATTTGGGGACACTTAACTGCTGCAGCCTGGTGGAAATCGCTCTGTACGTTTTCCCAATCTCACGTAGTGCTCTAGCTATGGCCTCTAACCTGGTCGTGAACCTGGTGAAGCTTCGTCCCCGGCGATTACAGCCTTCTGCATGTAACGCTCACTTGCATTTGATGAAAAAAATAATGGACTATGAGTGTGTATTTTACATTTTTTCCAAGTGCAAAACTTGAAAAGGACATTCATTTTGGTTTTCATTTTAACCCTTTTCGTTCTTCTTTTTCTGCATTTTCTCGGCTCCAGCCATGAGCTGCTCGGGTGAGGAGAGCGAGAAGCCTCCAGGGGAGGGCGGTTTGCGGGCCAAGCTGGTGGAAGTGTGCCAACTGAGGAAGGACATCGATGACCTACGAACCATCATCTCCGACCGCTACGCCCAGGACATGGGGGAAAACTGCGTGACGCAGTGAGCGCCTCCTACAGGCTGCCCCCAGGCTGACGCCTGTCTCTGTTCTCCAACGGCCTCCTGCCCAGACCCCACTGAAACCCAACACAAAGGGGAGGGGGTTGGTGGTTAAAGGGCAGGGTGGATTTACTGGCCCCGCAAAAGTGGAGTCTGTCTGACTACTGAATGTTGGACCAAGCTGTGAACGGGGTTTACAAGGAATTCTTTGTAGCCTCGTGTGTCTAAATGCTCATCTCTGACTTTACTAGAAGATCCTATAGGAATATGAACTTTATTTCTTTTCATTTGCCGTATGTTTTTGTTGTATTTATTGGGGACCTTGTGTTGGACCTGAAACTTTGGGGGGAGGGTGGGGGGAGCAGTCGCTCCACGTTCACACGGTGGGCTTTGTTGTGAAACACACCGATGCAAAAAAAAAAAAAAAGAAGGAGCCACAGTCTGTTCATTTCTGGCAGCAGGATGGAAGAACGCTGATGCTGCACCATCAAGTGCCTCGTGATGACGTGCCGTGTTGTACATCTTCAAAAAGGCCGAGACGTCTCGGGATTATTTCCTCTTGACCTGAAGGTGTTGTTCCGTCTTTTATGTCCATCCGTTCTTCCTGGTCGCAGGTCGACGTGCGTTTTTCCCACCATCTAAACCCAAGCAGCCGGCGTGTGGGGGTTCAACGCTCTTCCGTTTGAGCACCTTGTAGTTGAGTGTCGTAGTTATTTTTGTGTCTATCATGTTTTGTCTGGTCAAACTGTATTAATAATAACAATCCAGGTTCACTGAAAAGCTCTAAGAAGGCAAAAATAACTCCTGAATGTGGCTGTAGTTTTTGAGTTAAACTCAGTGCTGACTGCAGGTCTGTTAAGTCAGGAACCTTTTTAACTTACAGTACAAGTTTAAGTAAAACCTCAGCAAGTCCTGACGTAGTGTAGAGATACGACAAACTGTTTAACAATTATGACCATAGGAATTTCTCACATAGTTCCAAAGATATGATTGAGGAAGATTTCTTTTTTAAAAAGAAGAAAACACTTTCAGCTCAGTGAACTCACTGAAGAGTGTACAAAAATGCACATAGGCTTTTATACACAAATAGAAAATGAAACAGACGTTAGGCAATAGTGTGTACACAATACAATGCAAAAACGTTCTCAGGTATTTTAAGCAGTATTACGACGGTTTGCTTTGCTTTATGTAAAAAGGGATTTTAATTTTGAGAGTTTATACGTCATCTGTTCTTTGTGGGAAGAAATATTCTTCTCTGTATTGTAAAAGTCTAGAGACTCGGTCATGACACCCTGCGCACAAAACATTTGCTAAACAACAAATGTTTAGGACATTTATTTAAAACCATTTATTCTGCTGATGTATCTAGCAATATTAGCCTTGTAGTCAAAGTTCTGCATGTAACGGGGGGTGGATGTGTAAATATTTGCGCTTCCAGCGTAACAAGCATGTCTGTTAGTAACGCTCTTGTAAACGTGGTTCTAAAGGACGTCGTGTAGGATGAGGAGTTGAAAGCTGATGCGGTTCTAGATAACCAAATGCTATGCAACCTCATTTACCAGCATCAACTATGGACTTAAGCAGACATCGTTTTTTACTGTGCCTTTACAAATCTATGCAGCAGAGTTGTTTAAAAAAAAAAACTTTAAAAAAAAACCCTCCATTTGTTAATGTCTGAAGGAGTTTATTCATAATTGGCACGACTTGAATTGACAACAGTTGTATTCATCTGCTGGAAACGGTTGCGGGGCAAAAGGTGCAGCAGAGTAAAGCCATAGCCACAAACAATGCATTATTTATACTCAGGCAGAGCGCGCGAGAGATCAGTCGATGGGGAATGTACACACTGCATCTCATGGTTTATAGATTAGCATTAGAGCGAGGCATGTGCCAACAGGTGTACAGAGATTGTACTTTCACACACAGGCAAAGGGAAGTGTGCAGTTGTCATGGCCGAATCCGCGGCACAGAGGACCACTGGTTGGTCGCGCAGGACCGTAGAGACTTTCACTGGTTTAACTGTAATTTTGAGCTTTTAGTTTTTCAGCTAGACTTTACATATGCCAAAGCTCTATTTATGTACCGTTTTCAAGAGTGACAAGTATTTTTCCATTTTGTACAAAAAAACGTTTGCTTCTCATTTGTACAGAGCATAAATAAACATATTTTTCTACAAATTGTCTGTTCTTTTTGTTTTGGGGAGAAATGGAAAGAGTTGCAGATTTGCTAAGTAGGAAATTTGCATTATCAGAAACTGATGTTAAACCACACAGCTAGTTCTAAGCCTATTCTAAGGTGTTTTATCTTGAAGCACACAAACACCAGATTTGGGGTTTAAGTTGGAAAGGAATTTAATAGCTCAGTGACTGTTGTTCTTAAAGTTTTAAAAAAACAGTACACAGTAAAAGACAAACTGTTCACCTGAGCATTCGAAAAGTTGTGCTTCTATTCAATACAGGAAAAGTTTAAATACATACTGTGCATCATTAAAAGGGTTTTACAGATAAGACGTGTAGAATGAGTAAAAATCTACCCCCCACGGAAAAATTGGGACTTGAAGGAAGAAGCAAACATTAAAAAATTCAGTCACAGCAGATCTTAAATGATATTTAGCAGTAACCAAATACTTCTACCAAAAATAAAATGTGCCATAAAATATTATTCATATCTTCCCAAATAGCCCCAGACATATTAAAAAAAGTATAAGATCTAAAAAGTCTCCCCTCCGAGCATCACATTTAGATACTTATAAAACTTTGATACGTGGTCCAAACAGGGCTCTGTAATCATTTTGAATAAAAAGTATTACACAACAAAAATATAAAAAATCCTCTAAAAAGCATCTATTTAAAAAAAGTGTACTTGAGCATGAGCAGCAGTCCGGCCTAGTCAACCTGTTCTTCATAGATGTCCTGCTGGAGCGTGCTGTCCATGAGGAAACCCAGATGTGCATGAGCCCACTGCAGGACGGCCTGCTTTAGAGCCTCCATGTAGCACTGCTGGCCAGAGTGCAGGTACAACCAGACGAGCCGACTCAGCTGGGCACTGGGGCTGTCTCCGTGCAGGCTTCCTGAACACAGACAGTGAGTGGGAATTAACAGAATGAACTGGTTTTTTTTACTCGTCATAATCTGAGCTGGTCAGCACAGTTCACTAATTAACACACGTGCCATTCAGCAAACGCTCTCATCCAGAATGACTTGCATTTCCTAATTTGTGACTCTGCAAGGCAAAACCAGTCGCTTGTCGCAAATTTTCAAAATTGAGTTAGGAATGGGACGACATATGACTGAGATATCAACATTCAAAGGAGTCGGGTTTCTCCTGTCACGCCAAGTGAGAAACTGAGAAATCTGCCTTTGAAGTTGACTATCGACGTAGCACTCACAGACGCTTGGTGCGGTCGCGGCTACATTTGTATTTACGGTAGCCTACGCTGCATTCACAGCCACACGGATAGCCCACCTGCGTTAGGTTAACTGAACTCGGGAGACGAAGATGGATTCTGGAGAAATATCTTCACGCTAGTCAACGAGTGGATTTACCGTAAATATTGAAGTAGAGCGGTCAAAACAGAAACTTTTAACATTCTGCTGGAATTGAATTCCTCACCTCAAGAAAGTCACGTTTTTAGGATGGAAAGGGTAAGTTTTTCAGCGAAATGTATTCACAACAGTACAGTATAGACCTTCCACTGTTTCAAAACACTAAAAACAAAAAAATCCAAATTTTACCCCACGCAACATAAATGGTCGTTTTTCTCGGAAACCTCCGTTGTGACGAGCGACTGGTTTTACCGTGCAGAGTCACATTTAAGCAGTTTCCCTGAGAGCAACTTGGGGTTAAGGGTCTTGCTCAGGGACCCAGTGATAGTTGTGCTGGAGGTAGGATTCGAATCCGCAACCAGAGGTGACAATCCAAACCCCAACTGAGAATGCACAACTAAAGCTACAGGTTTATCTACACAAAGGCAGAGCTAGAACGCTAGATATTTCATAGCTGCCAAGTTCACTAGGATGCTGTCGGTCTTAGCTAATCACTAGCAGTCATTTAACCGACGCAGACAGTATGCTACCCACAGACCAATTTTATGGTTAGGAGATCCGTCAGAGCTGCAGCCTTGTTTGCACTGCCTAATGCTATTACCGTAACCAAGTTTGTCAGTGCAATTTTAAATCAGATACAAGCTTAAAGTAAACAACTGAGGCACCACATAGACTAAATTTAGATTTACATTTATGACATTTAGCAGACACTTATCCTTTGTGTTCCACACCTGTTCTTCATACCTGTAAAGCTGGATTTAACTCAACAGCTGCTGTTTAAGTGACCTCCAGCTAAGTTATACATCTTTATAAACCGTCCCAGAAAGTCAAAAGTTGTGCACTGAAGAAAAAAAAAAAAAATCTACAGCTACATATTTCAGTGTAGTACAGCAGTATACAGATTTTGGACATGGCACTAAATGTTAGATCAGCATTCAAAAGTGGCGTCACTTTAACGGTTTGTAAATCGTGCTGCCCTACATTTAACTGCCCTTCAATGAAAATTGAATGTGTGACTTTTCTCCGCCAAGTCTGTGGTATTAAAAAACGGTTGTAGAAACGTTTGGCAAGATATCCATTCCACAAGGTGTTGGTGTAAAAACCACAAAATAAAGTCACAAAAGTTCAGAAGTTGAAGGAAATTAACACACAACTTCTCTCTAAAGAAATACTTTTGCCTATCTGAAAAACTGACCAAGTCCAGAGGTCATACAAACATGCAGCACATCATAAATCCAAATTAAGATTTCACTAATGCCTTGTCACAAATCTTGCAGGTGATTAATGATTCAGATGCTCTACATTTAATTTCCGCCAAAATGGGACACTTGCACGACAAGAATTACTCCCAGTTTCTCTAAATGCCAGCCGCAGCGATCAGGTCAGCCTGCAACTCGATCAATGGTGAGTCAAACCAACACTTTTGTTGGGAAGTCACATCACAAAAGACAGTTCTGTAGTAATGTGTTGGTTTCCGAGCATCTAATAAAAGACAGTAGTTTTAACAATTCTAGCTGTTCACACATCGTTAACCCAAAGTTGAAGTGCCAGGTACGACTGAGCCGAGCGGGTAACACGAGTGGAAATGGTTGGAACGGTTGGAAATCGCAGATCTACAGAGTTCACACAACTTGCCTTGAGAAATCTTGGTGTCGAACTCCAGCAGTGTGAAGAGCTCGTCTGGGAGCAGCTGCCTGAGCCACATGTTCTCCTCCCGGTAGACCCAGTTATGGACCAGCCTCTTCCTGCGCAGGAACCCCTCCACGTGCTCCAGGTAGACAGCATTGCCAGACACCAAATACAGTCTTTAAAAACAAAGCAGTCTGTTTGTAAAACACCATTCAGTTGCGTGTACACTGGGTCACTGACATGACATCCACATATTTGTCAGGTGGTGTGACCAGGTAATATGTTCATTTAAACCAGGAAATAGTAGTTGCAAGTGAACAAATGGTTGATAAGTATGATGTGAATAGCTATTGTACCAAATGCATATGTTTGTATATTTGTAAAATTATTTTTCTGCATTAAATTCTTCTTTTTTTTAACATTTGAAACAATATTTAACTAATGAGACATGTTTGAACACTGTTCCAAACTCAATATGCATGACATCCTTTAAAAAATAAAGAAATAAAACAAATTTAGAAGCTTCGTCAATGACCCTACTGTGAACACGACTCAACTCAGAATTATGATTAAAATCTATTTACTAGGGCTGTGTGATATGAAATATCAGACGATAAAATTAAAGCATGTCATTTCATGTTACACTATTGTTTATTTCATGGCATCACAAAATACACTGTGTACAGCAAATTTTTTTTTTTTCATGGTTTGGATGAGGCCCCCAAAAAACATTAACAAAACCATGTTCAAAATAATGCTGGGCTTCAACAAAAATCATCATTTACAGCACAGCTCTCATGCTAAAGGTAAGCAACCGATTTCCCAAGCTCTTCATCCACATTAGTGTACAACAGCACGAACTCCCCACGTGGTTTGATAACCTAATTACAAAAACATCTTTCTCCTACTTTGAAAGGAACAAGAACCAACTACCCAAGTACCCTTGTTCTTGAAAACTTTTAGTTTCTGGTTGGACTTGTGAAAGTGGCCTTAACATATCAAGTTTTTTCCTGTTCACCAGAAAACATTAGCCAGTCAGTACGTGAACAGGAGGTCAGTGACAATCCTTGTTTGATGAACAGCCATTAATTTCCTCCCCCCCAAAAATACAGCTTGAACGCTCAGTTCCACTGGCACACTTCTCACTCGAGCTGAGAGGAAGCATATTAACGTCTATTTTTAGAATGAATCAATTAGACGCAGCACAATGCCAGTCTCTAATTATGTGTTTGTTGAATTAAGAGCAGCAGCATTAATCAGCAACCATGAGGATTAAAAGTAAGACAATGCAATAAAAATGCAGCATTTGCAAGCAGAGCAGTTTCTCAAACATTCAGAACAATGCCTTTTTGCCTAAAGTTACACTAACAAACCACAGGGGACTCACATGACAAAAAACCCCTGTTTTAACACATCTACAAACAAACTTGGAGCCTGTGGGAACTGTTAAACGCAACCAAAAAACGAACTAATCATATGCTGACACTGATTCAATGATCAACAAGCCGACAGCATGAATCAAAAACAAAAACAGACATCGACTCATATCGATCGAACTCGTCGGCACAGACTGTGCGATATCGGCAGACATTGAATCATTTTCCATTTAGATCAAATGTATGATTTACACCCCTAGAACGAGCGTACTGCACTACAAAGCCCATAATCGAGTTCTGCCTCCTTCACAGGAAGTGGAAAGCTTCCCTCATACCATCTGCCATTACAATAAAAGCAGATTTCACTCTGGAGACTGTGCACTTAACATTTCTCACCAGCTGACTGTACCCCGCTGATTGATAGAACGGGCTCAGTTCGACTTTAGAGAAGAGGTTCATTCCGCTCACTCTGGCATCAGTCGCCTCACACTTCAAAAGATAGCATCGACTAGCTGTGAATCTCACCCCGTGACTGGCTGCGGGCGATGCGTTTGAAGCTGGGAGCGGTGCCCCAGTTATCGCGCCAAGGGCCCCACTGCCTTCAAAGCCCTGCCCGAGAAACCACCACTAGTGGAGCTCTAGGTCCTGTGTGCAACTTCTTAAAGCAGGAGTCCAGAAAAGAAAATTTGTTAACAGTAAATTTTAAAAACTACATCTGGGGCAATTAGCAGAGCTCCTTAAAGCCAAGCACAAAAGAAAAATAAAAAAAAATACAAAGCAATGGTTGCTACGTGCCCCGATGGCGAAGGTTGGGGCGAATTCATCGTAACAACATTATCGTTTCTTTGAGGCAACCATCCCGTTAAATAATAAAGCAACACCCTTGAACCATCTTGGCAAGATTCTAAAAACATGAAAAGCGGACTCCTTTGGGCGCAGTCGAAAATAGTAGACGACCAGTGTCAAGCTGTTATTGGAGTGGATGTCTCATTAATTAGTCAGGCGTTAAAGCCGGCCTCCAACGTGCTCGTTTTGTAACAGCGCGGCTGCTGAAAGATTAAAAATCCGTCAAGTGGGAGAGAGCGCCTGAAATCGGCACCTACTTGTAGTACGGAAGCGACTCGATCATCTTCCAGTTGACGTAGTTAGCCGCAGTCTCCTCCAGATCGCATACGCGGCTCATCTGGATTTTGGCCACCTGCCAGAACCTGTCGTGCTCCACCACCTTCTCCTGCATCTCCCTCTTCAGGAGCAGGTACACGCCGTCCAGAGTGTCCTCATAAACCTGTACACATAATGCCATAATGCCACTCTGCCGCCAATAAATAAACGCAAGCGCAGCCTTTTTAGAATTGGGCATCATGGACCAAATATCCCTGAACAGTTTCCATCCTTCCAGCTGATATTTTGCTCAATTTTGACATTAACCTTAATATCAGTATAAAAGCAGGAACAGAATGTCTGAAAGTATTTACACCACAATTAACTAAAACTGTTGGTGGTAGTGGAGGTCTGCTGGCATGATGCTCACCTACGAACCAAGAGGTTGTAGGTTCGAATTCAATTCCATCCTACTATCAGAACTACCACCACTAAAGCTAAAACTAAAGCTCATGTTTGTTTGTTTAACTTTAACACCATATCAGCAATTATGGCTATTTTACAGCCAAAACAGGTACAAGAAAATAAAAAATAGGAATTATGCAAATTAAATAAACAGCCATGTTTTTAACATCTATACTAGCTAAAAATTCTAAAACCTCCAAAGGTGGGGCGTAAATAAATAACAACTGCAGTACTTTGCCTACAGAAACGCTGCAGAGCAAGAAAATAATATGCTTTATTGACAGAAGCCCATTACAAAAATGCCATAGTGGGTGCAGTTCACTGAGCCCATGAGCAAGACCCTTAACCCCAAGTAAGCTCCAGTAAGACTGTCTCCGTAGTTAGGAAATTAAATAAGGATTTTTTTTTTATTCTGACAAATATAATTGTCACACGCTCCATCTCTGCTTCCTGTAGGTGAAGCATCTCTTCTACCTCACCTCTTCAAGTCTGCAAATCTGTCAAATGTGCCCTGTGCTCCAGTCTCTGCCTTAACACAAATTCCCTTAGCAAATTAATGACCCATGAAACTAAAAGGTTTATAGCAAATGCATGTGTTACAGCAATACACGTGATGCCAACAAATAAATAAAAGAATACCCAAAAAAAAAAAAAACACAATCAATTAATTTATGTTAAAGATTTTCAAGTTTCTCTGCCCTCTCAAAGCAGACAGATCACTCCTCCGTCATCCAGAAAATCACCTAGTACTTGTGTTTTGTTCTGGAAGCGGAGGAAAGCGAGCTGAGAGAGAGTGAGAGTGTGAGAGAGTGAGTGAGAGTGTGAGAGAGTGAGAGTGTGTATCCACACGTTTTCAGAGACAAGTGAATATCCACACGTTTTCAGAGACATTAATTGTGGAACCGGACGACTCTGTCCCGAAGAAAAACAGCACTGCTTCTGTTATTCTGTGCACAAAAACAGTAATCAATGTGTGAACACGCATAAACAATATTCTTCACGATGTAAATGTGCGCTGTGTGTGCGGGTCTATCGAATTTTTGTGACTCGCTCCCAGTCATGTGTGGGGGATTGTGGAAAATGTAGGTTTCTGTATCTCTCTCTCTCTCTATATATCATGTATCGCCAGGGGCAGATTAAGGTGTACATGGGGCCCCTAGGCTACATTTTCTGTTAGCCCCCATGCCAGGCTTATTATAATGTACTGATATGCTTACTGGCCAATCGCCCCCCTTGTCTCGAGCCATATCTAGCCTGTATAGCTTTGAAACATTGATATTTTTAGGTCGTATCGTCCAGCCATAACTGAAATGAATGGAGTTGAATTTGAACCCATTACCTCTTTGTTTAGGTTTGACCAATATTCCTCTTCATAAGCTGAAATAAAAAGAGGAAGTGGGTACCTTTCTACGTTTCAGTCTTCCCCAGTCACGGCCCAGGATCCAGGCCACTAGTGACTTGCACATGGAGAAGTAGTTTCCAACTGTACAAATCCCTACATGTGGGAAAAGGAGCAAAAAAGAAAAGGTGACAGCATCTTAGCCTGAATTCTAGTTTTGAGGACAATTTTGTAAAATTGAGACGAGCGGGGCTTTTCAGAAGGATAATCCCCCTCTATCTGAGGCTAAATAATGCTTAGAATAGGTTTAATCTTGCGGATAAAAAGCCCTAATCATTTAAGGCACGCATTTAATCCATCAAACTTTCTCTCTCTGCCAAGGTGAGGTTCATCCTAGTGAAAACACTAATCGAGTGAGCAAAAAGAAAATCTGCAAAAGGCAGAGAGAGAGAGAGTCAATCTATTAAAAGTTTTAGAAACCTTTAAGCCTACGTTCAGGACTTTAATGATGCTAGAATGACAAAGTCACTAAAAGCATAGGATATGAATAAAAACAAACTGCAGAAAGTTTCGGCATTTACACCTACATCCACATAAATGATCCCAACATATAATACCAAGGCTGAACTACTTCTATAAATAAAAAAGGTCATGAAAAGCAGGTCATTTCATTTAATGAAAAGCACAGCGCTGCATCAACCCATCTCGGCTTACCCATGATCTCGTCTCCATAGGCCAGTTTCCCCCTCCAGTAATCGCTTGTGATGGGGTGGAGCGAGGCCAGGTACCTCACATCACATACCGTCTCTCCCCACGTGGTCACTTTCTTTTTGCTGTGCTTCCTCCACTGTAGGAAGATGGATTTCAGCTGCCGGCCAAACAGAGGGGGCTGGCAGAACAGCCAGTAGGTGAACAGCCACTGAAAGCGGCACTGCGTGTACTGGCGGTACATAGACTCCATCTCGGAATGGTCTAGAAGGAAAGCAAGGGCGTTCAAACCAAAGTTCTTGCTTTTGGTCAAGCAGTCTTTTACATTAATCATTACTAACTGAAAATGACCCAAGATTAAATTTGAGTCGGATTCCTCAACAACAGGACAATTAGAAGTTTTGATAAGTCAAAGCTTTGATAAGTCAAATGTAGACAAAAAAAAAAATCTACATAATGATTACACTTTTGTCGTGGTAAATGCCAGTACCAACTATCTGAAATTTGGATACTGACAAAACTTTTACATTTATATTTATGGCATTTAGCAGACGCTCTATCTAGAGTGACTTCCATTTCCTAATTACAAGGACAGTCTCCCTGGAGCAACCTGTGGTTAAGGGTCTTGCTCAGGGACAATGGGGGTAGTGTCTGAGGGAGGATTTAAACCCATGACCTCTTGGTAGAGAGGTGAGCATCCTAACTGCTGACCACCACCAACACCCCCTACTTTTAAATTACAGTATTTAAGTTCTTTCCTACTAATTATATTCATTTTTTACCATTATTTTACTTCTTAGATTCTCTAGACACGAGATGGCACACAGCCATAAAACACAGTTAGGAATAAGACACAAAGCAGAGGTTCCAACACCCTACAGGAACTCTGTCAAATCAGCAGCACTTTATAGTTACTTAGAGTGGGGCTTTTCTTATAAACCTTTGCAGCTTTTTTCAAAAAAGCTCCCATTACTTTTTGAAGGGAAAAGAGGGGGTGTGAAAAAAATAGGAATATGTCCAAAGGTCTTGAAGAACAACGCCAGTTCTTCAAAGGTAAAATGGCCCTTTTGTTGATGAAAATGGCAAGTGGCCCAAAAAACCTCACAAACTATGTTGGCCAAGTTTAAAAGAAAATAGTTTCAAAGTAGACTACTGCAAAAGCACCATCAAAGGGGGAAAATGAGGTCTTAGTCATTTTACATTCTAATTCAATAATTCACAATAACTTAGCAGATTAAAATGACGTTTTATTCTAAAATTTTATTTGTAAACCACTCAAAATCCAACACATTTAAGAATTTATTTTAACAGACATGGTCAACATCACCATAAACCGATCAGTCTTCTAGATCTGTTCTTTATTCTACTCCTTACGCCTCCCTTTTTGCACTGATCTCTTTTTCGTTTATTCCTGCCCCAGCACAACTAATCATATATAGCTAATTAACTCATCTGATGCATCAGGCGTGTTGAAGTTGGGAATACTTAAATTTGTACTGAGCAGGGGGTGTGAAATTACCACATTTTATATTCATAAACTAAAATTATAAGACCATCAAGAGAGATGTCTTACCATTATTGCAGTGTTGGTTAAGAACATGCTGAAAGACCATTGCAGTACTGCCATGATGACTGAGGCTGAGGTTATACAGCTCTCTCCATTCAAATTTGAGGACATTGCTTTCTTCATATTTCTCTAAAAAAAACAATTTTACAACTCAATGGCAGACTTGTTAGATTGCAAAATGGAGAAGTAACAGAAGACTACCTGCCATTCTTGTGCTTTGACTCCTCTGATGGTGTGTGTAATGTTTAGCCTGGTTTAGAGACTATCCTACCCGGCAGTTTGTCTTTGATGAGCTCCCTCGGGATGCCCCACAGCTTCTCCACCTCGCTGTCCGGGAGGTTGACGGGGGGCAGGGGAACTCGCTCCTCCAGCACCAGCCACTGGACCCAGTACTTGTGAGAAGGGAAGAGGATGCCTGCAAACAGCTTCTCTTGGAGCGAGCGATTGCAGTGGAGGGTTTTGAAGAGAACTCTCCACATGAACACCAAGCGAAAGGCAGTTTTGGCCAGAACAGGGGACCCAGATGCAGTGTTTGGCAGGCCTACCCCAAACGAATCCTGCCAAACACGTATAATAGAGGAATTACAAGAACTACAGGTAACAAGTTCACGTCAAATGAAATTATTCAGAAGAAAATTAAGTAGTGCTGTCATCTCAGTCACAAAAAATGTTACCGAGGCATTACGCACATGCCACTCCATTCTCCTTAGAACTCATGAAAACTTTCATTTATTTCTTTGCCTTTCAATTTTATAGCACCAGTCCAATGAGTGTGTTGCACAAGATTTCAGTAATATTAAAACTGGCTCATACGTACTTATTTAACTTTTGATTAAATGATTAAACAAATGAAATGGCTACTACGAAAACCATTGGAAGCATTGTTCGCCTAGTTTGAAGCATGAAATTTTAAATGTCTAATGTAATCCGGGCTTTGGCCTGTAGGGCACCTCAGAGAATTATGATTATGAAAATGATGAGGTTATCATTAAACTGCAGGGAGAATGCAGGCTTGTAAGGGCAAAGTGGTTGGAGCCGAGTACAATCACATATAGAAATGCATGATGTCAATGGAGAGATAAAAACAAGCCTTTGTTTCGCCCAAGGAATTTTATTTATTCATTTTCAAAATAACCATGATTGTATAACCATTGTTGGTTCCGGTGCTCCTGATGCTCAGAAAGAAGCATTTAACTGATTACAGCACAATACTAAATAAATGAGAGTTTTAATGGTTTTGAACTTAAACATCTATTCTAAGGAAAATTAGCTGATTAATCCTTTTAGGAAATGAATCGTATTCACATTTTTATCTCAACCACAAATTACTCTGATAACTCATAAGTGACCCGATATTATAGGGTGACCAGATTTAAGCTTGCGGAAAAACACTTAGAGGGTCAGGGTTTGCTCTCCCCCAACTCACATCCACTGGATTTATGCAGTAAGGCTATAAGAAAAGCAAGTGGAAGCGGAGGGCAAAGTAACTAGTTTGGGGAAAGCCCCAGGGAAACACAACACATCCAACTTAAGAATCAGATTCGCAATTATTCGGTTCCTTTTTAGGATTCGACTCCCTCTGACTCACTAACTCACTAAACTGATCTGGGTGTGTGAGTCACTTGAGTCAGCATTGCCAGATTACTATATGAGGCAGGCATGTATGTGATGGGGTTTATATTTTAGTCATGGTGTGGTTAGGACTCTGGATTCAGGTTAATGGAGACCTCAGATTCATGAGTTATTTTATGGATCCGGGTGAGTCAGGAATTGCCCAGCTCTTGTAAGAATGCTTGAGGCTGAGGTAGAATGAAATCCTGGACAATGTCTGGGAAAAAGAGGACGTCTGGTCACCCTACGATATTAGGCACAATCACAGTCCAAGAGTGAGAGCTAACATGGCATAGACGGGTTTCATCTTTTAAAAGAAGACTGTTGATTAACCGGGATTTTATTCCGTTTCCACGCACGACAGAAAACCCCCACTACGGAGGTGACGTGCGCGTTTTGTTCAGCTGAACGGTGTAGGTACGGTACGGTAATGACGGTGGCGACTCACCTGGAAGTGTCGCGTCCATAACGAGTTACACGAACAAACGCGCCAAAGCCGCGCGCACGTGCTGCCGAGCCGCAACAGAGACACGGGGTCCAGCGGCCTCAAAATCGCCACGAGCACCTCATCGCTCAAATGCAGCAAACCCGCGCTAGAGCCACTGTTTGCGGGAGATGCGCCGAGCTCCGTGCGGCTCGTCACGTCCTCGGCGCCGGCAGACAGCTTGGAGAACTGCTCCAGTAACTCGCTCTCCCGGGACTCGTGGTAGGCCGCCATTCCTGCCGTTGCCCGCCCGCGCGCGCCATCAACGAGAAACGGTTTAAAGCGGCGGACGGAACCATTCCGCAGGTGCGGGGAGGACGCGACCTCACGAAAAGACTAATGCTGCGGACGAATAGTCAAAATTACACCTTATGTTCTTTCATGACCAATTCTCCTGACCTCGGTTAAAAAAAAACATTAAACTTAGTCAGGACGTAATGATGAATTCATGCGAAATAAAGATCCCGACTACACTTATACTAGGCTTCGCAATTCTGTGACGGCGAGTGTTATTGACTTTTTTTTTAATTTAAATACCAAACTATAGTAAAATAATAGTAATTATGAAATTTGACTGGTAATATAACAACACTCTAGGTACTCTATCATTTTACATTAGCTTTATGGTCTTATTTTATCTTTGGGTTTGTTGATATAAACACATTATCAAGTTATGGCGTGCGTTTTTTGTGACAGCTGACAATTAGTTTTTTTTAATCAGTGGTCAAAAACAGTTTTTAAGTTGTGTTGCTTGTCTCCAAGCGATTGAGACTAAAAGACCACAATTTACATTGAAAGAATTTGACGGAGGTGATCTCAAAAGTCAATTATACACAGTGGTTATCTTGAAAAATAAATACTGCAGAACTTGTCAGCAAATACAAGATGCAAAAATCCTGGTGTATCTTAAACTTTCAACGAATTTCAGCTTTAAGACAAAGATACTTTATTCAAAGCGACAACTCAGACACAATAAGAATTCCAATATTTAAATGACAAATTTTCAAAGCCAAAAAAATCTGTGGATATTTTCAAAATAACTTTATACATAGATTTAATCCCAATGTCATAATACTCAGGGCTACGATGCAGCTGATGACTAGCAAAACAAATGAACTCAAACTCTAGAGAGACAAGTGCATTAAAATTTTGTTGTTTTTTTGTACAAGTTTACAATCAATTGCTAGTACACATTTCATACTTAATACAAACAAAAGTGTCATACATTTTTCAAGTGTGAATTAAAAATGAAAAACAATCTAAGACATACATTTGGTTTGCTTAAATGATAACCGAAGAGAAGTGGTTTAACAGTTCAACGAGAAGTGATAAAAGAACGCCATGTATTAATTTTTATTAAGCTGTGTGGAATAGAGAATTCAGCACTCCAACAAAATATCATTCAGACGACACTAAGTGTAAAAGTGATCATTCATTGTTGACTGTATATTCAGCAACAGCTTTACATGGCAAGGCACTGGCTTTTGACAAATCAGTATGTAATTGATTAAGTCCAGTATAACTGAGACACTTAAGAGAAATAACGTGGCAGCGTAAAATATCAACGAGAGAATAGCGAGAAGTTCCATGTAAAAATCTCAAATACACCAAATCTTTTTTGTGCTCATATAAGAAAATAAAAGTGTCACAATTGAGCGTTTGCACGAACAGTCAGCACGAATCCTTCTAAACACTTAAACTGTTGCGGCGGCGGCGCAGGAGTGTGGCGAGATCATGTCTATACATGTGGGTCTGAGACAGTCAGAGATCACTGCTACCTATTCACAGTTTGTGATCACAGTGTACTTGTTTGCTACGTGGTTATATACATCATTCCGTGATTATCATTCAATTTCTACAGACTGTGGGAGGGGCAGTGGATGATTGAAGCCGTCAAACTCCACCCGCTTCAGGCCACCCGGATACGTGGCTCCTCCTCAATCTCCTGGCCCAGGCTGCTGTAGGTCACTGAGGGCTCCAAGGGCCCTGCGTTTGGTGCCTCTGTAATAGGGTTTCCTGCATTGCGGAACTGTTTGTAAACGCGTGGGTCCTGCGCTACGTAGGTGGAGGAAGAGGAATACAGCACCAGGCCAAGCAGAATGATGAAGAAGGACAGGAGGTACAGTCCGGAAAACTGAAAAAGAAATAGTATTGAAAGTCACTTAAACTTGCACTGAAATATCAATAGTTGAGTGAGAGTAAAATATTTCTGATATGAGGAGTTATGTGGGAAGTAAGTCCAATTCCCAAGTACGGGACTACGTGATGCACATAGATGTCAAAAAGAGAAACAACTGAGGAGTTAAGGTCTGAAAATTTTACCACAAAGAACATAAGTGAGAGATGAGCATGAATAGGAATGAAGAGCTTGAGTCTGAGGCCACTGTGAGCAAGGTAATGTTCCCAAGCATTACTGCCCAGATGCTGCCAACTGCTCCTACACAGATGGATTAAAAGCAGAGATTGCATTTTTTCGCAGTTTGTGTTTAAAACATCTTCTAGATAAGCATCCAATGTTGGAGTTCTTTCGTCTCTTCATCACTGTCCACCCCCCTTGCAACTGTTGCACTCCTCACACACTTTAAAGCAGCACCAAGAACTGTAGTGAGGGATACGATTTACGGTTTTCATGTCTCTTTAGACTCTGATAAACTTGTAAAAATGCATTTAATTTACAACATACGCACAAAAGACTTGTCATAGGTAAACACTTACAGAACAACATCATGTATTTTTCAACTAGTTTCTGTTCTGCATATTCTAGCTTGTGTAGTCGTGAAGTCTATTTTAAGTGAAGAGCTGAAAATAGGTGGCGCTAGGGTCACGTCATGAGCTCTCCAGAGCATGGACACATGGCATTCAGAAATGGAAAAGCCCCCTGACATGATTATATCACCGTTTTTGGGAATCAGCCTGTGTATTGAGGCCATGACGTCACTTTATCAGTCCGGAGGGACAGATCTGTTTCATGCTCAAATCACATTCTGCGAAGGAAAACAATTTCCATGGCAGAACTCTGATCACAGAGATTTATATTTAAATATGTATGTTCTGATGGGTAAGAGCAAAGCAAGCAAAGAGAACAGTTTAATTTAGATTGAAAAAAATCCGTTATCACTATATCCTGCGCTTAAGACATCATTTTGATGTTTCATTGCTGCAGCACATCTGCCAGTGGCACCAGATCTGTCTCTACAGTTATAATAAAGGGTGTCATATTTGCAATACTGGATACTGCTGAAGGCTGCAGTATAATAATGACTACTGCACTGTGAGCATCCTGATCAACTGCAAACATTCATGCTGACTTAAGGAATAAATGTGATTCAACTGCAATTGTGTACCAATATAATATCAATTCAGCAATTTTGCCCATATCAGGCATCCTCAAAATGCTAAACCTGAAGAAAGGGGGTATGAAGTATAATTATTTTAGCTGCTATCAGAAAACACCAACAAAGCTGCAATCCATGATAAGTGAGTGATTCTTTGTCATTGTGAACACACCACACAACGTGCACCACGCAAAATGAAATGTGACCCCTGCATCTGACCCATCCGTGAAGGAGCAGTGGGTAGCTGACGAGCAGCACCCAGGGTCATGAGCACAGCACTGTGATTATCGGCATCTCACTACTGGAGAGATAGAGAGACGTCATTAAGATGGAAAGGAAACACACATCCATGCACATTTTCCACCAACAAAAACAAATGTTTATAAATAAGCAGAGGCGGACAGTAACTAAGTAAATTTACTTAAGTACTGTACTTTAGTAGTTTTTGAGTATCTGTACTTCACTTGAGTAGTTTTTATTTGGAAACTTATGACTTCCACTTCACTACATTTTAAAGACAAATACTGTACTTTTACTTCACTACATTTCTGTCAAGGTTCTCGTTACTCGTTACTTTCAAGTCTGTGGATGAAATGGATGTTATTCCCCCTTTTCTTAAACGTGATTGGTTGTTTGACAGGTGACAGTCTATCAGTAATCAGTAGGGTTACATCACACCTGTAGACTGGAAATATAAAACCAAATTCAACCAGTTCTGCTGTTTTCTGCCTTGATTAGAACATTGTTGCTGTTGGAAAGTCATGAAGCTAGAGGTGTAGAGCTGGGGTTAAAGCAAGTTAGAATGTTGATGTTATGTTCTGAGCAGGCTGCATTTACAGCTATTGCACTGCCCTCCTGATTACCATACACAGGTACAGTATGTGTGCACACTAGTGTTGCGCGGGTCGGCTTTTTTTAACACCCGCCCCAAACCGACCCGTCAGGAGATCCAAACCGCCCCGCCAAACCCGCAAAAATACGCGTGGATAATGACGCAAAACCCGACCCGACCCGAGGAAAAAAAAAAACCCCACCAGTGAGCCTGTATTGCCATGGAACCTACCAATGAAGTGTCATTTGTGACAGTGTAACCCATAGATGACATAGATTTGTGCTAGATTCGCATTGAAGATGATGACACAATTTTATGCAAGATTAACTGTGTACCAAACAACAACAAAGAAACCGAAAGATCGATTTTTACATCCTTATTTATTGAAGGGTTGCGGAAAATTGCACGAAAGACATCTCTCTCGCACACACACAAACACACACAAGCGCGCATGTATGCAAAACACACTAGTTGTCAAAACTGTAACATCTGATGTAACATCAGATCTGAGAACTCTATCAGATTTGAATGAACTTAGTAGAACTTAGGTCTTCTTTTAACTTAATTGTGTGTAAAATGAACTGTGATATTTCACCAAACTAGTAGCTTATCCTACAAATTGAAAACTCCAAAATTGAAAAATATATGCCGACTGCATTTATGACAGCTGTTTGGAAGCACTGTGGAAAAAGAGGATGGAATCCACCGTGCCGGGGTTTAGCCTATTTCAACGCACTTCCAGCACACGACCTGCTGAACTGAACGTGCGCTCGCTCGATGCGCGGGTTGCAGGAACACAAAGCACCGCTCTTGCCAGCATCGAGAGGAGAGGTAATTCGAACCCCGTTCACAACACGGTTTGATCGATAATGAAATGCGTTTTGTAACTTTTTGACCTGCCCGCCCGCACCCACGATATTATAAAAATGTCTGCCCTAAAACCACCCGCACCCGCGGGTCACGGGTCGACCCGCGCATCACTAGTGCACACACTGCCAGAGCTGTGTCAGGACACTACCATGCTGTTTTGTTTGGTGTGTAGTCTTACAATTAATTCATAAAATAAACTAAAGACTGGTTTTCTTCATCAGTTTAAGTTGTTTCATTCTGGAACATTCTACCAATTACTTATTCTACAGGTTCTACGAGCTAGTCAGAGGCATTAGATATTATAAGCATTGTGGCAATAATGCAACAACGCGGTGAAAGATGCACTTTCAATACTTAAGTATTTTTTAAAACAAGTACTTCAGTACTTTAACTTAAGTAAAATTTGACTGCACGACTGTCACTTGTATTGGAGTAACATTTGACTAGTGCTATCTGTACTTTCACTTAAGTAACGAAGTTAGCTACTTTGTCCACCTCTGTAAATAAGTGTGGGTGAAAATAAAGTCTTACATGTAACCCAGCATAATCAGAAATACCAGCAGGTAAACAATGATTATTCTGAAATTAAAAAGATGTTGTGGCAAAGAAATGAGCAATTTTAACACAAGTTTACACATGACTGCAGCACTGCTTGAGTTTTCAATTAAGTGAAAGTAAGAGCTTTATCAAAGTAGATTGCCATGAAACAAATTAGGCAAATCGTTCTGTCAGGCCTTTTATTAACACACACAGTAACCGGCTTGGACCTCGTGCCCTCGCGGCATTGCAAGTATACAGAGACAGAGAAAAAGCAATCATTCCTGAAGAGGAATATTTTCCACTTAGGACGCTGGGGTATGAGGATGCTAATTTGCATTTATCAACTGGTGCTAGACGCCAGCATAACTATGATAAAATGCCTCCTATTTCAAACTGCAGAAACGGTGGTTCAAGCTTTTCCTGATATTAAAAAAAGCTTAAGGAAAATGGACATGTACCCATTCCAAATGTGGTTTATGGATATGAACACAGCCAATAAAAGTGTCTCGCCATAAATCATACCGCAATATGCGAGATGTGCTCTGTGCCATTTTTCAACCGAATACTTTCTTTATAGGTGGAAGAGTTATTACACTGTCCTAGAAGGTGTCTGAATGCTGATCAAAGTTCAGGCACAAACGCCTCTGCTTACCCAAACTCCCAAGTGTGGTATGGAATAAAATGAACCTGAATCCCAGGGTTCTTTAGGCCTTTTCTGTGTAAACTCTGAAGTTGGGTTCAGACGAGTTCTATTTCTTTTTAAGTGAGTGATTATTTGTCATTTTGAACACAGCACACCACAGCACACAGTGAACAACAACGAAATGTGACCTCTGCATTTGACCCAGTCATAAAGGAGATGTGGGCAGCTTTTGGCAGCGTGCAGGGAGCAGTGCTCGTGGGGAACAGTACTTAGGCCCAACTCCCTAACCGTTGCCAACTCTTTCTGACTTATACTTTGAAACGTATACTTTGAGACTGGATTGCATGTCACGGACCACCCGCACTGCTGCCGCGCACCACCGGTTGAAAATCCCTGATATAAACTGAAGCAGTAACTAAAGTAATCAAATTATCATTGAGGGAAACACCACAGACAGTTGGATTTGGGTTCCGACCGATTACTTGGGTTCCGAGTAAACAAATTCAGTGTAAAGATTATGAAGACAGATTTGGTCTAAACTGTAATCACCTTGACAACTTATAAATATAAGTAACGTCTTATTCATTGTCAGCCAGGAGTTCTACTAATGTTGAGAACGTGAAAGCGATTTACGCTGATGTTTGATATTCTTTATAGAAGTCCTTTTCATAGACAGCTGCCAGTTCCTTGTCATTAGACAATTTAACATTAATATTCACATTCACATTAAGTTGCAAATCCTTTCTGATCGATGATTAAAGTGTATGACCTGTTAAAGTCACCGGGTATCCTTGCCACCACCAACAGGCCAGTAAGGCAGCCAATTTCAGTTTATTTCTTGTTTCAGGGTTTTTAGTCAATAGATTTTATATTTAGTCCAGATAGTTAGAGCAATGATTACTGAGTTTTAAGCCATTTGTTTTTACTTGAACAGATGCAGCTTTCTAAACCAGAATTCATCCTGCAGCTATGTTTTATGTTTTTGGTTTCAGGCATGATCATTTTTTCCTCCCACAGTTTCTTACATCACTTGGATACCCTACAGGCTTTTAGGTTCTCTTTCAAAACTCTGACTTGGTCTGGCTGTTCCTCAGGCTTTTGGAACGTTGTGATAGGCTGAATGAAATCATGCTGGTGCAGACTCTTTAAAATGGAGTCTTTGATACATTTTTCAGCAGAGTGCTGAACTGCAGGATTTCTTAAGCATTTTATGGCAGTGGAATAATGTGCATCTTCTCTTAAAGTATCAGTCGGTTTTGACATTATATTGGCTATAGTCTCTACTTAAACACTCAGATGGCCTAATGCAATTCCTCATTATAACAGAAAACAGCAGTTAACTGGTCAATAAGCAGCTGTCCAGTTAGCGTTTGTCCCCTGTAAATGTCCACGCAGTAACCATAGACAGCCTTCTAAATTTAAACGTATAGGCTTAACATTCATTTGCACTACATTTTAGATTCACTTTGTTTGAATTGGTCACTGTTCAATTATCAAAATATATGGAATTTAACAGATGCTCTTAAGCTGTTGGTAGCGCCACAGTGTAGGGAGTTGGCCCCGCGATTGGAAGGTCGCTGGGTCGAATCCCGGACTGGTACAGGTACCGCTGAGGTGCTCATGAGTGAGGTACTGTCCCCAAGTACTGCCTCTCGGGGCACTGCCAAAAAAAAGCTGCCCACTGATCTGACACGGATGGGTCAAATGCAGAAGTCACATTTTGTTGTGGTGCACTGTGTGCTGTGGTGTGGTGTGTTCACAATAACAAATAAATCAGTCACTTAAATTCACTTATCCAGAGCAACTTACATTTCCTAGGTACACCAAGGAAACTTAAGGGGTTAAGGGTCTTGCTCAGGAGCCCAATGTTGATAGTTTTGGCTGTAGTTGGATTTGAACCTACGACCACGAAAGGAAAGCGTGCCTACGGACCAATTAGGTTTAACAAAGTTCGACAAATTAATATGCAAACTAATCTTTTCAACAAATGCCTATTCAGGAGCATTTAAATGCCAAGCCTGATCTGGGTCAGAGGTAAATTGTTGATACAGCATCTCTTCTTTGCACAAAGCGCTTATGTTGTCCTGAGAGGTAGAGGGAAATGCCACAGATGCCAGCAGAGAAGCAGAGTGTCGGCTTCAGCACTGATGAGCCATGTATCAAAATCAACGCGAGGGCACTTCAGACCTGAAGCA
Organism: Distichodus sexfasciatus; assembly: GCA_032718565.1. NCBI lineage: Eukaryota > Metazoa > Chordata > Actinopteri > Characiformes > Distichodontidae > Distichodus > Distichodus sexfasciatus. Next base: position 199,241 of record JAVGVS010000126.1, read on the forward strand.
ATATGCATGTCTCGGCCAAGTCATCATTTCTCATTAGACAGCATCATGGTATTTTTAGTGTGGAATGCAAATGCATATTCACAGACACACACCGGTGCCTAACTCGCTGTGACATTCATTTAGAGCGCAATATTCGCATCCATCCATCATGACTTGTGCTTTCTGCCAGATACTGCTCTGCGATTTTTAGTCAATTCATAAATTAACAGGAGACCTTTCAAACCAAACCCACCAAAGGCCTCATAGGTTACATGAATATTAATGTACCTGCAGGTGTCAATAGAGTTTCAGGACTGCCAACCCCCACCTAGAGAGTGTGTGAGTGTGTGTGTGTGTGTGTATGTGTGTGTGTGTGAGTGTTTGTGTGTGTTTGTGTGTGTGTGTGTTTTCTAACCACAGAGGACCTGGAAAATACCAGAAAATGCCCTACAAGGAAAAAGGTTATTACAGTGCAAACATTATTCTTGTTATGTCTGCATAGCTGTCATGTGTACATACATGTATTTGTTGTTGTGTATCTCCCGCTCTCCCTCTCTGTCCCCCTATAAAAGAGTTTTGGTGCATCTTGGGATTGACATTTACATTTACGCAGAGGTGGACAAAGTAGCTAACTTCATTACTTAAGTGAAAGTACAGATAGCACTAGTCAAATGTTACTCCAACACAAGTGAAAGTCGTACAGTCAAATTTTTACTTAAGTTAAAGTACTGAAGTACTTGTTTTAAAAGATACTTAAGTATTAAAAGGACATCTTTCACCGCATTGTTGCATTATTGCCACAACACTTATAATATCTAATGCCTCTGACTAGCTTGTAGAACCTGTAGAATAAGTAATTGGTAGAATGTTCCTGAATGAAACAGCTTAAACTGATGAAGAAAACCAGTCTTTAGTTTATTTTATGAATTAATTGTAAGACTACACACCAAACAAAACAGCATGGTAGTGTCCTGACACAGCTCTGGCAGTGTGTTCACACATACTGTATCTGTGTATGGTAATCAGGAGGGCAGTGCAATAGCTGTAAATGCTTAAACCCCAGCTCTACACCTCTAGCTTCATGACTTTCCAACAGCAACAATGTTCTAATCAAGGCAGAAAACAGCAGAACTGGTTGAATTTGGTTTTATATTTCCAGTCTACAGGTGTGATGTAATCCTACTGATTACTGATAGACTGTCACCTGTCAAACAACCAATCACGTTTTAGAAAAGGGGGAATAACATCCACTTCATCCACAGACTTGAAAGTAACGAGTAACGAGAACCTTGACAGAAATGTGGTGAAGTAAAAGTACAGTATTTGTCTTTAAAATGTAGTGAAGTGGAAGTCATAAGTTTCCAAATAAAATACTACTCAAGTGAAGTACAGATACTCAAAAACTACTAAAGTACAGTAGTTAAGTAAATTTACTTAGTTACTGTCCGCCTCTGCATTTACGCCATTTCTCAGACACTCTTATCCAGAGCAACTTCCACTTTCCTATGAAAGGGACAGAATCCCTGAGAGCAACTTGGGGTTAAGGGTCCTGCTTAGGGACCCAATGATGGTAGTGCTGGAGCTAGGATTCAAATCCACCACCTCTGGTCTAGACCAGAGGTTTTTCAACCGGTGGTCCGCAGACCACTACACCAGCAATGCAGATGGTCTGTGACATGCATCCACTTTCACTACTGAAATCACAGTTTAAAAATTATTTTATTTATTTTTAAACTTCCAAATTTGAACATCTTTATGAATAATGAATTTAATGCAGTCGGTCAGTCATTATCTGAACTGCTGAATCCCTATCGGGGTCGCAGGGCCTGGAGCCTATCCTGGGACTACAGGCACAAAGCGGGGATCAACCCTGGGCAGTTGCCCACATGCCGCAGGGCACACACAATCACACTCTCAGTCACACTTTACGGGGCCAATTTAGATTTGCCAATCAACCTATAGTGCATGCTTTTGGACTGTGGGAGGAAACCAGAGCACTCAGAGAAAACCCACACTAACCACTGCGCCACCGTGCCACCCAGAATTAAATGTAAATATCGAAATAAGAATAAAAATATAATCTCCCCTGACCAACACACATTTTAGGAAAAAATCTAATAAAAAAAGTCCAATACAAAGACTTGGAGATACAGGCCGTGACTGATGCCTGATTGGCTTGCTACTTCTTTTTGGGTTAAGCCCAGACCTCTGGCCAACAAAGCTACCAATATACAGAGCGGCAGCGAGGACACCTAATCATGTTACAAACAGTTTTGGCATTCAGTTTGTGGCCAGACAGCAACTGATCCTCTCCGAATTGAAATGAACGAGGCGCGTCTGTGCTGGCCCTCGCTGCAGAGAGGTAATCTCCAGCCTGTATGCACAGGGCACAATAGAGCTGTTCTGCCCTAATACACACAGAGTGCAAGCGCTTGAATTATTCCCAAGGTCTGCTGTAGTCCAACAACGCAGACTTCAACGCTTTATCTTTACGAGCAGTGACAAAAGCGTCTTAAAGCAAAGTTCTTCACAAGAGGTAATGGAATATGTGGGTTTGCATGCAGAGGAAGGAGGGTGGGAGCAGTAGAAAGCAAAAAAAATCTATGATAATGAATTTTCATTTATCAGCCTAATTTCTGCCATCACTTTCATGCACAGTGTGATAAAAACCTAATCTGTTCATCTGAAATGAAGAACGTCTGAAAAGAGTTTTAATTAAAATGCAGGCGCGATTCATCTTTTTCTACTTTGAACAGGCGACTGCGCAATAATTGCGCCGCTTTAAATCACTGTACAAGTGATGAGGTAAGAGATCTTTCCATTCTCAGACAGGATGTTGAGAGTTTGCATGCATCATCACATGTTCACTTTAATTGTCGTTTTCTAAGACAACCACATGTTTTTCAGTTTTTAGGAAAGCGACAAATGCTGCAAAAAAAGCAAAAAAATCTGTTTTTGACACATTAAACCATTTGTCATTAACATGAAGTATCTTACATCACTGACAGATTATTTTGTTTATTTTAAGAATAAATTATTGATATAAATATCCTACATAATTATAAGAAATCTACATGAATTCAATTATTTAAATAGTTGTTTCATATGTTTCAGATCTTTTTGCTATAATTGTTTTTTTCCATTTTGTTTGTATACTTTTTGGAACATTGGCCATGTGCCAGACCCCTTGTACAAGACCTCAAACTATCCTAACAATATACAGAAACCCAGAACTGTCCACCTCCATATGATCCGCAGCACGGCTCAGATTTGCCACCCTAACCATCAAGAACAACATAGAGTACAGTCAGGAAAATGCTTCCCCGCAGTGAAAAAAATTCATCCTGCTGCTGAAAAGGCTGCTTCCATTGTGCAGTAAGACCAGTTGGTAGAGTAACAGTTAGGAGTTTTGGCCCTGCGATCGGACGTTCAAGTTCCGATTGCAAAGGTATCACTGTGCAGTTCGTAGCGTAACGGTTAGGGCGTTTGCCCCCAGATTGGAAGTAAGAGTCAACCGATTATTTTAACCATCACTGATATTAAATAATTAATTACAAGATGTGCTACTGTGGCTCCACTGCTGTCTTTTCTCTCTGTATCATTTGCTCTCGACTTGCTGCTTCATTTAATGTCTCGCCCTCAACAGTCTCTGATTGACAAAAAGTTTAATGAAAATTATGTAAGTATTTATAAACAATAAAATTATTGAAATAAAGTTTTGTGTTGGTGTTTCTAAAATTCAAATTTTTGACAGAGATTTTCTTTCTTTCTTTTTTTGCATACTGCTTCCAAATATCAGTTATCGGCCCCGTTAACCAGCAATAATCAGTATCGATATCAACCCTGAAAAACCAATATCGATCGACCTCTAATCGGAAGGTCGAATCCCTGATCGGTAAAGGTACCACTGAGGTACGCATAAGCAAGGTACCATCCCATGCACAGCTTACCAGGTGCTGCTCATTGCTCACGGAAGGGTTAAATGCAAAGATCACATTTCGTTGTGGTGTGTGCTGTACTATGGTGTGGTGTGTTCACAACGATGAAAAATCACTCAGATAATTCCCTTTTGTGTCAGTCAGTCAGCTCTGATACTCAACTCATGTCGATACCTCACAGGACCTTGTTCATCCTTTCAACTTGTCTTTTTGATTCAGCAATTGGATTTTTGCACCACTTAAAATGTTGCCACGGCAGTCCGTATTGTTAAGAGTTGTCGTGTTTTTAGCCTTGTTGACCTGTTTTTATACCTTTCACTTCCACCTTTCATTATACTGTTCAGTCACATTCACTGAATACACCTGCCGCTCAGTAATTCTGCTCCCATTTCAACAAGGTAGATTAGTGCCTTGGCCAATACGGTGAGATCTGATCCTGACTGTAATCGGCACAAATAACTGACAGCGCCGGGCCACTTTTTTGACTAAGTCAGAGTCAGCAGGTCTGATTTTATAGAGCAGAGATATGACGTCTCTACTGCACCGCATCAGGTCATCAGGATGTGGAGCGTATAAAAGAGATTAGGGCAGAAGGCTGTTTAATCTCTCAGTTTGCCTGTCGATAATCTGATCTGTGTGGGCAACTGAAGGCCTAGAATAAGATGAGAAATGTATTTTTTACATTATAGGGCTTTAGTAATTCTGTTATAATGTCGGTATAATGTATTTTCTTATTTCTTTGACTGAATAATTGACTGATTGATTGGTCGATTACGTTCACAGATGGTATTCGCTGCACAGCTCAACTGAAGGTGGATGTGTGTGAATGCTGAGTGTGCCGATAAGGAAAAGATTTATATAAATTAGATATGATTTCATATAGGTTTTGTCTAAATCATGCAAGATCCATATAAGACACCAAAAACACAAGCATAATACATACATGTTGCACATACATGTACAAATATTGAAGACTTTTTAATGTATTCATAAGAGTTGTAATCAAGACCACCTAAACCGAGACCAAGTGTCATGACTCCCCCTGGACTTGGAACATTGTGATGTGTGTTTTCTGTTTAGTGTTGTATGTGTTCTGTGTCGTCCATTTTGTGTTTGTATTGTTCGGCCATGTTGTGTGTGCTGTGTCGGCCATTTTGTGACTGTATTGTTCGGCCATGTTGTGTGTACTGTCTTCTGTCACTCAGTCTATGTCCCACCTTCCCATTGTGTCTGATTGGATGATCACTGTGTGTTAGTTCTTTGTAGTCACACCCTCTCCTTCCCATTGGTTGTCCTTGATTGGTTGTTTTGTGATCACTGTCCCATTGGTTCCCCTTTGTCTCATTGGTCCAGCCCCTTGTTTGTGTATGAGTATTTAAGCCCAGTCTTTCCCATTGTTTTCTGTTGGTCCACCCTCACATTACCCTCCTGATGTCGGTGTGTTGTTCCTCTGTTGTACACGTAAGCCCTTATCCGTTTGTAGCCCTTGTGCCAGTTTATGTTTGCCTGTGTTTAGTGTCTGTTTGATTGTTTGGTTTTGGTTGTGGCCCTCGTGCCGGTTTTTGTTCTTTGTGTTTTATTATTTGGTAAATAAATGTCCTGCACCGTGACCTCGCCTCATGTCATGCCGACACTCCCCAACGTGACACCAAGTCCTGACCGGGACAAGACCAAGACTCTGAAGGGCCGAGACGGAGACCAGGGCGGGGGAGACTGAGACCGAGACTGGACCAATGCACATTTTACACCACATGACAAATAAATGGAACATGCAAAGCCTAAGCAGCCCTCAAAAAGAGCTGAACAAAGCAAACAACACACACTAAACAACATTAAACATCTTTATTCAATATTTCTGTCTTACACATCGATAATGAGGAAATCGCTTCACTGTAACAGCCGTCCAAACTGATCACATCATATGTTATACTCAACAAACCACAGTGGCAGAACACTCCTCAAACCAAACTCACCCCAAACATAAGGGGGAACTTGCTAAACAGCCGACTGACATCTTTCCCAAACAACCAAGTCTTCACCTGTGTTCGTGTGCACACACGTGCGTGTGTGAAGGGGCGTGTCGGGTAACCGTGGTCGCAGTAACATCATTGGTTGCATTTGAAGTGAGAAGTTTTTCAATCCGAGAGTAAACATCTCATTAACAGTAATATTCTCAGAATTGTGGTCTCGAAATCCCAAATCCTCTTTGTCAGAGACCATGACAAGGCTGAGTACACGGCCGATTCCGAGTGTGTGAGTTTGTGTGTGTTTGTGGGTGGTTTGTCTGACTCTTTCAGAGGAACGGTCAATAGGTCAGGGTCACCACACGGCTACCAATGCCAAAGCCTCCCTCGTGTCTCTCTGAATACTCTGTACATTCAGAGATGCAACACAGACTAGTTACCCCCAGACAAGCTAACGCTCAAATCAATCCATGTAGAATGATAAAAATAAATAAATCCTAAAGAGAAAAGAGATGTAAAACAAAGGATAGTGGAGAGAGCGGTAACTACTAAGAGCTGCAGTAATGACATTTAGGAGAGACAATACAAAGCCATGTTCCTTTAGTTCATAAGAGAGAGAAAGAGAAAGAGCAGAGAGACAAAAAAGACGCACTCACCTTGTACTGGAATAGAAACAGACCACAGAAGAGACTGTAGAGGTCGGCAGTGAGCAGTGAGAGGTTGACCGCCGTCGCACTCGTCCTTTTGATGACCACAGGCATGAAACTGTACAGGCCAAACATGCAGGCGCTGAAGCCGATGTAGAGAAGCCCTGCAGACACAGACACACCGAGTACAGACAGGAGATTAGATACAGCCATTCATAACGTCCAATTATACCAAGAGGAGCAAGGACATTGACGCACACGGTTAAATTAAGAAACAGTAATCTCATTTATACAGGAAACTCATGTACGAGCATGCATGATATTACATTTTGTCAGGCATGTCAAAAGCAAAGTTAGATAAGCATCCCCCCAAAAAAGCCTGTGACTTTCAGTCGCCTGAGATGTCATTGCCATCATCGAGGATGGTGGGGTCATCTGCAGAGACATCACACTCGTTCTTCATTCAGCACAAACCTAATCGGCCTGAGTGCCACAGAGTAATAAAATTACCGTCTCATGTTTTCAAGTCATTCATCTTGAAATACATCTGTAAAGGACATGGCTTTTATTCCTACGAATAAAGCTGCAAAAGAAGCGGAGACAGATGACAGTAATTTGTTTAGAAATGGAAAATGGCACTTATTCCACAAACCTGAATCGCCGGCCACTCTAGCACGGCTATTTCCCAATTCAACAATTTCACTAAAAGCAATTAGAATCAAATGGAACTGTGGCTCACATTTTCCTGGTTGTTATGTTATTTTCCAGCATTACATTTCCATCCAGTAGTATCGGCAGGCTGGAATACTGACTACAGTCCAAACTACCTGATATTTACTACTGATGAGAGGTTTAGCGGACAAACATAATCTTTTGATCAATTTGTCAAATGTCCATAGAAAAAGAAAACGTGTTATTTTAGAAAAGCCTAGTCCTAGCTTCATATCCACACACACAGTCACATTTATCTCTCTTTGTGAGCTACATAGAGCTAACCTTGAGTTTAAACTTATTACCAGGGATGCACCGAAAATTCAACCACTGAAAATTTTTGGCTGAAAATGGCGCAAGCAAAAACCTCAACCGGCATGTGCCTGACTGGATTAGCCCGCATCTGCCTTTACGTGATTAAAACCAAACCGAAGCAAGGCATCGTCTGACACGTCTGCTCGCTTTCAAACAATCTCTCGCCACCTCTCACATGGAAAAAATGTCCTCACTAACACACAGAAGCCTGACAAATCAGGCTCAATCATGTCCCCCCAAATACCTAAAAACTTGACCATCGCCACCCACACACACTCCGACCGCATTTCGCACTGTAAGAGCTATTCCTACCAAAAACTTGAAAACTATCTAAAAGTTTCAGTGCCCAACCAGGTCACTTGTGTCATGAGGCCCTTTCACACATGAATCCCTTTTCCAGAAAACTCATTTCACACCCGCCTCTCATTGGTGGAACATTGCCGGATTCATCATATTCACACACTCAAAAAAAAAAAATTAAAATCCAGGCCTGACGATGAAGATACTGGAAAAGGATTTGCAGCTAGCATCACTGTCCTTTATAAACCACACCTGTTGAGGAGAAGTGATGGAACCCAGATGCTCTGGTCAAATTTCCCATGATGACCTTTTCAAATCTGGCCTTTTAACCATCCCCTCTCTCTAGCGGGTGACTTCTCTCATTCCCCTTCATCCCTTAAGCTAATGTGTGTTGAGTGTACTGGTGCAGAATGGCTGCTGGAGCATCATCCAGGTTGTTCTGGTTGAAGTGGAGAAATATTGTCTCTGTAAAGCACTCGTGTCTAAATCAGTATTATACTCATATTGCGTTCGTTCATTCATTCCTTCATTCACCATCTCCTTTAAAGCTGACCTAATCTAACCTCCTCTAATTGTGAAAGGACACTGAGATACGTGATTAAATGAGCTCTGATATTATATCTTAATGTGATATAAAATGAGCTGAAATGCTTTGCTTGAAATGATCTGAGATCTAAACACACTGAAAAAATTGTCACCATTTTTTAATTTTATTCCAAACTCCAAGCAGGTTTTAAACACACTACACCAACGTCTGCTAGAGCAGTCTACTTCAGCACGCACATCTGAATACCATGAATATTCAGGACAATTTTATAATTAGTTGCCGCTAATGACTACAAATTTAGACACATTCCAGGGCATCGTCACCGAGAGCAGCGATCAGCAGACCTATATGTGGCAGCGGAATCGTTTTCTGTCCTGGAGGGACTCACAGCCACTGCAATTTGCTCGAGATGAGATACATTAGTAAGTAAACATTCGACTGGATGACATTAGGACAGGTCTGCTTGCACTTTCCCACCAAAGGCGCTGTCTTTATTAATCATAATAAGATGACGATCATTGAGGTTACGACAGCATTAAAAAGAGTTTTACTTTGCCTTCCGAGGGCAGTATTAACAGCACTGCTATATTTTTTCCGAGATGGAGCCTCCATTATGCTTTTTTTAGGATGGCCTCCTCTCAGCTGGTGACATTTGCTTTTCTTGCATGAGATGCTATACTTGTGACCGCTGCGCTGTGACAGTTAATGGTGGTGGCCCTGGAGCAACTTCAGGCTCACTTATGCTCCTGTGACAAGTCTGCATCTACCTAGACACGGCCCAAGCGCTGCCTGAGGCATGGCCTGGCCTGTGGTTTGACCACATGAACCTACACCACAGCAACATAGAAATTTGGGGCAACTGACATAAATCTCCACCTCTGCACTGAGTCATAGCCAAACACCTTTGAATCCACTTGGATGTCTGTGCTGGTGCAAACGCTGGACGAATCTGCAGACATTTTGAACATTAACCAAGTGTCATATTGGATGACTGTCTGTCAAAAGCAGCTTTTTCTCAGCCTGGTTCTCCATTCCACCTCTATGTAGCGACTCTACTATACTCACTGCTGGGTGGCGAATATCTCACACCACAGGAAACAGGAAAATGTGTTTGATGTGTGTGTGTAGAAGTGGAAGGCAGCAAAGAAAAAGTAGTTCCCCCTTTTTTCTCCTTATCCGCGTAGCCGAAAATATGACGGGTTTGAATTAGCTCTCTTTGTTTTACAACACATTGGCCATCCCCAGAATTTTTATCCAGTATGGCATCGACAGCTTACCTATCTGCCAATCCCACTGCACCTTCAGGAGCTCTTTGTGTTCCATAATGGCTCTGAAAGAGGAAAAAAACACACAATTCATGTCAGTCAGGGGAGAACTGTGACAAAAATCTGGCATGCCTTCAGAAGAGAAATGGCGTGGATTTAGAGGGTCTGGCAGCATGCTTCACTTTGACAGGCAGAACAATCTCTGCTACAACGCATCAAGTGACAAATCCCCGTTGTCAGAGCAGAGAGTGATCAAACTCTCTGACCTCCTGGAACGTTCCACTGATTCTATTGACAATTCTCTTCGCTGTGGAAAGCCTCCTCGGACGTCTGACAAGCCCACCCCTCTCCTTACGCAATTACAGTGATGTTGAAACACCATCCGTATGTGCGACGTGAAGCGGCGGAGCGTCTTTGCCATTCATCTATTTCCTTCAAGGGCCGAACAGGGCAGTAGAGTCTAGAAATTTAATTTCCTTCTGCACACCTCAGCTCATCACAAATGAGTCAAAGCTCTCTTGGGTGAAAAAATGGAGGAGGACGGTGTAAATGGTGCGCTGTTCTGCAATGATGCCTATAGCAATGATGCAGTGCTGGCTGCAGTCTGTCTTTTACACAGGAACACATTTTGAGCGTAATTACACCGGAGACGTAGGCAGTGGGTAAACAGCCAGGCGGAGGTTTAAATATAGAAGCAATATAGACCTCAACTGGCGTAAAGGAAGAGAGCAGCTGCCTGTCCAGCTCCAGCTGGAGGAGGCTAGAAGTGTGTTTGAAGGAAACGAGGAATCCAAGTGGACCACAGTGGCATTGGGATAGAACAAGACAGGAAAAACATGTTTCAAGTTGGCTCAAGTTTGGAGGATGCTTCCAGCAAGTTCGAGCAGGAGCCAACTGGCTGCAGTAGTAACAAGATCATTCAGGGAGAGATGTTTGCTGTAGCGAACAGCTATAAGCATAACCATTAGGTTGTATATTCATGAGAAATGTGGGAAATATCTAACCTGTATCTGAATCGGCTGATAATTGCTTTTTTTTAAGTCATCGGCATCGGACCATGCTTAGATTTGCCCGATATTTTCAACTAATATTTTATGGTGGCTTTATTGTATTTACTGAAGCGCTCGTGGCAAGCATGCCCAAAGTCCGAGGTGGGATTTTATACAGCCTGCGCCTTCTGTCTTAAAATGTATGGCGTTATTTTGTGCCAAAATTCTGAGCACGCAAAAGCATGTTCACGAACAAAATCTCTTGTCGCTCAAATCTGCCTGCCTACGTGAATTTTTTTTAGTCTAACTAAATTGCATATTTTTGTCACTTAGTGAATGTGAGCTCGCACACGGCCTGCGTCCCGAGTCGCATTCTGCTGTACTTAATAGTATGGTAGGTAAGGCACACTTATCATACTTTTGTTTTTTCATCCTTGTTGGTTATATGCGGTAGTATTCACCTCAGTAAGGAGCCGGAGTTGTAGCTTAACGGTTCTCTACGCACTCGGTAGTGTACATGGCATCACACATGCCCTACATGACTTACACCACATAGGGCGAAGGGGGGCGTTTTCCTAAAATGTTAAAATGTGCACTACGCTTGAAATGCTCTGCCCTCGCTCGACTCTGCTTTCACGCTTGCTTGACTTGGTGCTGTGAAATGTCAGAACTATGGCGTTATAAATAGAATGGAGAAATCAGCATAAATTAATCGTTTTGCCTTAAATATGTGTGAGTAAAACAAACTACTACTGCTTTTAATCCTATGCAAAATTTATTTGTGACTGAAAAAAGTATGCAATAGTTTCATACCCTTTTAAGAAAGGTCAGGTGTACACTGTATTTGATGTTAAACCACATCTGTCATCACTCCACAGCTGATCTCAGACACACACTAAGACTCACACCAATCTCACATAAGCTGAAGCTGATTTGTGTGCTGACAGCTTCACACAAGAAAGAAGCGAGGTGGAGAACAAAGCAGTAGATTCTGTGTGGTAGTAGTAGTTTCAGTTGTCATGCATGTTATATGTAAAGCTGCTTTGTGACAACGTGTAATATAGAGATAAATCTGAATTGAATGTACAGTTTGGTAGTGTTGGTATAAGAGTTTCATTTCCACTCACAGTTGGATGCCACTGAAGAACGAGCCGAAAAGACCCATCATGCCCAGGAACTCAACGCGACTCAGGTTCTTAACGATGAACTCCTCACACACGTTAGAAATGCCGTACAACGTTGCGCCTGCCAGGACCAGCAGGTCCCCCAGCAGCTTATGGTCCCCTGTCAGCATAGGAAAGAAATATTAGGAGGATTCATGAGCAAATATGAATTATATTAATAATAGCAATAATAACTGATTGATTAAAATAAAGTTTAATATTTAAATATTTAAAAACAATTCTTGATGAAATTAAAATATATTTATAAAAATAAAAAAACTAAATGTAAAATAAATATAATTATAATCATGATTGTAATCATAATAAAGTGTTATTATTATTACTCATTAATTATTATTACTGTTGATATTGCTACTACTTTATTATTTGTTGTTTGGGCAGTGACAACACATGTTTTGTTGTAGTTGATGAATTGTATAATGACTATTAAAATGTTGAATGTTGGCATTAATTTTCAGAGTATTTGTGCAAATGAAGCGTAACCTTACATTTACAAATCCTATCTTACCATAGGCCGAGATCTTTCATTTCAGAGAATCAGATATGATCAGACAAATTTAAAGAGTCTGATATAAAATGCTCATGCTCAGTACTCCATTGCAAGTTTTCAGCAGACAGTCATTTCCATGCCTAAAACATGTGACTCGTGGGTGTCATCAGGCACTGGGTCTCTTCACTGATGAGCCTCTGTCAGACCTATAATGCAGCCATTTTTAGCGCCAGATTTTTTTAGGGTCTTTCTGTCTCCAATCCTGTCCTTCACTTTCTTTCCTGAAACGCCTAAAGTTCTGCTCAGTGGGACAGAATATTAACTTAAACAGTCAAGAGCATTCTCTATTTGTTGACCCTGGAAAAGTTCAGGATTTCCCTTAACGGCATGTTTGAGATCATTAACCTGCTGTAAGACTGGATCCGGTCAGATACTTTCTGTCTGCTCCAGCCTTGATTCTGCTGTCATTAGCAAGAACATCTATAGAAAAACAGCAATATATTTTTTCTTATTTTACTGTTGTCTCTTTTAGCATTTCTCTACTGTAATAGTGATTTTAGCATGTCTACGGTAAGTCATAAACCACGTTATACATCTGTTCAATTGAAGGAAATATCTTAACCAAATGGTAAGTTAATGCAAAAAGATCTCGAGGTGTTCTTGAGAAACAATGTAATTCCTATAAGGTTAAGCCAAATTGCGTGTTCTTTCTATGACTTAGCTGGTCAGTCTCTTTAATCCAAGTATCTCTTTAAATGTCATGATACAGTACTGAGAAACGTCAGTCAAGTGTGTCACTGAACAAATTCTTTTCATTCTGAGATACATTTCTCAGAAATACTGTGCCTTCTTTTAAGCAATCAGTCTTTTTTCACTGGCTTTTTTTTCATTGGCTTTTCATGGCTTAAATGTGTTAAAAGTAGTTTATGTTTACAGAACTGAACTTCATAGATCAAATTTTGTTTTTACTGGAGTAAATATCCGGCATCTTCACTAAAACAACCTTTCTGTAGAATCAAAGAACTGCAAAGCAAAGGGAATTTTTCTCTACATGGCTGCTGCACAACATTAACCACATTTGCTTTGCAAAACTGGAAATGATGAAAAAATTAAAAGTTTAAGAATATCATTTTATTAAAGCAAAAAGACTTTTGTGCATAAATAATTTTAGCACAGTATCCTTAGAACACAGACTCCACGTCTAGGCTGATGAATGCTTTCCATGGGACGGAGCCTTGGGGAGGATGTGTGAGATATTCTTAAGTACAGACGAGTCCTTTCCCTCATTCATTTTTAATAACAAGCAAAGATCTGATCTCTCCACAAGAATTCTGAGTGCTGAACTCTGCTCTAAGAGCCACAAGAGACTACTGCATATGACACACCATACCACACATAGGAGAACACAATGTGTGTGTGTGTATGTTCAAGATTCAATAATTGTCACATACATAGTTATACTAGTACATGTATAGAAATGTACAATCCTAAGACTACGCAAATCAAAAGATAATATTTAGAAATTAGAAGTTAATAGGTTACATTAAAGGATCTTATGATAAAGTGCAAAACTAAAAAGCAAGAATAAAGGATACACAAATATATAGATTAAATGTATGGTACCTCACAAAGACAGTACAATGTGACTGTATGTGTGTGTGTTCTGTGTGTCCGTGTTCAGCGTCTTACCCAGCCCCTGCTGTCGTCCTACCAGCACGTCCGCCCCCACCATGCACCCCATGCCCAGCAGGCAGACGCCCACGCCAACGAAGTGCACCACCTTATACCTCACCAGCAGGAAGAACCAGGACAGCAGTAGGACCACAGGGATCCCGAAACAGTCCAGCAGCTGGGGAGACGCCAACACAGCATGTTAGACACACTGCATGCATGTTCTTCCATTGACCAGCCAAGCAATAGTCACGTATCAAGAAGAGAGCAAAATGTAAACTCTAATTTACAGTTTCATTGCAAGAGACGCACTGAAAACTGCTGTCAGTTCAGATTGTTAGTCTAAAAAAGAAACATTTAGGACACTGAACACCTAATTAAGTTGTTCAGCATTATATAACTGTTAAAAGTTGGAAATTGTATATTTTTACCACTGCATTATTTTTTGTAAAGTACTATTTTTTCACACTATTGTATGGCTTTAGAGAGCTATTGGACTTAAATAAAGAAAACTTAAATAGTTAAAGATTTTAATATTACTTACTCTAATACATATTTAATGTTTTGCATCATATATTGGGAGGAAAGTGCACAAATATTACAGAATATGTACAGAATATTACAGTAAAAGTGCTGTATATACTGTATCATTTTTGAGGACTGCAGAACAGGTGGAGAGAGGGAGGAAATAAAGAAAAGAAAGACAGACTGAAAGGAAGGGAGGAATAGAAATAAGAAAGAAAGAATGAGAGAGAGAGAGAAAGTAAAGAAAGAAAAGAAAGAAACTTAAGAAAGAAAGAGACTAAAAGAAAGGAAGGAATAAATGCAAGAAAGAAAGAAAGAAAGAAAGAAAGAAATGAAGGAAGAAAGACAGACAGACAGACAGACAGACAGACAGACGGACTGAAGGAAAGGGAGGAATAAAAATAAGAAAGAAAAAATAATAGGCAAAAATACAATGAACGACAGAAAGAATGTGAGAGAGAGAAGCAGAAAAGAAAAGAGAAAGAAACAAATACAAAAAGACAGAAATTAAGAAAGAAAGACAGACTGAAAGGAAGGAATAAAAGTAAAAAAGAAAGGGAGGATGAAATGGCAAAAAGAATGAGAGAGAGAAAAGAAAGGAAATACAAAAATAAAGACAAAGAGAAAAAGTAGGAAAGAAAGACTGTGTGACGTACAGTTGGTGGTGTAGTGGTAGGGCAGTCGCCCCGTAATCAGAAGGTCACAGGTTCGAATCCAGGGCCAGTAAAGTTACCACTGAGGTACTAATGAGCAAGGTACCGTCCCCAAGCACTGCTCCCCGGGCGCTTGTTAGCTGCCCACTGCTCCTTCACGGAGGGGTTAAATGCAGAGGTCACATTTCATTGTGGTGCACTGTGTGCTGTGGTGTGTTCACAATGACAAAAATCACTGTACATTTTATGGCCTCATCATCTTTCCATTGTGGGAAGACGCTCCATCCACCTCCACCTCCACCTCTACCTCCATAGAGGAGTTCAGAACGGGGGTATGAACAAATAAATTAAGCTACACGACAGATAAATGTCCTGTTGCGCATTCTAGAATCCAGGAACGTTGAGCAAGTGAGACAGAACTGAAGTCGTTGTCCTCTCACGAACGTCCTCACCATTCTGACAGACAAGACAGTGTCTGAGAATTTATAACATTGAAAGTGAAGCACTATCCACTACCCATAATGCAGCATTTGCTGTTTGTCTACCATTAATAATAGTCAAAGTACCGCTAAAATCCTCAGTTTCAGGACTGCAAGTGAGGAAAGACAAATGTGAGTGAAAACAAAGTCAGCTAAAGTACGCAATTTACTGAGAACAGCACTGCTGTATTGCAGGTGGGTTTATTATTATCGTCAAAGGGCATCAGAGGAGAGAGTAAACAGCAGCATGCGCCGCCACTGACGAGAAAATAATCATTACCGCGCTTCAAGTGGCATTTTCGTTCCAGTCCCACAAATAATGGAAAATGAATGAAAATGGTACGATTACCGCTGGTGCGCAGAGGTCACGTAGGCAAAGGTGAGACAATTTAGTGGCTGGTCCAGTTCTCATCCACTCGACTTACTTACTCTCAAACTCCCGCCATTTCATGGCATATTGCCTCAAGATTTCGTGAGGATTTGGTGTCAAACCTTGTCAGATGTAAATGTATGTAATGGGGGCGCCCAGCAGCAGAGAGAATGTAGCAGATAGAGAGAGACAGGGAGGGAGAAACAGAGGGAGGTAGAGAGAGAATCACATCTGCATTCTAGACCTAATCCAAACTTCATGACCACACATAACAACTAATCATCTCTCCTTAATAGGGAAATCTTTTACCGCACGGCTCCTGCGCGTGGCTCCTTATGCCTGCATATTGATATTAATGTGCTGTTGTCTAACCCTTGTTCAAGTTTGTATCAAATTGGCGCAATATGCTGCTTTTATTTTCCTCCCAAACCTCGGAGAAATAGCACGTTCGGCGAGCATGGAAACTTCTTTCGAGGACAAAAAGGAACAAAAGTGTATGATTTACCCTGCAAGTAGGCGTGCACGCTGGCTCTACTGCCTCTGCCAGATAACTAGCGAACAGTCCAGAACCTCATCAAAAGCTCTGTCTTTGCTACCCTGACAAAATGGCCCGTTACTGACTAATCGAGAGCTGCAAATGCACCAGCTCTTTCACACCCTATCTGGCTTACCAGTTGTTTGTGATATCTGCGTTTATGACTGAGCCAGAAAGCAAATTTGTCACTTGGTTGCCAGTTCCAAAATGCACGTTATTTTTATTGCTGTGATATTATCAGGAGATCTGAAATTCTGCCCTGTCCAGCTAATGTAAATGTTGAAGAGAAACCAGTCAAGTCAAATTTTATTTGGCCCAAAATGCTGTACATACAAGGCAATAAAAGGCAACTTGGAGTGGAGACGTACAAACTATATAAAAACTGTTTGTAGCATTAGCACAATGGATGTTTTCTTGTTACAGTATATGAACTGATCTTGGTTTGACCATGTTTGTATTTTTTCTTTTTACAGTTTTTGCCTTGCCTTTTGATTTTTAGCTTTGTCTGAGATGGATCCTGCACATTTTACCACCTGCCTGTTTCCTTTTCATGACTGTTGAATTACCTTTGTTTGCCTCTTTGTGCTAGACTATGAGTCGGTTACAGCATCTTTGCCTTAATAAAAGGGTTAGCAGGTGAGTACACAAGTCTTTTGCTGATATAAAAGAAACACTTATCATTTAGATGTTTTAATGGATATATTTTTCTAATCCCTTAGCAGCATAAATCTAATCTTTTCCTTTTAGTACTTGCACAACAAAGTGGCTGTCAGCTTTACATTTCACTTTATATAGACAAGCAAATTTAACCATCAGCACTGCATTGTGCAGCTCATGAGTGTTACTAGTTTTAATGCTCCTAATGAGTCCTTTTTTGTTTCTTTGCAGGTGGTTGTGTAGTGGTTGGAGTGACTGAAAGTCTGTTTTGGTGACCGTAACATTTGGGGGTTTGAATCCTGGCAGAGCCAATTACCATCACTGGACCCCTAAGCAAGGTCCCTAACTCCAAGTTGCTCCGGGGAGGCTGTCGCTGTAATTAGGAAGTGTAGGTTACTCTGGATGATAGAGTCTGGTAAATGTTATGAACGTAACTGCTTGAATGTTAGCTGTTCCGGGTGTGTAAACAATGGATCAACGGCATGAGCATGTGGTATGACACAAGATTTGTCATATATATATTACAGCTGCACTTTCTGACTTTCACTAGGGCTAACAGACAGTAACTCAGTGACTAAGTGAAGGTGGACAGGCTGGAAGAGTCTCAGGATGGGATGGAGATTGTGGCCACGCTGTAATGGCGCTCCCCCCGTCAAAACTCTGTCCGTCAGCGCAGCACGGTGCCATCGTATTGTGAGTAAACTACATTCCTCATTATGGAAACAACTGCTTGGAGTCCAGAGTGGCTGTCAGCTCTCTGCTGCTTGTCTCTACAGGTCTGTAGGGCATTACCCGAGATCAGCATGAACCTACAACACTGACACAACTAGGTTTCACTGCTACATACACACACACACACACACACAATATCCACTCTGAAACACACACAAATATATTCCACAGTTCACTGACTTAATTCACACACATACAATATTCGTTAACATACAGTATACACATAATTTCCAAAACACACACACACACTGTCAGCCGTGTACAGTTTGTTACTGCACTACCTATGCATATTCTCTTTTATAGAAGGATCCATATTCATATTCATACATATTTATGCACACACACTCGGTTGATCCGACTAATCATACAAAAAAACGATGTGTAAATGACAGGCAGTTGGTGCAGCGCACCATTGATTTTAGCGTCTGAGGCCACTGCTCAGCACCACAGTGAGCTCTAATGGTCCCGTCTGTTCCACTGCAGAAACATCCCGAACAGACGGCCACATGCCATTAGTTTCATTCCTGGAGGACAGTGGACAGACCGTGCAACTGGAGACAAAGCTGTCGGACAGGCATAAAAAACACAGGAAACACCTGTGCGTGTGCATGTGTGTTACTGTATCTAACATTTATTACTGGATGCAGTAAATTAAGCTGAATGGCTGATTTACTTGGGCACACTTGCCTGATTAGTCCAGAACATGGTTTTCTCTGCAAGGTTGTTTTGTTTATAGGTGCTATCAAAAAGGAGCTTAATGGGTAGCACAACGGTTAGGGAGTTGGCCTCATGATCATAAGGTTGCCGGTTCAAATACTGGACCAGTAAAAGGCACCACTGAAGTACTCATGAGCAAGGTATCATCCCCAAGAACTGGTCCAAGGCGCTGCCAACAACCTGTCCACTGCTCTTTCATAGATGGGTCAAATGCTGAGGTCACATTTTGTTGTGGTGCACTGTGTGTTGTGCTGTGGTGTGTTCACAATGACAAATAATTACTCACTAAAAAGTGTGATTGTTGAAGTTAAAGTGTGAAGTTACAGCACCATTGCATCTGAAATAATCGGTAGTACTTGCAGATTGCAAAAGATATCACGCATCTGAGGTTTCTCTATGCTCAGGAAGAAAAACAATAAATAGAAAAGGGGCAGTAGGTAGCATAATGGTTAAGAAGTTGGCCCTGTGATCGGAGGGTCGCTGGTTCAAGTCCTGGAAAAGGAAACAATGAGGTACCGCGAGGTACTGCCCCCAAGCACTGCTCTCTCTCCTTCTATGAATGGAAATTAGTAACCAAAATGAACGCTATTCATACACACTGTCTGCACTTTTAAAACCCACAAAGAAAATCGACCTCACAATCTTCAGAGTCAGGTAGGAAGGAAGAATGAGTGGGGGAAAATCTATGTTTCTCTCAGTTTGGACTCTAATAATCATTAGGACCTCCTCTGGCCTGCAATCAGAAGCCGTTAGCAATGCTGTGAATAATGCTGCTTTGCCACTAACAACTTTTTAATGAAGATTACTGACAAGCACCATGAGCAAAAGCCATGCGACTTTTAATTACTAAACTCTTCTTGGACTCAATGCCACTGTCAGCTGGCCTGAAAATAAGTTCAGCCCACTTTTTGGGTCCACACATTCCTCTGGGGCAGTCGGTGGCGTAACGGTAGGGTGTTCACCCCGTGATCAGACGGTCAAAGGTTCAAATCCAGGACTGGAAATGTCACCACTGAGATGCTCATGAGCAAGGTACCATCCCCAAGCACTGCTCCCGGGGAGCTGCCCTTGTTAGCTGCCCACTGCTCCTTCACAGATGGGTCAAATGCAGAGGTCACATTTTGTTGTGGTGCACTGTGTGCTGTGCTGTGGTGTGTTCACAATGACAGTCACTCACTCACACTGGTTTTAGCTGGTCGTCATCTTGAGATCACTATTTACATTTACTGCGATTGGTTCAAGCTCTCAACCAAGGGCAAACTACATTAATGTTTTGTAGTTAACCACAGGAATCTGTTCTTTATACTTGTAAATCCAGACTTAAATCAGCAGCTGCTATTTAACTAAGATCCTGGCAGCTAAGTTATTCACCTTTTCAAACCACCTTAAACCATCACAATCCATAAAAACCCATTTTATGAGAAACAATCTGTTTAATTTATTTAGAATTCAAGCTGTTTTAAACCATTCTTCACTAATACAAGCAACTAGCAAGTGGTCATGATTATTCAGCTAGAAATATGTACTGTTTATTTCAGTAGAGGATTATGAAAGTCATTTTATTTCATCTCTTATTGTGACTTACATTATGGGGTTAGTGACGGTCAGAAACTCACCTGAACACTGGTCAGTGTGGTGTACTGGTAGGCTTTAATGACCAGGTAGTTAGCTTCAATATCGATGAGGCCCAGTATCATATACTTCCACCATCGTCTCTTCAGGATTGCCAGTAAATTCTCCTCTCCTGCAAAAAAGCAGAATTATCAAACAATAACATACGTGTCTTAAAAGAAAATACAGAACAGCAGAAAAATTTTCATTGTTAGATCGTTCCATTTTTAAAGGGGAACTTTGCCCATGTAGTATTGTTGTGTAAAGAAGTTAGAACACGCTTAAGACCCAAGTGCATCTAAACTGATGAAGCAAAACCTGAGATGCAGTGAAACCTGAAACCTTTGAGCCATATTAGGTTTCAGTCCCTTAAATTATGATTTCTACATAACTGGTAGACTACTAAGTAGCAGTCCACGCCTCAGAGCAGATGTCGATGTGAGCAAACTGTTGATGGGCTTCTTGCGCAGATCACACTAAATATTTTTTGGACATGGCCATTTGTTGCGTTTTTGCGAAAGGCTGATTAAGTTAGAATTTCTGAGAAAATTCACCATAACAGACAAATACAGATGTATAAAAGTACTGAAGTTCCACTTTAAGAAAACATTTATCTCAAAAAAGACACCTTTACACATTTTTGGATTATTTAACTTTACCCAAATAAACAATAATCACAGAACAATAGCTATTAGAAATAATAACAAAAATAGCTGTATCAAGTCATCACTATTTTACATTCTAGTCGTTGTTGAGCTTTTCTATCAAAGCAGCTTTTAAACTATTATCCACATTGAGCATCAGAGACTCTCCATCCATCTCTGCAGAGAAGCAAAGGCAGATATTTATTTGTTTTCAGAGCCGTGCTTCATCTTTGCTATGATTTAGCAGTTGCCGCTTAACACAAAAAGAACCGACTTGGCATGGACTAATCACAGGGGGTTTTATCGAGCATTATAATTGGCAAAAATCCTTTCAGAATAAGAGGGAAGAGAGGGAGGGCGAGAGGCCGTCTGGAGAGGGGCAGTAATTGTTCACTACAAAGACATCTGCCCAGGCCTTGGGTCCGGCACAGCCTGCATACAGCGCTGGCGTGGAGGTGAGATGAAATGTAATTAGCTCCTTCTTGCCTCTCAGGCATTACTGAGGCATGAGATTCAGTTTCAGCAGGACCACAGTCTTTATGTAGCCAGAAATTCAGCAACATCTCTGCCTGAATGATACAGCACAAACACAATCTATTCTAATCTTCCAAATATTTTGAATTATTAGTTCCCAAATGATCACAAATCTGTTTGTGTAAATTCATGTGACTTGGGTGAACTTGTTTTGTCTATAAAGTGTATTAAGCGTTATACCTAGACAATCCTTATGTCAATGTACATGAGGAGGAGATGTGACATGTTTTACTCTATTATTCCAGCACAGAAAATGGATCAACTTATATTTATGATTTTGTGCTATATTTTTACTATATTTGCTAAGACTTTTAGGATATTAGTTTGCATTTGCATCAGTGTGTGAGAACGCTACAAACAAGGACTGGAAAATATTAGTAAACATTAGTGTACTTTCAGCCAACAGCAAATGCAAATATTTCAATTATGCCTTTCACATTTTCACTGCAATGTCTGGTTGGGAAGCGTGGAACATAACATAATAATTTAACTTTTTAAGCAAAAAGCTGCACATAAAATGTGTTCTCTCACTAATAACCACTCATCTCAGTTGGGCAGTTGGTAGCACAAAAGTTAGGGAGTTGGCCCAGCGATTGGAAGGTTGCCGGTTCAAGTCCTGGAACAGTACTCATGAGTAGGGGACCGTCAGCCAAGCACTCCTCCCTGGCTGATGGAAAAATCTGTCCACTGATACTTTGCAGATGAGTCAAATGCAGAGGTCACATTTCATTGTGGTGTGCTATGCTGTAGTTTATTCACAATGACAAATAATCACACACTTAATTAACAATACCTGGGAGAAATATCTAACATTTTTAGATTTGGTTGCATTCAGCTTCAGTTTTAGGCTGTATTCAAGTGACTTTGTGTTCACTAACTTTGACACGTCCTAACTTCAACAGTTAAATTACATAGGTAATTTCCATTTGCAAAATTTTATTAGCTTCTCACTTCTGTCTGGTTCTGCATCTTTTTGCTTTATCACTCACTTAGCCTTAGCATGAGATTAGTGTTTTTCAGCCGGTTCCTAGTCAAATCTGGTGCTTCGGTTCCTTGTTTTTGTCATCATGTAAAAAAAATTCCAAACTGATTACTCAGAATTCTAAGCCAGTCCAGTCAATACTATAAACTTTATATGGTACCTAGCAGGGCCGAACTGGGACAAAAATTTGACCCTGGCATTTTGGTCCAGCATACACCACATACAATCGCATGCACCACCCACCTTTGTGCTTCCTTTTATATGTATACCAGCCTACTTCTGAAAACCACCAAAGCTAAATACTGAAATCACAGACATATTAAATACTTCCAAACTTGGCATTTATTAATACAGTAAAATTTTACACTCCACAGAGAAGAATCCTAAAACTAGTTGACAGCACCACTATCATAAGATGAAGGTCCTGCTGCTGCAAACATGGCAAACATGGTAAGGCAAATTTAGCAGCGTCTGCCTGAAGTTCCTGTGTTCTTTTCTGGCGTCATTTCTCTGTGCATCCTTAACGCTTCTTCTCCATCTTTTACTCACTTTTGCTACTGTTTGTTTGGTCAGACACACACTGCACTCAAGTACAGAAATCCTAAGGAGGAGGTATTTGAAAATGTGACTGGGCTGACCCAATGCCAATTAAAATAAAGAACTTATCGGCCGCTGATTTACTCTTTTCTTTTGCATTACACCGGCACCAAAAAGGGGGGTGTTTAAATATGGAATTGAGCCAGCCTGAGCCAATGGACCGCCAATCTACAGTCAAACAAATAAAAAAGAACGTATCGGCCAACAAAGCACATTCGTCCATCCGGCATATGCCCAGTCTGCACAATTACCGGTCCACTTCTGTTACCTAGCACAGCTTGAGTTCCATGTTTTAACATATTTCCTGTTTATTAAAATCAAAATCAGGGGGCTGCCACCTCACAGCGAGAAGATCCAGGGTTTGATCCCCGGGTCGGCCGTAGGACCTTTCTGTGTGGAGCTCAGAAAGCTCAGGAAAAATGCCATGCAAAATCTTGCCATACATAATTATGTAACCCTCTATTGTCTGGTCTGATCCTTTGGCAGGGGAGACAGCACTACTCTGGTCAATTTAATTGCATCTACTCCTTCCAAAGAACAACTCCTGAGCATGCAGATAATGATGAGAACCGTCACCCCACATGCAAATTTTAGAGTCTAAAGACGAGAGCTGAGAGACAGACACCGAATGTCAATCTGTCACTGACTATATTTGAATAACACCAGGCCTGACACCAGAAGAGAAAGAGACATTACTATGGAAATATAATTTTGGAGACTCATTACCTGTAGCCCAGGACTCATTAGGGCTGAAAACATGCTGACACCTTTGACAATGGCTCATCTAAACCATAAATTATTGACAGAAATTTTCATTGAAAGTTTTAACATTTAACATAAGCCTGTTTTTAAGTTTGAGTTGCTGTAGCTGTTGATTAGTCATGTCATTAATCATCTGACGTTTGATTTATTTTTGATTTATTTGATATATTTTTAGTAAACATGGCACGATACCACTTTTTAATGTGAGATTTCGACACCAACTTCGTAATTTTGGATATCTGCCGATACAATACAAATCTGATACGAATCTCTGAGACTTTTTTAAACAGAAAACAGAAAGTAATGCTTTAAAAATGTTTGAATACATGAATGAGATTATTCTGTTATGCTTAAGGAAATAGTCGACATAAATACTGTTTTCCTAACTAAAACAATGTAATAATTGCACAGCCACATGTATATGCTGAATTATTTATTATTAAATTAACATCAAAAATGATTCATTTAAACACAGTTCTGTAATTTTGTGACCGTCCCCAATCCTGCAGCGCTAAAACCATAAGGAATACAGAGATTGTGAGCGAGAGCTGGTGTTGTTAAGGAAATTAAACAGTATAATCGTGTGATTTGCTTTTGCTGTTGTAGTGTGTTGCTTGTTCTGCTCATTGTTCCTATAAATATGTAGGAATATAACAATAAACAATATAAACAATAAACCAGCTTTATGAATTTAGCATACGTGCATTTACAGATCAGCTCCATAGTTCGGCCCAATGCCATCGATACCCAGTCCAGCTATTTGAGTCGTTATCGGACCGATATCTGATCCACATATCGGATCGTTGCCATCTTTAATTTTTAGTAGACTGGATTAGTTCATTTAGTTCAAAATTCAATTAGATTATTAAGTTCAAATAGTTATTTGCAGCTCTATTTTTGGATTCTGACTATAACCTCTTCACCTTAAAATATTTCCTACATCACTTGATTTCAAAGTTCCTCAACCTTTATTTGTCGCCCTTCTGCCACAGCAGTATGACAGTGTGACTGCATGAGAGTCGAACCCTTTAAACAGCTGTACAATTGTCCTAATGCTGCTATATAAAGCTGCAGGCTTGCCTCCACCAATTTTTCAATCCAATTATCCCACCTCTCATTGGTGCGAACTTTAACAGTGTGTGTAATCAGACTGACTTACAGCCTCACACTGTGTGGAACGTGTTATTTGCACAAAATAGAGGAAATAAGACGTCAACAACACTTTCATCATGTGTCCACACTTTTCTCTTAGCAGCTGCAAAGACCACAGACCTTTAGAGAGTGAAGATTGAGCTGGAAAATGAGAGAGGTGATAGAGGAGTGTCTCAGGGCTGTGGAAATGTTAGGTAGAAATGATGGGCGAGAGCAAAAGAGAGAGAGAGAGAGAGAGAGAGAGAGAGAGAGAGAGAGAGAGAGATGGGTGAGGGTGGGTGGAAGATTGGAGAGGAAAAAAGTGAGGGAGAATGCAGGAGCAAGACAGTGGCAGACACGTTTTGAGAGATGTGCACATAGAGAGACAGAAAGAGAGGGGACGAGAAATTCAGACAGCAGGAGTGTCCCCATTTTAAGGCCACTAACACAGCTGGGCCATGTGGTGCAATGATGAAGAGGAGACTCTTCATCAGTCTGGCTCTAGTAGCCAATTCTGCTTCTTACTGATTCACTTGGCTATCATCTATGTTGGGTGCCTCATTGTGCCTAGAATACTAAAGGGACAGCCCTGCCTACCTGAATTTCCAGAGCATTCATCAACTCGGAATTGGATCTCTAATTCTGAATCCCAGACTTAAGACCACCAGATATCACCAGATAAACTGCAGGCTAAAAGATCATTAACGCCACAGGGGTAAACTTAGAAAAGCTTCACGACCTGCACAAGGAGCTGGAACTCCCAGGAGGAGGGAGAGTTTTAGGTTACAGTCTGTCTGACTCATCAGTCGGCATCTTTTCTTTCATCGAACATCCTCCATTTGTGGGAGAGCAGCTCAGTGTGTCAGGGCATCAGAGGCAGACAGATATTTCACCGCTCACTGTTCATCTCGCCTGAAAAAGAGGGCTTGTCTGGAAATCTGATCGCCTTAGAAAAGGGACACAACAGCCCACCATCCAAATAAGACCACACTTTCATCACAGCTCTGAACGATAATCTGGGTGTGAAGTGCAGCAGTGACAGTGTTATTGCTGAACATTATTTTGATTTACATTTATTAAAGCAAATGTACAGGAAAAGTCATTTCGTTAAGTATGACGACAAGTTAAATGCAGTTTTAGGGAACAGCAGTTGTGACTTCATCCGTACTGGTATCTTATCTGTGTTATAGTGTGAATTCAGAATTTAAGAAATGACTTGTATTACTCTTAAAGGTGGTAACATTGTGGATTCTGGGTTTAGTTGTAGAATTGTCTTGGTTGTAGAAATGGTTAAAGACCTCTAGTATTGGCTATAATCCACATAAAACAATGCTAGAATTTACTCCAACAATGCATATTCATATGAGAGACATTTACACTTACAGCATTTAGCAGACGCTCTTATCCACAGCGACTTACAACAGCGCTTTTAGTCTATGACTGTTCTTCGATCAGTAAAGCTATGTTCAAAATCAAGAATTGTCTGTAAAACCAAGTTACAGCCGACTAAGTTATATACTTTAACAAAAAACGTGTTAGGGAAGTTAGTGCACACACAGAAAAACATACGGTAGTACTTATATCATATAGATCATATAGAACCTGTTTCTATAGATAATTAATATAAAGGATTTCTATTAATGTCTATTTGTTAAAATGCCTTGAAAGCATAAGTAAAATATGCTTAATTTTACTAGTCATGACTGACTGATGTCATCTGCAATCAGGTCGTTAATATGGTTCCAAGTGCATATACCGAATACCAACGTACGTTTTCCCAATATGACGCCAAAAGAAGCAACAACAAGATGAGTTGTAGGTTATTTGAACATTTGGGGGAACATTTTTTCAGTCAGTATCCTACTCTAATTGTATCTCTTAATGTTTTCTTAAATTCCTTTCTTAAATTTAATTTCTTTGAATTTATTTGAATTTTGCCTCTAATGTTTTATATAACACATACATTTTATGATGTACAGCTTTCATTAGATTATTCAAACTCCAGTTAACTCCAATTACTGTTCAATATTTACCGTGCAGCTGCACTTGGCACTTTAAAAACATTGCACACTGCACTCATTGCACCATTTAAATCCACTGCACCTTATTGTATATGAGTCATAGTTTATTTTCTTTTTTATCTCTTTCCCTTTATTTCCTTATTTTTAAGTTATTTTAAGGTTCTACTGTATCTTGTTATTTTTTTATTTTATTTTTACATTTTTGCCTTAATTGCATGGTCAAAGAGCGGATCAGGATACATTTCACTGCATGTTGTACCTGTATAATTTGCATGTGACAAATAAAGAACCTTGAATCTTGAATTAGAAGCTAGAAGCTGATGCACAGTAATGATGTAAAGAGACGCCTGAGGAATCATACAAGAGAGAGAGTACAGTCAGTTCTAAATGTCTAGTTTCTAAATGCAGTTTTTAGCAGTTAACTTAATATTCTTTTCAGTCAAATAAAAGGGCATATTCCAGTCATTTGTTTCATCATTTGCTTTAAAATACTGTTAAAATCTGATCTTGCGTCATTCTCAGGCGCAGTTGGTGGCATAACGGTAGGGTGTTTGCCCCGTGATCATAAGGTCATCACGTGAGCTTCCCGTCACCTTCTAATCACCATCAAAGCCAGCAACACTAGGCAAAGAACGAGTTTGAATTATGTTGCTGTATGCTGGGTTTTTTGCAGTAGACATGTGCAAGCCAAGTCTCAGCATTTATATGACCTATGAATATATCTCAGAGAGATTATTTTTCGCAAAATGGAAAAGAATATGGTGATGCAGATCAACCCATGTGAACTAACGTGTGGAAAAGTGTTTCCGAACTTGCTATAAACATCTAAAAACAGCCGTAGCCTTCCTGCCGTCACCTTGGCGGTGTCAGTCAAAAATAAAGCAGCAACACTCCGGAGAGAGCATGAGACACTCCGCTTAAAAGCATTCGCTAGATGAAAAAGTAATAATACGATTACCCAGACTGCACACACACTTCTATTGCAGCAATTACAGAGGGCTGTACAGGGATGACTGAGAGACTCGGAGGGGGACGCAGGCCGCTCTGAGAGACCATTAGACACGTTCTCAAACCTCCCACAGCACCAAGGCTGTTGATCACTTCCTCAAAGGCCTAGGAGGTTCAAAAAGCATAGAAGCTAATTTTATAGTGCATTAGAGCACAATAAAAAACACAAGTACTATAATGAGCTGAAAAGAGTTTTCTAATATAATGACTGTTGAAGAGCCAAGTATGACCAAGTTCATCTGCAGCACGTTTACATGCCATTATAGGACTGGGCAATTAACCAAAAAATACAGAAGGCAATATTAATGGTACTCAGCAGACCCTCTTATCCAAAATGAGTTACATTTTCCTAATTACAGGGGCAGTCTTCCTGGTGTAACACTGGGTTAAGGGCCTTGTTCAGGGGCTCAATGGTGGTAGTTTTAGACCTCCACCATTCACACTGATTTATCAGTGGGACATAGACCCCAGATTATGAGTAGACTGTGCAGATATATGATACATTAGGCTTGTTTATGCGCTTGTTTTTAAATGGCGTAAGTCTGAATAAAACTACTCAGAGTGATTATTATAAAATAGTTTTTTTCCTTTGTTATTTTAGCATAAGTGATGTAACTCTGAAAAAGATGCATGTTGAAACAACGTAATCTGTGGTTTTACTGCATCTACATCCGGAGCGGGCATTTAGGGTAGTAGGGCATCATCTGATTGGTCAAATATATTGAAATGCAGAGCATAAATGCATAGCACATGCAAACATACCAGTTATTGCAGTTCAAGTAATCTTTTCAACATGTACGTATATCGTGCAAGTTGATATTGCGATGACAATATATCGCGCAGCTCTAGTTAAGAGTCTTGCTCAGGCACCAATCAGGGTAGTGCTGGAGATGGGATTCGAACCCACGACCTCCTGTTCTAGAAGTGAGTATCCTAACCACTAGACAGCTACCACCCAACAATAACTTCGAAATCGAATGTAGTACGTTAATATTGACAAGCTCTGGAAGAAGAGGCCAACAATATGCAATTGACGTAACCGCAAACAAATTTGTGAAAGTTGTGCTTCTTTCTAGTTGGCGTATGTAGCGTGATTATAAAACGAACAGTGCCATGAATGATTTGTTCAAAATTCACCATGAAAGAGAAGAAACTGGAAAGACTCAAGCCAATCTTTGTGTGGACATAGATTATTGATTAGCTGTCTGCACTAGTAACATCTGCACTCTTGTTCACAATAGATCTGTCTCTCCTGTCTTTCAGTACCTCAAAGCACCTGTCTCTGTCTGTGAGCAGAAAAATGGCAGGCCGCTACATTTAAAAAGCTATATGGGAAAGATATTTTCGTTTTTTTTCTGTAGTCTTTGAAAACTAGCTGCAATACAGAAGACAAAGACACTTTCTACACAAGGCGTCTGCAGAACTTAAAATAACATATTTTACATAAAAAGAGTTATGGCTGTTTTATATTGATGAAGCTGTCAAAACAAGCCACACCAAACAGAAATAGAATAAATCAAAACTTTTGTCCTGAATACTTTAGAGATTAGATGTTGTATTCTATAAGTTATTTTATGAAAGTGTCCACCACAACTTATAAAAGAAATACGTGATTTATACATCATTGTTACATACTTTTTCTGTGTTGGTCTATCTTCTCTATCTGACTTCTGTTCTCTCTCTCTCTCTCTCTCGGTCTCACACACATCCACACAAAAATAGTTTTCACACAATTTTCCCCAATCACATCCAATTCAGCAGGAGGCAGATGACTGCTGAAGGCCTGATGGAATTACTCCTGAGGAAGATCACACTTCCTTCAACCTGACACATGAACAGCATTAGGCCACATGGCAGCTTGTACTTCAAGTCAAGTTGAGTCCAAACCGTAAAACAAAGCTGAAAATACCATATGCTTACATTAGCGCTGTCTTGCGTCATGCGTCTTTGCCATCTCAAGGTGACTCGCTCTTTGGACGGAATTTTTAAAGATATATTCGAGGTCAGTGCTCATTCCGCATTCCTGTGCGATATCATGCCCACCAAATAATGAGTTTTTGTACGATGCAAAAAGATAAAGAGCTGGGGTTGTAAAGTGGGGGTAAAGTTACTAAACCTCGTCTGTCACTGCCGCACCAGCGTGGCAGAAAAACAAAACGGATATTCATCTCCAGTTTAATTTGCACTGATATTTGCAGTGTGAATTGTCCTGCTATTAAAAATGAATCTGGGCAAGAATACGTCAATACCAGGAATGAAAAAGGATTGATTAAGCATATTACGAGTACGAATCCAGTGGGAGGTCAACATTATTTGCCTCGGTTGGTATTTTCAAGGGAACAGAGAAGCAAATGACTGACTGCGGATCCTCTAACGCTGCTCTAGAGCAAATGTAATAAAGGTTTTGCCGCTCGCTGCATGTAGCGAGGTTAACCACAGCCACCCTGAAGAGGAAAACCGAGTCGGAGTACGGATCGATCGTGCTAAACTGAGCTCCATGTGTGAAGTGTGGGCGGACGCGAAACCTCTAACGGCTTCAGAGCTGCATCTCGTGCTATTTTTCCTCCGCGCATTTTTTTTATTGCACCGACTGTTTTAGGCTTTGCTGTGATTCGTCTGTGATTTCGCCTCTTTCCCGTTGGACGCGCTCCACCTGGCAAGCCGCGGCTCCACACCGACAGGCTGGCGAAGCAGAGAGTGCTGTGTTGGCTCTACACCCCGTTTGTTTTTCATTCCTCAAACAATAGGGTGGAAAAGCATATGCTGGTCAGTCATTGTCCGTGTGGAAAGTGGCAGCTTTGGCTCGGCTTGACTTTATCCCCTCACACTGCTCAGGAGCAGATGGGAAGAGGAGACATCACCCCACGTCTGTCACGCTAAATTTAGACATATAGGACGGATGTAGGCGAGGAGACCCCTCCAGGAAGGAGTGGTGTGTCTCACCAAGTTCAAGAGGCAGTACCCAGTCATATTATGATGACAGTAATATGAGTTATTTTTGACAGCAAAATAGCAAAAATATAGACCACCATGTGTGGTTTATTTCTCCTGAATATCATAATAACTTCATAAGATGATATGGTGATGTGCATTTTAAAGGGAAATGTATACAGCAATGTGGAATAATACATATATATATATGGAATATCACCCATATATCATATCAGATCCAAAGACTTTCAACATTCTTTCAATTTTTTATTCAGAGTAATGCAATGAAGCAATAACTTCCAGCTCTTTTTTCTGAAATATACAGAGGAAAAGAAAGATGAAAGAAAAGGTGAAACTGATGAAAGACTTGTGCATTCGCCTGACCTTTACCCTCACAGAGCTGATTTAAGATGAAAAAGACAGCAAGCTCAAGGCTGAACTGCCGACTAGTCGAGGTCATTTTTGCTCACGTCTCAAGCTGTGATGGAGTGCACATTCAGGACAATAATTCCCAGCCTCAAAGTGGAATGAAACCCTGCAAGTCATTTCTTGAGATGTTTAGTAGCGCATACGTCTTGCCTGTGACTGAAGGCAATAAATGAATGTGTTATTTAAACATTTGACACGAAATGGCAGTTTGATGTTTTATTCAGCTTTTTTCAGCAGGTACTGAAAGTTACGAGCAGACAAAACGTCACAAGACACCAGATAGATGTGTACATTTGGTAAGTGTGGCAGTTTGTGTTTAAGATGTCACTTGAATGAAGGTGTGAAGTTGGAGCTCTTCTTTCGTCTCTCTTTCCTTGTCATTCTCCCTCATATCCTTGCACTCCACACCCAGTTTAAAGCAGCAACAAGAGAACACTTATGCTGAGGGACAAGCTTCACTTAAATGTGGGGGTTTCATTGTTTGGTTAATGTGATATTTTATTACAAAGAGGTTTTGACTTTTTCTGTCTGTTCTGTTTAATTATGTCTGACATTGGCCATATATAATTAGGGGTCCAAGCACAACGTGCTCATGGACCCCTCTTGTAACTGTTCAGTTTCTTTATTATTATTATTATTATTATTATTATTATTTATCACCCTACAAAATGGATTGTGGAACTTGAACCGTAAGTCGCAGAAAGTTGAAATTTTCTGAAATGGTATATATCTCGCAATAGGTCAAAAATCATAGTGATTAGCTGATAATTGGCACTATAGTAAAGGAAAACACATTTTGATTTCTAGGGGGCACTAAAATGGTACATACATTTAGGTGATGTCATAACAGAGCTTTTATAATTACGGGCGCAAAAACGCTATGTAAATCTATGTGATGTCATAAAAGAGCTTTTATAATTTACATAAAGCTATAGCAAACCACCCAGTTCTCATAAGAACACTGTTAGAGGTTAGTTTCTTTATAAACACAACTTACTGAAGCTGTCATAACAAAAAAAACAAGCTTCATTACCAAGCCACATGTTTCTGCTCACATCTTTAATTTTTTTTCCTTTGTCATTTCTTTTTTTTTGATACTATGTCCGTTCTAACTCTTTATATCTTGATAAGATTCATTTAGTTATGTGGTTTTACGTTTGTCATTTCACTTTATTGTTCTACCCACACACACACACATTGCTGATGATCAGCACTGACCTTTTTGCGTGCTTGGACCCCTCTAGTTGCCGCATGTGGCTATATTTACTAATTATTATTTGAGGAATTTGTCTATTACTATAATATTCTTTTAAATGCCATCAATGTAAAGGTAAATTAGTTTTAAGTGAAACTCAAAAGACAGCATATTTGTTATGATGTATGACATAATATTCCTTAGTTGGTCGTGGTTTATGTCTTACTCCAATGAATATGATGTACACATACACAAAATAGGTTGGTCTCTCTAGCATGCTTTACCTCTGAGATTTCCAAGCAGATTTGTCAAGTGATTAAAGCTTTCTTGGCTTTAATTAAAAGGCAAACAGTGTGGATCTAACATCTCTCCTGATCAGTGGAGCACAGTGTTCCTTAATTGACGTAATATAAGTCTACTCTAATAACGGCAAGCGGGCCAGAATGCTTTTCTCTAGAAACGTCGCTATCAGCCGCCGGCATTCGCCCACTGTAATTAATAACTGGCCAGTCGCATTAATATGGAGAGCCACGTCTTCTCTCTTCCTGTGATAACTGATGCACTTCTGAGAGGGGAGTACTGGAGCGGAGCCAGTCCACCCTTCCTCGTCTCCCCACTGACCCCAATTCTGCAGCGCCACGCTTTAAAATCGAATTTGAGCAGGGCGCACGGGGTCAGGCAGGCTCGTGAGGCGTGGAGCGGATGAGGGGGGAGAAAAGGGATACAGCTCGCTGCTGAGACCGGAGCAGAAGTCTCTCTGTGCCGAGCGCTAGTCGCTGGCACGTTGCTCACCTCTGCCTGATGTGGAAGCTTTAGAGAGGACTCTACAGCAAGGTTTCAGGATGGAGGGCAAACACCTGCTTCTGCCTCGGAATGGAACAGATGCTTGCTGAATATTAGTACTGCATTTGACTGCGTCTACCTGTGCACGTGACAATATATCGTTTAGAAATAAACTGTGGTGTAAAAACTATGAATGTGCAAAATTATTATTAGTATTCATAATATCTTTGCTGTAATATTTTTCTGTAGAAAACTGTTACTTGTCCAGATTGTTTGCAATTAAACAAAGAGAATGTAACAAACTGGAAACATTGTGGTTTGAACATGCTGACAGTTAAAGAGGTAATAAAAAAAAAATTAAATTAGCTTTATTTTTATTTACCTCTTAAAATTAACTTGGTGCCATAAAATTGGTCCAGTATATATTACGACACTTGGTTATTATGAGTTTGTATTTAAGTTAAGGGATATTTACATTAAAGACCCAGTAATGTGGAAACCATCCTTGGTTTAGTAACAAGTGAAATGTGTCAGAAAACTGGGTCTGAATTCAGTTTTACGACCTTGTGGAGTTATGCAGTTTAACAGCTTTTCACAGCAGGTCTAAGTAGTGTGGGACTAAAACGCAGCCTGCCGACGTAGAGCGGTTACGTTTAGCATAGCCCTGCCCACCTGCATAGCGTCAGTAGTCTACCTGCTAATCTGGGCAAGTTCACTAAGAGAGTCTGCCATATGCTAAGTCTGAAGCAGTTCCTAATATCGTCATTACCTCACCGCCGACGGCTGCTGTTGAACCACCAAGTGTAAGTTTACCTATTTTGTCTCAAACGGTAAAAGATGACATGTACATGTTTAACCTGTTGTAAAGAATTCCAAATAATTAGCGAATGCATGAGAAGCATGAGAATGCAGCTAATGCGTATGAGCTAGCTCCGATGTGAATGATAGCGGTGGCGTAATGCATGGTAAAACGTAAGTTAGCAAACTATCTGCTCTAATTTATCAAATCTCTCGTTTTTTCAGCATTCCTCTGTCATTTTAGCCTCCCCCCAACCCCCACCCCCCACTGTCCTCCTGCTTAAATATTTCCCCCCAATTATCCCGTGTTGTATTCCGTATTACACCAGAGTGTGCTCACTGTCCTGTCACTGTCTTCATCCCTTCCGGTGAAATGTATATTGCAAAGGCACAACAAGGAAAAATGTTACATAGTTTTACTTGCACCACTTTAAAGTGATCTTTTTTTAACAGAGCATGTGCCTGCATGTGTTTAACAGTTGACGGGCAGGGGCTCCGTAGTAGTGTATGGTGCTTCAGCGCTTTGAGCCGATAGGCCTACAGCATAGTATAGAAAGTACCGCCTGTATTTTCACCACTTTGAAACTTAATTTGACCTATTCAGCAATGTCCATATACGCTCAAAATTGACGAGGTGATTAGCGACAATCTTTCTTTGTTATGAGGAACTTAGAGCCGATATTATTTTGACCTTACTGGGTCTTGAAAAACAATTGTAGAATTTTTGGATAGCCCCATTTTCTTCACTTTAAAAAAAGAATATCATTAGAATCGTGAATCCAACGTTGTAAATTAAATCATGACTTGGGCGAGCCTCAGTGTCTACTGAGGCGTCATCAATGTTCTTTAGTCACTGGTGTAAAACAAAAGGAATAAAGCAATTTGCCAGCGTCCACTTGGACACGCAGTCCTGACGGCTTGCCTGTTCTGAAATAATGAGTATGTTCTGCCTGGTCAAACTGAAGGTTTGGAGGCTACAAAACAACAGTCAGCTCTAATTAAAATTATAGGGCTGGCTACCCTAATTTATGCCAAACAAGCAAAAAGAAAGCAGAATTTGGGATAGAATTGATCACTAAATAATATGATTTTTTAAACTAAATTTGTTATGCAAATCATGAGACTCCCAAAGTCAGACTTTATATGCACACCAAAGAAGAGGAGTGTTAAAAATCATTCTAGTATCATCTGTCAGCATTACATAGTCTTACCTCAGACGCTGAGATATTATCACCAAATCCCTGAATTATTCATTGACATCTAATTAATAGAGTTACGTCAAAGCATCTCTATAACCCACTTTGGCTACACAATGATCCTTTTGCATTGATATAAGCAGCTTAACCAGAATAAAATTAAGAAATAGCTTATGTCTCAAATAACCATCCATCCGTGACTTGTTTCTGCATATCTTAACAGAGGCTGTCAGGAAAATATTATTTATGTTCATATCGAATAAAAGAACTCGGCATTACATTACAGTTCTATTTCACACATTCTCCTCATCGTTGACATGATATGGGAGTTCTTCACGTCGTTTACAGCCTACAGACAGGGACCATGTAATTTTTCCCTGAGGGCTGTCCTTTTGAGGTACGTCAGTAAAATATGTACGTTCAAAAATTCAAAAAAGAACTATGTGGACAAATTCTGGATAACATTTAGAGGAGAAAGTGGGAGTGATGACATG
This sequence comes from Distichodus sexfasciatus, assembly GCA_032718565.1. NCBI lineage: Eukaryota > Metazoa > Chordata > Actinopteri > Characiformes > Distichodontidae > Distichodus > Distichodus sexfasciatus. The sequence continues at coordinate 235,025 of JAVGVS010000126.1, forward strand.
ACCTGTACCAACACCTGACCTTTAACCTACAAGGGAATGAAATTTAAAGAAAGGTCAGGCCTGACACAGCCATCTAATGGAGGTCATTTGTGGTCACTTCAACAGAAGTTGGAGTGATCTTAAAGGGAAACAAGAACTCGCCAGATCGTATTGTGCAGTAATCACTATAAATGTGGATATTTTATTTACTTAATAAGTAATACATACATTTTGTATATTACAGAGGCATTTATTTTGGTCTACATTTCAGCTTTATTAAGTGAAAAATTGGTAAATTGCATAATTGCAGTGTACAAGGAAGTTGGAAGCAAATAACTTTTCAAATAACTGTAGGTCAGGAGTACAAATTATTCCCATATTATGTAGCTACTGCATTTCCAAAATGCAGTAGTTCAAACCTGTTCAATGTGTGTTGGAATTAACAACTATCTACATATTCTGTCTTTGCAGAACATGAATCAGTTATTAGTTGCGTATCTATCTTTTTGACTTAAAAAATTAGTTGCGTATCTTTTTGATCTTAATAAAAATGCATATGACTGTTGAATTTGGAACATCAGAACACCCCAGTCCTTCTTTCTTGAGGAAGCAGTTTCTTCAAGGCAGCGTACCCTTGATCATCCTCTTCCTCATCACTAATTCCTGTTTCTAAGAGCCTTTAACAGACTCAAGGAGCCATCATCGGAGGAAGGTTTTGGACATTTATAGCCACATGAATCAGTAATGAGGGTAATAGCATCTCAGAGCGGGAGCCACTATTATAGCCTTCTCAATCATTAGTTACAGCTCACATTTTACTTTTTGCTATGAGTGCTTGACAGTCCCGATGAAAGTTTGCTTACTACTGCCTCAGCGCTTGAACGGGAGAAGCAAAGCCTAATACAAGCTGCTGGACGGCAGGCGATCCTCTCTTGCTGTTCTGGAGCAGCTTCCATGGCGTGACTGACAGATTTATGGATGAGAACTCAGTGAGCGTCTCTGCAAAGGTCACGCGCAAAGGCGTCAGCATGAGAAACGGGCCATTAGCTCTAACTTAAGCCTCAAACTTTTCAAAAAAGCTGATATGCTTTATTACAGGATCGAAACAGAAATGTAAAGGCTCTAACTTGTGTTTCACACTTTCAATGCATAACACCTAGATCTTGCTTGTGACAAAGAATAAGGGTATGTGGTATTTTCTCTTTCTCATTTTTGTCTCCTATTGACAATAAACAGCAAATAAAAAAATATGATGATTACATTTACAGCATTTATCAGACAATCCTTTCCTGAGCAACTTCATTCCCTACTCACAGAGACAGGCTCTCTGGAGCAAACTGGGGTTAGGGGCCTTGCTCAGGGGACCAACTATGGCAGCACATTCTTTCTCTTTTTTTTTGCTACCATGGGATACAATCTTCCAGTCATTAGGACACAGTTTCAATTACTCTAACCACTGTGTTACCACTATTCCTAGAATACCGGTGTGTGCATTCGGAACGTGGAGCAGTTTTGGTGTAAGACGTCACTCGTATGAAGGTTTAATGTTGGAGTGTTTCCTTCATCTCTCTATCCCAGTCCTTCCTTCTTGTAACCTCTACAATCCACACCTAGTTTAAAGCATTTTGTTCTAAGTCAAAGTCAAAGTAAACTTTATTGTCATCTCTGCTATATGCTGTACAAGTATAGAGAGAGACGAGACGACGTGGCTTCAGTTTTAACAGTACAAAGAACAAATAAAGGACATAGAATAAACAATATATCAATAGAATATACAATATACACTTTAAACTAGAAGTAGAAAAAGAGACAATTAGGTTACATGCGGTGTTCAGCCCACAATTATGGTCCTGGAGTGGACTTTTTGCATTGAATGTACATAAGATCTGCAACAGTTTCAATATGAAAATTCTAAACTGATAATCTATTAAATAATAACAGTATCTTTTATAAACAGCAGTAACGAGGATAAACTACAATCTATGTACAATGTTCAACAGTTGTGCAACTGAGCTTTAATTTTCATGCTCTTGTAAACAGGACCGAAAGCATCACTCATCTGCATTGTGTCTTGGCAATTTTTGTAATTTTCTCCTAATTTTTTGCAAACCAAATTGCCTTGCTTACCTTGCCTTACAGCGAGGGTGGTGGTGTAGACCAAGAACAACAGAATGTAGTTGAGAAAGCACTGGAACACAGGAGTGTTGGCATGGTAGTCGGTAGCCAGGTACTTGCTGGTCAGTCCGATGCCGCAGATGAGCAGTGACAAGACCTGACCCAGTGCCAACGAGAGGAGGAGCTCTCTGTGGAGCAGAGGAAACGTGAAAATTCATTACAGCAAACCAATAACACACATAACACTACCGCGTCTGCAACCGCAACGTCTACTCGCTTCTGATCCTTCTCTGGGGTCTTTAAAGAGCCAGTTCACTCAGACACCAAAAGAAATCTAATAACTTACAATATTAGATTTCCACAAAAGTCTATATTAGATTTCAGTCATTGCTGCCCTCATTTTAGCAACTTTGAACTGAGTGTTTGTTTAATAGAGCAGTTGGTAATTTTGTGACCCTGTAATAATTATTCTGTAAAAACATATTTTAAATAATTTTGCTCATTAATTTCTTTAGGCTTTCGCTATTCAGTAATTCTTAAGATAGGTGGATCTCCAAACAGGGCTAATAAGAGAATTATATACTTCAGAAGCTTGAATATTTGTATCTACACTTGCAATAAACATCTAAGTCTAATCACACTGTCTTATTGTGCACTACAAGACAGTTAAAAAATTGCATTTAGATTGAAACCAATTTGCTTTTCCGATCCTAATGAGGCAAATATGTTTTGATCATGTGACCAGCTCCTCATGCAGTTTGCTATAAAAGATTATATACTTATATAACAATGTATTTACCTAGAACTAAGCATGTCAGTATTGATTCAGTGAAAGATTATTACTGACTTTTCCTTTAAATTCATTTTACTGCAGGCAAATAAATCCAATTATTAAATGAAGCAGACACATTTTAAATGTCACTCTTATGCCAGGGAGTAACCATTGTTTCAGCACTGCAAATTACTTTTACGTTTACATTTATGACATCTGAAATGGGCTTCTCCTCAGTGATGCACATTAGCAGTAAGGCTGGGCGATATTTACAGCAGTTGGTAGCATAACGGTTAGGGAGTACACCCCATAATCGGAAGGTTGCCGGTTCGAATCCGGGACTGGTAAAGGTAGCACTGAAGTAGATTTCCACAAAAGTCTATATTAGATTTCAGTCATTGCTGCCCTCATTTTAGCAACTTTGAACTGAGTGTTTGTTTAATAGAGCAGTTAGTAATTTTGTGACCCTGTAATAATTATTCTGTAAAAACATCTTTTAAATAATTTTGCTCATTCGTGAGATTAATTTCTTTAGGCTTTAGCTATTCAGTAATTCTTAAGATAGATGGATCTCCAAACAGGGCTAATAAGAGAATCATGAGTACTCATGAGCAAGGTACTGTCCCCAAGCACAGCTGCCCATGTCAGCTCCTTCACGGATGGGTCAAATGCAGAGGTCACATTTCATTTTGGTACACTGTGTGCTGTGCTGTGCTGTGTTTGGTTCAAAATGACAAATAATCGCTTAAAAATAACCATAAGTTCATATCACAATTAATTTAACATTTAGCATGATTACAGTTAAAGAGTGATTATTTCATTATGGGGCTTTTTGGTTTTGGTTTGCCCTTATAGTTCATTGACAAGGTTTGTACTGTAAATTTAAGGTGGGATATTTCTTGTAAAGAGTGCATTTATTAGTACATGAACACATACTGCGGAAAGTAGTAACGAGACTGCTTTATCAAGTTTTAACATAAATGTTAAACTAATCAAAATAATTGTCATGGGCAAGATTATGTCAATTAGACTGATTAATTGCTTAGCCCTAATGAGCAATATCACAAAAACTGAGAATGAACATTCTACCATGTGAGTGATGGTTGCTGATCACTCTTGTAACCCCTCTAGTGTGAGATCACACATCTCTGTCTAACACAGCTTCCAGCAAACCTGCCTCTCTTGAGCTGTCAGCTAAAGCACTTCCTGGTAGTGTTATATTTTTGTCGGTGTGAATAAACACTCACCCGCCACCATTGTGATAAGCAGCCTGATTTCCTGTCTTATATATAACAGGTGGCCATGGAGAGATTGCAATTGCTGTGGCCGGCCTCTAAACCACTGTTGGTTATTGGTAGGGGATGCTGGGATGTTGTAGATTGACCAATGCAGCCCTGTGTATGTGTGTATGTGTGTGTGTGTGTGTGAATGTTTATGTGTGCATTACTGTGTGTGTCAGTGTGTGTGAATGTGAGCAATAAAAGATGCTTGATGGAGCAAGGATGAGGAATACTCCCCACTAGGGAATATTCCCCATCTCACCCCAAACACACATAGATGCACTATTAAAACTTGTAACACTGCACTGATGCCTGCTCTAACACACACACAGTCTTGCTGCAGTGTCAAATGTAATTTTGTAGTCACTTCTATCACACTGTAGATGTTTTATCTGTGATATACTTTATTAATCCACAACAAATACTAGCTTATCATTCAGTTAAGTAAGTAGCCTATTATTCATACATTTGAGTAATATCCTGAAGATTGCGTTCAGAAAAATAATCTCCACATTTAAAAAAATCATCTTAAATGGCTGACTCTGGAACAACACATAGTTGGTGCTAGCCAATGAAGGTTTAGTCAGGCCTTTGCCTGAGGCATCTGTCCACTCCAGCAGCAATTACCACATACACATTGACAGTTCAAGCATTTCAGAAAAACATTCCTTATTTACAACATGAAACATAAAACAACTCTGCATGTGGCTGCTGGACACAGAAATGTATGCATATCGCAAGCATTGAGATTGAAGGACACGATGAAGGTCTTTGATATCAGTTCTCCTCTGATAGGGGGAATTGCCTGCAGCTCCAGCCTACTTTCCCTCAGGCCACTACAGACATGTTTCCACCAGTTTCATACAGATAAGTTTAATTACTGGCCTTTACTGCCACTGCAGCTGTATGAAAGCAAATTAAGGGTGAGAGTAATGAGCTCAATTGCTAGAATCACATGAAAAGTATCATGTGCTATAGAACAGTCTAAATATGGTCTGAATGTGTGAGTCCTTGCAAGAAGGACAGATCGGATGGAGGGTAAGGTATATATCGGTCACATTGAGTCTCTATCTCTAATGCTAATAAAGAATATCACAACACAGACAGCGGTAAAATAAAAATTCACAGAGTCATGGGTCTAAAAATAGTTGTGTTAATATTTTAGGAAGGCCCTCAACAGCTTACGAAACAGCCATGCAATGAGTTCATTGTGAAATGCATTGAGTAATTAATTTCTAAAAAAGAAATGAATATTTTAAGCTCAACCTCAAGCTCATGATCATTACAGCTGACATCCTTTAGCACAGGACATACATTTTTTAAAGAGCCTTTCATCTTGTGCCAATATTGTCACGTGAGACCTGCATCAAAATCCCTAAAATGAATGGCACTAATGGATCAGAGAGGATATAAAGTGTCCTCTTTATGATTCCTGACATGGTGTCTTTTATTATACTCCCAAAGGTAATGTTATTACACTTATTGCATCTTACGGTTGAAAAAGTATCCACAGTTGGTAGCGTAACAGTTAGGCTCGTTCGCCCCATGATCGGAAGGTCGCTGGTTCGAATCTTGGACCGGTAAAGGTACCACTAAAGTACTCATGAGCAAGGTACCTTCCCCAAGCTCTGCTCCCCAGGCCCTGCCCATTTCAGCTGCCCACTGCTCCTTGAGGGATGGGTCAAATGCAGAAGTCACATTTTATTGTGGTGCACTTTGTGCTGTGTTGTATTCACGATGACAATCACTGTGACAACGTGAAAGGTGTGAACCTTCACTGATCTCACAATTTAATTCGATTACGATTATGAGGTTAATGATTCCTTTCGTTTCAGTAGCTCGATGCATCCCAATGCATCCCATCAATTTTTCTAAGTTACTTCACACTGCACACAGATTGGGCATGGTTCGCAGATCGGGCAGCCATAGCTACTATTTTAGTTACTATGAGTACTGTCAGTATTTGTTTCTATTACTTTTTATATATTTGCATTAACTTCATTAATTAAGTTAATAAATAAAATGAAATAGCTTTTTAGTACTTAATGTGGATTGCATGACACAGACCACCAGGGGGCAGTGCACCACTGGTTGAAAATGAAAGTGAGTGATTGTCGTTGTGAACACACCACAGCACACCACACAGTACACCTCAACAAAATGTGTCCTCTGCATTTGACCAATGAAAGAGCAGTGGGCAGCAATGCTTGGGGACGGTACCTTACTCATGAGTACCTCACTGGTAACTTTACCGGTCCTGGATTCAAACCTTTTTTATTCACGGGGTGAACGCCCAACCTCGATTATCGTCCATGTCTGCATCGCAATGCATCAATTCTTTGGTTAATTACAACACTCCTCGACAAAGGCTGTTGGATAGCAACGCATTTTTCTGTGATTCAAGATTCAAGATTCAAGATTCTTTATTTGTCACGTGCAAGTTATACAGGTACAACAAGCAGTGAAATGTATCCTGATCCGCTCTTTTAACTGTGCAATAGACAAGGACGATAGAGACGCAATACAAACTTACAAACATAAATACTAACTTAAATACGGAGGCTGGGGTAACAGGACAAAAATAAAACTATATATTATACAATAAGGAACATAAAGTTAAATGTGCAAACCTGAGAATGTAAAAATTGTAAATGTGCTAGGGCAGGACAGGTGCAAAGAGATGATTTTTTTTAAAGTGCCAAGTGCAGCTGCAGCATTGTACATAGCAGAGTAGAGCATGTGACAATGAAGTGGCAACCAGTATAAGTTATCGTAACAATAAGAGGTATGTATTAGCAGCATATAATAACATGGATACATGTGATATTTTTCAAATGGTTAAAATACTTGAGCTCATTACTCTCACCTCTTTTTGATTTGTGTCCAACTCTTATCTTGTTTGCATATTGGCAGCAGAGGTTTGTAGTTAAGCACATCTGGGTTAAACTGGTGGAAATGTGTCCTTAGTGGCCTGGGAGAGGTTGGAGCTGCAGGCCATTCCTCCTATCAAAGGACAACTAATACAATGAACCTGCCCTTCGCTCTCAGTAGACAGATTAATCTCAAATAGTGATGTGCATAAATATCAGAATTCAGTGTTACTGTAAGATCTCAGCCCAGACCAAGGGAGGACTCCACCTCATCAGAAAGGCCATCTGACCAGGACTCCAGTTCCAGACCTTCACAATTAGCCCAGACTACCAGATCAGCGTCACCAGAATTTTAACCAATCACATCCACATCATCTGTATTTAAGGACTTTCATTTGCAACCATTCCCTGCAAAGTATTGTGATATCTAGTGCAACTTACCGAGCGTTCTTTGGGTTTGCCTGCCTCTGTTTTGACCCTTGCTTCCTGTTTTTGGATTACCCCTATGCTTCTGGCCATTTGGATTTGTTTGCTTCATGGACTGTGTTTTTGGTTCTGACCTCTGCTTGAATAAACTCTCGGTTTTTCGTCAATCTACCCCTGTGCCCGCGACCTGGTTCTGTCGACTCTGCAGTTGGGTTGCCGGTTGTTACAGTTGCTTTATGTTTCATAACCTAAAACAGGTGCTTCTTTCAGTGCCGTTTGAAAAAACATTTTGATTAATAAATATTCAGAGGCGTAATGCGTACCCTTGTTCGGTTCGTGGCTGACATTAATGTATATATAAAGCATTTATTATACTGAGGTAGCCCCATGTTTTTCCCCCACAGCGGCCTGCATTAGTCTGTGACGATTAAATATTGCAACAGCCTGCATATCTGAGACTTCCTCTGTGTGTTGGAAACATCTAAACCTGAACACACAATCTTATTGTGAGCTACAAGAGAGTTAAAAAATTTGCATTTAGATAGAAACCAATTTGCTTTTCCTCTGAAGCAATTATATTTAGGATGAAATATGAACGCATTTTGTCTTTCTGCATCTGACACATTGGCTTTACCTGGGCAAAGGTTTAAATGAATTTGGATTATAGCTACTGTAAAGTCTCCTTTCTATTACAGGAGCAAAAATGAGTGAGGGGAAGATCCTAGAATAGATGTTGTATACTGAGGAAAATCCTGCCAGCCACATATAATCCTCCTCCTTTTCCTCCCAAAGTATGAGCAAACCATTCAGATTGGAGAACTTTATACATACCGGTCATTTTATTAGCAACTCCAATCAATGATACACTTAGACATCATTAAACAGTTTATGACTACTGAATTATTAGTGGATGGTCAAATTTTTTGATCTTAGCCTGACAGTGATACCATAAGCCTATAAGCCACCAAAAGGTAGTTCCTCGATCATCAAACATGGCTAATCTAATGAGTTACAAACAACATATTACAAGTAAAATGTTTTGCTATTTTACTCACAATTTAAACCAATGCCATGTAATTTAATGAATGTGAGTGATTATTTGTCACTGTGAACACACCACACCACAGCACACAGTGCACGACAACAAGCGGCCAATGCATTTGACCCATCCTTGAAGGAGCAGTGGGCAGCTCACTGGCAGTGCCTGGGGAGCAGTGCTTGCTCATGAGTACCCCAGTGGTACCTTTACTGGTCCAGGATTCAAACTAGCAACCTTTCAGTCACAGGGCGAGCACTCTAACCGTTACGCTACCAACTGCCCCTTATATACAAATAAATCCATTAAAGTCAATCTGCATATGACATGATTTCTGCTTTCATGGTTTTAACAAAGAAGATTTCAGATTGTGCACTACAAGACAGGGAAGCCTGAGAGGATATATTTTGAATATGAGGACCGCAGAAAAAAATTCTTTTATAGAATGTATTCAAAAAAACGTAAAGGTCAAAGAGTTAGATCTCGTAACTATGAGTGGTAATGGAAATATGTGGCAAAGACAGCAAGATGTGACTGTGAGTGTGTTTGTATGTGTATGTGTGTGTGTGTTTGATCAAGGTCAGAGATGAAGTAATAAGTGGGGGATGAGTTGAGAGAAAACTGCATGTTTGCTGATGTAAACAGAACAAGAGCCGAAGCCTCTCACTGAGGTGCCTTTCCTTACTGACCTCAGGGAGCAGAAAACATGAAAGTGACAAATGTGCTCACAGCGGCACTCAGCTCTACCGGCCCTGACACGACTATAACCAGCCATGTATGAAACCATACCTGGCTTAAGTACCTGCTTTAATCCAGCCTGTTCTTTGAAAGGATAAAAAATCTTTTATTACACACGACGTCAGCATTTATTACCTAAACCGGGACATGTTTAGGAAGGCGGTACACAATAAACAAAATGCAATAAAATGCACACCAAAAAGTATCAATCGTCTTTGGAAAAAATTGTGTTCTTCCCGGCTGAATTTCCCTCAGTGCATCATGGCCTTCCTATTCGCAACATTCCAAAAGTTCATTCATGAAACAAAGGTTAATTTATAGAATGAACGAGACAGAAGGATAGTGTATTTTCAGACACTGGCTGTGACTTCCATGGCTTATTAGAAAATAAATTGCACTGCCTGTAAAATATGACTGGAATTTATTTCACTGTGCTGTACGATCATCATTAACCTTTTAAACTAGCCGATGAGTCAGATGTCTGTCTCTATGCAAAGGATATGCCCTTAAAAAAAGAGGAAATACAGGGCAAGAGTGTTTTGAAATCGCATTTCACCTCAACGCATTGGTTTTATAAAACGCTTTGAGGTGGTTAATTTGGCATGTTGATCTATCGTGCAGCATCATTTCCGATAGATCAGAAAAATCTCATTTCTCGATCGAACCAGGAGACAAATGGAACAAGAATGACTGGAGCGAACTAGGCTTTTTAAAAAATTTCAAGCACAAAGAAAAATTCAATTCAAGCCAAAACAGCCGAGACAAACACATCAAGGTCAATTTATCAAAGTCTTCGTTCTTGCAGTAATCTATTCCGACAGTCCTTTTCTTTGAGAGAGTAAAGTGAAAGTCTACAAAGCTTAATTACGGAGTGGCACTGGGCTCCTGCGAGGAGATCTGAGCACGAGGGGGGAGGAAAGACAATGTTTATCAAGATTGATTCCCCCGCCACATCCATCCCCACCCCATCCCAACTCGAGGTCTCTCCCCTTCAGGTTCGCGCTTCACGCAGAGTCCGAAAGCCCAAAGCAAACACCATTTTCCCCTGAATTACTCCCGGCCGGATCGATCGGGATCAGCGGAGGGACCTATGGAGACGCCTCAGAAGGAGTAAATATAGGCTACATCAAGGGCTAATTTCATTCCCATTCATGGCAGGTATTGAGCATGAGGCCTTCTTCCCTACAGCGCCACAACAAAGGAGGGAGGGAGAGAAGAAGAAGAGAAAGAGAGAAGGAGAGAGTAAGAGAGGAGGCAGTGAGGCCTGCAGGGATTGAATGAGAAAAAATTCTGTATTCAAAATTACAACACCATTCTTTGTGGGAAGGCAGTGGGGGGTGTGCATCATGAATACAGTAATGAGCTGGAGTAACACAGCAGTAAAACGAGCAGGAGGCAACTCAGCCTGATTCACCTGCGCGCACACGCACACACACATACACGCGCACACAAATAAGCAGACGCTAAACATGAATGCACACCCACACACACCTGCATGCAGGCACATATGTAAAAAAGCAATATGCAATGTCATACACAGGCACATGCAAAAAAGAAACCCCCACACACACACTCACACACAGGCAAATGCACACACTCGATGTCTTCACATATGCACAGATGGACAAACTGAGAATTAAATATGAAGTCTGATTCACGCACAGACACCCACTGAGTGCACCCATACACACATGCATAAACACTAGCGCAAAAATCAAACATGCATACAGTACATTCATGCGTTTATGCATGCACACACTCACACACATCTATGTCGAAAAGAATATATATGGGCACTTATGTACTTAAATGTACACACACATACACAAAAATGCAATTGCACACACAGAGTATAAAATATAAAGAAAAGACACTTCCCGCCCTATGTGGTGTAGCAAGTGAACACTCCATGTGGATTACCTAGTGCATAGACAGCAGTTCAGCTACAACCTCGGCTAGTTTGTGAGATGCATACTACCGCATAGAAAAGTATGATAAGAGCGCCTTACCTACCATACTATTAAGTGGGCAATACGCAGCTCGAGACACACCACTTGTGTGAGAAAAACACGCAATTTACTTCGAGCACAAAAAGACTTTGTTCGCGAATGTTCCACTGTGCGCTCAGAATTGGCACAAAATAACACCATACGTTTTAAGACACATACACACACGCTCATATACACACACACCTCCATCCACACCCAGGGATCCGATTGGGCAAAGTAAACGATGGTTTTACGGGAACTGGGTCACCTCCCACCGGAGCTTGTCAGCATACTCCATTCTCAATTGTACAGATAAATGCTCCTCGGAACAAAGCCGCCCTCGCTGGGCCTGACAAACAGACAGGCGTCTTCCATAAAGCAGGGATTAGGTTCGGGAGTGCGAGTCTGCCGGGTTGCGGCTCAGAACGAGTGGCTTCAATGGGACACACAACGCCATCTGTGGCCCTGCCACTGAGACGAGCAACCCCACCTGGACCAGGGGCCGCTCTGCTCCAACAGATAATCATCCAGATAAACGCCTGCTAATGGGGCTCCTGACTCTTGCTCTCACGTCTGAGAGGATACAACTGCACACACACACACGCACACGAACACACAGTAGATAAATTACATGCTGCTCCCTGTTTCTCACAGAGCAACAATCATATTCGCAGACGCTTACTATATACCACCTACTCTCATTAATCATCTCTCTCTAACACACACACACACACACACACACAATGCTGTAAATGCATACATTCATTACAGTGCACTGCCTAACACCCATTTGGCCTTCCAGCCACCTGATTGAAAACATAAGAGCCGTCTCATCAGCCTCATCAGCACAAGTTTGAAATGACTTTTTCATTACAATTGCACTTTTGCATGACAATTTTGAGCAATGAAAGGGAGTGGAAATTGAATGCTTTTAATTAAATGTCCTTTGTGCCAGTGAAACATGACGTTTCTTTTTGGTTCCCATCAAATAATGATTCCTAATCATGTGAAAAATTGCTTCATGTCATTACAAAACTTTACTCTTTTACAATTCTTTTCTTGCATGTTTGATCCTCAAAAATCAGCATCTAAAAAAGATACCAGGAAATTTGCAAGAGCATTTACAAGCCTGTAATGACTTAATACACAAACACTTTTTTGAAAATGACTACAAATAAATCTAAACTATTAACTTGATAATATGTGTCTGATAGGTCACTATTGTTTAGTACTGGCCAAAATCTTTGAAGAGGCCGGAAGGCAGCTAAGGGCTCCCTGTGGGGTCTCTGAGACTCCGGGCCTGGCGCAGTTCTCCAGAGCACGCTTGATTGAACTAATTCACTGTGGGATTAGGAGAGCACAAAGTGAATTTTCGCAAAAGGGGGAGAAAACTCTTTAATCTGCATGCTGTCTGCTCACACTTTGTTTAAAGCATTTTTGAGGGGAGCCAATCGAGCGCCACACGGCGATAGAGAGGGAATTTGAGGCGGGGTTGGGCACTGCAGAAATGGGATCAGAGCCCTATTAGAAACGGTACGAAGAGAATTCCAATCCACATTCCCATTTTGTCAAAGGGGTCTGTCTCAACCCGACGGTTACCCAATACAGCTGCAATTTCGTTTTGCAAGTGCTTTCAAATGATAAAACCAACCCTGATGACTTAATTCACTACACAAATGACATCAATGGAGCACAATTCAGCATCATTAATGTGTCAGCTCTGAATTTTAGGCAGTTGGCGAACTAATAGCCTACCAGGCACTTATGGCCTCATATAAAATGAGCAGACAGAGCCTATATTGATATGCAGTCAAGCACCCCCTTTAACCTTCCAGCGACACACAATAATTACCTTTAAAAATGCTTGAGAGGTTAAGATTTTAATAGCTGTTAAAATTGCAGTGGAGATGGTACTTCAGACAGCACTATTAGACCAGTCTGGAACACTCCAGAGCTCTAAGGCTATGTTGAGCTGTCACAGGTAGCAGAGCTCTGGAGTTCTGCATAATGGGGTCACTTAATATTTCCATAAGAAAAACCTCAAAGCTCATTCCCCAAAGTCCTCGACTCACTCATCTTAGTAGAAAACAACACAGCCTGTGTTATGGAGAACTGACATGGTGTTGTGAAGAAAAGGTGAGCAATTTAACATTCACTTCACTATAGACGTCCAAGCAGACAGGCAATACATTCATCTTTGTACTTCATAAGAAAATCTGCTCTATAGAAGAGCTTTTTAAGCGTACAATCACCCACTGTATTCCATCTGTGGATCAAGCTATTTACCAATGGTCAGTTCCTTGTCAACAAAAGACCTCAGATGACCTGGTATTATTTAAGCAATGGTCTTTTCCCAATACGGACGGTCCGTGACACTGCCCTTGGTAGTGTGTGTAGTGCTTGTTCAGGTATATAGTGGATTGTAATGCTGCTTTGGAACACAGTATATTGCCAAAAGTAATGGGACACCCTTCACTGATCATTGAAATCATTGAATTCAGGTGTTCCAGTGGGGGTTGTTCTTCAGGGCTTGGACTTGGCCCCTTAGTTCTAGTGAAAGGAACTCTTAATGCTTCAGCATACCAAGAGATTTTGGACAATTTAATGCTTCCAACTTTGTGGGAACAGTTTGGGGACGGTCCCTTCCCGTTCCAACGTGACTGCACACCAGTGCACAAAGCAAGGTCCATAAAGACAAGGACGAGCGAGTTCGGTGTGGAGGAACCTGACTCGATTGAGAGCGGTCACTATTCCCATTAGTATGCAACCAAGAATGCTTCTGAAAGAGGTGCTCTAGTGGCTGAATACTCACATTTCGACCAAGAGCTGGTTCAAATCCAGCTGTAACCTATCATCTTAACCTATCTAACAATCTTAATATTTATGCAAGGCAAAGGTGCAATTGTAACTTAACCAGTCTGGGCTTCTAACCGGTGACCTTCTGATCACGGGGCGGACACCCACTTCACCACCAACTGTCCCTACACCTTTAATATATGTAACATCAAAACACATAGTAATAATGGTTGGGCAGTAGGAGTGTCATAGTCATAGTGCAAGTTCTGAAATCAAGTTTTCTTTTATAAATATTTATGCACATACCCAAAAGTTTACAAAGGAATCATTTTTGGACCAGTCCAGGAGAAGCACCTGCATTAATTAATTATGACCTTTTTAGCTTTGCTTAAGGGTGTTATTATTAGTGAATGAGGTGGAGCGCCACTGGGTTACAGCAAAAGCAGATAGTAGAATAGAAAAACAGTAAAGAGATTCTCTCCCTTGCTGCAAATGCAATAATTCAGCCTCAGGCACAAAGAGAATCAGCAGCAGTGACGCTTACAAGTGCCTCTGGTCTCTTTTACAATTTCACCATGCTGGAGCTGTCAGACAAGTGCCTATCAGACTCAGAGCGAGGTAACTTCAGCAATCACATACTGTCTTTAATCAGTCAGCATCCCAGTTAATTGCTATAATAAACGGGCACGGGCATACAATCATAAGACAAAAGTTAAATTGCAGTAACCGCGTCAGCATGACAGGTAAGAAGCAGAGCTCTCAACAGAATGGACGGGTCAAAGACATCCTTTCTGAAGTGCACTAATCCAGCGGTGCGGCGTGTCAGACTTAATTAATGGTTTGCAGCCTTGTGCAATAAGTAACACAAAGGATATTGTTCTTAACCACGTTGAGGGGGCATGAATGACAACGTCTAACGCTTTGGAAGATAAGACATTAAACGTTCATGACAGCTTCGAGATGAACCGCTTGCTTTAGAATTTTAGACATACCAAGGAATCTAATTACACTCTTAACTGCCGATGCACACTTTTTTCTGGAACTCCTCTATCAATCATGTTCACAACTGTCCTTGAAAGATTCAGGAATATTCAAAGTCAGGCTTTAGGGATTTGATGTTTATTGCAAGTAAAAAACAAATGTTTCTAGTTTGGATATTAAGAAGAGATTGTGTCCTTAAATCAGCTTCCTGTGGCTATTTTTTATAAACTGTTTTAAGCTACCAGTTCCCAAAACACCACATCAACACTCTTTAAAGAGAATGCTGATTACTTAGCTAGACCAAGCAATGTGCAGACTTTTGGGGGAAAGATATTTTATTCTAAATGCACATAAATGCAACACTCTTCAAAGATCAGCAATTTGCCTAAAGACAGCCTCAGGCGTGATCAGGAACGCAAACTATATTTGATTTTCAAGGGATTACAGTCAATTTATTATATACAAAGCATTCATTTATCTACTTATTTACTTATTTCATTTTTACTTTTTTACATTTACTGATTCTGCCTATGGATGGGTAAATATTTAGAGAATATCTGGTTTCTTTTTAAATTTAATTATGTTAAAGGAGCTATATGTAAGAAATGAATGGCAAGTAATCCTAAAATGAACCTAATATGTCACCAGAGATTAAGTGGTCATATTAATTTGAAATACTGATCTCACTGATAAAATTAGTACAGCCAGAATATTCTCATTTTAAAATTTCATTTACAGCTCGCAAATCATGTTTATGTTTAAGTTTTGTGTTTTGGCCTGTAGCGCCACCCACCGCGATCTCCCAATCACCAAGTCAGCAGCATTTCGGCATCCAGGTTGCCAGTTACCACTGAGCTGCACCTACAAGCATTCTGGATTACAAATGTCTGACGCCTCGCTATGACTCTCAAAAACGTTTTAACCAAAGCAGAAACAGAACGAGGATCAGCACAGGAGATGCATTTAAAAGATGGAGACAGCTGAAAGCAGAGAAGAAACTGAAGACAGATGCCGATGTGGCTAATTTCCTACTGGACAGGTAAGATTTAGCCAAGGTTGACTAACTTGTATCACCACTAGACGTAGGGATGAATATTTCATATGAATATTTTCAATAGCTGAATAATGTTATTCATGTTCGATTGTAGATTGTCGCCCATGAACTGATTGTAGTCATCGAACTGACTGAATTGTTTGAGAAACAAAAATGGTGACTTGTGATGGCTGACTTCAGCATCGTGTTACGCTGAGACACTGTAATAACAGTGCAAACGTTAGCATGTTAATTATGACAATACACAACGTAACATTAGACACTACATTGGCCAAATATGAGGATCTGCTAACCTATCTGGCAACCTCGACTCTAGGGAGGAGGGGGAGGGGAAACAAGTATTTTGAATTTCACTGCAGTACCAGCTTTGGCCACAATCTTACATACAGCTCCTTTAATTTGAATATGCTAATTGTGAAAGTTTTATTCAGTGGGTCAAAGTCTTAGTTAATTAGTGCACATTCGCTAAAATATTATTGGTCACTCTAGTCTCAGTTCAACAATAGCATGTCCCAAAACATTTTAGCCAGAAAATAAAATGTCACGACTTTTATTAGCATCACTGTTATCACAGTTATAGCATGTCCCAACCCTGATTTTTTCCACCTGTCATGGTTTTAGCAGCAGAAACTTTCTGGGTAACAGTAAACCTCTCTGCTGTGTAAGAGCGTTTTACAACATCCACATTCTGCTTAACCTGTCCAGGACCCTGAGCCCTTTAGGTCAGCCTGTAGATAAACAGGTCTTGGAGCAGTGGCGTACGGGAGCTGTGCCCAGAAAACTAGCATGAGGTAACAGCATTTGGCTCCATTTAGTATAAGGAGGGACCACGACACAGAACTCTAGCACATGGGCCAGAACCTGCCCTTTCTGACTCTTGATATTTCTTATTATGTGTGTGAATGTGTGTGTGTGAAGGACACTGAGACAGGACATCTCTGCAATATTCACTAATTCACTCGGGGCTGATTTCTCGTGTGAAACTCTAGTGTTGCCTATATTATATTATGAGGTGACGATGGAAGAAAGACAGCAGTTATTAAATCGCTTCCTCAATTATTAAATCAATTATGCATTCACTAATGAGACATTCATGGGACTGTATCTTAATTACAATCAGCTCTCAACACTGGATTCCGGAAGATAATGGAATTATTTATACTGGAAAAAGTAGTGATTTGATAATGAAGTTTACATCAAAACTCCAATATAAATCTAGAGAGTATTATACAAAGGTAAATGACCCAAGACTGCCTGCTGAAGTCAAGCTAAGCTGTGGGATAGATGCATGGTCTAATTAATGTCAGATTAAGAAACGAAGGGCTACATTTCAAGACACATTGCCACATCGATTATATAAGGGTGGAATGCTATTTTGACATCGAGCAAGCTGGAAAAATCTATTCAGAACTATCACAAACAAGAGGAAAAACCAAAATGTGTGTGTGGTGTTTTCTGCATGTTCCTAATGTCAGGAACCAAGTGGTTATGGTTTGAAATATCGCTCTACCTTACCTCCACTGAGCCCCTGAGCAAGACCCTTAAGCCCAAGTTGCTCCAGGGAGACTGTCCCTGAAATGAAAAAAATTGGAGTTCCTTTGGATAAGAGGACTTGATAAATGGCATAAATGTAAATGCATATTTCAACCTTCTTTACACAGACAGATGGATTTGGGATCATAGTAGAGCGTCACTTTGAAACCCACAGCATAAATCGGGGATAACAGCCTAACCCAACAACGGCAGATTGGTAGAACAGGACACTAATGATGAGCAACTACTTCAATCAGCTGCTAAAAGTTCCACTTAAATTCTACAATCAATGGTACAGGTCACGAAACTCTTCAGTTCAACGAGCCACAACACTCCCATCTACGACTATGGCTCTGATGTCAAAGACGTCCTCGCCAGATCATGCCTCTGGAGTTTCTCACTCTTGACTGCACGACTTTTGGATTTGTGAATCACTTGGTGCAGAACCAAAGCATCTGCTCGGCAGATAACTGAAGTCACTGGGTAGAGAACCGGAGGTGCAATGCTGTGCTAAGTCTTTGAACTCAAGTGATTTTTCTTCCTCGCCAGAGATGACTTGCGCCCTGCAGTCAAGATGACTGATACATGACATTTCTTTCATTTGAGCTTTACTCTTCAGAAATCAGACTTTTTTTTTATTCAAGTGGTTTCTAGATATAATCCGATGTCTCTTTCATGAATTATTCATCTGCTCTCAAACGGTAATAAAGAGTTACCCAGGCATACTCCCTTCATGAATAATTCAGTCTAACAAAACTGCACTTATTGCAAAGAGAAAGGTAGGCTGATTGTCAAATTTTCAAAACTGAAGTCTTGACTAATTATTGCAGCCGAGCTGGATATATAGCGAAATCTTCGGAAGAGCTGGTCTTTGCGTGACCAAATTCGAATCATTTCTCGGTTTCCTTAGTAATAAGCTGAGGCGAGCGGTTGCTGAGGTGTTACTGTCAGGCAGAGGCATTGAGCTCTCCTCTCCAATTCCCTTCATTTCCGGGTCCAATACCTGTGCAGTGATCAGACAAACACTCTCAACAACAAGATTTAGGAGAGCGGAATGACAGTGTCCTATCTGTCTTTCAAATTTTGCATCAGAAAATATGGGCTGAATTTATTGGGCAAATTTAACCATCTGTCCAATGTCGATGACTTTTAAAAAAAAAGCAATTGTCGGTCAATTCCGATATGATTCTTCAAAGCATCACTCTTCCATGCAAGTCTATATTAATGTGAAGATAGAAATGGAAAATCATAGACATCAAGACTCCGGAGAGGAAGTCAAAGACAGTAAAAGATCCAAAAATCAGGGCCAAGAAATCAAAGCTCCGTTGGACTCTTCTGCTCTCTGAAGCATCAGTCATCTCTAATGGATTTTTCTAATGCAAACAAATAAAGCCCTTTCATGCTGAATTCATTTTTATGTTAAACTGTTAAATTCCAAATAAAAAGAAATACAGGCTCCAAAAGAGCTGAGCTTATAAAAACCAACATCATAAATGTGTAGCCGTAGAATAATCTGTGCTTTAAAGGTCACTGTGGTATAACCTCTGAATGTTATATGTTATATTATCCTTCCTTTCAGAGGAGTGAAGTCACAGCTTCAAGAATCTGACAAAGTTTCTTCCGCATCTTGGCAGAACTGCTATTTGCACCCAAATGACTGCTTACATGGCCAAACATTAATAAAAGGTAAGAGCGATTACTACCTCTAAATTGAAAGTGAGAGTGTGCACCACAACGACAGGTGACCTCCGCACTTGAGCAAGGAGCAGTGGTTAGCTAACATGGGCAGCGCCCGGGGAGCAGTGCTTGGGGACGGTGCCTCGCTCATAAGTAACTTAGTGGTACCTTTACCTGTCTGGGATTCAAACCGCCGACGTTCCGATCACATGGGTCAAACGTACTAACCGCTACGCTGCCAACTGCCCTCTAGGGAGTTATTGTTGAAGTCAATCTTGGTTTCCTCCTTTAGCCCTTCATGGACTCCTGAATTAGGGACATAACATTTGGATTTAGAGCAAATGTCTGTTCAAGTATTTTCACCCCTTCATCCTTAAAGAAAAAGACAGGATAACAGGCAAACCTGACATACTACAAAGATAACAAGATGAAACAAACCCATCTAATTTATCTTCCTTCAAGCAAAAGAATCTGCCACTGTTTACCACAAGCAACGAGGCAGATGCCATCTCAAGCTGTTCCACCAAGTGCAAAAAAGCCATTTCCCATCATCCTGCTGGCTTAGACAAACAGTGCTGGCCTACTGTAAATGTCTAGCACAGGCCGTCCACACGACTCATCCGGGCCCCGACACAACAAACAGCCCGAACCCCGCGCCTGTCTGGGCTCCCAGCGGTGGCCTGGCATGCTGGCTTTGAGCCGGAACACAGAAGTGGCTACTGTGGAGTCAGCCTCAAAGAGACCCAGCAGCCTTTCACAGTCCCATCAGACCTCGGTACCAAGCACTAGGCTGATGGTGGAGACAGGCAGGCCGGCAGGATCTCAGAGCAGAACACTTTCTTAGATACTGATATACATTTTTTCCTGTTCATTCTCTTTGCATTGTTAATTGATAAAAATGGTGTTTGTGTGCTCTCCCTGTGCTTGTGTGGGTTTCTCTGCGTCCTCCAGTTTCCTCCCACAGTCCAAAAGCAAGCAGCTTAGGTTGATTGGTCACTCTAAATTGTCCCAAGGAGGTATGAATGTGAATGTGTGCCCTGCAGTGTGTTTACACCTGCCCAGGGTTGGTCCCCACCTCATTCCCAAAGTCCCGGGATAGGCTCCAGTCCCCGTGACCCTGGTAAGGATTAAGCAGTTCAGATAATGAATGAATGAACTACACTACAAACTGTTCCCAGAACACTACTGTGTGCTATGCTGTGGTGTGTTCCCAACGACAAATAATCACTCACTTCACATATGTGCTAATATGCAAGAAATGCATATTTATACATGCCTTTATGCATATATTCCATTCATTCATCTTCTTCCGCATATCTGAGTACTGGTTGTGGGGGCAGCAGCCTTAGCAAGGACCTCCCTATTCCCAGCCAAGGTGTTCCCAAGTCAGCTGGGAGTTGTAGTTTCTCTAGCAAGTCTTGGGTGTCCTCCCAGTTGGACATGCCCAAAACAACTCCCTTGAGTATTCCATATTTAAACAAATTTATTAGCACATAAGAACTCCACGCATTTCACATTTGAGGTATGCTGGATATAAAATGCAGCATTTTAAGTTGTGAAAATCTGGCTTTAGCAACTCCAAAGCCAATCAGGTTTACAGTGTAGCTATTCAATTAACCAGGGGAACTGATCATTAGTCCCAGAAGCAAATTTTGGCAAGAATTTAGACTGTAGTTTGGCACAGTCTGTACCAAAAGTTACTAAGAAGCAATGGATTATGTGAAAAAAGCATCCTGGGCAAAGCTGGAAGAGGCACAACTATAGCAGTCCTAAAGATCGGCAAAAGACCTTCAATCAAATAAGAGTATAAATATTGCTCAAAAACTCTGATTGCCAAAGTGCCTAAACAATTTTTTTTAAAAAGGACTGTTTGCTCTAGGGAGTCATTGTGATATTGAAACTTAGATAAAATCGTCTGTCAAATACCATAATTATAAATGTAAACACTAGTCTCAATTATCTTTCATTCAGGGTTAATTACTTGAGCAATTATCAGTTTCGTTCTGCACTGGATTATAAATAGGAAAAGGGAAAAAGGAAAAACTCTCTTTTTGCTGAATCTTAGTTTAGAAAATCACCTCTGCTACTGCAAAGTAGAAAATGGAATATGCAAATGAAAGCTTGAAAATTAGTTATAATGGTCTGGTCTTTTTATTGCTGAATGACCAAAATAGACATGTAAGCAGATATCATATCTTTGTAATATCTGTAAACTGCAAAAAAGGAATGTGACATCCAGATTAATCAACTCAAATTCCTAATTTTCCCCTCTCCCCTTTTTAAATCGACCATTGACTAACAACTGGTTGATCAGTTTACCTCAATAGGTAGAAGGAAAATCAGTATGAACTGGCGTTGTTGAAGCCAGATTTTAAGATCTCTGACTTCATCCATTTTCCACTCAGGCACAGAAGGCATGTGGTGGCTTTGAACATTTCCTCAGCTAATTGTTGAAAGAAATGACTAAAATCTCACATAGTTTGGGCGTTTTTTTCTCCTGTTTTTCATTTAAATTCTGGTGCATGCCTACAACCCTTTTAGCATGATGGGATAAGTGTCTCCAAAATGCTAGGACAATACTTCAGATCAGCTGAAGTCCATCCATAATTCATGGCTGTAAAGTTATTTGGAGTCCATTTAGCAGATTCCTGCCTGTAGTCACACTAATGGTGGCGCCAGCACATTAGCATCTCAGTCAACAGCATCAGGGCTTTTTTGGTGAGAGTGTATTAAACATCACAACTCATCTGCAGCTCTGCCTGCTCATAATGACACATTTGCCATGCTCAGAGGGACGGCAAATCCAAGCGGGAGTGATGCTTAAGATTCACTGGGAGATAATCTAACTTGCTAATGACAGTAAAATTGATTTGCCACACAGAGATAATGAGCAGTGACCCCACATACCAAGAGACAGAGACTAAATGAAATAACGATTCTCAGAAAGACTGGAAACATATTCAGTAGGCCAAACTATGAGTTATGCATTTTTGCGATATGATCATAATTAAGCAGCAAAAAAATGGACCTAATGGGCGAAATAAGTCTGACAAAATATAACGTATCATGTGTATTGCTTAAAGGTCCCATATTATTGGACCTTTTACCTATTACTCATGAAGCGCTAGCAGTTCTACCTGTTGGGTGGGGATTCCCAGACAGGAGGGTGGAGTTATTTAAATGTCTCACAATTTCTGACATTCGTAATTTAATACTAACACAATTGACCATTTTTGATGTGTAGATGCAGTACAGACCCAAATGGATGTCCAACGAACAGAAAAAGAGTTTTTTTCATAATATGGGACCTTTAACTAAAATGCCTATGTTTATGATCCATAACGTGCACTTTCACAAAAGCTGGTGTTCCCAACATCGTAGCTTATAGAATTTCACAGCACCACAGCTAACTCTGAAGCCTTAAAAACCTCAGTCAGTTTTTTAAGAGCTTAAATGTGTGACCCAAATGCTGAAAATGATCCCTTACAGAGATGCCTTAAAAATGTCAATGATCTGGAGAAATGTCTCTTACGCTGCATTCATTTTATAATTTCTTGTTTTCACTTCATTGCTATACTTTCTTTTTTAATCTGATCGTACTGACAACAAATAATTCTATTTTAGTGTTCAAGCAAATGAATAAATTACAGAATATGGTGAGTAATTCTAAAATGTATTTCTTTAAGGTCTACATTAATCAATGTAGTTAAACCTCTACTATACATTTCAAACTAAAACCTCAAATTTGATTCGCTTGACATTTGCATGAAAGGCCTGAGCTGCCATTTGACTTGTTCTGACCCCCACTTGGGTTTTAGTCCCTCTGCTATTTTCTGGCCCATGATGGACAGAGCTGATGTGTCTTGATGGGTGATTTCATGGCCTCTCACACAAAATCTCCTTGTTCTTCCCCTTCCAGCATTCATGACCCCATGAGGAGAGGGCCGGGATTTGGGGGAATCTCTGCCTCACAAATACAGCCATTCATTAACTGCAGTATGTCTGTATGGAACAAGTCTTTACTGAGCGATTAAAGGGTGAGGAGCTAGCACTGTGCTTACTCTGTCTTTCTTTCTTTCTTTGCTTCACTCATTTCCATCTCCTTCGGCTATTTCCTGCCATTTGCTCTGTTCTCTGTTTGCCCGCAGTCTTTTTCTCTCCTATTTCTGTAATCTGCTTGAGCCAATTTCACTGCACCCCTCACACAAACTCACACACACCATATGCCTTTACCCTCAGGATTTGACAGGAGCAGGAAGGAGCACCTATATGGCTGTTCCAAGGGCTTGACCCTCGAAGTTTAACCTAAGCCTCATTAGCCACTGAATGAGGTGTACGAGGCATCACATCAGGGGCACGAGGGCTAAAGAGAGGGCCAATCAGTTGAGAATAACTGTGTAGTTAAAGGTTGAACTGACCACCTAATTACATCCAGCCCAGTGAAGGATTCTAAGACGCTCATTTCTTTGACACATCTCTATTCATCAGTGAAGTCATGTGCGTTGCCCAGTTGAACACACCTTTCTATATAGTTGGGAACCTACTTACAAGCACCTCAAGGGTTAATACTGAATGTCCAAAGTTCCTGCCATTCTGTTCAGTGCATCTTGGGGTCAGCAGTGTCATTCAGCAGCTGCCAAGCACCAAACCAGTATAAAGGCAGTTAGTCTTAATTAAAAGAAATCTACGGTTAAAATTCTTAAGTGGAACTCACAAATGACAAACAGAAGTGTCTTATAGTAGAGCCAAATGCAAAGAGGAACACAGTGGTTGTTGGTTGACGTAACCCTTTTAATTGAATGTTTACCCCTCTATCCATACACTGACTGGGTTGGATTTATGGTTTGTTATTTCAGGCCGCTGCCAAATACAGACTCTCAATCATTTCTGTCAAGCAAAGTTGTTTAAAGAGGTGCAATTATCACTGGAAACAATCAATTAGCTCAGGCAGCCATATAGGATGACATATGGACTATGCTAATTAGCAGCTTGAGCTTACCTCGCACTACCTGATAATATGGAAATCCATCACTGTATGAAAAGCATAAATGCTCCATTTTGGCAACAGACGCTAAAGGGATCGAGGGAAGATGTCTAGTGTCTGTGTGTGCTGCTGCTGCTGCTGCTGCTTTGAATACAGGTTCAAATAGCCACTGTCTAATCAATGCCTTGATTATGTGTGGATGCCTCTATCCTTACATCACTCACTGGGAGTCTTGGAGACACTACTGGAGGAACCAGCAATGGAATGCTGGCATGGTGCCAGGGTCTAAACAGGAATCTTTACCACGTCTAGGCCATGTCCATAATGGCTGCCTACTGCCTATGTAGTGCACCACCCCACAACCTTTTCACATCATTTGTACTGTTTTAGTGTAATGTAGTGTCAAATAGAGAGTTCTTTTATTATACATCTCTTTCTTTGACATACTGGACACTACATAGTTTGTAAACAGCCATTTTTGCAATACATGTTTTGCTACTATCATAAGGAGTAAAATGTTATTGGTTTCATAAAGTTTACAAGTTGGATGAGTGACCTCTTATAATTTTATGAACTAAAAAATGTATTTATGATTTTAGTACCAGAATAAAATACGAAAAAGGCGTGCTGAAAAAGTATAAAATTGTTATTTTAATTTGTACTCTTAGTCTTATGATTATTTCTGTTTTCTTATGCCTCAAAAAATTCAGTCTAAAGTCTGGATTTGCCAGTTCAAACTACCCCATTTCTCTTATTCAGGACGTATTAGACTGTATTAGACCTAATGTTCAGTCTTTCCTCTAAGCACTGAATAGATTTAAGAGAGTCATGGTCAATGTTCCCAATTGTATTGGCACTGTGCAGTCAGGGAGACACTGCAATTGTACATGGTGTGTGTTGAGTAATGGCACTGAAATCCTCTTGTCATATTTTCCTCAGAGAGACACTAGGGACATTGAGAGTGGCTG
This sequence comes from Distichodus sexfasciatus, assembly GCA_032718565.1. Lineage (NCBI taxonomy): Eukaryota > Metazoa > Chordata > Actinopteri > Characiformes > Distichodontidae > Distichodus > Distichodus sexfasciatus. Next base: position 260,222 of record JAVGVS010000126.1, read on the forward strand.
CAATTTAGTATGCGGATGTGGTCATGAGATGGATGGTTGAAGTTGCTAACCCTCTTCAGTAAAGATGTATGAAAGCCCAAATTTTGCAAAAGCTCTGACAGCATAAGAATTCAGATTTTACTGGAAAAAATACCTACATTCGAAACTGGGAGACATTACGTTACATTTATACCATTTGGCTGATGCTCTTAGTTGGTAGCATATGGTAGCGTAACAGTTACAGTGTTCACCCCATGATTGGGAGGTGCCGGTTATCTCAGACGGGTAAAGGTACCCCTGAGGTACTCATGAGCAAGGTACCATCCCCAAGCACTGCTCCCCCGGGGTGCTGCCCATGTCTGCTACCCACTGTTCCTTCACGGATACAGAGGTCAAATCGAGCGGTCACATTTCATTGTGGTGTACTGTGTGCTCTGCTGTGGTGTGTTCACAATGACAAATAATCACTCACTCACTTAAACAGAACTTTGCAGTCCCCCAAGGGAACCTGTTCTCACAAATAAGTGGTGGCACAGAGGTCTGAGTGACTGAAAGAACATAATGGTGATCAGAAGATGAATCCCAGGATAGTCTGAAGCCCCTGTTGGGCCTCTAACTACGAGTCCCTGTAAATAGGAAGACAATGCTCTGGGTAAGAGCATCGTCTAAATGCCATAAATGTAAAATAATGACCTTTTCAAACCATGTCAGAGTAGAAGTCATTATCTACACGGTCAAGAATACATAAATGAAAACTTTTAAGTATGTACACAACATTAAATACATTTCTTCAACAACCTTTAAAGCCCATCAACTTACTCTTTGGCATCACCATGGCAAAAACTAATGGATGGGTGTCATTTTATAATGCGTGTTCTGTAAAGCAAGCAAAGGGTAAACCCTGTGTCATGTTCACATATGGCTGGGCAGGAGGCCAAGCAGTGCAGCTCTCTTACACACTGGGTGTGAAGTGTTACGTGACTAACTTACAGATCCTTTTTTACTATTTGAAGAGATGTGATAAAAGCTGTATGCCAGTGGGGGTCTGGACGAGTCGGAACGCTGGCAGGAGTTATACACTCATGGCATCGCTTTCATTTAACCCTCATGATAATACAGGGACAACAGCCAGGGATTTGTGGAACATACATCAAAATGATTTGTTGGGTATTGTGGGATTGTCTGTGATGTAGTCTCATGGAGAGAATTTCTTGGGGAAAAACTGTAATGAAATACATGATTTCTCTTTGAGATACATTGCCTCTCATGTCAAAGCCGATTCAGTTGCCGCCCACAGGGACGCGCAGAGACAAATGGCACCCAAGGTGTCCCGCGTCCGCTGGCAAGCTGACACACTGACGTGTCACTCGCGACTTCAGTTTAATTAATAATTTTCCTCTGGAAGAAATCTGGCATCAAGTGAGTGATGACATCTGACTTTGCACCGATCATGTGAGGATAACGAATTGAGCAAAGCAGCGCTTTTCAAGGATATGTATTATTTGCGGTTTTGCCAAAGACAGATTCCTCATTTTTTGTTCTATATTTCATGAGCATCATAATCAAAGTGGTCCAAGAAGGAGCTGAAGGGGTTTATTTTACTGCCGAGTTCACAAGCATTGAGTAGATCTCTTGCTATCTTATTATAAAAACCTGATTTGAAACTGCCAAAAAACAGCATAGACCAGCATAATTTTTAAGCTGGTTCAGGATAGCTGTTTGTTGGCTATTGCTGGTTTGATACTTGTCAAAATGATCAAGAGTAGGGCTGCATAATATTTCATTTCAGTTTTATCATCACAATATTGATATTTACAGTAATCTCATTTCAGAATGTGCATTGTCAAATAAGGCAAATTAATGTTTTATAATTTTGTTCTGCTTGTGAGACGTCAGTGCAGCCTCCGCCCCGCCTTCAGCGGGCTACATCACCGAAATACTGTGCTGATTTTGTTTTGCTTTGTTTCAGTTCATCTGCCTTTGTTTCATCCAACTTCACACTCGTTTCCACCTCATTATTCCTAGTTATCACTTGCGCCTGTCTTTTAGTTTCAATTCCAATTTGGTTTGTGTTTTGATTGATTGTTTGGTTTAGTAGTTCACTCCCAGGTTTACGTTCGCTTTCGTTATTGGTTTTCGTTCATTTAGTTCACCCTCAGCCCTCCCACACTCAGACCCCATTTCTTTATCCCCCTTTGATTTAAGCCAGTCTGACCCGGCATTCTTCATCCGGTGACCATCATACTTACCATGAGTTTTTAAAAAATACAGACACCACAGCCAGCCAGGCTCATGTCCACCGAAAAAAACACACTTCTGCTTCCCTGCTGCCTAGAGGACTTTACCTACTGTTTCCCTCGGACAAATGTTGGACTATTAGCTTTATCGAGTGTTAGTCCCTGCTTTTGGATTTACGTTCTCTGAGCAAGTCTAAGTAGTCAATAAAGTGTCAATGAAGTGGACATCATGTTTCAGTATACTCTTGCATCTGTGTCCTCTGTTCTGAGGGAAAACCAGCCACAGTCCGATGTGACAGCTTGACACAAAGAGAAAAATCTGCTGTCTCATCATTTTCTGTTAAATAACTGTATTTTTCGGCATTTCGGCAGCTTTTGTTACCAAAAGATCTAAGAGTAATTAACCTCAATAGGTTTATAATGTTTCCCTCATTTTAAGTAATTTGGCTTAAAAAATCCTGTATTTTACCCAGCTTGCTAAATTGGTTTGACCTCAAAAGATGTAAGAAGAAGTTCAGACTTTAAGACAGTTAAAGGTAAATTTTAAGTTGGACAACTTAATCCTGCAAGTGAATTTGCACTTTGGATGTCTATTAACTAAACGGGTAAAATTAACTGTTGGGGCAGTTGGTAAAGCTGTGGTTAGGGAGTTGGCCCCGTAAGTGGAGAGCTGCTTGTTCAAGTCCTGGACCGGTAAAGATGCTGCCCCCAGCACTACTACCCGGGCGCTGCCAAAGCTGCCCACTGCTCCTTCACAGATGGGGTCAAATGCAGAGGTCACCTTTCCTTGTGGTGTACAGTGTAATGTGCTTTGTTCACAATGATAGTGACCCAAACATTTTAGGAAAGCCATATACACTGCTCACAAATGCTGCCGATGCAACTTGCAAGAATATGGAAAATATTTTAGCACGTCAAGGAAAGAAGACGGCTGATTAAGGTACTTGAATTAAATTGCTTATAAATGTTCTATGAGGCCTGATGCGGCGAATGAGCGTCAAGTCATAAACAACACTGTGAAGCTCGTTAAGGACTTTTCACAATGGCAGATGAGGGGCAACTTAATTGTGGCTCGGCCCCTGCTGAGTCAAGCAGCGCAAAACATTCTGGCCAGAATACACTTCTAATTACAGACAATGATTAAACAGGCAGCTACATCGCAGGGGAAGGTTCTATAATACACATTCAGTGTGCAGAAATAGGCATCATGGGGGTTTAGTCATCATTGTGGCTGGGTCCGCTTTGCTAATGTCAGCCAGCGTGTCTGTCCAGCTAATAAAAAATGACTGCCCTTAGCTTTCTGATTATTTTAAGGGTGCTCTGTATTTCAGATTAGTGTAACCTCAAAAAGCTTTTTAAACGCTAAAGCAGCAATAGATCACAAGAAAAGAGGATTCACATTAATAGAGATAGCCCCTTAAACCTTAAATCAATATCAGCCATTTTACACACTTCACTGATTTACTATTTACTTTACTTTAGTAATTCAAAATGTAGCTTTTTAATGTAATGAACGGGTACTACAGTTTTTAAAGTAACCAAAACACAGCAGAGAAAGCTTTTAAATAAAGATATCAATAATTAAATATAACTGCAAGCAGTGATTACGGGGGCTATGCAGTTTGCAGCTTTATCAGTTTTTGACGAATTGAAGTGGACAGATGTTGAAATATGACACGTGTCATCCTTTTATCTAGGGTGCTACGGTTCAAAACTTATTAGGCAAAACGCAAAATAGCTTATTATAGCGCCACCAACTGGCAGAGTGGTGCAATTTTTTTTTGCCTGAGTAGTGGGAGGGGTACCAGACCTACCTGCCAAATTTCAAAGGTGTAGCCCACCCAGAGCCGGATTTCTATTACACTCAGTGTGTGGCATTGCAGTCCTATGCAAATAATTAAAGAAGAATGTCTTGGGATTCAAATGATACCAGTTGCATGCAGATTGGATAAAAATCCAGGCTCTAGTTCGCAAGAAATGGTTTGGCATATTATGCAAATTAGCGAGCAATCCAATATGGCAGAAATAGATGCAAGGGTCTATAAAGATTCGTCTTAACCCAAGGAATAAGATGATATAAGATTTGAGATTTGAGAATCGGAGCTACGGTTCAAAAGTTATTAGGCAAAATGCAAATTTTTTTGGAAAAACGCAAAATAGCTTATTTTGGTGCAATTTTTTTTGCCTGAGTAGTGGGTGGGGTACCGGACCTACCTGCCAAATTTCAAAGCTGTAGGTCTTACAGTTTTTTCTCCACAACGCGTTTTAAGGCAGAAAAAAATAAATAAAAATAAATCAGCACGATTCCAATAGGGTTCCACGCAGTGTTCCACTGCATGGCTCCCTAATAAAGGCTGTATAACAGGTTTTACATGTCTGTCTTGATTAACTGATAAATTATGAAGCTGATTTTGCCGGAGACAAATACTGATTGTAAGATGGGTTAACAATGGTTTGATGTTTGTCAACCTGTTCGAGGTTTCTAATCAGGGATGGATTTGGCAATTAAGATGGTCAAATCATCTGGAAAAATGAAACTGAATTGCATGTCACAGACCACCTGCAATGCCATTGTGGACCACTAGGAAGCCGCGGATATAATCGATTATGGTTTTCTTTTTCTTTTCTTTTTTTATGTGAAAGTGAGTGATTATTTATCATTGTGAACACACCACAGCACAGCACACAGTGCACCACAACGAAATGTGACGAAATGTGCATTTAACCCATCCGTGAAGGAGCAGTGGGCAGCTAATAACCTGCGACCTTCTGATCACGGGGCGAACACCCTACCGTTATGCCACCAACTGCATCAATGCACAATCGTCCACGTCTGCATCACGATGCATCCATTACGTGATTAATTTTGACACCCCTAGTTGGTTAAGAACTAACATGGATGCAGCTGTATTTTCAGGAGGTCCAGTACTTTCTCTAAAAACTAGGAGAAGTGCAAGCATGATGTAGAAAAACCATTTGCACCATCCTTTTTGAGAAAGACTGAGGAGAAACAACTTTCAGCAACACTCCCTCTATAGGTCTTTGTCCTAAGGGGCCAGATGTCACATTCTCTAACAAGTCTTCAGACACTTCCGCTGTTCTCTGCACGGTCATGCTACTACTGCAGGAAATGTGAACCGGGCTGAGCTGAGCTATGAGCCTCCAGAATGGTTGAGTTAGTGGCCTAGACGCCCCAAAACAATGGACTCGGCCTGTCTTAACCCTCGATGAACTGAACACATTCCACACATTATCTACAAGGTTGCCAGGCAAAGAAAGCACTCTCTTTAATCAAAAAAGTACTTTCATTGCTAGTAGAAGAAAAAAAATGGATACTTTTTCTTACTACAATTACAGTTTGTAATCATTTTACACATTTAGACATTATTCTTTTAGTCTCTATACTCACTCACAGTTTTTAAGACTCCTAATCCTAAAGACTTGCTCATTTCTTGCTATCATGACTTTTAACCAGATTTTTCTGAGGTGTCTGTCTGTTAATAGCAATTTTATAAGTGCATTACTGTGTCTAATACTTGTGGAGAAGTTCAATGTGCCATTTTACTACCATGGCATGTTAGTTTCAGTGCTGTCTGAAAAAAATCCGGCCACCCACACAGTATCCGGTCAACTGTGGTCTTGTTGTTAGAAACAAGATGATTAATGGGGTAGAGAAAAGCTGACAAATAATACATGGCAGCAGATGGCAACAATCTATAACTGTACACCATAAAAGTTAGTTGTTTCTATTAAAAGTGCCAATGACCATACTTGGCAAAGGGTAAAATGGCACCTAACAAAAAGTAATTTTTTCATTTGGATTTAAAGAAAATAAAGGAAGATGTGACCTTTAATACATGTTTATACTTATGAGGCTGTTTGTATTTTTTACCATATACATTCTTTAATAGAATTTTTTATTATTTCCATTATGTGTACAACAAACGTGCACAATTCATGAGAGGTGCACAGTGATGGTGGAAAAATACTTAACAATATATTTTTTTCACCTGAATAGATCTTTAAATAAAAATTAAAAAAGGAATAGTTCAGACTGTCTGTTAAGTGGTGCTGTGCTTCCAAAATATGTGTCCTGTACGGCATTCTCTCATCATTTAATTATGTAACAGTATAACAGAATAACAGTCCCTGAACGGCCTTTTATTGATCACTACCTGTACTGCAAAGATTACAGAAATCGTTCTTTTTCATTATTACACAAAAGGCTGACCATACATCTTATCATGAGCAGAAAACTCAGCTAAATCTTTAATTGAAACTAAAGGACTCAACCAGATTTTTAAAAAAAAGTGTTTTCACAATTGCTTTTCTTGCCATCAATGCTCTTTTACCCAGGAGGAAGCAATGGAAGAGGCCGTGGCCATGAAAGTAAAAGATTTAGAGAACAAGACCTTCACACCGACTTTTATTAACCAAGCAGCCTGTTCTATCCCAGATACAAAGAATAATGAGGTAAAACCAACTGCTCCATGTTAACTTAGGTGAGGTACATTTGATATCACCTGCTATAGAACCTGAAGCTTCAGAGCACATAAATATACAAAGTAATGTCATGGTATGTTTTGTGAAAAAATCAGAAATATCTCTTAAGGAAAGATCTAACATTTTAATTTAAAATATATAATATTTCAAATATTAGAGAAATATGAAATTTCAATATTAACCCCATTTTACAGTGAAAGTGAGTGATTATTTGTCATTGTGAACACACAGCACTGCATCCCATCCATGAAGGAGCAGTGGGCAGCTGACATGGGCAGTACCTGGGGAGCCGTGCTTGGGCTTGGTACCTTGCTCATTAGTACTTCAGTGGTACCTTTACCAGAACTGGTGACCTGTTATAATATTTATAATAATATTAGTAAATAATATCGATTTTTGAGCACAAATTCATTTATCTCAGCCTTTTGCTCTAGCCTTTATTTTAACAATAGGTAACAACCTGGTCTTTAAATATAAAATGGACCTGAAAACAAATGGTGCTTTTCCTCTAATGGCACCGAGATTCCTGCTGTATCTAACCCATAGCGAGAAAAACATTTTTACGCTACAAATTATGTGACCCGTATTGGTTATGGCCCTGCTCAGTGGCAAGGCCAAAAGCGAACTGCAAACAAACTGACCAGGTCACTACCTTTCGAGTGATCAAGATTCAGCTATTGGCTATTTTCATTAGGATCCAGACCCTTTGTTCAGGAACTGGATCATTGATTGCATGAGAGAAAGTAAGTGATTATTTTCATTATGCACAAACCACAGCATTTGACCCTTCTGGGTGGACCAGTGGCCAGTTGACAGTTGGTGTGTGTAAAGAATTATGTTTGAGTCGTGAATATTTTAAGTATACAAATATCATAAAGCCACAGTGTTGCATATTGAGATGAAGAGTAGACAAGACACTCTCTGATTTAGCAGCACCATTGCAGGTATGACCCATTTACAATTAAGAAGTGGTGGAACTGTTGAGCCGCAGGAGTGGGTTTGTTATACCTTCTATGTGTGGTTTCTGTATGCTAGTAGAGAAACCCCATTAAAAAAAATACTGCCTTATACCTGGTATTAAGCATGCTTTGCAGTACTTAGTAACATGTTGAAGCAGCTATAAATTCAGCTATATAGTGTATGTTATAAGTTGTACACCGACACCATTAAGCATACAAATGTTTCCCTCCTTAGTGGGCAAAGTGGTTTCTTTACTATGTATTATACGACACTGCGAGCTATAATATTCACAGATCACCCGCAATAATTGCTACTATGTTATTAAACAGGCCTTTGGCTCAGTCTCATTCAGAACAAATTATAGAAGGTAATTCCCTCTTTTACACACTGGGTTTAGTGGATTTAAAATGTCACCTGGCTATGGAAGGTTTCGCATACAGCTGGAGCTGAAGGAAAACGCCACTGCCTCCATTGGCGCTCAGCGTGACGTAGAGCTGCTATTCTGAGACGTTAAAGAATCGTACAGTCGCACAGGGCCAGTGCACACACTGTCACTGAGAAAGTTCTTGTGTGCCAAGCAAATGTCAAAACGCCAATCACCACACTTCACCCCTGCAGTCCTGAGACAAACTATTAGACCCTAATAAAAACAGCAAAGATCTGAATGGCTGTTCTCTCAAGGGGATGCCATTTATAAGAGCGTCAAGCCAGGGGTGATAATAAGCATCAGTGCACCTGAATTCACCAACCCATCTTAAGAAGAAAATTGCTGTTAAACCCACTTGCGCATTTTAGATCAAGATTCTGACATTCACCAATGTTTGCTTATTTAATATATGGCTAGGTATAAAGAGAAAGAAAGAGAATAATAAAATATTGGTGAAAGATGTCCAATTGTCTTCTATGTAGATTAAAAACAGACATTATGCATCTCTGACATGCTCACTGCATGAAGAATGACGGATATGTCCCCTCCGTTCAAGATTCTCCAGCTTGATAAACGATCACACTCAGCAGTGTGTCAACTCTTGAACTTCCCAGGTCTCGTGTTCACTTGTAGCAAAGATTCCTCCCCTGATCTTTGTATTCCGTTGGCTCCAGGAGAGCCGGTGGGCAATTCGACCCAAGCGCACTGATTCCACCTCGCGGGACATTGTTCTAGAGATAAAGGCAAGTAGCCAGACTGAAAAGGACCAGCAGATGGCAAGGACAGTGAGCATGAACACTTCGACTCAGGACCACCAGCTGTCACCCTCTACACACACACCAACATGCACACATAGTCACATAAAAACACACTGCTGGAAGTGGATCCTCCACCAAAATGCTTGGTCTCTTTGTCTCTCTATTTCATGCACACACACGCACACACAGCTGGAATTGGACCTTCTGTCCTGCTGTATCTCTCTCTCTCTCTCTCTTTCGCGTTCTCTCTCTCCCTTTCTCTCTCTCTCTCTCTCTCTCTCTCTCACACACACACACAGCTGGAATTGGATGCTCACCATAAGAATCAGTCTCTCTCTCCTCACATTCTCTGTCACTCTCTCTTCCACACACACACACACACACACATATATGGAAATATACAGACAGGCAGCAATGAAAGCTCTGCAACACAGGCAAACATTTCACCCCATGCTGATACTTTATAATCCTCGGTTTTGTGCTGTCCTGCCCTCTCTATACGCTTTACATCCACACCTCCGCCTGAAAACATTCTCTGCAAAACAGTCTCAGTAAAGTCGAGCTCCCCAAAGCTGATGTTCCCCACTATTCTGCCTATAGCTTATGAAGACTTTGATCATTTTTGTTCTGTTGGAATACACAACAGGTTTTCTACAGGGATGCTTGAATAGGCTTTCTCCTGGAGATCCCCCAGCAGGCAGAGAAAGCGTGATTGATGTGGACACACACCGCAAGACAAAAGAGGAGTGCCGAGCATTCAGGACCTCTCCACCAGAGCCATGACCAGCATTTTTCAAAAATGAAATCTGGGATAGAGAACCCATACCCATAAAGAAACACACACACATTCACGCACACACACACACACACACACACACTCATACTCACACAAATACACACATCAACCTACCGAGCAGCACTTTGGCTGTTTGTCACTCTATAGTCACTGTATCTTCTGTGAAGGTGGAGCTCATGTTTGTTAGCTTCATATTACAATTTGCCCAATAATACTGAAATAAATTAGATTTAACTCTAAATAAATACTTAAATATAAACAACAAACACATTCAATAAGGTTTTTGCAAAGTCCTGTAATACTGACCTGTCACACCATAGATTTTCTTTGACAAAACGACACCAATTAAAGCATTTTGGGATATTAAAAAATAATTATGCATTTGCTGTCTGTTTAATGAACACAAAAGTCTCAAAACATGTGTATTTAGACTGGTGTCGGAATATGCTTCATATACAGTACATGGAGAAAACAGTAAATCAAGAGGCAATTTCCCTTGTTGTATGCTGCCATTTCACCGGAGCAATGACGTTCGGAAAAACGTGCACAGCATTACAAAGTTCCGCTGAAATGCTGGAGGAAATGAGGCAAAAGCCCAGAGAAGTGCGTGTTTTCAATGCAGTTCGGCTTTTATTGCAAATGTTTGCCCAAAAGTGCTATCAGAGTCTCTTACCTATTAAAGACTTTCCTTATCCTCTGGAGCAGGGTCGGTGACGCCGTGACGCTCTCTGACGGAATGCTCTCGATAGTCGTAACAACATGATTCTGGTGTTCGGGAATCATCTCTAGACTGAAATGATGGAACGATCAGAAACCAGATGACATTCTGCTCCGCCCGAACACGGGAGGCTTTGGCTTGAACCGCGGGAAGAGAAGAAGGAAAAGGAGGAAGATTCTCCGACAACCTTTAGCTTTCCATCCTTTAGGTAGAATGCACAGGTGTGTGTCCGGGCTTGAAGATTTGGACGGAGGAATTGCAAGCGGGACGTTAGGAGCCTAATTCGGGATGCACCTGTTCCCCGGTCTCGGTCTGCTCTTTGGTAAAGGTTCCCAGTGTCTGGCTGTGCATTTTCTGAATGCCAACGCTGGACTGCGCTGCTGCTGGAAGGCGCTGGGATTTAATGGCAATACACACATCAGCCGGTAGGGGTAGCGCTGTTCCTCTCACAAGCCGCTGCTACAAGTGCACGACCGTTTTGGGGGGATACCTTTAATAAACAGAAGATCGTAAAACTTTAAAGACTCAGTTGTGTGGCTGAACCATGGACCGTCATGTCTAGTCTCTGCGGAATATTTACAGGAGGAGATGCATGATCAGAGCAACTAGGATTATCGGCGCTTCTTTGGTGGTGGTGCAGTGGGCTGAGGAGCTGAAACTAATCAAATTGGAGGTTTGATTAGAGAGAGTGAGCTCAAAACCACAGTTGGACCCCTAAGCAAGATCCTTAACGCCAGGTTGCTCCAGGGAGACTGTCCCTGTGATTAAGAACTTGTAAGTCTGAGTGGAAATGGGTGTGGTGGTCTAGAGGTTAGGATACTCGCCTCTGGACCAAAAGATCGTGGCATCAAATCCTACCTTCAGCACTACCATCATTGGATCCCTGAGTAAGATCCATAACCACAAGTTGGTCTCAGGGAAATTGTCCCTGAAATTAGGAAAATGGAATTCGCTCTGAGTAAGAGTGTCTGCTAAATGTAAGAGTCAGTCTGAAAAGTCATGGTGTAAATGTCTGAAGCCAGATCTCTGGTAATCAATATTAGATGGACATGAACATGTTGAAATGTACGGCGTCAGAATTCACACCCAGAATGTAAGTAAAGAGTGTATCAATGTAGTATAGATCTAGCACATTCAAAATCTGTGGTGTTTTTGTTAGTTCACCCCATGAATTATGAGATATTGAAAGATTTATAAAATTCATAGGTCTGGAAGTCAATATAAAGAAACATGTTCACAAGCATCAAGAATCAACTCCACACAGTCAATTAGCAGTTCTCAAAGTTACATCTCTAATATACTCGAAGTTCACCCTTAATTAATTTGGGACAGATTAAATACTGTAATCTATTTCAATGTAATGAGAACTAATTTTAACCTTTGTTAAAAGTTCAGTGTCATTATCTATTACCAGTATACAGTGTTGGGGAGTAACGGAATACATGTACCGGTGTTACGTATTTAGAACACAAAATATGAGTAACTGTATTCCGTTACAGTTACCGTTTAAATAGGTGATAATTAGAATACAGTTACATTGTTGAAATAAATGGATTACACGGCGGTCTTTTCCTGTTTCATATGTTAGGCTATCCCCTCTCTATCCCCTCTCTAATTTTGGTAATTCCACGCATTGCCGGAAACCCAAACAAAAGACGCAATAAGAGGCTCTAATGTAAGCGTCCTGTTAATGTTGGTGGCATCAGTTACACAATGGACCTGGAGCCAGCACAACAGAGCCAGCAGTGCCCGGGCAGGAATGCATTTCTTACTTGGAAATTTCGTGTTTGCTCCTTTAGAGTAAATATATTGTCTATTCAGGGAGATTTGGGCTTAACAGTCAGTTGGTAGAGAAAAACAAACAAGAATTTGCAGGATGTGATTGCTACATTCATGTAGTTGTAAAAAGCATGACAATATATTAAGTAATCCAAAGTATTCAGAATACGTTACTCACATTGAGTAACTTAACGGAATACGTTACAAACTACATTTTGGGGCATGTATTCTGTAATCTGTAGTGGAATACATTTTACAATTCCTTTTTTATCTGGAAATATCATACAGAAAAAAACACAGTACAGTGAACAGAAACTTAGAAACATTTCCTTTTTATGGAATACATTTAAAAGTAACCTTCCCAACACTGCCAGTATATTATGGAAGAGGTGTTTCTGAAACACTGCTAGGCTAAAGGTGATGATATGCCATCCTATATTAGGCTTACTGATATTATGTGAAACAGACTTCTTTGTAGTCTTCCGCAAACAGGGCAGGTTTATATCTTGCATTTTGCTGAGGACTGTGGTCTAAAGGTGTTGCTAACATAACAACTTTTGGGATTTTTTTTAGTAGTTTGCTCTGCAATGCTGAGGACATTATGACAGTGCCATAAATCCTTAAGCTAATCGTCCTTCCAGGGCAACTATGGTGCCTGAGAAGAACTGAAATTTAATCTTAACTGCCCATACCTCACCTCATTTTAACCTCCTGCTGAAAAAGATTTTATGAAGCGCATACATTTCAATTTGGGGTCCTCAGTTTCACATCCACCTTGTCCCAGAAGCAACTCCAGCAAACAACTTCTATGATTCATATTCCTTTAGGCTGTTCCTTTTTATTGCATTATGATACAAAGAACAACAAAAAAGCTTAAACACAGTAAATGTAAGCAGTGCAATCAAACTAGTTCGTTATCAAGATTTCACTAACCTTCAGGTTGTTTTGCAGTGTTAAAAAATACAGGATCAATATGTCTCCATACCATGTAGTCAGACTTTAAGCAGCTGTGAGTCCTGACTTTAGAAATGATCTCAGAGCTCAGCATAAGCAAAAATAAAAGTTTTTCCTCAAATGTGATGAAAACTACATGTCAAATGGGCAGCTGGAGGCTGAATATGAAATAGTTTCCTATTTAACATGTAGCACATTATGTGGAATGTCAAAAATTATCTTTCAACAAGTTTAATCAAGTTTATGCAAATTCCCTGCTAACCTCTAATGTAGTCAATCAGCCACGGAAAGTGTGGTATCCCGATTTTGCCTCTTATAATTGTAAAAAAGCTAAGAATAAATTAGAATAGATAGTGTATGGTCACATATTTTTACCATACAAATAGATACACAGTGGTGTATGCATCACCTACTTAATTAAAAGCAATGATTTCATAGAAAAAGTGACTCATCCATTAGAATTATATATCAGTAAAACAGGATCCATTCTAGTTATTGTGGCAAATTATTTGCACTTAAGTATTTAAAGCGTTTTGCTGCTATTAGTGAACAGTAGCCTTTTTCTAATACTGGTAAATACTCTGTCCTTACGGAAAAGGCTCAATGTACAGTAGTGAAGTATAATTACTCCTGTGCTACATTACTACACATATGCATAATTTGACCATTTTGTGCAAATAATAAATATTAGTGCAATAGTAAGAATATATGGATTCAGAACTGAAAACCTGACCATTAATGTCATATTTGTGCAAAAAAAACAGACATTTTTAAATACATTAATTATACATTTTTCCACAAAGTTCCACTACATAAGTAATGCAGTGATTAGAGAGTTGGAAGTCATTTCTATCACAACTTTAGTCACCTGTGGTTACAAACCTTCTTTCAAAGATCAGCCACAGAAGTCCCAAGGTCTCTGTAAGTTGTTGAACCATGTAAGATTAATACTAGAGCTTTTACTTTACCGAAATTGCTCTGTATTGAACGTGCTGTAACAAGATCTCTAGAGTCTCAAAAAGCACAACAAATAGCATCAGCAATATAAATTCAATGAACAGCGGCTAGTGGAAAAGCACATTAATAGAAACATTTTTACACCTCTTTCTTCAATCTGTAATACAGACAGATACATCCATCTTATCCCGCTGCCATCAGTGAATGTAAACACTTCAGAGGGATATGAGTCAAATCTATAACGAGTGGAAAAATATTCTACATATGAAATTGTGTTTCAGAGACAGTGTTATCTGTTTGTGTAAGAGCGTCCACCTTTTCCAAACTCTAGTGCGTTTGTATGGTATGTCATCTTCAGCATCACACCACACCATTCATTTTTTGTCTGAAGAAGCAGAAAACATTGGCAGCACATTACTGCGCAATTGCTTGGCAACCTGCAATACCAGAGGGAAAGATAAAATTCATGCAAATTTCCTGCTTACCTCTAAATCAGTCAATAAACCAAAATATGTTTAGTGCCCAGTTTTTGCTGATTTAGGTTTGTTACAAACCTTCCAAACACTGAATTAAGGTACACAACCTGTACATGGCAGAAAATGTCTTGCTAATAATGTTTTTTAAAAGGTGTTTAACTACTCTAACTACAATCTAAACACTAATAACAAATGGTTACAAATTTGATGGTACATAGGTACAATTCAATTAAGTCCGTTGTAGATATTACAGTGTGTGAATGATTAGGGTTAGGGTTAGGGTTAGGGTTAGGGTTAGGTTGGGTTAGGGTTAGGGTTAGGGATAGAGTTAGACCTATGCGCCACCACTTATTTGTGAAAATGAGTGCAAAGTTCTGTTTAAGTGAGTGAGTGATTATTTGTCATTGTGAATACACCACAGCACATAGTGCACCACAAGGAAATATGACCTCTGCATTTGACCTCTCTATACAGGAGCAGTGGGCAGCTGACATGGGCAGCACCTGGGGAGCAGTGCTTGGGGACAGTACCTTGCCCATGAGTACCTCAGTGGTACCTTTACTGGCCTGGGATTCGAATCAGCAACGCTCTGAGCACAGGGCCAACTCCCTAATCATTACAGTACCCCTGCGTCTTTCTTGTGTGGTGACACTTGAGTAGACAACCATCAATTTGTTTAACCCCTAATGGATTCTTTAAAAAGCACTCATCCCACATTGCATCTTTCCAGTTTATTGCAGCCAAAGGACTGGATATTGGATAGTCAAATGCATCAAATGAAATTCTGGATGGGGTGCAAGGTAATTAGCAGGGGCATATGATTCTTTTATTATTTGTTTCACAATAACTGGCAGAATATTTATAAAAACTGGGAGGCAGTTGGTAGCATAACAGTTAGGGAGTTGCCCCCATGATCAGAAGTCCCAGACCAGTAAAGGTACCACTGCGGTACTCATGAGCAATGTACTGCAAGTACTGCTCCCTGGGCGCTGCCAAAAGCTGACCACTGCTCCTTCACAAATGGGTCAAATGAAGAGGTCACATTTCGTGCACTGTGCGCTGTGCTATGTTCACAATGACAAATAATCACTCACCAAAATAAGATTTAGCGTAATGTACCATGATTTTGTTTTTCACAGCTGTAACAATGTTCATTCCACTGAATGGGAAGGAAATATTGATTTTGATAGGCTCTCAGGCCTCAAAAAAGAAAAGGAGACCCCAATTATAAAATGTTTGATCTTTAATAAATTTGCCTCTTACTGTGTGAATACTGACAAATTTTAACCATCATGAATAGCAAATGTTACATACCCATAATGTCAGATACTCATGATGGACCCAAACCACTGACACAATGGTTAATTGTTGTGGTATAATTTTGTTATGAAACTCTATTGCAACACATCTTTCTCACCTTAAGATGGTCCCAATCCTGCTCATTAAAACTCTGAAAGCCGCTTTAACTCGGATGTACAGTGCAGCATTCATGAGGGGTGAGAATGGAGAGAGAATAGAGGTTAAGGAAATGCTCCAACATTGGACTATACAAGTGACATCTTAAACTGTCACTAACGGTTTTCAGAACCAGGACTTACCTTAAATGCCTAAGTAACAAATATTATTATTGCTATCTGTCAGATGGAGGACATCCTTCCGTTACTTAACTTCTCAAAAACAATGCAGAATTTCACACCCCTTTAACAATAAGCAAAGTGTGTCAAGTTCCTTGTTCTTAGCAGGTTATTCAACATTCAGCTGTTTAAGAAACATTCCCCATCCACCCTGACTTTGATTAGTCGAATTCAGCATGTGGGGTTCTGGTGGGTTCGAACAGAAGACAGTCACACTTGCCTTTAGGATGTGACCAGGCACCAGCACTTTGATGTCAGCTCAGACAGTACACAATCATTTTGTCTGACCCAAAGGGGCCTCGCATCCGAATTTAGCAGCTTGTTAGTGCAAAGGAAGACAGACAAGGTTAACATTGCAAAAAAAATCTGTAAATTGATTGCTGACTCTCTCTCGACACATTCCGCTTAATGAGGCTGATAGTCAGTGTTGTAGCTAAGGGGCTTTTCCTTTTCTTCACTTTACTTTTTAAGCTTTACTACATCTCAGTTCATTATCTGCCTTTGCCTTAAGTTGTCAGACATCCTGCCATAGTGCAAGAAGTAATTGCATATTCATTGTTATATCCTGTAATAATTTACATCTTAAAATCTTCAGGGGGCACGTCTGTATTTTTGATTGTGCACATTGTATGTTTCAGTAACAGTGCCATTACTACCAGAAAACCATTTTTGTTCTAGTGTCAAACATTGTGTTTTTTAGGCATTTTTGGCCAGAGATTTAATTGAGGGTCAGGTGTAGGCGACAAAGGTTATTTCCAAACAGAACCTGGCCACCAGTCACCTCTCTGTTGTCATGGAAACGTATTTACATGCAAAAGCATTTTGACAAATTTTTGAATCATGTTGGAGGTGCGGCTGAAGCTGGTACTTGCATGTCCCTGAGGATGGACATCTCACTGGGTATGATGCAGGCGTCACACTTAAACATATGTTTGTATATACTGCAGTTATATTTCTAGTTATTATTTCTGTTTTTACTGTTAGTATGGTAATACATATGACCCAACTCGTCACACAGATGGGTTATTTGCAATAATACAAGCTCCTAAATGCATAAATAAAGGCATAAATCAATGTCTATATCTAATAAATACATATTGGCACCGATTAGCCATAACGTTATGAACACTGACATGTGAAGCGAATAACACTGATTACCTTTACAATTACAGTTGCACCTGGTAGTGAGTGAACTATATTAGGCAGCATGTGAACATTTGTTCTAGTAGTCAATGTGTTGGAAGCATACAAAATGGGCAAAGGGGGATTTGAGTGATATTGAAAAGGACCAAATTCAGATAGCTAGACAGCTGGGTCCAAGCATCTCAAAACCTACAGACCACTTTTGTTCTGTAGGACAGAACAAAAGTGGTCTGCCTGATGGAAGGACAAGGCTCACTAAAGCATGTGGGGAGCAACGTCTGGACCGTGTTGTCTGAGCTACAACAGCTCAAATTGCTGAAAATGTTAATCCGATAGAAAGATGTCCGAACACACTGTGCTTCGTTCTGCATGGGTCTGCATAATTGCAGACCTACTCAATATTAGGCAGATGGTCATACAGTAATTTGTATATGATTGGTGCAAATACATACAGCCATACATACAAATATAGATGTTAATTCCACTGACAAGGGAACACTGACGTTGCTTTTGAGCTTTAGAAGCATTAGGATCAGCTCAGAAAAAGAATAAAGGAGAACTAAGTAATGAAATGTTATAATGTCATTATCGTTATTTCTATTCTTCTATGTATTTTGCTAATGCAGCTGATCCCATTATTCAAAGAAGATGGAACACATACAAGCAGACAAACCTATACACCCACAAACCAGCCCAATATCCCAAAATAACCTCCACTACTTCTATTTTTCAGCTTTTACTGATACATTTTGTCCACAAGCTGGTCAGCACACGCGGAAGGTGCAAACTCACAAAACACACACCCCTCTATGTATTGCCAGAATGAAAAGGCTGTCTATTGTGTTGGTCATAATACACCCTAATCGCTCCTGCGTTCGTGATTAGACCATCCAGTATTGATCTCTTTGTCTTCAGGCAGACCTGCTTTCCTTTGTTTGGGGAGGATGTGCATTGCTTCCCAACACACGGTGCTCACCTCTGAGCATAAATCTCACTGTAATTTCAAGGAGCTGTCCAAATGAAACAATGGACGTGTGAACACGTGCGAGAGACAGCCTCAGTGAAGGGAACAGCATTATTAAAGCAGTATCAGCCAGCATCTGATAACTGCACAACAAACAAAAGGACCATCAATCGCCAGGACCCGTTTCGAATTTGGAGCCTGCTGTAGTAGTAGTGATACTTCAAGGAAACATTCATCTTCCAAGCTGAGAGGGCCCTTACTGGAACGTCAGTGTTCTGCAAGTCCGCTACACAAAGACAAACATGCTGTTTAAAACAGAAGACCTCTGAGTGCCTGCACTATAAATAGCCCTGGATTCAAATCAATATAACAAATCAAACTGAGGGGGATTAGAATAGCAAGTCCTTACGGTTATTTATGTTTGCACTAGCTGTATTCTAGCTGTACCAGTTGTCTTCCGACTCTGCTAATCAACTTTATTGTGCAGCGCCATGCACATTCTGCCTTATAAGTACAGGCTATTTACACGCGGTATTAACACTGGAGTTCAATTAGCTCTTTCAGTCAACTGATCCATTATAGAAAGTGCTTGAGTGATGCATTATGCATCTAGTTAGGTGTGGGCTTGCATGCTTGTCTACTTTCAGTGTAATTCTCAGCGTGAAAAGTCAATGTGCCAGAGATTCAAAGTAGGCACTTGAATTGATTGCTTCAAAAACACATCCCTCGAAAGCGTTTCATTTTTAATATCTTGTCACAGTAGTTTCCCAATTTCATTTTTGATTGAAATGGAACTAACGACAAGTGGCTCTGACATCATTTTCCCCAACCATTTATTTGCGTTAAATATATTTGAAATATTTTAAATAAATATTTATTTCCTCAACACAAACCTCAATTTATGTTGCTCAATGTATCTCTATAAGAAGCAAACAAATAAGGAAATCATTACCAATTAATGTATTTGACTGTTAAAATTGAATGATAATTAATGTTAAATGTTGTTAGACTTTAAAAGTACATGGATGAAGGTAGTTATAATGCTATTTTTAGGTTTTAGAGTTTTCAAATGAAATACTGAAGCAGTAAGATCTCAATGACGTTTCTGGAATGAAAATGTTATGTTGGTCTATTTCACAGTTGCTAACTATTAATAGATCTGTTGAGTCAAACAGTTGACATGTTTTGCATAAAAATGTTTACAGAGAGTGTGATGATGGTGGCTTTTTTTAGGATGCAAGGATTAACGATTCTCCAATAAAGTAATCCTCATTTTTTGTCCTAATTTATTCAGTTTTCTGAGACTTTATGCTTTGGTAAAAATGCCCCAAAGGTGAGAAACAATAAGACAAAATTCACTGTGAAAACTGACTACACCCTCACAGAGATTTGGCAAAGCTTATAAGAACACTCATGCAAAACATGCCAGCCCTGAACAGAAGATAAATGTTCAAAGCATCACGTCATCATCATCAGCGGATATACTTTTTATTCACAGACAGCAACCAGATCCCTATTTACAGCTTAAGCCATTACTCAGAACCTGAATCTGACACCAGATGCAAATCAACTTCAGTAAGGTCTCTCAAAAGGATACAGCGGAAATGCATAAGTTGCCGTTCTTTCCCATAAATACAGTAAAGCTATGTTAAAACATTTGCAGTGACCCCGTAGAGATTTGCAGAGTCAAATTAGCTCAACAAGAAGATCAAACACATCTAAAAACAGCAAAAACTAATTTTCATGTTTGATTGTTACAATTTCTTAATTAAATTTTATAGATTTAATTGTATAAATAAACATGTTATTACTTTGCTTTATATTGTTTTGCCATACATTCCATATATGATTTCAGTAGAACAAAATAAATAGCTCATTAAGATGTTTGTCATTGGGACTCCTGTCTTGGCAGCAAACACAAAAAAATATGCAAGAAAATATAAGTGCCAATTTTTGGCAACATGTACGTATATTACATTTAACAAAGCTTAAGGCAATAACAAAAAGACATCCCTGCCAAGCATAACAACTTCACACACTGCTGCTCTGAGCATTAACATTATACAAGGAAACCCAATAGTAATATCAATTATAAAAATAATAATCTGATTTTAAATGATTATTTGGAAGTTACAGTATAAATTTCTGAAGATTACCAAAATATGTTAAAATCAGAACACAAATACAAGCTTTTTTGCTTTTTGCAAATACGTACCACCATTGTCTAAAGGGCAAAATCACAGTAAATACCTGACATAAAGAAGGTCAAACAAGGTATTTTTTACTGTGTTTAACACAGTTTACACATTTAAAAAGGTTCACAGTTCTGAGGTATTTAAAATTCCAACACGGTTTCTCAGTAAGATGAGACAGAAGACAGGAGGCATGAGAGGAACTAAAACTCGGACAAAGCGAACTTCACTTTGATCTAAATTCCTAACAAGCTGCCATTAAAACTGCAAACGCAAGCACCTTTATCCTGCTGCAGCTTGAAAAGCAACATGAAGCATGATGAGTCTTTTAAAACGTATAGCAGAAAGCTTAGAGGAGCAGCAGAGAAATTATGATAAATATTTTCAATCAGATGAAATATGCTCAAGCTATGCTTAGTGAGTCAAAACTGCCTATTTAGACTATTAGTTAATGGAAACATATGATGCCTAAATAAGCGTTAAGTGTTTAATAGTCTAATTTGGTAGTCATCAATTTAGCCAAAATTAACCTCACAGTTGCTGTGCACATTATGTATCCAGTGCTAAATGGCAAAAACTGGGCATAATTGGCCTTCCCTTCAAACTTCAAAATAGATTACATTTGTTGGATATAAAGAATATTGGACAGTTACCCAGGACACATTAAACCTCCTTTAGACGGGTACTAAAATGCGGATAACCTTTATTTATGTTTCGTTATAATAAATCTTTATAGATTTTCTCTTTTTTTTTAGGGTGGCATTAAAAATGTGGTGCACTTTGGCTAAGAAACATCAAATATGTCTGTGAAATATGACCAAAATCTCATATCGATATGGCATTTCATATCCCGATAACATTATATATCACAATACAGTACATTTTCTGTATATTCAATTGAACTTTCGCAAGCAAAATCTTGTGTCTGTGCGTGCTCAACTCACGCTAAACTAGTCAACGCCAAAGATGCACAATTAACCTGTTTTTACGCCGTTTTATTAATTAAAAACACTATTTTTACGACGCTCTAATATAGCGAGTCTTTTTACGCCATTGACAATGACGTTTTATGTGTAGCTGTAGCGACTTCTTGTCAGACGCCGTTTTTACGCCGTCAATCTGTTGTTACCCCCGAGAGCCTGGCGGTAAATCTCCTGTCTGCACCTCTCCTCTTAGGGAAAGGAAATGACGTCATACATATAACTACGGTTAGGGTTAGGTACGGTTCTTCGTCCTTGTGCGTCATTTCCCTTCCCTCAGAGGAGATGTACTGACAGAGGAGCTTACCCACAGAGGAGGTCTGCAGCCAGACCCTTCTCCTTTTTTACGGCGCTCTGGTAAGGTGCCTTTAAGCTGAATCGTGGCACCTTTGGCGTTCCACGGACCTGAGCGGGAGGACAGGCAAATCTGAGCATGCGCGGAGCGTTTCGAGGGCGCGTGTGGGCACAATTGAGCGCGCACTGACATGAGATTTTGCTTGCTAAAGTTACACTGCGCGCTCTCTGCGCATACATCCGCGAAGCGCCGTGGTGACTACTGCAAACCGTCATCCAAACCATGGAACAATATTGCCGAAAACAGTGTATTTTGCAACACCACGGAATAAACTACGCATACGATATACATCCGACATATTTCGTCATATCGCACAGCCCTACTTACAAGTAGAAGACAACTCCAGCACCTTCCCAAACCAGACACTAGTCTACGAAATGAAGCTGAAATAGCATCGAGGATCAAGTTTCCAGAACTCAACCCTTACGAAAATGTAATATAGCATTAGAATGACAACTATATTTGTGTCTAAAATGTAACAAAAACAACAAAAAACCCGTCATAGAGAAACTATAGTAAAATCCCATGACAGTTCTGCATGTCAGTGGGGTATCTATGTGTTTGCTCCAACAATACTGAACTGCAACTTGGCTTGACAAAAAATTAATCCTACATCAATATTGGCTTCTTTACTGCTGGGCAGTAGGCACTCAACGGGGTTCACAAGTTGATTATGCCTGATTCTATAAAGTTTTATAAAAGAAAATGAACGGCTTCTAACCATGTACATGTCCACTTTGCCAGGATAGTAAAACTAAGGTGACACTGAGCATTTGTTCTGGTTTTCAGTAACATTTATTGGTCATTCACACCGGACACCATCATGTCAACCCTCCATTATTGACATGTCAACACTAACAAGACTATTCATCTTAAGACCAGTGACATAAGAACAAGCTCTGCATCAGCAGGCCTCTGTGGTTAGCATTAGGGTGTAAAGCCTGGGATAGTGTTAGTCCACAAAGAAACATGCTAAACATCTCAATGAGTAAATAGAGACAACAAAGCAAAGCAAACCCATTCATCAACATTTCTAAACGATTGGACGGAGCAATAAATACTGGAAAAGTAAAAAAAAATAAAAATAAAAAAAATCAACCAATAAAAAAAAACAGATGATCATGTACCATTTGCCAATAGTCCAGAGTATTCTGTAAATCAATGTCAAGTTCTTTAATACAATCATTAGTGGCTCACGCATAGACACACTCACACACACAAGCTTGCAGACAACACACACACTCTCTCTCTCTTTTGCTCTACATCAAAGTTCAGAACTACATTTAAAACAGGCAGAGTATTAGGCCTGCAGGCTTCTGTTCACACACTTCTTGAGGCAGCTGCTTGGCTTCAAAACGCAGTGTGTCATTTAGAAAAGTCTTTAATGGGTTTCCACATGCCCCTTCTTACACTCTGAAAGAGATGGACGTCCATATCCCTGTTAGAACGATCAGTGCATAGGGCTGGCGGTGTGAAGTCAGCATCCCAGACTGCGGCACCACAAAACACAGCCTGCTTTAACAGCGCAGAAGTCTTACACCATATTGCTAACCACGTCTCTAGGAATGGAGGGATAAGGGGAGGCTCTTGAAGCGACCGGCTGGCGTGTCGCCTTCAGGTGAGTGTGTTCTGCTCGGTGTGGCACACAGCACAGCGCACCCAGCAGAAGGGGAGGCTCTCTTGCTCTCACATATACACACACAAACAAACTTACTCACACACTTACACAAAGTCTTAGCGTACAGGATCACTGACGGGCCATGGATGGACGTGTGTGTGTGTGTGTGTGTGTATGGGGCATCCAGATGCTGATGCTATAGACTGTAAACAAACAGAAGAGGGTGGGTCCACTACCCCCTTTTTCTCTCTCCTTCTCTTGCATTCCTTCAGTTCAAATTTCATTCTGTTCCAACAGGACAGGACAAGATGGACTCACTTCCCCAGCCGCTGTTCGCAGGACGCATAGCGCTGAAGGGCGTCTAGGAAATCATCATACGAAATGCCTTTGTGGGAAGGCAAAGAACTGGAGGAGACAGAGAGATGCGTCAGACAATGGAAGCTTGTAAACTGAGCGATGCGTGCTGGGCGTGTAACAGCGAAAGACCTCAGCAGGCATTATTTTGGGAGTGGGGTGGAAAAAAACTAAATCAGGATTAAGGTCATACAGCGCCATCTAGTGGACAGTGAGGGAAGTGCAAAATGCTTTTTGAGCAAGAGGAGGCACTGCACATTGGCCCTCATTTATTAAGCAGGCAGACGGGAGAAAAACAGGTGTACGGTCATTTCAACGCAAATTTTGGGATTTATCAATTTAGACGTGAGCATAGGATACACTCAAATCTCATGCCGGCACTCAGATCGCAAATTATTACATCATAGTTGCACTAAAATTGTAAAGATTTCAGGTAATGTTTATTGTGGCTTGTATTTGACTAATGAATTTTATTTTTTGATTAATGTAATTGTAAAACTACAGTCTGCAGTAATGATAAACGTTCTACACACAAAGTTATTGCAGTCAAGCCCATGGCTACCATTACTTTATGTTATTCTGTTTGACTTATTTCATTTGGTTCTACTTATTTTATTTCATTCTTGTGGCTGTTCTTATTCGTATGTCTTTTACTTGCTTAGGGTGACCAGACGCCCTCTTTTCACCGAACGTTCCCTTTTTTTAAGACCTAAAAAAATGCATCCACCCAGGATTCTAAAATCGTCCATGATTTCAATCTACTTTAGCCTGAAAACGTCCTTACATTGGATTTGCATTGCATTTCCCTGGGGCTTTTCCAAACTAGCAATTTCGCCTACTCACTTTCACTTGCTTTCCTTATGGCCTTACTGCATAAATCGAGCAATTCTATATAGATCAATTAGACAATACAGGGCTTTAATTTTCTAAGGATCTATAAAGAGTGTCAGTGTGTGTTCCCCATAGCTGCTCTCAGTCAGGTGTGTTTTGGAAGAAGCCCTCGTCAGGCTGGACATGAGGCAGTACAAATAGACTCAACAGCTAATCTCCACAGATAATCATGATATAAGCCTTTACTCCACATACAAGATGCGAGCCAACACACTTTCAAGGATATGCACACATACACACTTCCACTTCATCCTTTTCACTCTTTTTCAGAAGATGATATAGACATAGATTCCATATAAACAATCTATGGTGTATCTACATTCTGTGTGTTTACAACAATAACAATATCACATAAAATACTCACATGAACTCTGTGAGTCTGATGTGCCAGGGCAGGAAGCCCAGTGTGCTGTCCACTGAGCCAAACTTTAGCACCAGTTCTGGGTCTGGTATGTTCTTTGACTCTGTGAGGAAAGACATAAGACTTGCAAGAGTTAGTTAACAGATCGGACAGGCTTAACAATCATGGGCATTTTTAATCTTATATTTAAGAAAATCTAAGAATTACTGTCACTTTTTGATCTCTTGCTACCACCCAAGCAAAAACTTAAAGATTAGTGCTGATCACTAATGACTGTGAAAACCAATTCACTGACAGGTTAGATCTTCAGACCAGCGTTTCTAAATCCCAGTCCGTGTAGACCACCGCTCTGCACAGATTCGAGTTTCCCGACCAACTGCATAGCTGATGCTACTGATCAGCTAATTAGCAATGTAGGATCAGCGTGCGGCGGTGCAGGAAATATCGAATCTGTGCAGAGAAATATCGAATCCTAACCCTAACCCTAACCATCTCTACTCTCTCTACCACCTTGAGGTAACAATAGAACACACAAAACTGATAAAAGCGTATATTTAAACAGCTGCTAGAAAGAACCGAGCTGAAAATGCCAAAGCCCTGTTATCCAATAAT
The DNA here is from genome assembly GCA_032718565.1 of Distichodus sexfasciatus. Taxonomy (NCBI): domain Eukaryota; kingdom Metazoa; phylum Chordata; class Actinopteri; order Characiformes; family Distichodontidae; genus Distichodus; species Distichodus sexfasciatus. The sequence goes on from JAVGVS010000126.1 coordinate 285,870, forward strand.
GAAGCAGGTTGTGTTGTCCCCATTGCTATCAAAAATATTATGCATCCCTGAATCATTAGAACAGAAAAGAGAACAGGCTTCATAAACTCCATACACAGCATGTCATGTTGGAGTGCAACTTAGCCTTAATGCAAAGGACAGAAGGCCATAAAACAGTCAGCGCTCCATATGATTTTCCTCTTGTTCTTACGCAGCTGCAACCAAAGCCAGTGCAAATGCGCCTTTGTGAGAGGTTGTGCAGACTCTTTTAAAGGTCTTGTCCAGGTCTTTTGGGAGGGCAGCTACACTAAACACTGCTGCAGGACGGGATGGTGGATGCTTACCTCGTAGTAAAGAGTCCAGAACATTGATGTTAATGTCTTTAGACGTCCTCTCCTTCTCCTCCACTGACTTACACAGCTGTTGCGCTGCCTGAACAATACTGAGTTTACCATCATCTGGAGACAGCACCTTCACCACCGTCTGACATGGCAAAGCTGCATACACACACAAATATACACACACACCCCCAACGTGTCAGCGTTGCTATCTTTGCAGCTTTGTCAAATACAAAGGTAAACTGCTCATTTGAAGCATTTATTAGACTTAGCACACACCAATAAACATTTGATACGGAGAAAAAATAAACATTTATTGTGGAAAAAAACCTATTCTTTGCATCCACGTAATTTTACGCTAAAAATGCATTGTCTTACACACGCGTGAAATGCCAGACTTTAGTGACTGAACAGCGCAAATAAGGCGATTGTTGAGGAAAAATCTGCAAACAGTAGACCTACAGATCGGCAAATTTCATTTTAAAACGTGTCTGGTTGTGTGCGCATACTACATGATCTTTTCAGCGAAGCACTGTGAAGACTGTGAGAAAATTTAGTTCACAGTCCATAATAAATGTTACAGGCAATGGTAAATTTAAACTAAGCGTGGTACCAAACCTATAGTATTTATTTCACCAATGCTAGATGCGCTAACTATAGTAGCAGGTTGCAAATGTTTATTATGAGTCTTTTACCTTGAATTTAGCAAAGAGTGAGGGGTGGGGGAGTTACCTCCTTTTGCCATCGCGCACAGCTAGTGTCACCCAGAGGGGGAGTGGGGAAGTGGGCTTGTTAACATATGCTTCACACAACATGGGGGAGACCTTTACTTTTTATCTTTGACAAGGAGTTAAAAAACAGCTCATACCGCAGAGGCGTTATGAGGAAAATTTTGTACGGTTTTAAAACAGTGGCTTTATTAAACCAGAGACACCTGTATATCGGTAACCGGGCCACGCCTACTCACTACTAATTGCAGGAGACATTAAGAACAATAAGAAAACTAACCAAAAACATGGATATACATAGTGTGCTTTCAGGCATTTTACTCAGTATTTAGACAATCAAAGACCACAAGAACTGTGGAAAAAAACAGAGCTGAATGGTTTAGGGAAAATATCCAGCTGAACTAGTATTGCTAATGTGATTTATGTTGTGACCACTTTTTAGTCATAATTACAGTAAACAAGTGTTTAAAATTGATATATATAGCCCTCAAAAACTGTGTTACAGCATCTTTGAAAAAAATAATTCAGCCCTGCAAGAGTGTGCTACAGCATCTTTGAAACCTGTCTGAGGATTGAGCTTCCCATTACTCGACCGATCTCATATTTTAGTTGATACATAACAACCAGTGTTCTACTCACCATACAGCTGTTTACTTGATATTATTCTGGAGGCATATCAATCACATTATTGTAACACGACTAATGGCGCAGGATATTGTGGGAAATGTAGTTCTCTCCCAGAAAGAGAGAATATATCGCAATATATATATATATTGTGTATCACGATATAGGTTAAAAATATTGCGATAGTATTTTTAGGCCAGCCCTATTTTAGATATATTTTGTTCAGCCATGAAATTAGATTACCAGCAAAGTTTTCAAATTAAAAATGCACTACAATAACATAAGTCAAGCATTTTCTGGCACAACCTGTTTAACTTACAGCCTTTACCTGATGAACAGGCTGTTGATGCTCACCTTGATCCTGCTGGTCTGGACCAGCATTCATGAAATCCAGTGTGTATCTGGAGCTGTCCGAGCCCAAGAGCTCCTTCTGCTGCCTCATGATCTCTTCCATCAGCCTTGAGTTGTTCCTCCTAAACACACCTGCAAAGAAAGGCACAAGTGCTGTAAATCTATGTTCTTTACGCAAGAATAAAGACAGACACAAACTAAAGCTGCCAAATTTCCCTCAGCAGTACAAAGTGATGTAAACATCAATACCCAAAAGCGCCGGTTTAGGTTTTTTTCCCTGAATTGTGTTGGTCCTGTTACTGAGAACCAAGAGACCATCAACATCAGCAACTATGATATATTTAGACATTATACACAGCAACACCACCCATTCTGAATGGGGAAGGAGTCACCATGAAATGTGACTGCAACCTCTGTAGAGTCACACAACTGAAGAACATGACCTTGCCTAAAACATTTCTGATGCAATATCAGTAGCAGATGTAATGATCTGTGCATTACATGTCATTATATTCCAAACTCTGCCTTCAGCAACGAGTTCTGGGAGTTGCCTAAACTCGGTTAAAGGTAATCCAGCCTGCAATTCAATCCCAGCAACCCCACCCGCGCACTGTGTTTCCCCCGGAGATGCAACTGGGAGGGTTTCCAATACGCCTACATGGCGAGCTTGGGATGACAAAAGATGCAGAAAATAGGTAAATTACATTTCAGCTATACTATAGCTACAAGATAGTTCAATTTTTTTTAAATTTCCATCTAAAACACCTTCGGTCTCAGGATTAACAAACAATAAGTAGCAATGAATAAGTTGTCTTAAGGACAGCAGCAGGCCATGAAGTAGAGTTAGGGAATACAGGAGATAAACTTACATATTTTAAAGAATAAACACAATAAACTGAGATAATTAAACAATTCACATCAAACATGATGATGTACATACATGGATAATTAACTCATACTGAAATTCTTACTCATTCCAGTGACTGAATGCGTTGCCAGTTATGACATGACACAACTAGTATTATAATTCTACTATGCAACTGGTAAATGCTAGCTAAAGTAATTGTATATGTAAACAATGATTCTCAATTCTCTCTATCTCGGTTGCTTTTCACAAATATACTTGTTTCTAAGCAGACATTATAATATCTCAAAAATGAAGAAAACACTAACAATTCAAAACATGGTTCCGTTTGGTTGTGTATGAACATGAGTTGTGAGTGCTATCTCCAAATATAGACCACCTCGAAGTAATACACTGATTCATTACTGATTATTCAAATAGCAAATATTTGTTATATTAGCAAAATACATAAAATGTATTTTCATTTGTTTTGTGAATAGGAAACGTCAAGAATATCAAGCCAATGTAATTACACCTCTGGAACTGTAAAGATATAAACTTTAGTAAGTAGAAATATAACCATATAAATGACTTAACTTTTTATCCACTTTAAAATATACATAAAACGAAATCAGTCTGCATTATATTTGTAATAACTGCGATGTGAGATTAAGAATAGAAGAAGTAAGCTGTGACTGAGCGCGTGTGTCCCGCGTGAGCATCGGTCACACTTCCGTCACTTCCGCTCCCTTACTGCACCTTTAATTAACATTTTTGAACATTTCAAATGAAAAAGACTCACCCTGGTTGTCATACACGCTGACGTAGGAGATGCCCACCGCCATGCACCAGACCACCAGGCTGGCGATGTCCGTGTACTGTTGTTCGTCTTCGGCCACCAGCAATCCGACGTGAAGCGGCAATTTCTCCAGCGCCTTCCCCTCCGAGCCCAGGCGGACGCGGCGGCCACATCTCCGCGCTGCCTGCCCCGCTACCGCTCCCGCCGCCGCCGCTTTCTTCTGACCAGGGATCCCCAGCGTTAACGGCACCAGCAAAGCGGCTACGGCCCGTTTCCACAGCCGCTCCTTCCATCTCCACGCGCGGACTCGGAACCAAGTGACCGCGGCTCTCTGGAAGTGCAGAAGGCCGTGCAAAAGCCGCCACACGAACTCGTACACTAACGCCATGCTGAAGGTGTGGATGCTGAAAAAAGAGCCGCCTCCCTGCTTCGGGCTCGGTCACGATCACGATCCTGCCGGCTAAAGTGAACGAGAGCGCGCGCTAATTTAACCGGTAACGAGCCATTTTTGTTTAGTGCCAACACCTCAACCTGCCGGCTGCCATCTTTGCCAACCTTTGCACTTCGAACTCGAGGCGTTTACGTGGAGAGCTGAGATTGGACAGGCGGCATTACACCTAGAGGGCGCTGGAGGGCAAAATGAACAGACACGTAGGGACACGTCACGTGCGACCTCTTTTACGGTTGTATCTAAAGCTCTTTTACTGACGTTACTCCAGAACCGTAAATCGCGTCAAGAAGATGACGAGGACTCTGGAGAGTCCAGTCACAATGGGTTTTTGGAAGGATGTTTATCTATGGTTAAATATTGGGATTAACGATGCTTGGTTTAACAAATTTAAAGTATTGATATACATGGATGGTCTGTCAAAAAAGATATCCAAAATGGTGAACGTTATTTTAGTCATGGGAAAATACCATATAAATAAGAATAAATGGAAAAACAGAAAGCCTAACATAAACTATTTTAAAAACGAAATTAAACAATATAAAACATCTCTAAAAGTGCTACTGGAAAATAACCAGTCTATAAGTGAGCTCTATGAAACAATGTCTGAGTCCCTTGCTCTTTGAGTTACAGTCCAGTGTTTAAATCACGCGTGAAGTATTATGTTGAGATGTCAGCCCCTGTAATTATTTATTTATTTATTTATTTATTTTTAATCTTACTTTACCTATTTTATTGTCATATTGTAATTGTTTCAAGGTTCTAAATGTAGCATTTTTTGTTTCCTCTTTTGATATTGTTGTATTCCTTAATTCATTTGAAATAAAAATGTAAAAAACGTTATTTTACGTTTTTTAATTTGTTGTTATTTATTGTTTGCTTTTTTATTTAAAAATGGCATACACACAATTGTAATGTAAATTTAGTTAGCTGACGTTATTTTACCGTAAAATTGGCACCTTTTTACGGAGCGTTTTGTTTTGTTTATTATGTATTAACAGATAAACAGATGTTCTGTTCCTTTATTGTTTGAAAGCAATACGTTTGATAAAATGATTCATGATGTCAAATCCAATTTTCTTTGATGTTTTGTTTCCATCTTGTTTTTATTAAATGAAATGGTATGTGTAAAGTGTCTTGCCAGCAATTTGAACTTTCTATGTTTACGTTACCTTACCACACTGTACAGAATCACGTCAAAACTTCATGTTATATGATTGCAGTCCCTGGGCAATATATTACTATTTTATCTGAAATTACAACATTCATTGTTTTATCATTTTATCAGTATCACTTTATATTATTTTTTATAGCATTTCTGACCATACATTACAAATATTTGATCTAAAGTTTTAATCAGTCTTGAATTTAGTTATTCAGTTTCGCATTTATTACTTTTTAACCAGATTGTTTTACATGCTTTTTACTGACTCCCATTTTTTCCATTCACACCTCATCAGCAAGGCGCTAATGCTGCTTTCATGTCATGCCATAAATATTGTAACTATCAACTATGGGTACCAACCAACTCCTAAATACCTCTTGGGAATCCTGTTTTTATGATATCTGACTACCAAACTTGGTGACGTGTCATGAAGCCACTATCAGTCCAGTCCATTATTACATATAATGAGATAATGTAAGGCACTGGTGGATGATATTCAAGCCAAGTTTCACGATGCCAGCCAGGACAGAGAGCGTCCTAGAAGGAGGGTGTCCTAGGAGGCCAAAGAACTACAGAGCTCCACTAAGCAGATGCACAAAGAGATCAAAAGAGAGAAAATTCTCTCCTCATTTTTTCTCTTAGTGTATTAGACTTTGTTTACTTAGATACACATACATAAAACTAATTACAAGACTGTCCTGTAAGCCCCTGCCAAAATACCAGTGGACTATAACGGAGGCATACAAGCAAAAACAAAGATTATTACATAAATAAACAAAATTTATCTTGGACAGATCCTGATTAATATCCTGCCCATCCTAGTAGTTATAGTTCTTATTAGAAAATATAGGTGATACTAGGGTGCTTTGAGCTTGAGAAAAATAACTTTATTTCATTTGGGCAATAATCTCTTCCAAAATGACCTATGGAGGGGAAAAAATCTAGTGTTAGATTTAAATTTGGTGCCAGGGCTAAAAAAAATATTATTTTATACTGCAGAATAAAAAATTAAGGAAACACTTACATCACACAACAAATCTTGCTGAAGAAATTAATCTTCAATTAAAAATTATTGGTGTATATAGTGTAATTGGCAAAACAATGTTCATGAGAACAAAGTGATGTAAGAACATTCAATGCTAACCAAAATGAAGAGGACACCAAAAGCTGGATTGAAAATCATCAAAAACTGAAGTTAAAGACTGATCCAAAATACATGACTTTCACCATGGCGTCTTGTGATGTGGCTCAGTATTGTGTATAGCCCCTATGTGCCTGTATGCACTCCTCACATCATGCGGGCATGACTACATGAGCCGAGCATTGTCTTGCACCAATAGCAACCTTTGATCCACTGCACCAGCGCAAGGGTTAACAATGGGTCTGAGGATTTTATCCTGGTACCAAACAAAATCAAGGTAGTCAAAGCTAGAATGTCAGCGTCTGTATGACCCTACAAGGATTTGCCTCCCCACACCCTCCAAATTGGTCATGCTGGATGACCACTTTTATGTGGGATCTGGACTACATGTGCAACCTGAACGGGCTCAGAATAGTATACGCTTTTTAACTGAGCAGACTGATATCCCAAATGTTTAACTGCGTTTAAATGTTTAAATGTGGTATACTGTGATGATTAAGTGTTCCCTTACAATTAAGCAGTATATATAGTGCATAACATTTAATTGCCATACAGTGAGTCGTTGGTTTTCACGTCTGATAGACTGGATCTCATCTGTGTGTTTCTGCTCCTCTGCCTTTCGCAGTTCCATTTCTTTTCTCTCAGTTGCCTCTTGTTGAGCTTGTTGCTCATTCAGCTGCTTTTCCATCTCCATCTTCTCATTTTCCAACTCTGAAATCTTAATCAGTTACAACAAGATAATGAACTTAGAGAAGCTTAGATATGCAGTCTGATTGTGTTTAGAAGCCTAATGCTTGCCTGATGACAGTCTGAAAAGCTACAGAGATTGTTGGGAAGGACAAAATTGTTAAACTTTCTTCCTACCATTTTTTCCATGTCAGAATTTTCTTGTTCCACCTGCAGAGCTTTCCTCATGCAAAAGGCAAAGCTGCTTTCATACAGGGTCTGGTAGGTGTCAATGGTCATTTTAATCTCATCAAACACCCTTGCAAGCAGCAGGCCCCTCTCACAACAGATAATAGTTACTTGCCTGATCAGTTCATCTATAGGACAAACAAGATCACATTATTTTAGAAAAATTAATTGTAAAGGTAAAAACACAAACTTTAATCACAACCAGTTGTGAATGGGCATGAAAAATACTTAAATATGGGAAATCATGTTTCTGACTAAGACATGTATGCATTATACAATGTTATGTGCAATACTGTGTGTTATATTAATAATAACATTATTAATATTCATTAATATTGTATTAAATATTGCTTTGTCGTTAGCTTTATATAATTTGTAGTGATATCCATCATGCTAATTACTTTGCACTTTTTTATTTTTTATTTAACATATACTGTATAAATTCCGCAAAATTTCTGAGACATTCTTTGTATTGTACTCAGCATATTTCACTTCTCAAGAAGCATTCAGTTAAGAGTTTTTATTACACTTTGTATACCGGACTATGAAAATGACAATAATATATATATAGAGGGAGAGAGAGCAATACTGCAGACGTGTCTGTTTCGCAATGCCTTTGCTGTTTTCAACTAACCAAAGCACTGGTAGAAAAGCTCTCTACGGATGGGGCAGATGCTTACATCCATCGACGGTTTCTCTTCCAGGTTTCGGTCCAATTTATTCTGCAGTTCAACAACATCAAAACGAGTGCAAGGTTCACTGGACACCTGCTGCCGCCAGAGTTCGCCGTTCTCAGTCCATTCCCTGTAACATTTACACAAAACACTTATTTTTATATAGGATTTACAGTGAAGAGCAGCCAGATATGACTCCTAGCTGGGGTCCATACCTTGGTGGAAGAATCTTATTGAGTGTGTCCAGAGTTTGTTGCATGTATGAAGAGGGCGGCTTTGGTTTTGCTGTAACCGTTTTAGAGCCATTAAACTGTTGCTGAGTCGTTCTGAAAGATCGAGTCTAAGTTAATAGCAAAACAAACGTACGTAGAGTTAGCTTAGGTTTGAACTGACTTGCCTTGCGCAGTGAAATTGCAATATAAATCTGAAGTTACAGATTTCATGCTTTTTTACGCAGGGCACACACACTCACACAACCACACTCTTCTTCTATGTTGAACACTGTAGACATAAATAAATTCATTAACAACGTAATTTGAAACATACTATAACAACTAATATACTATAGCAGTTTTAAACCTTTTCATAATTTTTCAACATTTTAATGTTACCTAAAACCTGTTAAATAGAAAAAAAACAGGTTTTTAAAAAAATAAATAAATAAATAAAGCATACAATAAGCTGGTTGCAACAATTTGTTGAAGCACCTTTTAATTTGATTACAACCTTCAGTTTATTTGGTTAGGCATCTAAAGTGCATCTTCAAGTCACCCTGCAAATTTTTCAATTGGATATAGGACTGGGCCCTCGCTTGGACATTCCACAACTTAAAATGCATATAAAATTTGCCATTTTAAACTTTTTATGTCAACAGTATATATTTGTAGAGACATATCAGTTTGTATGAATTGAACAAGCAGCAGACACTCATTCAGAAATTATGGTGCCGATGGCAGCATAAATGATTCCAATAGAAGACATTTGTTTAAAGAAACAATAATTTTTCAAGTCTTAAAATCGCGGTCTATGCATGGCTTAACAAATCCAACCCTAGCCCGAATAACGCTGGCGTGACTGCTAAACTTCCCACGTCACCTATTGCGTCACGTCTAGAACACAACGTCGAGGAAAGTGTATTCATTCTAATAAAGAAGTATAAAACAGCTCATCTTTAGAGATGCCTCCTTATTTTGTGTGGATCTGACCCACAGCAGAAATGACTGGACATCTTTGGAGACCAACAAACTGAGTGTTACCTGTACTGATTTTTTTGAGTCTTTGCACACAAGCACCGGATAATCGTATTTCAACAACGACTCCTCGGGAGCAATCATGTTCACAATATAGATTTGATACGCGAATCTGAAACTCATGAGCCTGTGTTCTGTGATGCTTACATCGCTTATACAATGCATAAGAACTTATTCCATTATTATGAAGACCGAAGCTTTGAGCGTCACATACGCCACCCACCCCCAAAACCAACAACATATACATACATAACTAAACGTTAAAAACCCGAACGACAGGATTACGTGGGGTATTATCTCGATGTGCTTTATTAAAATATTCTAGGAAAAGAAGAAAAAAGTACAGAGGAAAACCAGTGGTATATACATCACATCTGTTATGAAGAGAGAAACATTACACAGAATTACATAATTGAGTCAGGTGAAAATATGTAAGAGGTTCAAAGAAACAAAAAGAAAAACCGTTTTAATCATTCTATAAGAACCATTTATGTCAATTGATGATTCAGTAAAAGAATAGAATATGAAGTATTGAAAGCACAGAATATAAGGATTAAACTGAAAATGGCAACCTCGAGACCAATGGATATCTGACTTAATCTGACAATGGATATCATGTTAAAAATCATAATCATCATATTCCTCATTGTCTGAGTATGCAGTTCGGCTGTTTGAAGGTGTCTCACTCATCTCCTCCTCGCATTTCTCCTGCGTTATCACATATGCTTGCCAAATGTCCACAGATGTAGAGACAGGCTCACTACAGAACTCTGAGCTAATATCTACCTCCTTTGCCAGCAGTGCCCTTTTGACTTTCAGTAGCTCACAGCTGCAGTTCCAGGTGTTTCCATCCAGGTAGAGCGTCTTCAGATTGGGAAGAAAGCTCATGGAAGGCAGTGAGGAGAGGCGATTGTTACGTAGATTCAACACTTGGAGCCTCTTGAGAGACTTCAGATCATGTTCCTGGATTGTGGAGATCCGATTTCCTTTTAAATCCAAACGAACAAGTTTTTCAGGGAGCCTGGGATGAAATGAGCATGGAGAAAGAAACGCAATGTCAGGTACAAAGCATGTTGGTCACAGATAAATTCAAGGTTGATCAAGGCAGTTATTGCTATTCTGATGCTGGTCCATCTGATTAAAAACGTAAACCTTAAACCTTAAACCTTATCTTAAGATGGTGTGCCATGCTGATTTGGAACCCAAAACCATCTTTAAAGTCAAATAAGAACTTCAGCCTTTCACAAGTACAGTGAACCATCTTAGTCTGATGACCACATTTTGCTTTTAAGTGATTTTTACACTAATAAAGTACATAGAGTATGATTAGAGTGGAGGTCTGAATGAAAATGGATTATGTGAGTGCACTGCCTTCAGAATCATGTGATTACTTATGAAAAGGAATGGAAAAGAATGCATGTGACCTTTTTGATTTCTAACGTTAATTGTAAATAAAGGCACTTACAACATGCAATGAATTTGGCATTTGAACATACTTTAAAAAGACCAATTGCTGCTTATTGTACAAACTGGATTAACAGTAGAAATAAATGTATGAACTTTACCCAATTGGAATTGCAGAAAGGAGGTTCTGTTCTAGAGCCAGGTTGGTTAGTTGAGGACAGTTTCTCAAAACATTATTTTCAAAGTGCTGAATGGTGTTGTTCTCCAAAAAGAGATGTCTGAGGTTTCTCATTCCAGAAAGTTGCTGAAATGTCACTTCCTGTATGTGATTCTGCTTGCAGTCTAGTTTCTCTAGCTTATTTGACAGCCTATAAGGTATCAGCCTCAGTTGGTTGCCTGCCAACTCCAACACAGTCAAATTAGGCAGGCGAAGTCCACCATCTACAGACACCAGCCTGTTGTGGCAGGCGGACAGGGTAGTAAGATTGCGTAGCTGAGCCATATCACGACCTCTCAGTGTTCTGATCTGGTTCCTATCCAAACTTAGGTGAGTCAGACTTTGTGGGAGGTCGTGGGGGACCTTAGGCAACAAATTAGTGGACAAATCCAATGTTTTAAGAAGCTGCATTGATGAGAAAAAAGCTGAAGGTAATGACGAGATCTTATTATTTGATAGGCTCAACAGATTCACGGCTGGCAACCTGAGCACACCCTGAACTGTCTCAATTTTATTACCCCCCAGACAGAGCTGTTCCAGCTTTACGAGAGCTGAAAAGGTGTTGCCACGTAATGTGGTAATCAGGTTATTCTGGAGATTTAGTATGCGAAGTTTCTTCAGGCTCTCCAGGACAGACTCCTGTAAGGTCTGGATCCTGTTGTGACCCAGGTCGAGGCTCTCCAGGCTGGGTGGAAGGCTGCGGGGCATGTGACGCAACTTGTTCTTCTGGAGGTTCAGGGTTCTTAAAATTCTCTGAGCTCTAAAGGTATTGGCTTCAAGCTGTTCCACACCACAGGATGACAGGATCACTTCTTCAAGGCCTGACAAGCCAGCCAGATCTCTACTCTAAATAAAGAAAGACATCTTTAAACTATACCTGAAAGAAAAAACTTTTTGAAGAAGAAATTGAAAAGACAAATATTGCCAAATATAATGGTCATTATCACAATAAGCAAGCAGTACGAAAAGCAAAACTTACCTTTATCTCTTTAATGTTGTTGTATGCTAAATTGAGCTTTCTTACATCTCGTGCAATACCTGTGGGTATAGATTGTATCCTAAAACATTGCACCAAGGCCAATTGTTCACAAACACATTTCTCAGGGCAGACATAGCTGTAGACTGAGCTGAGAGGATAAACCAAAGTGCAAAGGAAAATGTGAAGTATCCACATCATGTAGACATTTCTTCGGGTACCTCTGTGCTCACAGGCTTAAATAGCTCAGCAAACTGTGCGGCGTTGAGACCAACACTTCTCTTCTTTATTTGGAACAATGGCCAAGATCTTTATCTTGGTTGAAAAACACTGAGAAGGAACTGCCAAGGCAGTTGTAGATTGTGGTGCCTCTTCACAGACATGAGAACCTTGCTGATAAACAGTTTACAACCCATTCTGTTTAAAAAATGCAATTTCCTCAGCTCGAATTCTTTAACCAGTTTCTCTTTACTCTTCTTCTCAAATGTCTTATGTTCTTGTGAGATGTTTTCACAAAATGTGTCTCAAAATGAAAGTGTATCGATCAGCATAGTTTTGGATAAGACCACAAGACTGTATACCCACATTATTTTATTTATTGTGAAATTCTGTGGTAAACCTATGCAATGAACAATATGCAATTTTTGTTCAATTCCAACATTAAAACATTATACATTTCAGTTACATTATATATTTCAATTACATTTCAGATGTTTTGTAATGCTAAAAAGGTAAGCTAGCTCTATAGGGCCAATTTTTAAAATTCTGAGAAACTCTTATCCAAAGCAGCTTAGATTTCCTAATTACAGGGACAGTCTCCCAGGAGAAACTTGGAGTTTAGAGCCTTGTTATAGTTCTGAAGGTAAGATTAATTATGGTTATAACTGGAGTCTTGCACTGAGCTTAAATTTTGAGCTTACTCTCCACCTGAGAATCTATGTAATTCACACTATATCTAACACTGCATCACACAATGGACGTTAGGGGCGTAACGGTAGGGTAGGGTGTTTACCCCGTGATCAGAAGGTCACAGGTTCGAAGCCAGGGCCGGTAAAGTTAACACTGAGGTTCTCATGAGCAAGGTACCATCCCCAAGCACTGCTCCCCGGGCGCTGGCCTTGTTAGCTGCCCACTGCTCCTTCACGGATGGGTCAAATGCAGACGTCACATTTCGTTGTGGTGCACTGTGTGCTGTGCTGTGTTCACAATGACAAATAATCACTCACTTTTAGGTGGTGCCTTTAAGTCATGTCAGAAATGTGGTAAAGGCGAGCTGCATTCTCCAAGTCACAACGTTTGTTGAATTTACCACATTGCACAAAAACGCATGTTTATAAAGAGAAGAAGCCGCCAAACTGGTTTTACAGGTTAATAATAAATACTGGTATTTTAAGGGTCCTGATCGCATTATATAGGTTTAAAGCAGGTTTAGCTTTAGCGTCTTGGCCATATGTCATCGCTTTATCACTTTTGGTCATGGAATGTCACACAAAGAAACAACAGCATGTCTGTCAGTGCTGAATAATAAAATGAAGTTACATCAAGTAGGAAGAAGACATGAAACATCGAACCTTTCGGCTCAAGTTGTCGGTAAACTTTCCGACAGCTCGCCACCTTCTGGTGACATTTGGAAAAGAAAAGATTATAATCTCGGTGACGTGCCATTTCTTACCATACTTTCTTAGCAACTCAACAAACTATAAATGAACAATATAATTTTACACAAGGTTGCAACTGTTAGTATATTACTCTAATTTCTTTGCAATTATGCTAATAAAGCCACATTTAATTGAATTGATTTGGGAGTAAATGTAAACGATAGGGTGCTGTTAGTACCTATGTTCTAACAGTTGCAATTGTGGGACTGTTTCACATTATATTGTTCATTAATCATATATATATATATATATATATATTATATATATATATATATATATATATATATATATTATATATATATATTTGTTTATTTGTTTATTTGTTTATTTATTTATATTTGTTGACATACACGTTTTCATTTTATGAAATGAAAATATAAAAGCAGAGTACTGGCAGCAGACTAATTGTCTGTTGTGCTTGCTTAGATAATAGACTGAATTTGCTTCTTCATCAGCTAAGCAAGACAATAATTCTGACGTTATTTCTCTTAATCGTTCTTTCTTAAGTTGTAATCGAAGGGTTTAATCGATCTCTGAAATCCCGCTCTATCCTTCACGCCGCTTAAGATCTAATCACGTGACGCGGATGTTCCGCAAGGATTCGTTGCGCTACGTCAATGGCCTGCGTTGCAACATGTTTTAATACGGGTTAATTATTTGCAGGATTACTGGATGCGCGTATCAACTCTCGTAGTGTCCCTATTTTCGAAACTCGAACGACTTCAGATCGAATACGTCGGCTTTCTGCTGCTTTCCTCTGTCCGCGGGCTTAACCGTGTGGCAGACTAGACTAATCGACGGTTCCTGAAGATTCCTCATCGATTTCGGATATCCTGGTCAGATGAGAAGACGGCAAGACGATCAACGACGTTTATCTTTGCATCTCATACTTTCACGTTCTCGAACAAATCCAAGTAGGGCCGAAAAGACTCGGGATCTCCCGGTTTCGTGTGTGGGAAGTCCGCAGCTTTAAGGCGTTTTCGCGTCGTCAGGTTCCGACGCAGCTAGCCGACGTTAGCAGGCAGAACGGCTAGAAATGTCCGCGTCCGCCGCCGGTGTTTCCCCCGTCGCACAGGGCTCGGCCCTAGGCACCCCGACCGCGGGCATGTCCATGTTCCGGTGGCTGGAAGTGCTGGAAAAAGAGTTCGACAAGGCCTTCGTGGACGTGGATCTGCTCCTGGGGGAGATAGACCCGGACCAGGCCGACATCACGTACGAAGGCCGCCAGAAGATGACGAGCTTGAGTTCGTGCTTCGCGCAGCTGTGCCATAAAGCGCAGACCATCTTCCAGCTCAACCACAAACTCGAGGTGAAGAAATGGGTTATGAGGGGAAAACTTTGCCATGTTACTATGAAGTTGTTTGCGGTGTTGGGGTTGTTGACGATTTGTTTGTCGCAACGCGATTTTTTTTTTTAGCGAACTGTCACTCGGAGGGTCTCTGACGAATGGAGAATGGGAATAGTAAACTCAGTTACAGGCTATGTATGAAGGAAAAATAACTAGATCATTATGTCTTATTAGATCAATTTACAAAGAGTTCTTTTTGTAAAGGATTCCTAATTTTACAGTTTTTTTGAGTGATTTTGTAGTTGAATGCGACTGGTAATGATGATGAAACCAGGTATTGTGTAGGCCAACGATAGAGGAACTTGATGTGCTCGTTTACTGTAATTCTAAATTTAAAGTTCCCGTTGTTGACTGGGTGTTTTTGTCCTGTATTGACTTCAGGTTCAGTTTCAGTCTTTATTGATTGTCGCTCATGTAGCTGTGCTGGAGTTACAAGGGGGAAAAGTGGACATAAGACAGGAAAAAACAGCGGAAAGTGTCAGAGTCTTAATGTGTCCGTCTGCTGTAATTTTAACGTTAACACTCTTCTTATTGATAGGCAACGTTTGGTCTTGATGTTGATTTTAGGTTTTGGTTGGTGTGCTTTTAGTGCAAGATTTTCACAAAAAATGGACTGCATTTAGGTATCTGTTTTTGTATTAAGGTGTGATTGACAACTATTAATTGCTTACATCCCCAGGTGAGCTGCCCATTGACCTTTCCTGAAATACAAGTGTGTGAATAAAAATAATAAAATGAGACATCAAGGTGTTGCCAGGATCAAAGGCAAAAAGGATGGAATGTGCCAAACTGTAGCTTTTGCAAAATGAAACACTATTGTAAAAATTCTACGTTGTTTCATAAAAAGACTTTTTTGTTGTCATATTGTACACACATGAGTTTTTATTAGCTAACTCATTTTGAATAAGATAGACACTACTGCGTTTATCCTAAAACACTTTTAGCATTTCCTAACAAAAAAGTACATAAAATATGTTCATCAAACACCACATTAGATCAAATCTGTATATCTTTATTTCCTGAAACCACTACAGACATGGAAAAAAGAGGGGGTAAAAAAACGAAACATCTCTCCGTCTGGCTGCATCTGGCCACAGAGCTGCATCAACATCACAGGATATGTTGTCATAGGCAAGACTTCATGGGGAAAAAAAATCTACAGTGTCGGATCCATCCTTGAATAGAGACATCAGTCTGATTACATGCATCCCGCATAGCTTGAATGAGAGGTGCATGAACATATGGCTGTAGATCATAAACAGACATGCAGACAGAAACTCTTCTACTGGGTTTAGGAAGGGTGAGTATGGTGGAAGATAAAGACATATAAATTATGAATGATCATGAAACCAATTTTGGACCAGAGGAGATCGGTGGAATAATACGTTATCCCAGGTGACAATGTATTGCATCTCAGTTTGATTTGCAGCACTAACAATATTATTGAGTTGGTCCAAAAATGCCAGAATGAGAGCTGTATTGTAAGGACCTAAGGTGGCAAGGTGGTGGAAGACTCTCATGTCCTCCAAGTTTGTTGATGACAGGTTAACTAACCTATTCCTTTTTATAGTGCCTAAACCTGATTGGTGTCTATAATTAAGTACCTAAGTGTTTGTACACCCGGCGGTTGTGTTTAAACAATTGGTTCATGAATGTGGTTATTTGAAAGCCAGTGCTTTAAGCTGAACAAGTGTGTTTAGTGATATGCCAATCACTGTGTGTTGAGTTTTGCAAGAAGTGTTGAAGCTGACAATGTGCTTAGTGTCGTGCAAATCTGGGCCGATATTTTGCTAACTGAGTGTAAAGTTATTCCAGATGTAGGAGACTTTTCTTTTAGTGTTTAAGCAATCAGAAAAAACTGTAATATACTACTTTTAGCATACAAATTTCTGTATAATGTCATGGTCTTTACTGTAAATAAGTCTGGATAGAAGATGTGGTCAAGATACTGTAAAATGTTTGCCCTGAATCTTTGTTAGACACTTTTATCACATTGGCAAACTCAGTGAAAGTAGATGACGTGGGTGATGTTAGGCTCATAGATACATCCAGTGGTATCACCAGTTAAACTGAAAACAAATTAATGATGAATTTATTTTTCAGAAAGTCATTTCCCTCCAGCTGTATCCTTTGCTAATTCAAACAACTAACAAAGGAAGTGTTGTGTTCTGCTGTTGCTGAAGTTTGATTGTGTCTTTTGAACACATAGAGCCACAAAATGAAGGAAAGAATCTTCCAATTGGATATTGCCCCATTTTTTTGACCAAGAGTCCGGTTTAAAGGCAAATAAGCCAGTCAGACCTGCCTAACCAGTAACCTGCCAGCATAAAAGAAACACAGAGGGTTGGATTGTGTTGAAAAGAAATATACTGTACAGAGTGGAGTTAAAAACGTTTTTGTAGTAAAGTGTGTTTGATTTCCATTAGAAAGAAATTGCCTCACCTTTTGCTGACAAAAACTCCAGCAAAAATGCTTACTTTAGCTAAGTGCCTACAGGACGAAAAGTAGTGCATTAGAATGGTTTACAGTTTATTGTGAAAGACTGGATAAATTATGTAATCCCAGTCTTTCTAACATCTAAAACAAGATGAGCACATAGGAGTGTATGGCAAAATATTAATGTAATATTAATTGTGATTATATTGTTATATCCCCAACTATGCATTCAAAAGGATGACCGTGAGATCAGTCTGGACTATGAGTACACAATTAAAATGTGATTTTTTGTTGTTGTAGGGGATTGTTTTCCCCCCAAACATCAGCTTCTTAATATTGATTATATGGCTGTATGGTTTCCCCGTAATGCAGTCTCAGCCGTCCTGTCTCTCTTTCTTCAGTTCTCCCATTTGTTTTCTCGCTCTGTGTGTCATGAGGTCTGAACAGTTGCCCCGGTCAGCTGTGTATTTGCCCGGTTCTGCGTTCCCGGGAGACTGGATTAATCTGCTTCATGCCCACTTCTCAAATCTCTTAAAAGGTTCTTTATTGTGACACACTACTGTGGTCTGGGGTCTTGTCTAAATGGAGAAGTGACTTATTTTTCTTGCAGCAGAAAGTATCTGTGACAGAAGGTCTCGGCTATGCTCGGCCAGCATCATCGTAGCCTTGACCACAGTGGGCTAATAAGCTTTTAGCTTCACTTTTGGACTTCCTACACTTCTGGAGTAGTCTCAGACTGTCAGCACTCATGCCCCAACCACATTTAGAACATTATTAATTAATGAAATCAATAGTGCTTCCAGAAGTTCTCTCTATTTAATAACAAGCCTCTCTACAACTACATCTTGGCTGGATGAAAGATTAGATTATGTAATCATACAAACATGAGGATTAAGATTTAGGCCAGAGTTTCTCAATTTGGATCCTGGGGCCCCAGTGCACAGCAGATTTTGGGATTTTACAAACGCAAATACATGATATTTAAGTGGCCAGTCAGAGTAGATACACAGTGTGTGTTTCTAATAAAGTGACTAGTTGTAGTAAGTTTTTAAATTATCTTAAAGGGGTCATTTGTTAATGTCACTTTGAAATTTAGTCCAGTGAGGTATTGGTTTGGACACTGCTGTCTGCACAAATCATTCAAGATCAGACCACAATGTCTGCTCAAACCAGGTCATCACTGGACAGGGCACAAACAAGTATTGTTTTTGGTAGCCTCTGCTTTGCATCCAAGGTTGTTTAAGTCAGAGATTAGTCTCATGGATGGGTGTTATTTGTAATCTGGCTGTACTGCATCTGAGAGACCGGTGGCAGTGGACTGTGGGAACAAGGGGCTGCTGTCGGCGAAATCTATTAATGCCGGATCTTCCTTTATTAGCACCCACCCATAAACGCCTGGTTATGGCAAAGTGCAATAATGTTATTTCAGGTCGGGAGAAGGAGGCCTAGTCGGGAGGGACGGATCTTGGTTTTGTCTTCTCAAACCGTGATCCAAGACTGGACATTTATATCATGGTTTCTGGCTCAGTTTCAAACCTCTGGTAATGAGGGCACATAGGGTAATGATTGCAGCGACTTGTGGGCAATCAAGGCTACATGGAGTAATGGAAATAAGTGTTCATGAGGTAACGGCAGCATGTGGAGGAAACGAGAACACTTGGGGCATTTGCTGCAAGGGCATCTTGCGTTTTGATGGTTATTGAGCTGAGTTCGGGTGAAGTGAGCAGTGGGAGAAAGGCCTTGTGTTGAGTCGTAAATCAAGGGCCCAAGTGTAATGAGTGTGTTTTCCACTTTTTCTCATGAGTAAACAGGGTTGCTGCCTTCTGATGTTAATATTTAACTGATCATCCTGCTCTTCAAAATTTAAGTCAGTAATATGGCAAAAGTGTTTTCATGGTTTCCGGTGTTTTGACTTCAGAAGTGGAAGTTATGTTGTTAGCTAATGTTCTTGTTGGCGTTTCAGTGATGGAATTAGACTCTGAAACTCAGAATATGATTGGATTATCCTCTTTTAGGTGTATGAATGCATGCATGCTTTTGTGTATTAGGGGTAGGAATCCCTCGGCACCTCACGATTTGATTAGATTTGATTACAATTCAGAGGACTGTGATGCGATTATAAAATGATTATTGATGCATCTTGATGCATATTTTTCCAATGTTTAAACGCTGAATAAATCATATGATGACAATAATTAACCCATTAAAATTTAATTAAGACTCTTGATAGTTTCCAGAAGTAAGTAAATACTGTCAGCACAGGTGATCTGCAGGAGATGGTTTGGGATGCACTTTCAAAAGCCAAGGTGTAGAAATAATCAGATAATTTGCATATACGCATAACATTTAAGATGTTAATTAAAATATATTAGTGGCTTAAATTAACTTGAAACTTGACCAGTCACAAACTTGGGAAAGCTGATTTGCTTTGCTTTCCGCCAACAGTACGACCAGTTAAAATGTTAAACGACGGTATCGATTTCCACCCCCATCCTTATGTGTATGTATTGGTGCGTAACTGTGTGTTTCTCACTTGCTTGTGTGTGTATTGTACAGGCCCAGCTGGTGGATATGAAGTCGGAGCTGACAGATGTGCAGGCTGAGAAGACCGTGGTGGAGAAGGAGGTTCACGAGCAGCTCCTCCAGCTCCACGCTCTGCAGCTGCAACTTCATTCCAAAGCTGGCCAGACTGTTGACTCTGGCTCCATCAAAGACAGGATGGTGAGTACACACACACACACACACACACTCTAACACACACTTATCCCTCGTTTCCATCCCTTCTACCCTTTGCCAAGTCACAGGTTCAGTTCCAGTAGACACCATAGCCAGTCCACATTTGATCTTTTTGAGCTTCAGACATGATTTAGGCAGGTGTTGATGGGCTCTTTTATACTTTATGAGCTTGGACAAAGTTGATGTGGGAGTAGGAATGGAAGCAAAATGTGGAAAGAGCTGTAGACACTGGTCCTTAATGATCTGTGGCCACTCTTTTCTTAATGATAGATGGTTACAGTTTTTCTTGTATGATTTATGCTGAGGTAAGAAATGGAGCATAATAATACATAAAGTATTTTTTTGTTATTGTACACATACTCTGTGTTCACACTTTACATCAATTCAATTTTATTTATATAGTACTCTTAACAACAGTCATCGTCACAAAGAGCTTTACAGATAACCAGCCCAAACCCCCAACAAGCAAGCCTGAGGTGAGCGGAGCAAGGAAAAACTCCCTCTAGTAGGAAGAAATCTTAGGAGGAACCAAGACTCGGAAGGGAACCCCCATCCTCCTCTGGGCGACCGGGTGCATGAACATTTAAAACACAAGTAAACATTAGTTCAGGATTAATCTGTCATTAATTAATCATTTCTAAAGAAATGGAGATATAAAAATATTCCAAAGGACGCTTTCGAATCTCGACTCGTTACTGGGGCCACTTGCTAAGATCCACTCAGCAACATTAGGCTAAAATGAGTCAAAATTTTACATTTAGATACGGGTCAAGTCCATACATTCTGAAAGAGGTCCTGCTGGTTCCAGATTATGCAGTCTCTGATTTAATAGAACTCATAGAACACGTTATTTTTAAGAAAAAGGGAAGATATGAAAAAATAGTCTGAGGGACTTTTTTGAATCCCGAGTCGTTGCTGGGGCTGCTTGCTAAAATCCACTCAGCAACATTAAGCTAAAATTAGTTCAGTATTAAATTGGTAATTCAGTTCAAGTCCATAGGGTCCTTGCATTCAGTAAGAGTAAATCAGGTGGTCCGTGACATGCAGTCCAGTTTCACTACTGAAATCACTTGTGCTTTTCCACACACACACACACACACACACACAGTTGTGGTCCCTGGGACAGAACCAGTTGAAAACCCCTGGATTATATCATAACGACATTGCTCGGTGATTTTTTTTGGCTACGGCATAAAAATTCTAGTTAAAAAGAACATAGTCACACAATGCCATGTCATTGATGGCAAAGTTTTGTGAAGTCTCACAGTGCTCCTAGAGGACAGGCACGCGTTGATGACACCCGTGAGACAGTTACGCTGGTGTGGTAGTACACAGCAGCTCGGTTTGCTCGGAGTCTGACTGATTTCTCTCCTGTCTGGCTGAGCTTTAAGGAGGTAGCCTGAACGATTACTGACGGAGTTCCTTTTACCAGCCTGACCCTGTAACACCACCTTTTCTAACCTTTAACCCTCTCTGTTTCTCTCCTCACCCCTAAGCCTGCTCCCTCCATGGAGGAGATGGTAAGTGTTCTATGTGTGCCGTTTGTTTTGTCCTCCCCCCCCCACCATCGCCTAAATGTTCTGTCTGTACCGTTATAAGTCTCATAGAACTGTGTGTGTTCGAGTGTGTGTTACTCTGGTCCGGCCGAGTTGATGTGCTTATGAGCAGTTTATGTTTAGTTGTCTTTCTATATGTTTGTCTTGTGCTTTTAGATTGGATGCTATGGCTTGGATTTAGTTTTGATTTCTTTAAATTTTTTAGCCATTAACTAGTCTTTTCTTTATTTTTAAGGGGCGTTCATGGCTGATTTTAGGCCATTGCAGATCGCTATTTCATGGTTCTTTAACTAAAACAAGCCATTGTTAATCTGTAGTTTCTGTCACTGTTTGTGAGAATGGTGTCGCTAGTAGCTGTGTGTGTGAGAAGTAGAGAATGGATGGGTAGATTGTCCTGGCAGAGGCTGAGGAATGCTCTTTTATTCCTGCCCCGTTGCTCTGCGTGTGCCGAGACAGCGTCTCTAATCAGAGGTGACTGTGTCTGCCCCAGGTTATCACACTGTTGTTTTTCTTCCCGTCTCATTCACTCTCTTGTCTCCCACTGCCAACGCTCTCAACTTGCTTTCGATGACACACCAGCATTTTTATACATTTATGTTTCTACAAAAGTCACATTTTCTTCTGAAGTGTATTTTCATTCAGTTGTGCTGTTGTGTCATTTTAAAAACAAGTGCATTCCTCACAAAAAGTGCAGGGTTTTTTTGCACGGACAGATGGTAGCAAGATTGACTAGGGCTGTAACAGTTCTGAAATCAAACAAAAGTAAAAACACGATAGCAACACAACAGTCTCATATGGCAGTTTGGAAAGACAGAATTTTGATTTGCCCCAACCCTCCGCCAATGCAAGAAATAAGTCGTTTTTTATTTCACAGTTTACACTTTAACTTAGATCAAGGTTCCCACGGGTCTTTGAAATCCTTGCAAGTTTGTGAATCTGAACAAATAAGTTCAAGGCCCTGGAAAGTTTTTGAAAACAGGCATAAAAAGACACCGTCCTTGGAAGTCCTTGAATATTTTTTGGGAATTGAAATCTCATGGATGTCGACCGCTGTTAAGATGTTATTATTTTGCCACCACAAGTTTGTTTAAATCTATGCCTACGCCGACTTTTAATTTGCAAAAGTTCGTTTGTTCTTTTGTACATTTTCGGCATGACATTCTTGTGTTTCCTGTACGTAGTCAGCGTAGCGTGTGCGTAGCCGCTTTAGGTGCAACTCAGAGTTACGCTGAGTCAGAGTGGTAGTGAAGTTTTTGAAGAGTCGTTGCGTCTGGACGCCCGGAAAGTGCCAATTCCAGGATGCATGGCTTGCCAAAGAAAGTTATGCTGAGTGGTTGGCGAAGGACATGATGTCGATGTCGTTCCGGGGGCGGAGGTGCCGCTGCTGGCGGATTCCTATGCCATTCACAGTCTTTTATTGAATTTGCATCTAAAATTGTTTATTGATAACGTATTCAGCAGTAGCAGTGGGTAAATGCTGCCGCGTGTGGTCCTTGACTTTGAGGATATTGGTCCTGGAAAGTCCTTGAAAGGTCCTTGAATTTGATGTTAACTAAGGTGTGGGAACCCTGGATAGATAGATCAAGCTGAAAATTTGGTAATTTATTACACATTGCATGAAAGTGAAAGTGATTATTCGTCATTGTGAACACACCACAATGAAATCTGACTCACTGTACCTGGCTCATGACTTAGTACCTTAGCGGTAATTTAAACCAGTTCAGGATTCGAACCAGCAATAAGAAAAAAATAGGTAATTTACACCAAGGAGTCGCCAGCGCAAGTGGTGATGCTGTGGACGACGGAAACCCATCCAACCTCTTCAGATACTGACGCTGATCACTTGTTTCGTGTCCTACTAGGTACCGATCTGATACCGATCTGAAAAAGCTGTTGGTCTCACTGTGTAGAAGAGACTCAGATCGTTCCTTTGTTTGTAACACATCAGTCTTTACGAAGCATTGCCAAAGCAATGTTTGAATCAGTCGTGAACATTGCTGACGATGTAAGATTTACATTTACTGCATTTAACAGACGATTTAGAGCGACTAACCCTTTGGGTTAAGGGTCTTGCTCATGGTGGTAATGGTGGTAGTGCTGGAGATAGGATTTGAACCCACGACCACTTGATCCAGAGGCGAATGTTCTAACCACTACACCCCACCACAGTTCTTTTTTATTTATTTATTTTTTTTATTTAAATTTTTTTTTGTCTAAACTATGGTTCAGAAACCAAGGTATGAACCGAATTGTGGATTTGAAGAACTGTTACACCCCTACTCCTGACAATCCTTTATTACCAAAGGGTAAGGCTGGGCAGTTAATCTAAAATTTATTAGTCAAAGCCAATATTCACAACCTCAAATCGAAGTCATCTTGTCTGGTTATTTTGATTATTTTTGCAATTCCAAAGTTCATCTTGTTTACGACTACCTCTGCATTCTTTCACTGTGCGTACAGTTACAATACAATTATTACAATTTGTTTGACGAGGCCAAACAAACAAACAAAAAAATTGTTCATGAATCATAATCGAGATAACCGTGATACTGATTTGAGGCCAGATCGCCCAGCCCTGCCGAATGGTGTCTATAACAGCTGCAACGTCTTTTATTTCTGCTGTTTATAATTGCACACTCTCCCTCTCTCTTCTAGGAGAAGGAACTGGAAGCCAGTAAGAAGGAGAAGGTGAAGGAGGTCAAGTTGGAGGCTGAGGTGCGAATGCTGAAAAAAGAGAACGAGGCCCTCCGCAGGCACATTGCGGTACTGCAGGCCGAAGTGTACGGAGCGAGACTGGCTGCCAAATATTTGGACAAGGAACTTGCCGGGAGGTAACCGACCCTCTTCCAACTGGTCGTGTCTGCAGAAGTGTGTTGTGGGTGAATGGCATCTATTGAGAGATGGCTGATGTGCTCCACAGGGTCCAGCAAATTCAGCTGTTGGGCCGGGACATGAAGGGACCAGCTCACGATAAACTCTGGAACCAGCTGGAGGCGGAGATTCATTTGCACCGTCACAAGACCGTCATCCGAGCCTGCAGAGGGCGCAACGACCCAAAGAAGCCCTTACCCTCACCTGCAGGACATGTAAGCACTAAAATAGACTAGATTTGAAGTAAGAATATGATGCAATGTGTTACAATATGAACAATATTTTGAATGGCCGTTTAAGGCCTCGTTCACGTGGACGTCTGAACCAGGCGTTTTTCTGGCGTTCGTGGCGCCAGGTGAGCGCCGACAGAACGGCGACCGTTTTTCTGCTCAAATCAAAGCGTCCACACGGGCGTTCAGCACCGGCGTTCAGCCGGCTGCGCGTTCGGGTGGCGTCAAATAAACGCTGCATGCAACGTTTTCTTGGCGTCAAAATCCCAACGAACGCGAGGAAAACGACGCTATTGTGAACGCCAGTGAAACGCCAATCGAACGCAGCTACGAAACGCAGCCAAAATGCGCATGGCGTTTAGAGGGCGTTCATTTCGAACGTCCGTGTGGGCGAGGCCTAATAGTAGTAAATATGAAAGCAATATAAATTCATGACTTGTTTTTGAGTGAACTTGTATTATTAACACATCAAATATCGATCGGCATTTGGTCCAAAAATATTGGAATTTGAATTTTGAGTCATATCACTCAGCCCGACGCTTAAATGAATCGTGCTTGAAAACCAGGGCTGCAGAACGTGAGTGAGTGTCATTGTCAACACAACACACCACAGCACAATTCTATGGGCCTTAGTTGTTCTTTGCACTGTTATAACGTGGAGCCCATGAGCACCTCAGCGATACCTTTACCAGTCCTGGGACTCAAACCGGCGAACACCCTAACCGTTACGCTACCAACTGACCCAGCATGGACAGAATATCGTTTTAAGTGAAAGTGAGTGATCATTTGTCATTGTGAACACACCACAGCACAGCACACAGTGAACCACAACAAAATGTCACCTCTGCATTTAACCCATCCGTGAAGGAGCAGTGGGCAGCTAACAAGCGCCCAGGGAGCCGTGCATGGGGACGGTACCTTGCTCATGAGTACCTCAGTGGTAACTTTACCGGCCCTGGATTCGAACCTGCGAACTTTTGATCACGGGGCGAACACCCGACCGTTACGCCACCGTGTTGTTCATGCATTTTGTAGTAGCAGCTGATTTAACTCGAAACTCTAACCTTAAGCAATGGGACAAAATGCAATTTTCCATTTAATTAGCCAAAAATGACAGTTTGGTAGTGGATAGTTGGTGGTGTAACGGTTAGGGTGTTGTTCCTGTGATCGGAAGGTCGCCGGTTCGAATCCCATTTCACCCCATTCCCAGGTCACATTTCATTGTGGTGCACTGTGTGCTGTGTTGTGGTGTGTTCACAATGACAAATAATCATTTGCTTAAATTACTACACAATTGCAGGTCTTTTACTAGAGCCAAAACGTCTTCAAATTTATTATAAACTTCTTTTTTAGAATGAACTTGAATGAATGTTATTTTATTTTATAATAAAAATGCATTTGCTGTGATAAAACCAGCATCACATATGAAGATTAAGTATTGTAACGGCAATGGTAAAGCACTTCCAGTTCAGTTTGACAGATTTTCAGGACACATTCAAGTTCGCCAACAGCCATATTCACAGTAGCCAATATTGCTCAAGTTTTATATCGTGTATTGCGATATAGCTTAAAAATATCGCGGTACACAATATATATCTAGATATATTCTCGCTTTCTGGGAGAGAACTACATTTCCCACAATCCCCTGCGTCGCGACTCGGAGCCTCGTCACAATAATGCGTTGGATGTGTGTCCAGAATAATATCAAATAATCAGCTGTATTGCGAGTAGAACGCTGGTTGTTGTTATTTGTCAACTGAAATATGAGTTTTGTGTGTAATAAAGAGGAAGATTTGACTTCATTTTCTGCCAGCACGTAAGAAAGCGCTCGGAGAGTTTTCTGGATGGGCGGGGGAGTAAGCTGTCTGCTTTGAGGGGGCGGAGAAGCGAAACTCGAAAGGGACGTAAATGCTGTCTGTTTAACATTAATGTGAGGATTTGTACTTGATATTTTTTAATCAGGATTCGGACTCTCTAAAGAAGACTCAGGGGGTCGGCCCCATCCGCAAAGTGGTCCTGTCCAAAGAGGATCACGAGGGTCTTGGGATCTCTATAACAGTGAGTCAGAAGCTTCAAAGGAGCTCTCTTTCTCCCTCAGGCGTTGACCGCTATAATCTTCTTGGGCTCAAGATTGAATTTTGAAGAGGTTCTCAAGTTAAAGATCGACTTCTGAGGGTCATCATTATTTTTGTCTTATGACTTTGCTGTCTATGTGTGTGTGTTGCTGATGTGCTCCTGCTTGTGTGTCAGGGAGGTAAAGAGCACGGCGTCCCCATCCTGATCTCGGAGATCCATCCGGGCCAGCCGGCCGAGCGCTGCGGTGGACTTCACGTGGGAGACGCCATTCTAGCTGTCAACAACATCAACCTGAGAGATGCCAAGCACAAAGAAGCAGTGACCATCCTATCCCAGCAGGTGACCACTATTTAAATTACACATTCAGTAGGAATAGCTGATAAAAAAATAACTGCACTGTGAATCAAAACAAGGGCTGGAGAGTTAATCGAAAATGAACTGAAACCAACATTCATAACCTCTAATCGACAAAATCTCACCTGACAGTTATTTAGATTTTTTGAAATTAAATATAATTTTGTTAATACTTTTCCCCAGTGTGTGTTCATGTATTTTCCCCTTAAAGACGTACTACCGTGTGTGTAATCACCTGACTCTGCACCGTCCAAGATATGGACTCTTTCATTAGAATAAATATCCCAGCTTTAATAGTAGAGCATATTTACACTACAAACCTTATCAGAAAACTATGAGGGTGAAAAAAGAACAAAACAAAATATTCATTCATCGTGATATTGATTTGAGGTCATATTGTCTAGCCCTGGTCAAAACTGTCCAAAACTTTGACGAATATTGACAGATTTTTACATTTCTTTTATTGTTGCACTCAGAATTACATTAGCATTTGTGACCCTCCACGGCAAAACCAGTTGCTTGTCGTAAATTTTCAAAATTGAGTTATTATGTTTTCATGAAAGGGCATAAATCAAGCTTCAAAACGATACCTATATGGAATGAATCGGACGACATATGACTGAGATATCAACATTCAAAGGAGTCGGGTTTCTCCTGTCACGCCAAGTGAGAAACGGAGAAATCTGCCTTTGAAGTTGACTATCGACGTAGCACTCACAGACGCTTGGTGCGGTCGCGGCTACGTTCGCATTTACGGTAGCCTACGCTGCATTCACAGCCACACGGATAGCCTACCTGCGTTAGGTTAACTGAACTCGGGAGACGAAGATGGATTCTTTTATTTAACTGATATTAATTTGACATTTGGCATACAGTTGGGGCCGTAGACTACTGCTTAGTCTGAATGGTGGTCCCTCGGACAGAATCAGCTGAAAACGTCTGTAGGTACTTGATTGGGCTCCAAGTCCGCAATGTTGTGTATCACAGTGTATGAAAAGTTTATTCAGCATTGCTCAGAGAGGATTAGACTTGGAGGAAAAAAGGATTTCCCCGAACTAACACACACCCATTCTGAACTTGTGCTCTGTTCCTTTACAGAGAGGGGAGATTGAGTTTGAGGTGGTCTACGTGGCTCCGGAGGTGGACTCGGACGACGAGAACGTGGAGTACGAGGACGAGAGCGGCCATCGCTACCGGCTTTACCTGGACGAGCTGGAGGAAGCCGCGACTGCCAACCACGGCAACGGCACAGCAGAGTTGGCCTCACTGCAGGGCAAGTCTCATTTAATTCACACGTACAGGCAGAGAGGAAAATCCGAGTTGGAAGTAGAAAGCATTGGCCAGCAGCTCATTTCCTTTGCTGACTCCAGTTCTCATGACGCACAAGAACGTGCAGCTGTGGCACCAAAAGGGACAAGCTGGCTTCTGAGCTAAATAAAAGGGTATGGTTCAGGACAGATGGTAGTGGAGTGAGTTAGAGAGTGATCAGAGGGTCGTCAGTTTAAGTCCGGGACTGGTAAAGGTACCACAGAGGTACTCATGAGCAAGGTACCGTCCTCAAGCACTGCCAGCAGTATTTTGGGGAATGCCTTCCTAGTTTCACCTTTAATGTGATTCCCGTTCACATATGTTCACATTCATTTAAAGGAGCTGTATGTAGGAGCCACCAGGCAGGAGGCTGAGAGGAAGACCAAAAAGGAGATTTATGGATGTGGTGAAAGAGGACATGAAGTTAGTTGGTGTGAGGGTAGAGGACGCAGAGGATAGGACTAAATGGAGACAGATGATTCGCTGAGGCGACCCCTGAAGGGAAAAGCCGAAAGAGAAAGAAGAAGAAGAAGATATGTAAGATTTTGGCCAAAACTGGTACTGCAGTCAAATTCAAAACACTGTAGTGTGTTGTTTCCCCTCCCACTCCTCCCTAGAGTCGCGGTTGCCAGATAGGTTGGCAGATCCTCATATTTGGACAATCTAGTGTCTGTTACGTTGCGTATTGCCATAATTAGCATGGTAATGTTTGCACTGTTACCACACTGTCTCAGTGTTAAACGATGCTGGTGTCAGCCATGACAAGTCACCATTGCGACAACTGTTTCTCAAACAGTTCAATCAGTTCGATGACCCACCTCCCCGTGGGCTACAATCTACAATCGAACATAAATATATTTGAAATATTCATCCCTACGTCTAGTGGTGATACAAGTTAGTCAACCTTGGCTAAATCTTGCCTGTCCAGTAGGAAATTAGTCACATCGGCATCTGTCTTCAGTTTCTTCTCCGCTTTCAGCCGTCTCCATCTTTTAAATGCGTCTCCTTTGCTGATCCTCGTTCTGTTTCTGCTTTGGTTAAAACATTTTTGAGAGTCACAGCGAGGCTTTTTTGTTTTAGTAACGTCTGACATTTGTAATCCAGAAAGCTTGTAGCTGCAGCTCAGTGGTAACTGGCAACCTGGATGCCGAAATGCTAATACTAATTTTATCAGTGAGATCAGTATTTCAAATTAATATGACCACTTAATCTCTGGCGACGTATTAGGTTCATTTTGGGATTACTTACATATAGCTCCTTTCAATAATGCTTCATAATTTTGTAGCACATGGCTATTTTATTTCAGCAGGACAGAAAAATGAAAAAGGCCCTACGTTGTCACACAGCAAGGCAAGACGGATGATTAATCCCATTTCTCTTGTCTGCTGCAGCTGTGGAGAAGCACCTGATGGCAGACGGAGGTGAGAACGGAGACACAGGCATCTCTAGCGAGAGCCCATCGGAGGAGACGCCCTCGAAAACAGCCGGGTCTCCCGAGAGCTCCTCCTAAGGAGGCCAAACGAGGAGGAGGAGGAGGAAGAGACGCTCCAGTCCTGACCTCCTCCTGGAGGAAAACTGGGAGAGAAACACTGACTTCCCATGTATGATATGTAACATACCAGGTGTGTTTTGTACCGTACGGAGAAGAGACACTGGAGATCGTGTTGGAGGCAGAGAGAGGAAACGGAAGTCGACTGATGATGTGAATAAATAAATAAATAAACAGCAAAAAAAATGCATAGAGGTGTAGAGGGTCAGGTGAATTTTACTGTGCCCGAATTGGGAATTCCGCTCCAGTTCTGATGTGGCGTGACAGATGTGAAATGATTTTTCGTACCTTGTATAAACTGTGTGCACTTACTGTCCCCTCAGCAGGTGAACCAGACCTGAGCTCTGATTGTTACAGGGTTGCTCCGGAATGCTGCCACTCCGCTGTTTGTACCTAATAACTACACGGACGTCGTAACGGATTGGTGTCGGCCTAAAGCGTATAATCGGCGTCCAACGTTAACCTACAAATCCGTCATTTAAAACCCGGCCTGTCCTCCTCGACTGACCGCGTTTAGGTTCTGCAGGAAACAAATAGGCAGATAACGTTACTGTATGGAGGCGTGTCGGTTGAATGATTCATCCAGATTGAAAAACACCATATCGTGTGCTGTATGTGACGGGCGTCATGTCAGGGTGTGTGTGTGTGTGTGTATGTATGTATATATATATGTGTGTGTGTGTGTGTGTGTGTCATCCCATTTCTGCTACACCTCTTCCCTTGCAGTAGCAGCCATAACAGATATTGTGGTGTTTCCTCAATTAAGCGAAACACTTTAGCCGAGGAAAATAGACTAGCCTTCTTCGAGATGACTATTTTATGCGAATATATGACGAGAGAGATATCAGATGCACAGTATAAATAAAGATTCTAAAATGCTTCCAGGCCCACAGTGATGACAGTAGCTCGGCCGGTTATTGTTAAAGGGTGACGTATTATGTGGTTCGCTACAGCAGGTCGTTCCGTATTTTTAGTCACTTGCCAAAGGGAAATGAGATGAGCGTCTTTCGTCCTGAGAGCAGAAAGAGGGACTGACTCCTCGTCCTCCACATCATATTATATAGATACAAGCTGCTCTGTCGCGGTGCCTCCCATGAATAAGTGCAATATCTGCGTTCGTAACTCAAGGTCCCGGGTGAAGAGCTTTTCATGTCACTTTTCTTTGTAGCGATCTCCTGGTTCACTTATGCGCACATATCATATAAAAAGTCGCCGTTCGTGTCGCTCTCTAACCCTCTACTAGTGTTAAACCTTCCAATGCAGAAAGCATTTGCAGCATTTTGCCTTGTGTGAAATCTTGTCAGTTCAACCCTTTGTAGGTCAGATGCTAGACGAAATGCATATTTAGGTAGAATTTAAATCAAATTTTAGCTAAATTGCAATATTTAACCTGCTGACCGGTCAATAACCAGACATTTTTGCAGATGTCACCTGTCATTGTTGCTTGTGTATGTCATTAGCAGCCCTGACCCATGTCCATATCCATGTCCGCGGTTTATTCAGCCTTTGGAGGACAGTGACGCAGACAATCGGCTTTCGGCTGTTTTGGACCTGAGAAATTCATTTGTAGTTACTGATGCGTTGGGTCGTGTTGGGGATAAGCAGGAGGGTCTAAAAAAAGGGATGGGAAATTTTTTTTTTCCCCCCCACCATCCCAATTTGCCACTGTACTTTTCTTTACCTGGTTTATCCCCCCACCCCCCATGGTTTACATGAACGATAAACGTAACGTTCCTCCTTTTCTCGTCTTAGTCTCATAACGATCTGTACTTCTGAAATCTGAGATTTGATCTTGATATGTAGTTACTGTAAAATGATATTTGAATAAAGTTAAAATTATTTGCCCATTCGATGTGGTGAAGGTTTGGTTTGTCCCTGATTTGCTTGTGCTGTGTTTGAGTTTCTTTAAAGCGAACATTATGCTGTTTATAGAGTGACACAGCGGTTAGCGCTGGGTTTGAACCCCAGGTCGGCCGTAGGGCCTTTCTGTGTGGAGTTTGCATGCTCTCCCTGTATTTGCGTGCTCCGGTTTCCTCCCGTGGTCCGAGAGCATGCAGTATAGGTTAATTGGTGACTCTAAATTGGCCCCGTAATGTGTGAATGTGATTGTGTGAGTATGTGTGCCCTGCGGTGTGTTGGCGCCTGCCCAGAGTTGGTCCCCGCCTTGCCCCCCGGGATAGTTCCTGGGATAGGCTCCGGCCCCCCCGCGACCCCGGTTGGGGTTAAGCGGTTCAGAAAATGAATAAATAAATTATGCTGTTTATGTAAAGCTTTTATAGATGCTATTATGGGGCGTTAGGGAGTTTGGCCCGTGATCGGAAGGTCGTCGATTTGAATCCCAGACGGGTAAAGGTACCACAGAGGTACTCGTGAGCAAGCGCACGCCGTCCACGGGGTGCTGCACGTCAGCTGCCCACTGCTTCTTCACGGAAGGGTCAAATGCAGAGGTCACATGTCTTTTTGCTGCACTGTGCTGTGTTCACAAAGACAAATTATCGCTCACTTTCAAGTCAACAGCAGGGGGCAGTGTGCACACAATTCATGAACGCCTGAATGAAACCAAATGTGATCATTACCAAATTCACTGAGCCTGAGAGAATACCACAGTATTTCAAACCTTTTCTCAGCTAAACTAATTCTGTAGATCTTAATTTTATAAATAATAAACACTTCATCCTTTCACCGTTCCATATTTTACAACTGTAACAGTTTCCTCTTTTAACATCAGTGTCTACAAAAATCTTCCACCTTCTCATAAGTGAGAGATTTTACCCACTGCTATGTTCCACAAACACACACGGAGAAGGCATAAGAGCGAACAGAAAACCCCCCTGTGCTGTTTATGGTCTGCATGAGTAGACATGTATGGAATTCTAAGATAAGTAGGGAAGCCCAGCAGATACGAGCTTCTCCCGCAGGCTTTCGTGACTCTTTGAACCAGGAGCTGGGGCCGCGTGCCTACGTGAAAATGACGGCGCGAATCAGAAGGAACAAGAAAGCAGCAGGGAGAAGGCGCTCCACACCCTGGTGTGAAGAGCCCAGACAAAAACCGGGCTCTCCACCCACACCTCGCACCCTCCCACAAACCTCAGTCTGCCGTCAGAACCGTGGGGTCGTCGTCTAGTCAGTCACAAAGTCTGTGCTGTGACTTTGTCATTAAAGCTTTACACAACCCTCCTTTCCACCCGACAACGTGTGTGTGTGTGTGTGCGTGTGTGTACGCGTGTTGCTAAACTGTAACAAATTATATCAGAGGTCTGACGAAAGGTTTGAACCTCGGTGTCACTCGGCATCAGCTGCTGTTCACGACTGACACGCCATCGTCACATTCCTGCATGAAAACACTCCAACGGTGCCTCTCATGTGACATCCTGCTTCCACCAAATGTGTGCGTCCCGCTGTGGGTTGCATAGAGGGGCATTTCCCCCCACTCCCCCACGACCAATAACTAACATCCTTTGTGTTCAGGAGGGGGAACAGCTGTCAGATCAGTGGGCCTCATTCACCAATATCGTCTCAAGTTTTTTGTTCTTAAGAAAGGTCGACCGAATAATCGATAACGATTATTGCTAATTAACGGGGCTGAGAACCGATATTTGGAACCGATACGCAAAAAAACCCCCAATTTTTTTATTTTACAAACACCAACACAAAACTTTCATTAAATAACTTTATTGTGATGGTCAAAAGTAAACACCGATACCAATTTTCTGCAAAACGCCTAATATCGCCCCCCCGATGGTCAACCCTTAATTTCAATTGTACAGTATACAAGTGAAGAACTGAAAAACGCACAAACACACACAAAATTTGCGCGCTTCAGCGGTCACAGATTCTGTTCTCGTCTAGGAACAAATCTCAAATAAGAAAACACTGATGAAAGTCAGAGTCTTTGTGAAAACTGCAGAACAAATTAGTTCACAAGAAGAGTTGGTGAATGAGGCCCAATGTTGCTACTGTACCAGTGTGTGTGTGTGTGTGTGTGTGTGCGTTTGTGTGCGCTGAAAAATCCAGGCTTGTTCAGCATGCCGCTCTCACACCAACGTGACCCTCCTTGACTGCTGAGACGTTCGCATTCTCACACGGCCGAGACCTCGCGGCGGCCAGGTCAACTGCTGGGGCCGCAGTGAGGGCTCAGCTTACAGCAGACCCGCGGTGGGAGTTTCGGAGCCCGGCGCTTCCCAGGCCAAACCCGGACGCGAGGAAACTCGCAGCAGAGTCGGACATGTCAGAGCCCAGCTCTCAAAAAACGTCATCCAATAACTACAGCACGCCAGCGAAAGCCCTGGGAAACGTCTCTTTATTTCAGCAGCCACACCCATCGAGTAGGTGCTTTAAATAAACTATTTAGCAAACCTTCACAATATACATTTCAAAAACTGTACAGCCGTATGTACACTCGATGAGGAAAGCTAAAGCCCTTGGGCTCTGCCTTTAACGTGGACGGTTAAACACATCCTTATTGACGAGAGTCTGTCCGAAGCAGTGCTGGGGAGGAAGTTACAGCTCCGACGTCCTGTCGCAAACAGGAAGAATCAGTTAAAAGTGATAAGGCATCTGTCCTTAGTCGGAGGAGTCTTTAAAACAAGCAGGGATGCACGATAATATCAGAATCGGCCGATAATAAGTCACTGGTATCGGACCGATGCTTAGATTTGCCCGATATTTTCAGTCATTATTTTACGATGCATTAATTGTACGTCTGAAAGGTAGCGCTTGTGCCAGGCACGTCCAAAGTCCGAGGTGAGATTTCTTAATACGTGTTTTTTTGTGCCAAAATTCTGAGCATGCAGCAGAACGTGCACAAGCAAAATCTCGTCTTTACGCACTCAACTCTGCCTGCAGGTGCGTAAATTTTGTTAGCTAACTAAAATGTGCGTTTGCCTCACTTAGCGACTGTGAGCTCACACATGGGCTGTGTCCCGAGCCGCATACTGCCTCACTTAATAGTAGTATGCTAGGTAAGGCGCTCTTATCATACTATTCTATGTGGTAGTATGCATCTCAGGAAATAGCTGGGGTTGTAGCGTAACGGCTGTCTACGCACTAGGTAGTGCACATGTCTAGGGAGTGTCACACGCGCCCTATTTGGCTTGGTACGCCACCTTGGTGCACTAGCCTGGAAATGCTCTGCCCTCGCTCGACTCCGCTTTCACGCTCGCTTGACTTACTGCCGTGTTAGAAATTTCAGAAAATTCTGAGCTTTGGCGAAATATCTTGTCTTTACGCTGTCAACTCTGCCTGCGCCCGCGCTAGACCCTGCCTTACTCGTTTTACTTGCTCGTTGACCCTGCCATGCAATCTGGGCATTTCGACTTGGCTAAAACACGTGCGGTTAGGTACCACGTATCGGGAATCAAAGACTTTAATCATTTCTTTAAAGCCGCTTCTCTCCACACTGCAAAAAATAAAATCTCTACAAGTGTAATTGACTTGAATTCAGCATTTTAATCTTGTTATGCCATTTTTTGGATTTATTTTCTTGATAAGACTGAATATTGTTTAGATTATTTGACTTGTTTCAAGAAAATTTATCTTGTTTTAAGAAGTCTTAGCAAGTGCAATTTTCTTGCTGTACTGGCAGATAATTTTGCTTGAAATAAGTATTTTTTTCCTAAAAAGAGAACATTTTTTCTTATTTTTAAAAAGGCATTTTTTGCAGTGCACTGTTTGGAAAGGCAACATGTCCTTGCACAAGAATACAGATAGCATTTGTAATTTCCGTCCACCGCTGACTCTTTTTGTCATACGGAGAGCCTTTAGAAAGTGCTTGGGTGATTGAGGTCTGCTGGCCAACTTTTTTATCACTTGCGCTCTGAGACGGACTTGGCGTTTGAGAAAGGCGTGTTCTTTGGCTTCTCTCATATTCAACAGCGTGTTCTGTTTTAAGATGGTAGAACAGATTGCTCGTGTTACCTCTCTTTGCAATTACTATCGCCCGGCATATTTTGCAGATTATGTTTTTCTGCTCAGTATCCAAGACCCTAAATCCAAACCATGTCCAGATTATGGACGTTGCACTGGTCTTCTGAACAAGCTGCTCTTCCGTACACTCTCTCTCCATTTTCCGAAAACAAATGCCTCGTGGCATTTGACGCGACTTGATTACGCCATTTTCGCGGGCGAGGAGCGGAAATTTCAGCGGTATGCCGGTATGATCAAAATCTCTATCGTTGGCCAAATTTATATCGCAAACCTTTTATACCGTTTATACTGTCCACTCCTACTGTGTATTTTTCCTAACAACACCAGCTCTCGCTCACAATCTCTGTGTTCCTGATGGTTTTAGCGCCGCAGGATTAGGGGCCGTCACGAAATTATAGAACTGTGTTTTGACTAATAATTTTTGAGATGTTGTTTTAATAATAAATAATTTAGCATATATGTATGGGTGTGTAATTATTACGTTGTTTTAGTTAGGAAAATGCCATTTCCTTTAGCATAAAAATAATCTCAACCTCCTCCTCGCAGAGAAATACACAACTTAATATTTAAAAACTGATATCGGATCAGTACCTGGGATCGGCCAATACCCAAAGTATCGGCATCGGTATCCGTACTGAAAAAGTAGGATACAGATGGATATATCAGTGTTTGTGTGTGTGTGTGTATATATATATCTTGGTATAATACATACTATTTATGTACTCATTTCTCTGCTGGTGATTAAAGGTAGCAGAATTAATAAATAGGGCCAAGGCAGCAGAGTTAATGTCTCATCCTGAACTTTCCAAAGGACCACACACCTGGAGGGGCTCTAACAAACGGGCAGCCCACAGGCTCCGCCATCAGTCCGATTCCTTGGTGCCACTTGAGCGGCACAACCCGAATTATGCGCGCAACGATGGCTGGATTGAAGTTGTTGCGAGTCTGGTAGGCGCTGTCCACGTTCCCTTCAAAAATCTGATAGAAACAAAAATAACCGTCACATGTCAGACCTAACAGGGTCATATTAACTACAGTAACAAGCTGGTTCTGGTTTACTCCAACTCACCATGTCTTCAGAGGTGTTGTACTGGCTGTAAGTTCTCCATCTGTTCTTCTCTCTGTACTCGATTTTGTAGCTTTTAACAAAGTGGCCAAGACTTGAGCCCTTAGTTAAAATCCCTGAAAATCCAGAACACAACTCATTAGGGGTACGACCGGAATTTCATGCTTGGTCTTCCAGCTTTGTGTTTGCGAGTATAATTTAAAAGCATTTTGAACAAATGCGTAAATAGCATGTATATATTTTCAAAGCTGCAAATAAGTGACTATTAGTCCGATTTTCCGTGCTGAAACGTGCTAAAGTATAGCTGTATGAACACAGCACAACACAGTGCACCATAATGAAATGTGACCTCTGCATTGGACCCATCCGTGAAGGAGAAGTGGGCAGCTTTTATGGCAATACCCGGGGAGCAGTGTTTGGGGACGGAACCTTGCTCATGATTACCGCAGTGGAAGCAACCCTCCGATCACAGGGCAAAATCGTTACGCTGCCAACTGCCCCCAACTTGAGTCTGCATGAGCATTTCTACCAAAGTGATACCACGTTTGAAATGACAGAAATGAAGATTATTTAATTAACGGTTGGGGAGTTGGCCCTGTCATCAGAAAGTCACCCCTGGGTCAAGTCCTGGACCGGTAAAGGTACTCAGGAGCAAGAGACCGTCCCCAAACACTGCCCCTCAGCTACCCACTACTCCTTCATAGATGGGTTATATGCAGAGGTCACATTTCATTGTGGTGCTCTGTGCTGTGTTCACAGTGATATAATCGCTCATGTGAAGATTCTTAAAATATTAAGAAAGATACACTTGCAGCAACATCACTCAGACCGGATTTAATTGTTTCCCATCCCGCAGGAGATTAATAACAAGGCAGTTTGTTTCAACATGTCGGAGTGGAAAAGCACCCAAGATACGGATACCATCAGATTTACTTATAAGCAGCACACTGCAATAGCTGGGGCATCCACTTAACCGCCTAATTACGCTGCTGACTGTAAAGAATTAGGGCTGCCTGGTGTGACAATTGGAGGTCATAAACCTTCTCTGAATAAAGAGCAGCATTCTTTAAACACCCCTGGCCCCCACTGTACTCCACCAGTGACGCTAAAGATAACAGAGCTTTCTCTCTACTGAAAAACGCCAACCCCAGTCAGAAGCATCACATCTAAAAGCAGGGCTTCCGTACAGGAGACAAAGTGAGCATTCTTCCAGTCCGGGGTACACTGTGTCTCCTTGAGCAGCGTGAAATCGGCCCGGGCTTGCTGACTACACACGCCGCGCTCAAAATAAACGCTGTGTCCCACACCACTCCTATATTTAAACGTGCTTTTGTGAAAAGGCCTGTATGTTCAGAAGGGAACAGGACAGAAAGGCCTTTCAATTCTTTTTACGTAATACCAGGAATTGGTAAGAAAAAAAAAAACCCTGCAGCCGTCAGCTGGGTGCAGGGTAAGGCATTCTCATGCGCTTCGGGGGCTGTAAATTTGAATTCTTCATCCATGGTCATGAGAACGGCACTGTGTAAGAAAAGAAATCGGCCGTACTCTGACGCTTAATCCCCTCTGTCTTACAAATGGGCAGCGAAGAAGGGTGTAACGAAGAACGGCGTCTGAGCTGTAGAGAGTCGAAATTTGAACTCCATCTAAGTCTACGGTGAAAAGAACAGACGAAAAAAGCGGACAGAACTCGCGAACGAATCAACAAAATGTATACAAGCTCCCCAAGCCACAGTAGGCCGCACGTTTTTTTGAGTTGGAACAAAGGTTCTAGCACAAAAACTGTAGGAGCAGAGGTCAGAAAAAGTCTGTGGAATAAAAAAATGGATAACAATAATGAACATAATGAGTCACGTAATGAATCACAGGACATATGATTCACTCACAGTGCTACAAATAAACCCACAGACTGGATTCAAGTTAGAGTGGCTCAACACTCACGTTACTCTCAGTAAAAAAGTTAAACAGTTAAAAGACCATCTCATAAATGGACCACAGGAGCTCTGAAGTGGTAATGACGGGCCTAGTGGCAGGACGTTTGGTTACGTACCAGGCGATCTTTGCTTACCTCCTGCACAACAAGACCCTGAACAAGACCCTTAAACCTAAGCTTCTCCACGGAGACTGACCTTATAATTAGGGTTGGTAAGGTAAATGCTATAAATGTGAATAAATGAATGGCAATAAAACAGGTTTATTTTTTTTAACTGCATTCTCAAGTGAGCTTGGTAAGGACTAGCTTAAATAACCACATTTAACAAATATTAGAGTAATGGGAATGTCATCTCGTTCGATTTTTAAATCCTCAAATATCAAAATCTGTACTAGTCTTAAAAATCCTCTAATAGTCTGGCTCTAACAACTAGTCAGCAAAAACAGCCTTACTGATCACCGTGAAGAGGATAAAGAAACACTATTTAAATATGCACTGTGGTTTTTAGATCAGAGTGAGTGGTGGAATGGTGTTTATTTAAGAGGGTAAACTATCCAAATTGTCGAGATTCATAGCGTTTGATTCCCCCTGTCTATTGTGTGTCAAAAGCCACACAATGAATGATGCAACATGCTGCTGGTGAGCCACAGACAAAGAAAAACATCTTTCTGATCCTCAAAGAGAGTCTGGCTGCAAGAGTCCTTGCAACACGGTCCTTTCCTCCAACTTAAACAAGAGTTTCACCTGCAGGTCTGCGCTCACTCTTACCCGTGATCCGCCTCTTTTCTCCCAGGTCCAGCTGCAGCCACTGCTTACTGCTCTGGTCAGAAGCCAGGGAGTCTGCACTGGGGTCCGACTGGGTGGTATTGGTCCCCTCTAAACCAGTCCTTTCCCAGGAAGAGGTAGTACTGAGTGGCTGAAGTACAGTCTGCCTTTTACAGTCTGTGGAAGACGGAGCAAAAAGACAGAGCGTCAATGCATGGTTTTAGATTGAAGTAGTCAGTCCGTTCTGGAACTGGCAGCAGTTTTAATTATGCTAAGTCTAAAAAGAATCTGAATATAAACATCAAAAGAAGGCAATGTTGGTTTTCTGGTTGCGCCTTGAGTTTGTTGGCCGTAATAAAAATGCACATGGAGCAATAACTCATTTACGGGCGCACTGACTCAACAGGAAGAATGAAGAAGAAGAAAAAAAAAAAAAAAAAACACCCACCAACTGCATACTTAAACAATGTCACATGTGCTTGAAGCAAAACAACCAGAGAAAGGGGAAGAAAGCCTTTATAAAACGGTGTTAAAGAAATTAAAGCCACTTCCTCCGAGTCTGAGAAAAGCTAGAGATCCATGTGAAGACCAGACCTGACTAACACACTAAGGCACTCAAATGTAGCCAACTGGAAGATTAAAGCTGCATGGCTCTACGGAGCATCAGCATTTGGTAGCGCACGAGACAGGGAAGCTCAGCAGGAGAGACCGTAAAGAAACTCTGATTGAAGAGGCCTGCCATTGATTGACTGTAATTTAGTTTTGGGGCAGGGGGGCGCGTTAAAGGCAGGAGGGCTGATTTCATGGCTGCATTTGTCACAGTCATGAGCTCACCTCAGTGGTCTCATCGATTGCGAGTCACTTATCTGGTTTGCCCAGGAGGTGGGGTGGGTGTTAAGGAACACTGCTTCAAAAAAATATTGATCCAAGTCGTTTTAAGGAAATGCTGCTGTTGACTAACTAATGTAAACATATTTTCCCACATGTCAACGTATGTGAAGTAGCCGTTAAAGGTGCCACATGTTTTTGGGGAGTTGGCACTGTGCCTGGTGTACCAGGCCTGGGAGTTGGGGCCTGCCAATGCAGGTGGGACCATCAAGACTGCATGAGGAGGAGGAGGAGGATCAGATGGGCCGATAAGAGTTTCCCACGATAAGAGGTCCCCAAACCTGCCGAACCACTAGCATTGGCTCTTGCTGTGCCCAGCAGTAACGGATTTACTCTATTCTTGTTCAACGTGTAAATAGTGCTATAACAAACTGTCGTTGATCTGCGATCTGAACGGATCCTGCACGGAGGTTCAGCACACGTGTAGACCGTAAATAAATTGCCAAGCTTTAACTAATTGTGTAAAATACAGTTTTATGGCCGCTATTAACTGATGCCCAAATCCTAATGTAGCCAAAAGATCTAAAGCTGAGGCGTGTTCAGGTGAGCAGGGTATGTTAACAACAGTTGGCGGAAAAAGTCATGACTATCCCGAGAAGCAGGAAAATTTCTCCTAAATGAAGCCTTCCACATCATTTAAATCTCATGAATGGAAGCATTATGGCTGTTGTGTAATACATACTGATGACAGAAGACAAAATAGCAAAGCCTGGGGGATATTCAGTCTCAAAACTTGCAGCATTTTACCGAGGCTGGACACAGCTCTGGTTCAACTTTAAACGTTAGTTACGTTTGTGGCTCTTTACACCCTTAAAACAGAATGTCAGACGGAGACAAGGCAAACAACCTAAAAAAGATCCACTGTCCAAAAAAATATATGAAGCAGTACACTTACCATTGGTTACAAACGTGAAGAGTGAATCAGACAAAGAGCCGCTACAAACAAAGAGAGAAGGGGAGAGAGATCAGTTGGAGTAGAGCTGAATGATTGCAATTACATTGATAAATAGATGGCTGTCATGTGAGGAGAACACCCACTAGGGCAAACAGGGGTAGAGTCCCCTCCATCCCACCCCCAAAATCACAGCTAAGCCGAGCGTGAGGCCTTTGTTCTGCGACTTTGCCTCATTCTACGGCCTGTGAAAATCTCTCTCATCTCCACCCCCCCTACACTGAAAGCTGGAGCAAAGCTGGGCTGCTTGACTGCGAAGTGTGGGGCTAATTAGAGGGGGCAAGGCAGGGAAATTGCATCCCTCTCAGCCATTACTTAAGAACGTGTCATTTTCACAGGATTCCTAGGCTAGGATTGCTTTTATCCATTATTCTTTGCATGACATTTTAGGAAAATGAGTTGTGTGTAAAACCAGAAAGTGAAGACATTTCATAAGTGACCTCCAGCTTATTTGAGCACCTGCAAAAACTCAGAACACTGAAGCTTCAAGTGTGATGTTTCATGTCGAGTGATTATTGAAACATATTGATCTTTATGTTCCAATTAGAGTGAAGTTGTCCCACGGGACTGGTACTTCATCAATATAATCCTCTCAGTGGAAAAGCTTCTAACTGAGACATTACTATCAGACAAATTACTTCTATCTAGCAATTTCTCTAAAGCGCATAAATATAGCATTTTAAACCGTTTGCAATTCCATATCAGTCACTAAACAGCCATCTGAAGCACGATGGCTGAAAAAAAGAGACTGTTATAAACTGTTTTGTAATAAAGATTGCAAAAGCTAACAAATGGTATTGTGCAATCATACCAGAGTAATAAAGGGCTGGCTGCACCATGAAGAAGCCAAGATTAACTTTCAGTGCTAACGCACCTTCTGTTCAAACCCATTAAAGTCACCATTAGTGTCAGGTTTAACTCTCAACTCTGCTATTCATTCCCTTTAACCATTTATTTTTATCAGAGAAAACATATTTTGAACCAACACATCAAAGTCTAGTTCGGTCTCCACATACCTGCAATGATGTTCCAAGTCCTAAAATTCTCACTTTAATTCTATTATATCCAAATGCAACAATTTGGAAACAATTTTAGTCATTAACCAAATTAACCTTTTTGCTGAACACAAAAGGCCCTGTGGTGCTGCCCTCTTTATGAGATTGATTAAGAGGTTATGCTCTTTGCGTCCTGCGGGTTAATCAATGTGAGGTGATTTGTGGTGACGGAAATTC
Organism: Distichodus sexfasciatus; assembly: GCA_032718565.1. Lineage (NCBI taxonomy): Eukaryota > Metazoa > Chordata > Actinopteri > Characiformes > Distichodontidae > Distichodus > Distichodus sexfasciatus. The sequence goes on from JAVGVS010000126.1 coordinate 328,603, forward strand.
ATTCTAAAATGTCGCAGCGAGGCTTATTACGGCAAAACGATTTGAGGACATCTCTTCATTTGCTTTCCCTCCATAAACACTTCCCTTTGCCGTAGTGCAAAAATCAGCTGGACTGCTTGGTCACAAAGCACTTCGTGTCCTAATATCTGAACACAACTCGAGACAAATTAAACAGCAAAAAGCTCAGACATCTAACAAGCGGACTACTTTTTGAATGCTTACAAAGCATTACAGCTCTATGGACACTTACAAGCCCAAAACTAGACATTCATTCATTCATTATCTGAACCGCTGAATCCCAACTGGGGTCGCCGGGGGGGACCGGAGCGCCAGCTGGGGAACAATCCTGGGCAGGCGGCAACACACCGCAGCGCACACAGTCACACACTCACATTCACACCTTACGGGGCCAATTTAGAGTTGCCAATTACCCTATATCGCATGCTTTTGCACTGTGGGAGGAAACCGGAGCACCCGGAGGAATCCCATGCGAACATGGGGACAGCATGCAAACTCCACACGGAAAGGCCCCACGGCGGACCTGGGACCCGAACCCAGGACCTTCTCGCTGTGAGGCGCCAGCGCTAACCACGCCACTGTGCCGCCCCAAAACTGGACAAAACCTTAATAAATGTGTCAGAGGCCTGTCTGCACAATTGAATACTAATGCCAGGCAGGTGCTTGGTCTATTCCATCTATTAGATGCAGCAAAACCCAGTATACCATCCAGGAGTTAGATCAAGATTTAAATCGGTTACAGAACACGTTCCCACTTGCCCTGGAACTAGGTCTCAAACAGGTTCTCGGTCTATTTCATAATAAAATATCCTGTGTCAACAAAGTAAACTGTCATCACACTTCGTTCAGGCACCATTATCTACTCAAGCCCTTTAGTGATTCATTCTTTGGGCCTTGGCTGAACACAGTTTGAGCTAAACGTCTAATATTTAAACAAAAATGGGACAACATTTATCATAATTACTCCAATTAGCTTTTGGCTTTGTATAAAATTTGCAGCAACACTCAGCCAAAAGGGCAGGATTCTTGATTCTTGCGGGGTGTAAATAAGAACCTGATCTAAAGAATAAATAAATACGTACTGTGAGGACAAGATGCCGTTGGCCTGGATGGCCTCATAGTGTCGCAGGCCTCGGTGTTCCTCCACTGTTATTGGTCCCCCCAACTGGTCCACGATGACCCCAGCATGTACTGCAGCTTTACATAAGACTGATGTCTGGAACAGAAAGAGATAAAGAATATAAGGTGGAATATGAGAACGCAATAACATCGCATCAATATTTACATCAATATCACATGTGGGGCCTCACTGTTTTATTCAACAGGCAGGTGGTCTTTAAAGAAATTGAAATATAAATAAGTCTGCTCGTAAACACTGCAAACAACTTATTTCAGCAGGCGAACCATAATTCACAAATAAGTAACTACAATAGAAAAGCAACATCTGCAACGTTTTATGTGCACACATTTTGAAGTCATTATCTTAACCCTTCACTTGCAGGGCACAGCAACACTGAACCTGCACTTTTAAACTCTCCAGAAAATCGCTAACCCCAGGTCTCCACCTGCATTGTCTTTAGGGTGGTCTCTAGCGCAGCCCAGATCCCACAAGCTTCCCTGCAGTCATTAGTGTGACATGGTAATAGAGAATACATTGTGCCTTATTAGTAGAGCCAGCTGCCCTGCATTTGGACCACATTAACCTGATCATTTGTCCAGCAGCCAGGGCCATAAACATGCTGCTTTCTGACCTGTGACGACAACTCTGCCTCTCTCCTCACATCTCACCGTCTCACACTACTGAACGGGGTGGTCGTGCGTGCAAGCGGTCACCAGATTGCGGAGGTCAGTGTTGCTGTATTTGGCTCAGGCTTTTCCTGCTTTTCAAGCAGATCTGAGGTGGTGTCTTAAGCACTTTGGCAATCGAGGCAGTGTTAGTCTTTATTTGCCAATAGCCTCGTTATACAACATGTAGAGAAATCTAAACCTTGTCCAGAACTGAGACCCAGGCAAGTCATTATAAATACAATGAAGTTAAAGAAAATGCTGCCTGAAAAAATGTCATAAAATATCCATAAAAAAAAAAAAAAAAAAGAGTTATATAAGGAGCAGCTTGTATCTACTGGCTGCTCAGTAATCGAAAAGCAGGTTTGTGAGCAAAAGGTAGTTTGTATTGGGGCTGTGCAAAAAAACATTCAAATCAAATCGCGATTCTTTCTCAGTCGATTCAAAATAGATTCATGAATAAAAAAAAAAGATTGTTTCCGATTTTTCAACTAACATAATGGCCCTAGTTTACTTTTTCCCTGACACGAGTTAAGCTCGCCAATCCTATAGATGACGCAATGTCGAAATCTGTCCAGGTAGACCTCCCTTCAGGTGAGCGTTAAGGAAATGAAGTCAGTATGCGTACACATGCATTACATTTAGTAAAGTACATATGATTCAGTGTGATTTTTTTTGTTGATCTGCTAGTAAAATAGGAAAAGTAACTGGAAATTACTTCATCTATGTCATGAATCATGGATCACTGATTTTGAATAGAAGCATGAGCCCAAAAATCTGAATCGAATCAAATCGTGAGATTTTCTGAATCATGCTCCCCTAGTTTGCATGAGAGCTGAGTTAGGCTTAGTGTAAAATACCTGTTGAAAACCAACAGCAGGAACGATCCTATACCGTGTAATTGATTAGAGAAACTGCAGGATGTTTAGGGTTTAACTGCAGGGGATCCACTACACCACTGCCTAACAACAGGCACTACTTATATGACAAACAGATGATCTTTACAACAGAATAACTGCCAACCAGATGACCTCATACTTAAACGAATAAAGCAATAAAACCCTGCACAATCCCAGAAGTATCCAATTATGAATCAACACTGTACTCACAGTAGAGAAATACTTTACACTCTTATCACCTTGTTAAAGATTCAATGTGCACTAATGCACCACCTCCCAGGCCTTACAGTTAGTTGCCTCACGCTGAGCAGCTTAGCAGCACAATGTGACTAAAAGGACTTTGATCAGTTGTGTTTACACAAAAAGAAGACGCCTACTCTTGTGGTGTAAATGAGTTTCATTTGAATGGAGGTGGTAGGAAAGGTGGGACCAAGTCAACTTAAATGCTGATGGGCAGGTTTGTGTGACTTGAATGAGCGAGCAGAGAGCACATTATCTTATGTTTAAGTCGAACAACTCTAATCTCCAATTCATGAGGCCAAAATCGAGTATGAGTGAATCAACACTGTGTCAATCTGCACTGCAGACCACTGTTTCCTACGCTTTATTCCAAAACAGTGACTCATGAGCCCACGTCTACCATGAAGAGTGCAGATGAGTGTGAGTGTGAGCAGACAATTAATGCCAAGATAAGAGGCCAAGTTCCAACTGAAAAACGTAAATAGAAATTTCGCCATCACTCTGCTGAGATTTTTTACATTCAAAGAACGTGTGCAGTGCTCCAAAACATTAATGACGAAACTGCAGAAGAAAAGCTGGAACATATAATCATTTCATGGTGTAAGAATGCACTGTCTAAGCAAAGAAACCCCACTTCCATTCACAGTGTGTGTGAACCGTTCTTTCCACACACACACACACACACACACACCACTGAATAAACTACTATGACTTGGTCAATCCCTGATGCAACTCAAGCTTTAAAAACCCAGATCTGCTGCAATAAGTGGAGAGCGTTACATAATGGGATTTAAATCTTAACTACACACCGGGTGAACTCAAGAAAACAAACCATACTTATACAAACAACCCCTCACTCTGTGCTCTTAGGCGGGTGTGCTCACTCACACACACACACACACTTCTCTTACATTTATAGCACTACGATGTCACAGTAGATGTAAGACAGACAATGAGAATTAGTGGTCAGTTTCTGCTCTCTGGCCAACAGTTGAGAACTCAGAGCCAAGAGCTTCTACTCAGTCAGGAAGCACAGAAGCCACAGTAAACAGACCAGAAACACATCACCTGCTTGGGAAATCCAGTACCTCTGTCAGCCAAGTGGCTGTGTAAAGTGTCTCGGACACGTCCCGCCTCTTGCCCTGAGGGGATACCTTGTCCCAGGGGACCTTCTGCCCAACATTTCTCCTCTCAGCTCAATGAACAGAACAATAGGGTTGCACTCACATGCCTGTATCCCTGAGAAACGTCCCCGGCCACATCGCCCACTGCTGCTCCGCATCCGACAGGACAGTACTTCCTACAGGGGGGAGACAACAATGAAACAGCCACTTACACTTTGTCTAATTATAGCACACGCTGACCGGACGACACAGCTGAAAGATGGACGGGTGTACAAAGCCTGTGTACAAAAGTTTTTTTTAAACGTAAAGACTACATTTGGAAACAAATTTGGACCGACAAATAGATTCTATTAAGTTGTGTAAAAATAAACCTTGCCACGAAGGAATACTTAGTAATACTTTTGCATCAATAATAATAATAACAATAATAATAATAATAATAATAATAATAGTAAAGAGCGAAACCTTGGATTACTGAACTAATAAGAAAATATTTATTTACCTGTAATTTGAAACGTTGAAATGACTGCCTTTATCTGAGCACTTGAGTACATCTAAGAAAAGAAAGCAGAGCAGGCCACACAATGAGGAAAAGAAGGAGAGAATTGTCTTCTCAGCGGAAAACTGGCCTAACTCAACAAACAGCGGGAGGCCCAACAGGACACTTACAAACACACACACACACACACACACACCCTCCACAACAGGATGAAGAGTCTGCTTCCTTTACCATATCTAAGATGAAAACACTCACCCACACACTCACACCGAGCACACGAGGATTGGGGATGTGTTGGGGCATGCTTTTAGGGTGGGAGTAGAAGCAGTGTGATAGCGTGTTGTGATGAGACATTCACACAGGCCCAGAACGCAGAACCGTGAAGACAAGTCGAGGCTTAAAGCGCCCGGGCTGGTAGAGCAACACTCTTCGGGGCTTGCGTATAGATACAGATGTGTATTCAAAGCATTTCTCATTGTTTACAAGTCATTCAATTGTTTGAGCCCTACATATATCTCTAAAATGTCTAATGAATTTAAACCTGGTCTCATATCTGCCTCATATCCGCAGGAGCTGGTCAGCTGAAACTAACAATGAATCAACTGCCCAAGAATATCAGATCTGCTCCATTAGTTTTAAAAATAATCAAACAATATATACTATCACCCTTCGAATCATCACTTTCATTTCTCAATTTTTTTCTTTTATTCTTTGTTATTCTCATTTAATATCTATAAAGCGCACTGAAAAAAAATGTACAATATAAACACTTGTCTTGCCTCCCCCAACAAAGAGGAAACAAAAGAGGTCAACCAGGTTACACACACACCAAAGAAGATATAAATCAAAGACAAAAAGTCTTCCCTCTAAACCTTCTCCAAGAGACCCCCACATCATTTGCATTCTTACTACGGCAGATATTTAACTTCTGGCCGGTGCAGGTGCGTTAAGAGCTTGTGCACAGCAAAAGAGCAAAGTGTCTGTGTGGAAGCTGAGTACCGGGCCGAGAAACATGGCTCCAAAGACACATAAAAGATGCATCAGCCCACTGCAACAGCGAACAAAAGAAAACCCTCTTGCCTACCTTTGTGCTCCACCGTGGTGTAAGAGAGCAGGAAGCCTTGGCCTGACGTGTGGTGACTAGTGCGGAAACTCACAAAAAGCTCGCTTGAGTCGGTATAGAGTGACCGGCTGCCCTCCTGAGACAACGCCGGGAGAGATTTAAGGTCCCCGCAATACTGCCAGTAAACTGATGTGGAGGAAAGAAAACAAAACTCAGACAATTCAAATCACTCACTGTGGTAAGAGCGTCAAAGACAGTACTACAAAATCAATCATTCTTTTGCCCTGCACATGTGAGTGACTGCTAAACGACATAATTGTTATTATTATCATTCTTATGAACATTACATTTTGTGCAGACTGACACATCAAAATATTGCAAATGTTTGTAATCTGCCTGGGATCAATAATAGTAAATCTAAGAACAGAGATTTGAAAGCACACCATTAAACAAATTCTACAAGATGTCAGCAAAGGCGGCCCTATAACGCTCGACTGCTTTCCAGCACGCCTGCATTTTCAGCCATCATAAATCCCTGACACATCACACACAGTCACCTGAACCCTCTTTCCTCTCGCTTTTTTTTTTTTAAATGACGGAGATAAATGACTTCTCCTTTGTCAGTAGCAGGAGCTGGACTGTAAATAACAGGTAGCATGAAACCAAAGGACGGCATGTGGAAGGCGGCTGGTTCTGTGAGGAGACGTCCACACAGGTTTCCGGATGGGCTGGAGCTCAATGGGGTGGGCTAGAGCTCAATGGGGTGGGCTGTCTCTAGCTGACAGGAGGGTAAGATGATATCGGCCAAGTCACAGCCATGACGGGCAATAGCTGGAGGCTGCACATTATTCAACTCCTGCTCTTTCATACGGGATTACGGTTTTCTTGCATATAGAGCGCTTTACGCTTCAGAAAATTTTAAGACTAATATCTTAACACCTTAAGATCTTGTTACTTCAGATGACAGACTTAAAATTGTGCCTCTAAATGCATGCAGTGTTCATTCATCCTGAAGGACAAAGCACTTTCCAGTGTGTCGACCTCCACAAAGACACACAGGTTTAATGCTGCGCTCTTATCAGGCTTTTGATTTGATTATGAAAATACTCATATGAAAGGGAGAAAGTTCACAAGACAAAGCAAGAGCAAGACCAAACCATTTGACTTCAACCACAACGTTTCCCTGCCAGTTAACACCACAATACTCAGACCTGCACAATATGGGGCGTTACAGAACATTTACAGCTTCCACAATAGCAAACAAACATGCATTTCCCCCTTTTCCATTACACAGTCATTTCCAATACACCTGGTGAAGTCCTTATCCTACACAGGCATGATGTCTTAACATGTGCTAATCGCATCCGCATAGCACCATGCGGGAACCAAACAATAGGGTCGTTTACTTCACAAAAATACATGTCCTGAAAAACAGGTTTAGCACAGTTAGAATCCCAGAAGAGAAGTAACTAATGTTTCTCTCTGAAAGACAATCCACACATCCAACTGTTCCTAAAACATGAGGAAGCACTCATTTCAATCGTGTTCAAATTAAAAGCTCAAACAATGTAGCAGACACTGGTGTGCACATTAGGCATGGTCCGTCTCCAGCACCGGACAAATATTTAAAGGAGACAAACATCAAGAGAACACTGGATGTAAATCCTGACTGACTGTATCCATTGTAACATTAGCCACTGTCCTCTCCCGTTAATGCATTAAAGGGCATTCCCACTTTTGCTCTTGAATGATATTTAATATCTAAAGACCACTAAACATTCATTCCCTTAAATGGGGTCCCGGGAGGACAGGAGCCTATCCCGGGAGCGACAGGCGCAAGGCAGGTTAACAACCTTGGGCAGGCGCCAACACACTGGAGGGAGCGCACACTCACTCGCACAATCACACCTTACGGGGCCAATTGAGAGTCTCCAATTAACCAACATTGCATGCTTTTAGAGGAAACCGGAGCCCCCGGCGGACACCCACACGAACACGGGGAGAGCATGCAAATTCACACAGAAAGTCCCTACGGACCACCCAGGGATTGAACCCAGAACCTACTCACTGTGAGGCAGCAGCGCTAACCTCTGCGCCACCGTGCCGCCCAGACCACTAAACAATAATCCTTAAATCACTACAGTAAGTAATGTGAGTGACGATTATTTGTCATAGTGAACGCACCACAACAGCACACAGTAAACCATAACCATATGTGACCAGTATTTGACCCATCCGTGAAGGAACAGTGGGCAGCGCCCAGGGAGCTGTGCTTGGGCACGGTTCCTTGCTCATGAGTGGGACATAACCTTTAATGTCCGGTACTAGTACCGGCGACCTTCCGATCATGGGGCCAACTCCCTAACCGTTACGCTACTAAATGGTACCACGATGCAAAAAAACCCTACACAAATCTGTTAATCACTGTAGTGTAAATTTGAAATTGAATGTTAAGTATTTTGTACCCTTTTGGAAAACGGGTGTGCATGTGATAAAGGTGTAACACGTTTAAATAGAAATTATCAAGCACTTACCATTCTTTGTCCCGTGAGACTCTTTCAAAACCTTCAAAAAGTCTGTCTCGCAGTCACGCCCCTCTATGTAAAGATCTTTAAATTGGAGAACTATGCTGCGAGTACTAGGGACACGAATCCTCCATTCACACCAGGAGTTGTTGGGGTATGAGCCTGGATAGATCTTGGAGGAGAGATAGCCACTCTCTTGATCCAGGTCAGGCTGAACACAACCATCATCTGAGAAAATAAAATGTTAGAACTTTTTAGTTGACTGCAAATGGATTTAAAGAACAATCAACGTTTCTGGCAGAAGTCTTTACTTGATGCCTACTTTCTATTCTGTCTCACCCAAGCAACATCTCACGTAATCTTACCATAAGGAAAATGGAACCATCTGGACTGTAAAATGTGTTGCACAAGATTGCATAAAATGCAATAACTAGGTATAACTAAACATCTATATATTTTAAAATATAGTCTCACACATAAACCACACATGCCATGATCTAACGGCAACACTGCCAGACTGTTGTCAAGAGGAAGCGTAATTTGAGTGTTTCGACATATGCATGTCATTTACAGCATTTTTCGGATGCTCTTATACAGAATGACTTACGTTTCCTAATTAAAAGGACAGTCTCCCTGGAGCAATTTGGGGTTAAAGGCTTGCTCAGGGCCTCAATGGTGGTAGCTCAGCATACAGCCAGACTGAAACCAATGACCTCTTGGTTCATAACCGAGTGTCTCACCGCTAGACCGCTGCCATGTGTCGTCCCCAAGCCAGGCAAGATGCAACACAAAGCAGACAGTCCTGGCGAACGGCGTTAGCACAGGCTCAGCAATTCAGAGTACGAGACCCCGGCACAATGGGCCAGAGAGGAATGCCATTACTCCAGAGCATTCCTGCAGGACTGCAAAGGAGGCAGGGTGCTTGGGATGTTCAGCTGCTGGGGCCAGAAGGCCACCAAGCACAAGGAGAAGATGTGGGAAATGGGTCCCACGGTAGGGGACAGAGAGAGTGACTGTGTGTGTGGGAGGGTTTTTAGGTGCTTGTGAGGTTGGAATTGTTCTGTAAAAAACAGGAAATCTTTAGATGCTTCACATTTTTGCATGTGAGGACCGATGCTCATCAGAAGAAAATGCTTTTTGAGAAATTTGAGATTTTGCATATAAAATAACTTCAAAGACAGAAAAGATTTGCTTGTCCAGTAAAGATAGCATTATTTACATCTAGTAATTATGGTACTCAAAAGAAGTACTTCACATAGCAGGTTGCAGCTGTGTGTGTGTGTTCCTTTGACTTCCAGTAAGGCTGCACCACTCTCTCCCACGGATGAGATGCTGACTTTTGTGGTATCCCCAAAACTGCTAGTCCCGGAAAAGTCATACTGTATTTGAGAACACTAACGACACCGAGGCTGCCTCCTGAAAGTCGCTACATTAATTATTTGTTGGAGACCCGTGAATCTTAAAGTACAACTTTAGATTTTAATTTTGCTAGTCAGCATGCAAGACAAAAATGGGATAAAACTAACAGAAGCCTACAAAAGGGACGACATATCAATGATGGGCTTTTAATAAGGTGAATCACAAAAAAGTTCCGGTGACAGGAGCTGGTTAACCGATAAGAGAAGCTAAAATCTGATGTGGCTTGTGTTGGAAAGTATCTGCATCTGCGTAAAGTGAGTGATTATTTGACATTGTGAACACAGCACAACAAAATGCAACTTTTGCATTTGATCCATCCATGAAGAAGCAGTGGGCAGCTTTTGGCAGTGTTCCGAGAGCAGTGCTTGTGGACGGTACTTTGCTCATAAGTACCTCGGTGGTACCTTTACCAACCTGAGACTTAAGTCAGCAACCTTCCGATCACTGGACCAAATCCCTAACCATTACGTGATCAGCTGCCTAAGTTGTTTGGGGACAAATTGAAGCTTTAAGAGCTTGATTTAAACATACACCCAAACACAGCCTTACAACAGGGCAACTTCACTGGCTGTGAGCATTAGAATACTGAGTCGGTTATGAAAACTTTAATACAATATGGGCCATTGAGGAAGACCTTTAACTACCCTGGAAGTGTTGAAAAAATATCTGACCCTACGCTGTAATCCCAACTTCCTCTAACGCCTGTTCTTGGTCATGGTCTCCCATGAGAGCTATTTGGCATATGTGATGTCAAATTTCAAAATAACACTGTTAGAAGGGCTCTCAAGTGCAATCGTCTAATAGGAATTTAACAAAAAGTACTGGAAACAGTGTTTAGCTGATGGTTCAATGCTCTCAACCTCCAAGCAGCACTCTACCAGAGGTTCTTAAACCATGCCTTAAGCAAGGTAAAAAAAAAAAACCAAACACTGTCCCTCACTGACATTATGCAGCATTACGTCAAGATGGAGCATTAGCCGACACACAAAGGGCTCTGTGGTCAGGACTCGTCTAAGCCCACGTGTAGCGATGGCCTTATGACAGAGCAGCCTAGTGGGGAAAACGCAAACAGGAAGGACACACCTGCCGGCAGGTGGGCGAACGCTGACATCACGTCTGAAGCGTGGACAAAAGGGGCCACACAGAACACTGAAGCACTGGGGTTATAGCTGAGTGTTTATTTTCTTAAAACTAACTGAACACCTGGACACCCTCTAGTTTTACCAGAAGTTAAAATATGAAATATTTATCCATGACTTTACATAGAACATGCTGAATTAAATATTACATTTTCAGCATTCAGCATATGCTTTTATTCAGAGCGACTTACATCGACTAATTATGGGGACTGTCTCCCTAAAGCAACTTGGGGAAAAGGGTGTTAGTTAGTTTTGGCAAAAGGATAGAGCTGGATTTGAACATATGATGTTCTGGTTCATAGGCAAAAATCCTACCACTAGAAGACAACCACTCCTAGAGAAAACTATGAGACTTGCAAATGCAAGAGCACCGTTCTAAACATTATAGCATAGTATGGTATAGTAGATTAATAATGTGCTGGCTGACAGATTCTTTACTGGTTCTATGAAGATACTCACATGGGTTTGTTTTCTCTCAAAAAGTCAACTGTTCGCCTCTAAATGTCAAGACAGCACTACATGGCTAAAAGACACTGTCATATAATGAATCAGTGAATATATGACTCAGTCGAAGTCTTGAATCAGAGAGATCCAGACATACTCCTCTTAAAAGGGAAGTTGGTAGCGTAACGGTTAGGGAGTTGGCCCTGTGACTAGAGGGTCACCAGTTCAAGTCCCAGAACGGTAAAAGCACCACTGAGGCACTCATGAACAAGGTACTGTCTCCAAGCACCTCTCCCCTTCACGGATGGGTCAAATGCAGAGGTCGCATTTCGTTATGGTGCACTGTATGCCGTGGTGTGATCACAATGACAAAGAATAATCACTTACTCTAAAGCCGCTGCAAATAGAGCCACATACTTCAGATAAGTTATACTGGCTCAACACTGTTGCGTCGATGTTAAAGTCTGTGTGAACATAAAAGTACCTGAACAGAAACACACTCTGACAACTGGACAACAGCAGCTCTCAAGGTGTAGTGATGGCCCTACTGGTGAGGTACTCAGTTATGGATCGAAAGGTTGTGGGACGGAGCTCTACCACCTATGGGGCTGGTTTCTTGCTCATGGATTAAAGCTAGTCTTTGACTAATTTGTAGTACCAATGGAGATTTACTATTCAAACTCAAAGTTAGTCTAGGACTAGGCTTTATCCTTAACAGTGAAATTGAGCCTTAGAGTCCTTGAACAAATCTCTAGGTTGGTCCAGAGAGAGTCCTATTTAATGTGGAAATGCAAGTCACTCTGGACAAGAAGATCTGGTAAATGCTGTGCATGTAAATGTAAAATCTAGACACAGATCTTCCTAAGCTCATCCAAGAAGGAAAATAAGTCAAGGGAAGTTAAACACCGGTTTAACACTGTCCGCTATAGAGGAACATGCATGGTAGTGCAGGAGGATAAAACTACACCAAAAAGTTAAAAGACTGCCTCACTAATGAAAGCTGGTGTGAGTTAAGTGAACAGTAACTTCATATTTCCATATACACAGGCATTACTGCCCAAAGGTTTTCATATTTTGCTCCCAAAGAGCCAGATGTATTCCTTACAGATAGTGTTCACAGTGTGATCCGCACCAAAAAACAAAAATCACTCTACATATAGAATTTATGTGTCTATTCTTTACTTTTTTCTGTTTTCTTAACTTCATTTTACATTTCTTTGGAACCAGGTTTACATGTTTACATCTTAGGAGTGTAAACCAACTTTACAAATGACTACATTTTGTACTTGTAACTACGGACGTTACCAATAATACGTCTTGATTTTACATAATCATGTATGTGACTAATAAATGTTGAACGCTGAAATCATGAATCAACAGACGTCAGCATGAATATTACACGCCTGTGATCATTTTCTATCGTTTTCATTAATTTACTTTAACAAAAGTAAATTTTAAACAAAGTTGTTGTTTTTTTTATAATCAATGAAGCATTTATAGCGGACAGGTCTACCTTAGTCCAGTGAGGTAAAGTTAGTCAGCTGTACGTGAACTGAGCCACACATTTCCAATGTACTGCTTCAAGATCGCCAGTGATATTCCCTTAAGACATTTTAACAAAGTTCAAAGTAACTCGTTTCCATGTGACATAAGTCAAGATATTAAACACCAACACTTGGAATGAGAAAAGCTTTAACTTTGCTCCTTGTCGTCTCGTTAGCTAGCCTCTTGTGTTAGCTTTCACCACTCACCCGGTTTCACAGCGAAAGTCAGCGGGCGAAATGTTGAACAAACCAAGAATAATCCATAAAGCAGGATTGTGTTGGCGGACATCTCAGCGTCAAGCCGCCGTAAACCATGAATGAAGTTAAACCGAGCGCTCCCGACTGAGATTTACGGATCCATTTCTCCTGAGCGGAGCGTTTCTAGAGACGCGCTAACTGACTGAGTCTGTGGCGTTCGCGCGCGCATACAGGCGCGTGCTCACCAAGCACGCGTCCCAATCTGCTGCTTGTCCCCTACCAAGGGCACTAGATCAAGAAAGGCGCTAATGAAGTGAACTCCATTAATTTAGGTTGTACACGACAATTTGGGAGGTATTTTAGCTTGTCTGACACAAGGCAATTACATTTAGGACATTTATCCGTTGCTCTTTAACGACTTACAATAGTTAATTACAAGGACTGAATCTCTGGAGCAACTTGCTCATGGTGGTAGTTCTGGCACATTTGAACCCTCAGTCCTACCATTAGTCCAAGTGAGCATGATGTAAATTTTACATAATACATAATGTAAAATGTAGCGGTTAGAAAATCTGTTCAATTTTACATATTGCATAATGTAAAATGTAGATGATAAAAAAAATCGTGATGAACTAGTTGTAGTGAGCTTAGTTATGATGAAGAGATCATGGGTTCGACACTAGCTCTTAACAGCCCTTGAGTCTTAGCCAAAAGTTAGTGAAATTATTAGTAAATCAGTAAACACAGTCCCTGTGATTAGTAAAGGTATTGCTAAAATGTTATCTGCTGGGTGAAGTGTGCTAGGTAGGGGATAGAAAACCAGTTGAGCCGCATTAAAACGATATATTATTCATTCAATGAAATCTTCCCCATGTGAGCTGGTGCGTCCGTCTTGGCCACTCCACCGGTTTGACGAGTCCGGATTTTCAGGGTTTCGCTCACCCATTAATCAGCCTGAATTCATGCTGTTTGTATTGCCACATCCGTCCTACAAAAGGAAATGAATAATATACACTAGTGTTAAAAACATAGTTAATTAACACAATTCATATACTATATTTAAGTAAATAAATGAATAAAAACGATTAGCATATACTACATAGCAAAACAGTACATACTATATGTATGTATAATACATAATATTCATTCAATCATTATCTGAACCGCTTAATTCCAATTGAAGTCGCAATCACACTTATTCACACCTTACGGGGCCAATTTAGAGTCGCAAATTAATCTATATTACATGCTTTTGGACTGTGGGAGGAAACCGGAGCACCCAGATTGAAATCCACGCGAACACGGGGAGAGCATACAAACTCCACACAGAAGGGCCCTACGTGCCGTCCCCGGGGTTCGAACCCACGACCTTCTCGCTGTGAGGCGGAATACATAATATTGTTGCTAATATATTATTAAATGTGAATACTGACTGTAGTGTGTAAGCACCTTTTGTCATATGTTATCAAATTTAGTTAAAAGAAAGAAAGAAAGAAAGAAAAAAAAGAACAATGAATAATAAAAGAAAACTAAAGCCCATTGAGAGGTAGTTTTGGCTGCAGGGGAAATTCATGCATTTGCTCCCTGACAATATTTTTAAAACATATTTGTTGTTGTTGCGTTTGCGTCCTAACATGTGAGTTAATCAAATAAAAGTTATAAACAATCTACAAGTTATATTAAATATGAACTGGTTTGTGTGAAACTGCTGCCTCTGGGAGAAGACATTACATTCAGATCCAAACCCTCCAGGCTCAGGATTGGAGATTTATATGAAGTTGTGGCTCCCTCCAGAGGACAAAAGTCAAATCTATCTAAGTCCATAGAAGCTGCCTTTAACACTGCCCAAACTTATAATTAAATAAAAGACTTGTCCCACAAATATAATTAAATATAAGACTCAAATTTTAGATAATCATAATAGTATATTTTAGTGTTTATTTCATATATTAAGAGTGCATGTTTTATCTTGAGTTAAAACATAAAGTACAAGCCCAATACACACATAGTTCCTTAATACAGATACTTTTTTAGTATCACTTTACATCAAATAATCTATCTTACTTTTCTGGCTGCTGTGTCTTATATGGAGTATAATATTAAGAAATCTGGGAACTAGACATTTCCAAAGTCTGGATTTAATCAAAACTTTAATTGAAACAGATCCTTATTAAATTAGATGTCTCATTTGGTCTTACTAAAGAAGACATAATTAAAATCTTGGTTTACTTTAAGCGTTCTAGTTGCAACTAAGGCAAATATGCAAATATCTTAAGATTTTTGATTTTCCTGGAGATAACTTGTCGAACATGTTGAAAGAATGTGGTCCTCATGATGTCAGCGCCAAAGTGAGAGGCCCAAGCACTGGGGATCGCAATGCACAACATACAAAAGTGCCCCAAATCCACTTCTCCCAGTGGCTTCTCTATAGAAGTGAGCAAATGTCAAACTTACAAAGTGTATTTTTTCCTTCCTTCTTCTTCTTTTTTTTTTTTTACTTCAACAGAAGCAACATTGTGTTTGCTATTTTATGAACGTTGCTCCGGTCTAATGGCTGAATAGATATTTTGTACAGTGTCACCTCTAACACTCAGTCAAAATAGTTGGTTTGAAAACATTCTTGATTTTGTTTCTGGAAAAAAGCCCCCCAAATGAATTGATATAAAAGTACATCGACGTTCAAGGTCATAAATACCTGCCTCGGGTACACTTTTTTCCCAAGATGGACACTCGGTTCCTCAGTAATCAACAAGAATCGCTCAGAATCAATAACCCATTTTACAGTCCCATATTAAAACCTGCCACCTCTATGACACAGTGTCTCCTGCCTGGGTCTCAAGGCTCTGCTTGCTTTGTGAAATCAAGCAATGGTAACACATTTTAACATCACTAAGCAATGTGTTTGACTCAAAACAACTTTACGGGGCTCGGAGTTCAACTGAGATGTGATGTCTCAAAATGACATTCTGACAAAGAAAACTCTACACATATTCCTCTACGTTTCTCTCAAAAAACATAACAACGACATTATCACATGATAAGAACATTCTATTGAATCTAATGATACTGCAAAGGAAATTCAGCATTAAGAATTAAATCAGACGAGAAACTGTTTACACTGAACCCAATGACATTCTCTAGAATGTGTCTAGACTGTTTTTTCTTTGCCACTCTAAAACTTTTAACCCTGAAAACGATTGTGGCATTCACATGTATACGATGCCCTAGTTACTATTTCTCCAATGTGTTTTGAATGTTTGACATCGTGTTTGTTTACCAGAAGGTCTTTAGCTTTCTGTTGCCCTTGCCATTAAAACACAACTTCGCCTTGACTTGAAGGAAACTTTCATAGACCACTTTTGTCCACCAGGTGGCATAGTTACTAATGAGAAGCATTTCAGTATTTTTCTTTAAATTGAGACAAAAGTGACTGGCAAATCAAGTGAAATGAATATTTCTGACTTGTTTTGAGTATCATAATGACAAATATTTCTGACATAATGCTATTAATAATACTCAAGACTACCTGAAAGTAGTGATGTTACTAGCTAATGAATAAATACAATTTGATAGATCCACACACAGGTTTAATGGGACACAGTGGTGTGTTGAGACTTTGCAGGTAACTGTAACACTTATATTTGTATAAATAAAAATAAAGTGGATATAGGTTAAATAATCCAAAAGTGACCAAAAAAGGATATTAAATAAGGTTAAAAATAGGTTAAATAATCCAAAAGTGACCAAGAACGGATATTAAATAGTACCTAAAGAGTGCTTCAAAGAGCAACATAAATTCTAATAAAGCAGCAGAAATGATGTGCTTCAGTACTCTAGGTCATACATTTATTGCCACAGAAAAAACCATCATGGCTCACCTTGGTTTTATTCAGCGTCTACATATTAACAGGACCCCCGAGTCGGCATGTTAAAGAAGTATCAACTAGTAATGAAAAGAAGTCAATGAGGGAGGGAGAAGCAGACTGTCTCAGCTAATCAGAAATCTGTTTTCTCATACCGTAGCTCTCTTAAACCTTCCTACACATGCTGGGTTAAAGGTTAAAGGACATCATTCAGTCCATCTTACAAAGATATGGATTTTTAAATCAGAAACTTTTTTTCTTTTTTTTTTTTCTTTTTTCTCTTCTTTCTTTTTCTTTCTTTCTTTCTTTTTTTTTTTTTCCAAACATTGAGATATTGAGAATCAGTTATATAAAAAGACAGGTCTATCCAACGCTCATTTCAGTGCCCTCCGTACTTGTAGAATTCAGGGTATTATTGTCTTTTGAAGTGGACCTTTTTGGTTAAAAAAGCAATAGAAAATTTAAATATATTCATCGCATTTATGATGAGCAACGTGTACACGTACGTCTATACTTTTGTTAGAGAATATGGTTCACGAATAACTTAATATTGGCACTATGGAACACTGTAACAAGTTCTTTGAATAGAAAGAGTTTCTAAAAATTAGTTTTAGAATCAAAACACAATCAATCACTAAACTCTATTGCCACCTCTTTTTCGCACACTGCTACAAACTTAACAGAGTCAATACGAATTCTATAATAAATCGGTCTTCAGTCCCGTGAAAGGATCTCAAAACTGGTGTCACCACCAAATAACTATTTTTTTTCACATTCACTCTTCGAGAACACTATCAAAATAAATGAAGGTTAGTACATGTCTATTTTCATGAGTATTTGCTTTTATAATTTGTAAAGGATTTTTACATTTCATTAAATATACTTTGTGATCGAAGCGCTTCAGATTCTCTACACTGAAATGGTGCTTCAGGAAGGTCCTTTATGGAAACAAAAGTGGTTCTTATAGAAAAGACCATGTTGGCACCTTCAGTTTCAAGTGTAGGCCAAGTTTTCTCCAGGATAAAATGTGCTGCATGAGGTAAATTAAAAGCATGTTTTCAAGGCGCAAACGAGGCGTCCGATGTGTCCCGGTTAGCGGAAGGTCTCACGGCGGCTTTCATTCGACTCATTCACGGAATTTTAATTCAACATACAGCCGATGGCATTTCGGCAATTATTTTTTATATTATGTTGCGACTCTTTGCCGTGAATTGCGGCTCTTTTCAGTTTTAGAAACGCAACAAAAGGTAACATACCATCACTGATTACTAACAGTCACGCTACTTGATCCAAAAGATTTGTTTCTTTTTCCCCTTTAAATTGATGAAAGCTGCTTGTATGTCACAGAGGTAAACACAATTCCCAAATATTTCACCAACTATTTTTCCTTTTTTTTTTCCCTTTCATTCATTTAAAGTCTTGAAAAATCAATGCAAAAAACTTTTGCTAATTAAACTAAACCTTTAGCTTAAATGTTGCTCACACGCACGCTCACAGTCTCGTACAACTATCTTTGTGAGGACATTCCATAGACTCCCATAATGACTAGATGTATGTAATTCTACAGTTAATCCTAACGCCAACCCTAAACTTAACCTCAGTAACCCAAAGCAAATCCTTTACCTCTTTTAGTTTCTTAAATAAATTCAATTCATTTTTCTTCATAAGGGTTGCTCCAATGTCTCCACAAAGTCATAAAAACAATAAAAATGATTTGAGGGGACAAAAAGACCAAAAAGGTCCCCACAACGCATAAATACATGGTACACACTTGGTACCTAAGTTCATTACTTAAGTGAAAGTACCACACCACTAGTAATGTTCTGACACAGCTGGCAGTGTGTGCACACATATGTTAATCAGAATGACAGCGCAAAAGCTGTAAATGCAGCCTGCTCAGAAAATAACATTAACATTCCAACCTGTTTAACACCCAGCTCTACACCTCTAGCTTCATGACTTTCCAACATCAACGTTTTAAGCAAGACAAAAAATGGCATAACTGTCTGAACTTGGTTTTATAGTTTAAAGTCTACAGGCGTGACATAACCCTACTTTCACATTTTAGAAAAGGGAGAATAACATCCACTTTATCTACAGATTTAAAAGTAACAAGTAACAAGAACCTTGATAGAAATGTAGTGAAGTGAAAGGTATTAAAAACCAATAACTCAAGTGAAATACAGGTACTCAAAAACTGTACTTAAGTACAGTACTCAAGTAAATGTACTTTGTTACTGTCCACCTCTACACACACACACACACACACACACACGTCTTGCTATCTCTGTGCAACCAAACAATTTACTATTGCATGTTTTTCTATTGAAGACGGAAATATGTCCTCACAAAGTCACACAAATCTTCTCAATGATATGAAAACCTGAGAGATGTGATTAAGGGGACTCAATCCTATCGACCAGGAAAAAATAAACCTGTTAAACTCCTCAAAATCTGTCCACACAAAAGCAGAAAAAGAGGACAGACTACTGGTTGTCAGACACATAGCTGCTGTGTAACATGTGTGTAGGCAGGTGGTGGTCAGTAACAGGTGGATACGGCTCCTGCCAGGCTTACAGGATGAGACAACAGTTTACTACTGCTCCAAGTCAAGCACAAACATATTGATTATAAAATTACCAAAGTAATTGCAAAACCTTTAACTCACTAAGGCCTGGAAAATACTTGCTGTGAGCTATGTGTGCGTATCCGTACACAGTTGCGTTGTTAACGTTTGTGCTGATATACTTGCGTCTGTACTGTGCGTCGTAGTCTGTAATGTGTACTCCTTACCACCAGGAGTCAGTGTCGCGGCCGCAAACCTACTAATTGAATGAATACCTGTATCTTAAAATCGTCATCTGTTAATCCAAACAAACATGTCTTCACTCGAAGAAACAATCTCCATCATACTGAGACAGCACCAGAGAATTAAACAAAAATCGTGGGGATGGTACGTTCGACCACTTAATAGATCTCGTCAGCAAAATGGGGAATTCTTTTCTTGACTTTTGAGTGCAGATCTTGCATCTCCGTATACGTTCCGTTAATTTTTGAGTACGTGCACAAAAACCGACGCAAACAATGCAGGACACGCATCGCGCCTGTACGTACGTAGATACGTACGTAGTTAACAGCAAGTATATTCCAGGCTTAAGAGTCATATTATTTAAATATAGAAGTGTGTGTGTTTAGTTTGTGCCGAAATCAGGATCTTACGTCAGATTTTGATTGACAACTATGTATATACCATTGCAATTGCTTCACTTAATGGTAGCGCATAAAATACTTTGGTGTGGAATGTTTCATCATGCCATAACTGTCAGAGCTCAAACCGCATGCAAACGTAGTTGGGAGTGACTGACAGTTTCAGAAAAATCTGAGTGAACAGCCCAATTAGGGCCTGTGTCCACCAAACACGTTTTTTCCACTAAGAACTGTACTGCTATTTTTAATACAAATCCAATGAGCTTCAACGGTCAGAGAGCTAAGCACGTTCAGCGGATAAAACGGAGGTGGAGACGTTTTTTGCCGCAGCACTCAGAGTGCTTCAAGTTCAAATCCCTTCAACTTTTAGAACAGTGCTGTGCTTGTCAATGTCACTTGTGTCTTGCTAGCCAATGAAAATCGAGGAAGGGGCGGGGCATACACTGTCAAGAACTCACTACAAATGGCGAGAAAGTGAGGTTTTGAGGTTATGAATGTCAAGGATGTCTGCAGGATAAATATTTTTGTCAGAAAACCCTGAAAGTACTATTTTAATATTTGTGTAGGTTTCTTCAACTTACAATACAAACAGCTAGAAGAATAACTTGGCCAGATTAAAGATTTCTCCTTTATAGCACAATGAAAGATCATATCATGATGCCCGTGTTTTAGTATTTGTATAATCCAGTGCATTATTTGTAATTCACCATGATTCATATTCATTTTTACAAGCATTTTTGTCTTCTTTTTTTCAATAGTGCCCTTAACCTTTAGCCTAATTTCTTCATACCCTACAAAAGTGCATTCATGAACATTACTGCTCAGGCACAACAATAGCTAAACACTATGAATGACACATCTCGGCCTCGTGACCGCCTCTTAAAAATGCTACTCTGGAAAGCAAACTGAAAATTTGAAAATCAATGTTTTGTTGGCTACTTTTCAATTCAATTGCTTTTACCTTTTAACAGTTATGTATTATGAAGATGGCATCAAACACGTCCCTCACCCATCTTCACACCTCAACAGTCACCTCTCATCCTGCACCTCTTCCCCCCTCCCTTTTCAGCTTTCCCTTCTTTTCTTTTCAGCCAGACCTTTCAGGTTAATGCAGTTGAGCTCCATTAAGATCTCGCCGATTCCCCCACCCCTCTCCCCGATTTGTCCCATAAAGCTCCAGCAGCCTGGGGCAGGGCCCTAATGGCTGAAGCTGGGCCATCAGGAAGTAAAGGGGTTTTGGGTTACCTAGCCAGGTAAGACAGTGTTTGTTTGCTATTATCATGGCAAGTCCAGAGGTCATAGGACATGAAAAAGTGCTCCAGCGTTTGAAGGGAAGGGAACTGTTGACACACGGAATGGCTGATACTTAATCCTGGCATTGTGAGAGATCCAATGCTGAGCTTCCCAAAACACATTCCTGCTTCACACCAGGAGAGAGAAGACTGCCTCTGCTTAACTCAGTGTCTTTAAATATTTCAGACATTTTACAAATTAGATTCATGGCTTCCTATCAGAACCTATCTCTGTTTGGTGAATTCTTTGTTGTTCCTTCAGCACCGTAGCTAATGTGTGTTTTGTATACTGCTGCAGAATGGCTGCTGGAGCATCATTTGCTAGAAGAAAAATTAAACAAGAAAACACAGGGGAATGTCAGAATCAATGTGTAAACTACATGTGCGTTTAAGGCCCATTGTCTCTATAAAGTTCTTTGGGCATCTAGAAAAATATAAGCACAGTGATGTGGAACAGTTACATGTTCAGAGACCAAAAAAAACCCCAGCCATAAATAAATATCTTAAAGGGCAGTCCATGGTTTTAGCCATCCTCTAAAATTCCATTTATATTTCCCATTTCAAAACCCAGAGATGTATAGTGACATTTGTACATAGAGATGTGAAAAAATACATAGGCTGGACGTAGCTATTAATCAATGCTCATCTGAAGCATAACAGTTAGGGAGTTCACCCCATGATCAGAAGGTGGTACTTTTATCAGATCAGGATTCGAAACGATGACTGAATTGTTCATGAGCAAAGTACCATCCCCAAGCACTGCTCTCCGGGCGCTGCCCATGTCAGCTGCCCACTGGTCCCTCACAAATGGGTCAGATGCAGAGGTCACATTTTGTTGTGGTGCACTGTGTGCTGTGGTGTGGCGTGTTCACAATCACAAATAATCACTCATTTTCACTTTACTGTAATGACTTCATTTACAGTATTTACATATAAACAAATTAGCATTTAGAAAAGATTTAAGCATTTTAAGCTTAATAAATGTGATTATGCATTACGCAGCTTCACTGGAGCTTTTAAATATGAGGTTTACTGTCAAACAGATGGTTAAAGTTCTGCAGTATAAGTCAAATAAAGCTGGAGTGATTCAGAATAACTGTTGCTTCAGTGAGTCAATAAAATATTCAAACCGATCTCACTAAAGATAACGTTAACTATCGGTCAAGACCTGTTGTCACCCACGGTTTACCTATTTTATAGGGGAGGTACCATTTCTAAATCTCACACTTCAAAATAGTGGGTGCAATCTGGAGAAACGATTTATTTTACACATTGGAAAATACTGGCTCACAGTGCACATTAGTGTGCCAAACTTTCTGCGTCCTTTGAGTGCTTCTGCAGCAACAAATGTGTGTGTTTGTTTGAACCACATTCCTTTTTTGTCTCATAAGTTACAGCTTTCATAGCATGACAGTGAAGAGATTTGAACGCACAAGTTAACTATAAATCAATCAATTATAATGCATATCTGATTGCTGTGACAGTGTTTAAGATAATCACAAGTCGCTGTTTACATGAAATCAGCTAAACCTGCTTGTAAATTATGTTGACAATGTTGTTGTCAACAATTATGTTGATTATGTGTCTGTAGTACTCTAAGCATTTTTGCCAAAAAATAGATGTAAATTAGATTTGGCTTTATCTGATGAAACCACTGAATACATAATTATGTTATTTTTTCTCTAAGTATTACCCCCAGCTGAGGTAAAATCACAGTAATATGATGCAAATACAAACACCCCAAGAAGGACAATCTTGATTGTCTAAGAACCTGGTTATGATTTCTGTCTCGTTTCTATATTTCTAGTAGAATTAGTGACCTTGCATGTTGTAAATTCTATGGTGGGTTTCTAAAGCACATCCTTAAGCCATTTGGAGAGGCACTTGCACAATTCTGCTGTATATACACATCAGAGGTCCTGGAAGTATTGAGAACGAGCATGAGTGTATGAATCTCATCTGAGTATAATTTAAGTTTTTCCATTTCTAAATGCCCAGGAATGCATAGTTCCTTTAATCTGTGTGCTAAGTGTGCGGCAAGCTCCTTCAAATGCCAGCTTGGTTTAAACTTTGCCTCAAACATTACATACTATTCCCTGGCTAGAGTTGAATAAACAAAATATTTATATTCTGCATGAAGTCGGTGTGGGAAACGATCCCTAGCAGTCAATCGTACACCATTTAAGTCTCATGTAACTCTGCACCTTGTGTTGATTACTTGGTCAGTAAGACAAGAACGATACAGATATCAGTTTTGTTCAGAAATATCACATCCACAAAGACATGCAGCTCCATCTTTTACCATGGTAAAGATGACACCACAAGGAATTTCCCAGGAGGACCATAACTACAAGTCACTCCACTGCGTTTTCCACAGTTAGTGGGTTTTCCATGCAGCAGAAAACCATAGAGAACTTGGCTGACAAGCGCAACAGCTGTTTTCCCATCCACCCACCCCGAGCTCCCCTAGTCCATGTATTTGGTCAGTAATTGTAGGAGTGACAAAAGAGGTACGTTTTTGAGATTTGTTAATTTAGTTGTCAGCTGATTTGTTGATGCTTGTGTTTCAGCAGCGCTCCACGGGCAAAGAAAACCTCTCATGTTTACATGTGTACTCACGTTCACTCACGGTCTGCAGAACCACACACGTGGCAGGCCGGACCTGATGGCTGTTAGCTGCTCGCAGCGAGTAGGAGCGCAGAAGGAAATGATGCAAAACTTAAACACAGTCTCAGAGCGCTGGAAAAAATCCTGTGATTTCTGTCTTTCTCTTGCAGGTGGAATGCCAGTCAAAGACTAAAAATCTAAAGCTCCTTCTTCTTAAAGACTCCATGTTCCAATCCTTTCTCCTTTAGTAAACTCTATCTATCTATCTATCTATCTATCTACCTGCCTGTTTGGCTGTCTATGTGTGTGTTAAGGGGGGGCATAAATAGGGACTAATTTACAAAATCTTTTAAATATACAGTACACACAATGAAAGGTACACAATCAGACACATACACTGCTTCAACTAACACTCCTAATAACATAACACTATGTAGAGTTGATGTAATTTTTCCTCAGCAAGGTTAATCGCCATTGTGAAGGTGACTTCTGGTAAATCTATGTGCCTTAACTCAGCAATACACAAGATCTGGTCTGCTGATCTGTCTGTCTGAATGCAGACACAGCGTCTGGATGGTCTGTTTGTTCAGGAGCAC
The DNA here is from genome assembly GCA_032718565.1 of Distichodus sexfasciatus. Lineage (NCBI taxonomy): Eukaryota > Metazoa > Chordata > Actinopteri > Characiformes > Distichodontidae > Distichodus > Distichodus sexfasciatus. Next base: position 353,065 of record JAVGVS010000126.1, read on the forward strand.
TGCTCTGTCTGTGCACCAATGGTCACCAGCGGCTCCAGGCCCCCCAGCAGGCCTCAACACTAAAGGTTTAATAAACCTGCTTGTCTTAGGTGAAGGATCAGCACCATTCCTCTGGCCTAGGGTGGCATTCTGGCCTTTAAAATAGCCCTACCCAGATCACCTAACGCTCAGGGTTAACAGCAAAGCGGCAAATATTTGACGTTATTTTTCCACCCCCACTCTATAAATTAAGTTTCGTTACGACTAAAATGCACTGCGGGATACATGCAGAAAGTCAGACTTACGCCTTCCAAATCCACAATCATGTCACCCGTGTTTACTAATGTGAAAACGCCAGCTGCAATGGTGTGAGAACCTCCAGCCATGCGCCGCTCGAGAAGGGGTCGGAGTGTTGTCAGAGCCGTTCTGTGGTCGCGATATTAGGGCTGTTCCCATATCAATGGGTGCTGAGGCGAAAGGGGCTATTGCAGGAGCTTTTATTGAAATAAGATTTTTTGTGTTGACATACAGTAAGTATGGAATGAATTTGAAATCTAAAGCTATTTATGTGTTTGTATTGCTCAACGAATTTTGGCTAAAATGTTACGTTAATGTTGATTAGGTTTAGTTTCATTTGACGAAACACCTGAATACACAATTACATTATTGTTTTGCATGAGCATTACTCCCAGCTGAAGTAAAATCAGCATGATATAGTGCAAACCCAAACCCCCCCAAGATAGACAATCATAATTGTCTGACACCCTAGTAATATTTTATGCATAATTTTTTATATTTCGAGTAGATTTACTGACCTTGTAGAGCAAGGGCTAACCTGAAAGGGGCTAACATAGCTTCCTTTCATTCTTAGCCCATTAGTATCTTTGGCCGATTTGGCTCTTTATCCAAGTAAATAACTAGGAAAAGCACATTGAGGAAAGGTTTTCTTTGTCCTAAACTTGGATTTTCCCACCCGTGCAGAAAACCTTCAAATGGGGCCCTTAAGTTTGCTGCATTTAGACCCGAAGGACCATCAAAACACAGGTTCCCTCACAACCCTTAAGCCCTTATCCACTTGCTTCAAGACGAGGAGAAGCAATGTGATGACGTGCTGAATTTTAAGTCATGGGGGCATATATGTTATCAGAATGAATAATACACCGAGTCTTATATCCGTCTAGGTCCAATTGAAGTAGCTACTGAGCGAGCTGAATTGCGTACACTCCATCATTTCAATACACCAAACCTCAAAACCCTTTCGCGCGCAAGCAGTGCCGGCGTTAGGGTCATGGGACTTTGATTACCACTGTTCGGAGTGTGGCTTCATGCCCGGATTTGTGGCAGAGCATTTAAACGCTCCATCTGTGTTTTGTCAGCTTGGAGCGCACGATGGCTCGGTAATTAATTCACAGGCCCAATAAAAACACCCCTCCATTTGCTATTGCTTGCATGTGTTTACAATTATAATTGCGCTATAAAGATGCTTGAAATAACCTACAGCAGATTTCTTCTAATAGGGATCAGCTCAGTGTCGGGGTGGGGGGTAGAAGAAACGGTCGGCAGATTTGATAAAAGGAAAACGTATAAATAGCTAACGTCTTTGTACTTCGCAGGGGACAATATATGCAAAAAGTACAGAATAAAAAGTGTCTACTTTTATCTGTTTTACTAAAAGAATAAAACTTTATTTCGTTAAAATAAAGCTCATTCATGCATATGAAGGTATATTTACGTCTATCAGTCGTATTACATCAGAAAAATTAATAAAACTGCTCTGGATTCCGAACCATGACATCAGGTATGTATATGCATGCGAATATTATTTCAGTTAATTGATGAGGAGTTTAATTTAATTGCTCATTTAATTTGAACATAAACATAAGAGCCATTGATTAAAATATCTGTGCGGCATCGTGCCATGTTTAACAACCCAGCAACACACAATAAAGTATAAAACAACATACACTAGATGCGATTTGGAGTTTGTGTGATTAAATTCATGTATTTCATTAATTCACATGTCTATTAAACCATGATGAATTAATTAACAGATCCCTCTATAATTACCCCAGCAATTTGTGGAGATTATGGTTGGGACAGGTTTTGCTTCTCACGTTATATCACAATCCTACTCAAAAAACAAATCAATAATTCAAAAATCCTCTTCATATATATATATACATACATACATATGCACACCTACCCAATTATTACTATATACCAAAGATTTATATAAATTAAAAACTACTTTTCCACATTCACTTACACACCCACACCACACACACACACACACCCTCCAGTGAGTTCCACATTCTCAAAGACAAGTGAACATTGAAACATTGTGAAATTAGATCTTTGTTTTTGTCGCTCCACTACTAGAAGCTCAGTCCATCCATGACTTATCTTTCATCACTTTAGTCAGAAACTGATATTAATCAACAGCTGTCACCCGCTGAAGGAATACAACCAAACATGAGCAGGCCGGAATTGGAGCACATGGAAACTGAAAGTGTTTAAATAACTTACACGATCCGTCTTACTCTAAAATAGCATATTCAAGGTCTCGGCTTCTTTGCAAAAACCTTGTCTGTTAATTGTCATTAAAAATATGATAATCTGCATTTTTTGGAGAAGTCTAAGGGTAAAATATTAATATAGTGCCAAGTTTAGTGATTAAATTAAATAGTTGTAGTAGCTGCTACTGTTTTTACAGTAGATTTTAATGCAGTATTCCCTCACTGTCCACTTTATTAGAAGCACTTGTGCCTGCACTGACAATAACATGTATGAGGTGCAACTAAGCACAATTTATGGGCTTAAAATTGAGGACTTGGTTGCCATACACTTTTTGTCAGCCTCCCTTCTATCATTTAAAAAATTGGTGTGTTACTAAAAACAGGATTACAAGTAATATTTGGGTAGCAGCCCATTCTTAACACCGCACTGACACGGACATTGAAATTGTCTGTATCATGCACATTTTTGCTGATATTTCTCTCCATTATTATAAATGATCATTAGGACTGCACAATATATGGTTTCAGTCTTGTCATCACAATGTGTGCATGTATAACAGTTGTGCAATGATGTGGAATGTTAAGACAAATTAACTCTATCACGTCATGCAACTTTTTTTGCTGCTTAATGCACAAGATAAAATCTCACCCACTCTACATTTTCCATGACTAATCCACGAGAGAATTTTGATAAAACAATTTACTCTGATTTAAAGTTCTGGGGTAAAGTTCAAGAAAGAACGTTTTGCAATTTAAAAAATTAAACTAAATGAAAATATTTTTAATGACCATTTTATCTTCTCTGCAGATGCACTGCCCTACAAAATCCCTGCCATGATTCTAGAATGATTCATTCTTTCCAAATAGACTTCTTTTTATCTGTATATTTTTATATGACTCTGTATATCACAGAACACACGTTGCAATGCCAATTTTTCCAGTATCATGCAGCTGTAGTCATGAGTAGCCAACTGCCCCATAAATATCCAAACAAGAGCGATTTTGTAGCAACCCGGACATATTTTACATGGCAACAGATGGGCTATAGTCTCTTACTGAAAACTAAAGATGTACCTACATGGTTTCCGATAAAGTGCGTCTGAGCATAATCTTTGCAACAAAAGTGAACACAAAGAGAGTGAAGACCCAGTCAATAACTTGGTGGAAATGAAAGGAAGCCGAAGGCTAGAGTCTCGCAGTCAATGCAGCAGGTCCTTGATTCAGGGCCTTTAAGTACCGGCACTATGTAGAAATAACTTAAAAGATAAGGTCATTCTGCAAAGCCATTAAGAATCTCAATTTTACATGCAATATCTCTCAGGGACCTATTGAGAGGCTTAAGTCATGCCTCCATAAATGCCCACGTGAACATAAAAGACGGCGGCACAATTGCATGGAGTCGCTATTTTAATTATACTGTTCCACTCGTTTAGGAAGAAGAAAGCACAGATAAAAACAGATAACACTGAACTCTCCTCAATACAGTATCAAGGAAAAATACTTTACAAGGTAATATATTAATATATTCAAATACACCATTAGGACCTGTCTCCCTGAACCAGCGGTGTCTGAAAATCCAAAGGGAATCTACATTAATAGATCAAGGCCTCCTCGGCTGTGTGCTCACAGCTACTCATCCTGAATGAGCCGACTTTAGCGAACTAAACACATTCAGTTTTCTTTTTAAGTACAGCAACACAGCTGGTTGAAACTGGAGTGGTGTGTGAGGGTGTGCTGTGTGTCCGTCAACTGGCACTTCCTTTTATCCCCTTCCTCCCTTCATCCTTAAATAAAAAAAATAATAAACCCAAACCAGTTGTTCCCTGGGTCCAGATTTGACAATATGCTCCTTTTATGAAATCCAGAGCCCTTGCTTGGTCGAACACCGAGCGGTGACGCTTGCCATTGTGTGTGCGCCCACCAAGTTCCAAAACAGTTGTCGATGACAGCTGCTGAGAGCAATATAGATAGAGTCAAGTGGCTTCAAATAGCCTCTGCTCTCTTCTGTCACGATAGGGAATGCTGCTCTCTCGTCGGAGTCTCTCATTTCTAATAAAAAAAGTCACAAAAACGCAGCCTCCCCTCCGACGCTGGCCGTGGTCCCGTTGCAAAGGGCATCAGTCACGTTCTGAAGTTACGCCCTCGTCCACCTCCAAGCGAATCGCTGGCTCTTTTTATTTCTTCCGGATGAGTGTCCACTTCGGGAGAGGCCGAGTCTTTTGAGGCTAAAGAGGGAGAGAGGGAAAGAGAGGACCAGAGCTAGAGAGGACAATTGCAGATCACACCACCACATATTTCTGGATGGCCGTGCGTACAGTCTCAAGGGAGTCGCTCTTCCCTCTCTGTTCGTGTTGGAGGTCTCATAGAGAGCTCTCAGGGCCGTTGGAGCCCACGGGGTGGACGTTAAAACCGCTGCAGTCAGATTTCAGCTCAGGATGCCGCCGCCGCCGCCGCAGAGCGCATAGCGCCGAGCTGAAAGTGAGATCAGAATCGGTTACAGAAAAACGCCTGCCGTTTGCCTATAAGGCAGAGAAAGAGAGAGTTCAGACGGGGCTGGAGAGGCAGCAAGGCGCTAAAACCAGTATAAGTCCTTGCTCTTATCCTGGCTCTGCAGACCTGAGAGAGAGAGAGAGCAAGAGAGAGAGGGGGGAAGTTAAGTGAAAAAGAAAGGTAAGAAAAAGGGGGAGAGAAAAAGAAGGAAAATATATAGCAAACTCTTAGGTATGGGAAACGCAAAAGAAGGATATATAGAAAATAAAAAAGACAAAAAGTAGAGGATGAAATAATTTTTAAGAAGTCAGTTAAGGATATAAAAATGTGAATGCACTGGCTTTTAAAATATAAGTTCAGATTAAATAAAACATCTTAAACATGCATTTTAGACTAAGGTTGCACAATATATCGTTTCAGCGTGATGTGCTTATGTACATCATAGGATGTGCAAGTCAAGTAAATCAAGTTAAACATGTAATGCTACTTTTGCTGCTTGACACACACAAAAAAACTTGTCCGGTTTTCATTTCCCATGACTAATAATATGAAAGAGTTCCAGTTTTGAATGCACTGCATTTTCTTACCTGCATCCACATTCAGGCTCAAGCTCTGTCCCATGTCAGAGCTCGTTCCAGTGAAGGCTCCCGTCCAGGCTGAGCTGGTGGGCTCGGTCTTGCTGATGTCGCATGGCGAGGGTCCGGGAGCGGGCACCGTGGCAGGCGGGAGCCTGTGTGGTCGCACCGAGGGCACCAGCAGCGAGCCGTAACGAGGGTCAAAGTGAGTCCCGTACATGTCGTGCACAGAAGGCCGGGAGTAGGCTGAGCCCTGAGTACCGATGGCGCCGCTGAGTGAGTACGGGTGGTGGTGGTGGTGAGAGGGGTGCCAGGGCTCTGGGGTGGCCTGATGGAGGTGGCTGTGCAGCGAGGCGGTGGCGTAGGGGTCAGCCGGGAAGGGCAGCTCGGTGTGGGAAGCCCCAAGAGCGCTGCCCAGGGATGCAGTGACCGTCGGCTGATAAGCGCTGTTCCAGAAGGAGGGAGGGAAGCTTCGCTGGCTCATTGGGAATGATCCGTCTGGGAAAAGAAGAGAGATTTTGCTGTTTACTTTTCTTCCATTTAGCAAACTCTCTTCTATCCAGAGCAGAACTGCATGGATTACAGACCTAAATGTACAAGCATCATGAATAAACACAATGCAGCGTCGTCTTTAAACATCTGAACAGTGATTGAAATTTAAAGTTCAAATAATGCATCTCACCCTAAATCATGAAACTCCTGAAAACAAATAGATCACGTGAGAAACTATTAGCATTTACATGTCCTTAGGAGACATAATCCAGAGTGACTTACATTTCCTAATTACAGGAAGAGTCTCCCTGAAGTAATCTGGAGTTAAGGTTACTCGATCAGGGGCCCAATGGTGCAAGTGCCGGAGGTAGGATGGAGTCAGACTTGAACCCGTGACCTGACTGACAATCCAACCACTAGACCACCACCTCCCATACCCCCATGGAATTTAGTATGCATAAACCCATAAATATCCTAGAGGGGATAACACGGGAACACACATCCAACATCGTGCTCACCTTTCCAGGATGATGCCCCCCGTGCCGACTTGCTGCTGGAGGAACTCGAAGGGTAGCTGCTGGCTTGGCTCAGGGCCCGGCTAAAGTGTTCATCCACTACAGCGCTGATGTCGCCTTGGAAGTAGGTGAAGAGGACACAGCGCGAGCTGATGTACTCAGCCTCGGGCGGTGGATCCTTTTCTCGGGCGCACTCCTCCTCCTTTATGGTGGGAGCGTGCAGGTTGGAGAAAGAGCTGCTGCCGCTGCCGCTTTCCTGTGCTTCCTGCATTTTTGAGTAAAATGCCAATTTCTGAAAAAGGAATTAAAAAGCATATACTAAGCAGATGTGCAAGCAAGGATTTACATATACAGTGGTGACCACAATTAGACATTAATTATATACATCGTTATTATGTGAACTGCTTGACTGTTTTTGTGATCACGCAAGCGTAGTTTTCTGGAAATAATAATCTTATTAAAAGACAAATAAATAAAATTAAATACATGTGAATTAAAACAAGTCGTTTCATTTTTGAGTTTGCCTTACGTTTTGACTTATTCCTTTTTAGAGGAACTTAAAAAAAAACAAATAATGTGACTTTAAGCTGATTATAAAACATACGCACCTTTTTATCATTTTTACCCAATTATAAACCTTGTGTTTAGATTAATAATAATGAAAATATTATTTATTTTTTGCATGCATTTAGCTTGAGTTGCGGGAAGCCAATTCACATATTGGTTACAGAATCAGAATTTTGAGTTTTTCTCACTATTTAAAATATGAAAACCGGCTCACTGTCCAAACAGACATATAGGTCTGTATGTTTGCTGTGGGAAGTTTAAAGAAAGTGTCAAAACTTTGCAAGAGCAGAAACAAAAACGGCAAGAGATTTTGTCAGTGAAATTTACCCAGGTTTAGGATCATGTAAACAATAATTATAGTAGTAACTGTTAAGGAAACGAAAGAAGAAATCTAAAACTTAAAACAATCTTATTTGCCCCAAACGTAACATTGGTATATTTGCGAATATTTTTCTAGAATGACTAAATACATAGTTGTCAAATACTAAAAATATTGATAATTCATCTATTCAGTACCATCGAACGTATTTTCCCCCAAAAAGCTACACACGTAACTTTTGCAAGTATTTCTGCGTTGCGCGCCTTAACGCATAGCTTTTACTAAATAATATTTTGATATTTTATTTAGGATTAGGGCTAAAATAAACTTTAGTTCCATAACGACCTAAATGAAAAGTAATGCATTTGTGCACATGTCTGCAACAGTTTATAAATAACCTACGAGGTGATGCAATCGTTTTTACTTTCGTGCGTGCTGAAAGGTTCAAGGGCGCAGTGAACGAAGGCGCTTTTATAAAACAGCCTCTAACTTTAGCCGTTTTCACATGGCAGCAGGAGGGAACCTAACGCGCTATTTGCTATTAAAAATAAGCCTTCCTAAATTGGCCTTGGCTAGAGTACATGGTTTCATGAAGAGCATTTGATTAAGTATAGAAACTTTAAAGCTCTTCGGAGAGGCTGCAGAACCACAAATGGGTCTCCAGTAAAGTGTTACGAGGTTCTTTTTGGAGCCTCAGCGGGTTCTTACGCCACCTTTGATTTACGTGAGTGTAGAGATGAGTTCTAGAACCTACCTGGTGGTGGTAGGGGCTGTAAGTTGTGGTAAAGTAAGGCTGAGGCGGCGCGTACACTTGATACATCACATCCAAGCAGCTCATGGCGAAAACACACTGAAGCCGAGCCAAGAATCACGAGTGAGAACTTAAGCGAATGAAATAACGCTTCATTGGAGGCAAAGCGCAGGATCTTCCAGGAAAAGAAATAAATAAGGCTGGTCCGTTCAGGCTGGTGAAGTTACTATCCGAAACGTGCGTCCCTCCGTCTCTCTCTCTCTCTTTCACCGGCACGGAGTGTGTGTGCGTAAGTGTGTGTATGAGTGTGAGTGTGTGTGGGAGAGAAGCGCAATGAAGCTTGATTCACTGAGCTTTGACGTCTCACAACGCGAGCGCTCAAAGCCACCGATCTTAGGGCGGGTTTCAAACGTCTCCCTGCTCATAGCGCCCTACTTAGGGTACGTTTCGAAACAACAACTTACGCGCCAAACGTTGTTATATCGAGATTTTTGGCATTTACATGACAGCTTTGTAATCCACCAGCAGAATTTCTGGTTCATTCTTGTAAAGTCAGCATTAATCCAAGATCTTCCAGTTGTTTTAATACCATTGCAAAGTCAAAATAACAATTCAAAATCATCGCCATCTCATTGCAAACGAATTATGTTTTCTCTTTATAGGGATTTTTGTTACCTGGAGAAACTTGGAGTTAAGGGCATTTCTCAAACACTGACAATCCCACACTGAATAGATGTCTACCTGCCAAATAGCAAATAATCCGTCAGTTTTATACGTGTTGCACTGTATTTTGTCGCGCACTACTTAGAGCGTAACGAGCCGTTTGAGACGTACCCTTGGAGCGCGCGTCTCTGCTCTTCGACCAGTTATTCTAAATGACTACACTCACTAACTACTGTAAACCTACAGTAATAACATATATTTTTATGGTTAAATTTCTTATGTATTTTTATCTAAAAAGTTAGAGTTAAATGGAAGACGGTATACTCATTACTCTTACAGCCTTAAACATTCATGACAGTGCTGGTGACTGCAGCTATTAGGGTCCTCTAATTGCCAACATGTTGAGAAATGCCAAACAGATTACACAAAATACGTCGAGGGTAGTTTGAAAACTCTAGCCTAGGTTTTAAAATGTATTCAACAAACCTTATGTTTATTTTGCTATAAATATAGGTTAAGTTGCAATAAATAGTATACTCTGAACATCTACATCTAACAACAATTAAGTACAATAAATGAGAATATGCAAACATTAAAAGTCTCATGCATTAAAAAATGGCACAATAAAAACAGCAATTAAAATTATTATTATTTTTACTATTATTATTATTATTAAAACTGATTATGCGACTAGAGGAGTGCATATATTATTTCTGTTTTGCTATTCCTTCAAACTATTTACAGCATTGCGCTAGTTTTACGAATGCCGACTGTCTGTGTTCAGAATGTCGCTCCACAATTCGAACGAGCACTTTAGATTCCAGGGTCGGAGGTCAAATAGTCTCATCACATTTGGTGCCTGGGTCATAGGTCATTATATATCATTAGGACCTTTAAAATCAACATTATAGTGCAACTGACTAAACACTGATACTCCCTGCGCACTGATACCCATATTGTCATAAGCATTTGCTGTTCATGGGGCAGCTGTAACAGGCCGGTTAAGGCTCATCAAGATTTAATCAGGAATTTGACAAGAATGTCAAGCATTCTGATGCTCTATAGCCTCTTCATGAAGTCTGTCAGACATTATTCCAGCCAAGCGCTGTCCAGAGTGCTGGATATCAAGTATAATTCTCACTCCCAACTATGTCAGATAAACACTCAAGTCAGATTTTAAAAAATCAGCTTTATAACCCTTTTATGTATTGTGCGCACATGAGAGGACAGCCTTTTTAATTCAGTTAAATTTTTAGCTGTATTTTGATCAGACTAGAAGATGTGTGCGGAAAAAGATTAATATATGAAAATTCATTTGAAATGTAAAAATATATATATTTTAATTTCCCCTAATTTTGTGCCTCTCTACTGGATTTGATTGCAACCGTACTTTCTGAAGAATCTTGCACTGTTTCTCATAGCTGTTGCTGTAATGTAAATTTAACCAAAATGTTGAGCTTTTCTCATTAACCTAGTAGATGCTTAAAAGAACATGTTTATGGCAATGTCTCAAAAGTGATCAATCATGAAATTTGACAGGAGTCTTATTTGTGAATTAGTTTGTTTCCACTTGTCTATCATGCATGCTTAACAGATCAGATTTTGCTTAGACTAAGTGTAACACTAGAAAAGCAGAACACATTTTTCACTCTCTCTTCCCATCCTGCCTGCATACCATAGTCATTGTCTTCAAAATACTCCAGTGAATAGAGCCCTACAAGGGACCACAAAATACCACACGAAACAACCCCCTTAATCCTGAATTCATTATGGCTTCACAAAAATAATTTCTTGTCATAATGGCTAATTTGTTCTTATCCTTAAATCTGGTTAAATAAATATTTTATAAAGTCATTTAAATATAAAGTCTAATGCTGTAATACTGGAAACCCTTTCCTTTGTCAAGTCTATTTTTTCTTCTAAAAACTAATATCAACTTGCAAAAAATCACTCAGAAAACTAAGTGAAAAACATGGTCAGCCAACATGGTCAGCATAAGTAAGATTTCCCGCATTGTGTGAAAGGCATCTCAGACTCGCTTACAAAGTGATTCGAGAGTGTGCAAAAAGTGTGTGCAAAGCTGTTATCAAGGCAAAAACATTTCACATTTTCACACATGTTCACAGAAAACAAAATGTGAAAATAAGCTTAGATTTTTTACATTTAAAATATTTTTGAAACAGAAATCCATTTCACTATTCCACCATTTTGATGACTTTGCGATTATACAGTAGGGTGGAAAATAGTTCAAATAAATAATTATTAGTTCAAAATTGGCCAGAAACTGTATTTATATATTTAATAACTCATTCATAAATGTATTGATCTATTGATTTCATAACATGTCATGGTCCGTGCTACTGTGTAACTAGCTGAAATGCCTCTGTTCTAAAGAGATGAGGACAAAATCTGTATGAATAGATAGTAATGATTTGTTTATTTAAAGATGTGCATTAAAAAGGACCAGCAACTGCTGGCTGCTAAAGCCATTTCATACATATTGTTCTCACTTTGAATTTGTGTCACACCTGCCAGCAGATAGAGTTACGGCTCGCAATAACTCTCCATTTCTGATGTGACAGCTCTGGAACAATGGCGGGGTTTTTAGACGGTGTAACCTGACAGGGTTTCTATTTCTAACCAAACAGCTTAAGGACAAGAAATTGTCGAGTGCTAACACCCATCTAATAGGACCTAACTCGCTGAGACAACAGCACATTCAACATGTTTGACAGAAGGGCAGAAAAGAGTGTCATTGACTTCCCTCCTGTTTTCAGCATGACCTTCCATCTTTAGTCTAAAGCTGGTCCATGGCTTTGTGTCCTTCACCGACGGTAAAGACCCTTGGCCCTGGTTGTCCATTTGCATGTAATCTGGCTGGATTTCTTAAGGGGGGATTCGGAAGGTGGGTGGTGGGCCAGGGACAGAGGAGATGAAAGCACCATCACATGGAACATTGTCAAGGCAAGTTGGTGAGGAGGGAGGAATGCAAACATGTACTTGAGTAAAGGGTGTGAAATATTTTAACAAAACGGCAATCGCACCACACTGCTTGTGTGGCAAACATGCCGGAAGACTTCGATATCAATCCAGAGAGACATTCGCTGCAGTTTCACAGGTCAGATTAGGAAAATTTGACATTTTTGAAACATAACTTGATAAAACCCAGGTTCAGGAGGTCAGCAGGGGCCCACGTGTGGCTGCTGGGGGATTGTGGGATTGTGGTGGTGTGACATGGGTATGAACCCCTACACTTGGTGTGACCACAGCAACTGTTGCGGGGGGGATGTGGGAGTTCCAGTGTGAAATGTGAAACAGAGAGTGTCTGTTTTAGGAAGGATGTGTGTGACACCTGTCCTAGCCACACAGAGCTTGTCCAGTGGGCTGAATATCCCACAGCAATAAAAACTCGCTTCTCCAGCAGGGAGCCCCACTTGAGTTATTGTGCTTTTTGTAGAATTAAGTTGCATCGTCAGTTTGCATGAAATAGGCTTAAGCCAACTTCTCATAAAAAATACACAAACTGTATTTTAAAATTTTGCCTGTGTTCAAAACTTTTGCTTGTGATTTTTATTTCATTCATGAATAAAACTGTGCTAACTAGAAAAGAAAGTTCACTAAGTTGAGTGTAAAGTCATTAATGAAAGTAGAAATGTCCAAAAAGGCATGCGAGACGTATTAATGACAAAGAGTCTCTACGAATCCTAAATAAAAGACAATGTGCAAAATGCTATTAAAGTGCAGAAAGAAAGTGATATGAATTATTTGGTGTATTTTGTTATATAAGTGCTGTGAATTTATTTACAGCAGCAGTTGTGAGAATAGTGATGAAAGCAATGAGTAGTGCTTGTGATTTCTCACTTGTACTGCTGGTTCTGACATGTAATAAAGGAAGCGCTTAATGAAAGAATAAAGGAGTGGTTTGATTAAAAGTTTGTTAAGTGTGTTTACACAAGCCTGTCTGAATCTGTCTGGCTCAGTGGGTCATTTGAGAGTCCAACCCACCTGTTGCTATTGTTGGACAGTGTTGAAGAAGTGACCCAGGAGGAGAAAGAAATGTGAAAAAATGAGAAAGAAATTCATATACATTGGATCAATTCTTCACTCAGTGCCGTCACAGTGTTGGGTTCTGGTTTGGCTGCTGGTACAGGTCCAGCCTCGAAGATGCAGTGCTCTAGCCCTCTTTCAGTTTTTCTCGCTCTTTGTGTCTCTCATGCACACACACAGTCTCTATTCATTCTCGCTACACTGTGTTTTAGACACGCTCAACACGCTCCTCTTAGACCAAGGGCACACGATTCCAAAAGCAACATTCTCTAACAAACGCTAGTCAACCCAAACATGCCTATGTGTGATTGTGGAAAAGTCTCAAGAATGTTCTTTTCATTCACACTTATTCTGCCCTTTCTGGATTTCCTAAAGCAATGCACATATTAGAACGTTGATGTATGTTGAAAGAATGTTGTCCGTGTGCACAAAAAAGTAATTATACGCCGATATAGGATGCATGTACATTTATATCGAAGATTTTTGCACATAGAATTCAATTACATTCTTTGCTTTGCATAAAGTGAATCATAATGGTTAATTAAAAAAATAACTGAATGACAGGAGACACGGGTTCACTACCAAACGTTTTTGTGAAAGCCGGCATGACATTCTCCTCTAACCTGTATCCGTAAGAAACAAGCCAAGACACAATGAAAAACAGAGAAGATTTTCAAGCACTTCATGCTAAATACTTCCATACTCTTCCTGCAAAAATAGATACACCCCAAACATTCAGAAACATCTATAATGATATTACAGTGATGTTATATGAGAGAACGCTTGCTTGGCATGGAGGAGAAAGGAAGACATGACAAAGAACATGGTTCAAATAAAAATGCGCTCAAGTCACAAAGAATGAGTCTCAGTCTCAGTTCCAACTGTCTGTTTTTAGTCTCTTGACTGAGACTAAAAGTGTGCCCTAGTCTGTAGTTGGAAACTTGAAAACCCATCCGTGAAGGAGCAGTTGGTAGCTGACATGGGCATAGCGCCTGGGGAGCAGAGCTTGGGGATGGTACCTTCTTCATGGGTACCTCAGGGGTACCTTTACCGGTCCAGGATTCGAACCAGCAACCTGATCACGGGGCAACTCCCTAACCAGTACTCTACCAACTGCCTTAAGACACATCTTTACCATCAAAGTTAATTGGCAACAATATAAATGTAATGTTTCCATTTTTTTTGGTTGCAATGCTTGAATCATAATGCAGAAATAAGTAAGCAAACCCAAAATCAATGAATGTGTTTCCTGAAAAATTTGCAATTTCATTAATACTCGTAAGAATCTGTAAAATCGACCTTAAATCTTTATGAACTTCACACCAAGCTTACACTAAAACAATTTCAACCCCAATTCTTGGTCCTAAACAGATTTCATGGTTAAGCAGAATTATGGTTAGGTAGTCGACCCTAAAGCTTAGGCAATGAGTCTACACAAATTCCAACACAAGTGTGTCAGTTCTGACGTGTGAGAAGAGGTACAAGACGGCAGAGGCCAGCCTCACGTATATCAGATTGAAAATGAACAGCACATAAACAAAATGCTGGCGTATGATACATCAGTGCTGAAATATCAGTGGTGGTTTATGCAGTCTGATTTTTCACTAAATGTAGCCCTGATTCTCCCAGACACACAAATACAGTCTTTTTGGTTCATAATTGAGTTTAGTACATGTTGTAAATTTTAAGAAATGTAAAATCCCCAGACGCCAAATTAAAACAAAATTCTACACAGATGTGTTGGACTGACTGGTAAAGCCACCCATAACTCAGGGTTATGTTGCTAAATAAACTTGCAATTTATCAATAATGATCTAATAAGATGAAAAAGATGAATGTGATCTACATGAAGTTTGTTCAATCAATCATAAATTTAAGTGTTTTTGCATCTCTGGTTGGGATGTTTATAGCATAACTGTTAAGGAGTTGGTTTTGTGATCAAAATGGGCGGTTTAAGTTCCGGACCGGTAAATGTGCCACTGAATAACATCCCCAAGCACTACTTCTCAGGCACTGCCCATGTCAGCTGCCCACTGTTCCTTCACGGATGCATCAAATGAAGATTATATTTCATTGTGGTGGTGTGTGCTGTGCTGTGGTGTGTTCACAATGACAAATAATTACTCACTTAAAATCATTCGAATGTGTGCTTATTGGTAGCAAGTAAGGTAAACAAATATATATTGAGAAGGTCCAAGATGATTTGTGATTTGTACTCTCAATATTGCTAGTTGTACAAAATCCCTTTTTAAGAATCAAGAATAGAGAAAATTTCTGGAATCAGCTGGAATTTGGAACAATTGCACAGTGTGAGTCCAGCTTAAACCACAGTCTGAAACAGGTCATAATACAGAGCAACTGTAATTCTTTTTGTCAGAATGACTTCCAAATAAGACGAATTGCAGTGTGGTATTAATCTGCAAATCATTATTAGAAGGCTGTAAGAAAGTAAAAACGGTCTCCTGCTCCCCGTCATAGGTGAGAGGGCAATAGATGTACAAAAGAAAAGTAAAAACCCTTTATGGAAGCTGACTCAGAAAGTTCTTAATTACGTAAACATGCTTAAAACAAGGTGTATTTTAATCACATGTGGTACATTATGGCATACATTACATACGTTGTAGGTTCACATATAGTTAACCAACAAAACAAACTGAAACTCATTCATTCATTCATTTTCTGAACCATTTAATCCCTAATGGGGGTTCCTGAGACCAGAGTCTATCCCAGGACCTTGGCCTTGAGGCAGGGCCCAGCCCTGGGCGGGCACACACACTCACACAAACACACTCACTTTTACACCCATGGGGCAATTTAGAGTAACCAATCAATCTACAGGGCATGCTTTTCGACTTTAGGAGGAAACTGGAGAAGACCCACGCAAACACAAGGAGAACACACAAACTCCACACAGAAAGGCTCCATGGCTGACACAGGAATCGAAACCACCATGCCACCATGGCACCCTATTGAATCGAAATGTTCTGATCGTTTTTTTTTTAAATGTGCTGACTGAAGATATCTTAATTGTCTTGAATGACTTGAAAAATTGTAATGCATATCTTGTAAAAACCTTAATTTAGCACACTACATGGTCAGACTGTGGCTATATAAAATGACAATCTCTCCTTTCTATTTTGAACAAGCTTATAGAAAAAAAAGTGTTTTCAGTTTTTACAGTGTCCTTATTGTGAAACATGGACATCCAAGACTCAACAGAAAATGAAATATTGAATAGAAAAGAAGGAAACATTCCTTATTAGATTAACTTTATTCAGGTTAGATGTCTTTTACTTGAACTTTTTATGTTTGATGTTTTAGTTTTACTACTATTTAAGCATGACTAGTGCCATTACTGTTAATTATTTAAGGGAAAGATTTACATGACAATCCTGTCTAATAAAAATGCAAAATCTCTCTAAAATGACCACATTTTGCTGTGAATTTACTAGCTTGTATTTTTAAAAACTTTTTGATTCTTTAAGTTACTCAGAGTAGGTTTGGCTGCACTTCTTAGTTAAAATGTCAGTGTTTAGTTTAATGAAGTGAAAAGATCTGCAGTGTAAGTGGCATGATACAACCTTATGGAAAAGTAATCTCTGGTTAAATACAGAATGTTTTCAATGTATATCAATTAATTTAATTAACTAGATTCCACATAATGATTAGTAACTGAAAACAAATTTAAAGGGAAATTTCTGGCTTGAACATACTTTAAGCCAGTAGTGCATATGCAGATAATGCTGCGTTTTTCATGACCTCGAAGTTGAATTAAAACTGACTGGCCCTCAGTGTTAACCGATATTAGAAATGTGCCAAAAAAGAGACTCAACTTTTAATCACTGTTCTATTCACAGCTGGCTGTTAATTACCGAAATAGATTGTCTCTAGTTATTCAGTGCATTCTTATTAAAAAAAAAAAACATTCCCTCACCAGCATTGAAATATCAAACTCAATAGGCTCTGAGAGGGTCATTCAGTCTGGTTAAATGCAATTTCTAGTCATTTTTGAAATCATTGAAGTTATTCCTAAAGCAGAGAATAGCAAGGCCAGCCATTTAAATTGATATTTGAATAATCATACAGTACAGAAGTGTTGTTTGGCCATCTCCCACAGTTTCTGCATGGGGAGACCTTGAAAGTTGTGAGGCTGGTGTGTTACTGGTTACTTCTTATTCTAGTTCCACTCCTTATACAGGATTCTTTTTTTAATCCCCTTTTGAAATTAGTTTTGTAGACGGAACACACTGTTACTCATGCAAAAGTTCTCACAAAGTCAGGCGATGTGTTAAGGTGTCAGCTGTTAAAATGTTAAAAAGTTCAGTTTTGTACCCAACATTTTTTACATATAATTAATATTGTAATGTTGATTTATATTGATGAAAGTGAATAAAATTGAGTGATTATTTGTAAAACCACTGTACAGCACACAGTGTATGTATCACAACAAAATGTGACCTCTGCATTTGACCCATCTGTATGATAATGATATCATGCCATATTTTTCAGAATGTAGAAATATGTTTACAGCATTTTATGCCATCGATAACATTTAATCTCATTTCTAGAAGTCTTAGATCCTCCACTATTTTTCTTCTGAGGAGAAAAATGATGACTCAACTCAAAAAATATACATTGCGTTTTCTGAATGGGCAAGATATTTATGACATCCAATTCAAACTGTGCACATAATGTAAAATTAATTGTAGGGATGTCCAGCTTTCCACTTAACTCCATCTTTCTGCCTTTTCAAATGCATTGGTGTTGCTGTAACAAAAGCAAAGTGAAAACTACTGAGAGTCAAGTGTAAAATAACTGTAGTTCTGAATGCATGCTAATCTGACAAATGCTATTGAGAAACATCATGATCTATACTTATACTTATGCTTATACAAGATTATGGCAGTAATAATTATTAAGGTACTACACATGATACTTTCTCATGCTTAAGTGAGTGTAGTATAATTCTGCATTATTTATTACTCAGCCTGATCACAAGAGTGAACAAAGTACACAACTTTATTTCTTGAGTCAAAGTGCAGATTCTTCAGCTCAAATATAATTTCAATATTAAATATTGAACTTATTTTTGTTTAATGTGGCTGAGAGGATCTTAGCAAGTGGCTCCAGCAATGACTCAGGATTCGAAAACGTTCCTTGGACTATTTTTATATCTTCACTTCTTTAAAAATGATTAATTAATGATTAATCTTAAACCAATGCTTACTGTGTATTATATGGTCATACACTCGGACGCCCAGAGGAGGATGGGGTCCCCTTCCGAGTCTTGGTCCTTCTCAAGGTTTCTTCCTACTAGAGGGAGTTTTTCCTTGTCACTGTCGCCTCAGGCTTGCTTGTTGGGGGTTTAAGCCGGTTATATGTAAAGTGCTTTGTGACAGTGACTGTTGTTAAGAGTGCTATATAAATCAAATTGAATTGAGCTGATAAGATTGAACTTCATTACAAGTAGAAGTTTTATTTGTCTTAAAATACTAGTGTACTTGCTTTTAAAAATACTTATATACTTAATATTTTAATATGCATTTTATTTTTAGAACCCAGTGATTCTGAAACAAGCAACTATTATATGCTGTTCTGCTTATATGCTACAAGGCCTATAGAACCACAAGGCACAGTCATTTTATTATTGTGTTGAATTTTTTTGAAATAATGCATTGATGAAGATGTCTGTGGTAAACACAAAACACACTTCTGCATTAGAAAATGACACAAATTGTTCCTCACCAGGTCATCGTTGCCCTCAGTCTTCAGCTTGATCTTTAGCACCATCTTCACAACAGTTGGCTATTCAAACATGAAGCTCATACTTTGAAATTGAAAGATCAGAAAGGAAGCACTTCTGGGATTGGTTGCTCTTCTATGACAAACACAATATGGGCTTTAACTGTCTTGAAAAGAACATTCATCCACTGACTTCAAAGAACAACTTAAAGTGTCCACAATTATTATGCAAGTGGGTTTTTGATCTTATCACTAGTTCTGTGCATATTTTCCAACTCCAAGCTAAACTTGAATGCTTATTGGCAGGAGCAGATTAAGGTGTACATGGGCCCCTAGGCTACATTTTCACATATACGTGCTACTCACTGGCACAAGTGAGTAACACGTATATCAAGCTGTGCATAATAATTTATGCAGCTTCTTTACCACAGGCAAAATGGACTGAAAAAGAGTAAATTGCTTTTCAGAGGGATGCAACACTCTTAAAAAAGCTAAGCTACTGAGGCGTGGTCACTGTACAATCAAACATTTTATTGCAAAAAGCCAACAGTGTGGAGAAGAAATGATGCAAATTAACATTATCTTTTCAGTGTCAGTTAAATATCTTTTTTGGCCCATTTTGCCTACGGTAAAGAAGCTGCACAATAAGTATGTACACCTTGATATAGGGTGTTACTCACTTTAGGCAACACCCTCCTTAATTGCACAAATACATATCACCTGAGAATGCTTAAACCCAATAAGTGTTCAAGTTTACATAGCTTGGAGGTGGAAAATAGGCACAGAAATAGTGATAAGATCACTTGCATAATATTTGTGGACACAGTGTAGTATCTTTCAAAGTGTAGTGGAGTAAAAGTAATATGTTTACAAAAATATATACTCAAGTAAACCACAGATACTCAAAAAACATACTTAAGTACACTACTAAAGTATTTTTACTTTACCGTCCATGTCTCCATATCACTGCCAAAGTGAGAGTCATTAATCATCCTCAAGTTTCTAAACTAAAGTAAGTCATTCGGCGGCCCCACATCCCATAGATGGCACTCAGAAATTGGACTGCTCCCTTAATGTAAATCTCATCAACATGTCTCCTTGCCATCCATGGTGGCATACCAAGCAGGTCTGGGTTTCAGCGGGCGAACACACAGGGCAACCGATATGAGCCCAGTGTAAACAACCAGACGTCACTTGGTATCCGATCCACACTGAGGTAATTTGTTCCTGTGCCGGCTTCGGAGGAGGAGAAGCATTAATAACTCAGGGTCAGGTTGGCTTTTGGGGGGGGGGCTCAAAAACGAAGGGACGAAGATGGAGCATGGGTTACAAGGGGGCAACTAGAAGACGGGAGGGCAGAAACCAAGGAGCAAGATATTAGCACCGTGTTTTCATGGGGGGCAAGAAATTCCACCCGGCTCAAATGTGTTTTGGCTGGAGGTCCGGCTCCTCGTCAAACCCATGACTGTCAGTCATTGGACTATTTCTGGCAGGGGACGTGGATCCGGGCAGGCAAGGGCCGAGCCCATTAGCAGTTAAAATTAGGGCGGGCCGCTTGTAACAACACATGCTCGCTTCCAACAAAGGCGTGCAGGACGGGGAGGGGTGCTGCTGGTGTCATGGTCATGTGCCATCCATCACCAGCCTGGTGTGCTGTGATCTGGGGAACAGCTGAAGGGGGAAGGGGGCTGATGAAATAGAGGAGGGGGGAGGGAAGGAAAATGTGGAGTGGTGGGTTGGGGAGTGGTGGTGGGGGACGGTGTGGGGGACAAAATATGCTATCTAACAAGTTGTTAAATTGTTAAATAAAGGTGGATATTTGCTAACCGCCGAGCTGGACGCTCCTTTTGAATGATGTTACATTCTAGGCGGGGTGATGTTAGATGGGTGAGATAAAACTAGCAATGTGTCAAAATGTAGATATAGTAGAAATACATAACAGTATATATAGCAGTGTAATACCTAAGATTTACCAATACACATGACCAATGTATAATTAGGTATACATGCTTATTTCACATTTTTATGTATGTGTGAGTGCAAGATTTTTTAATTATATACTTACAGCTATTACACGTGTGTGTTAATGTGTGCTTGTGGGTAGAAGACTGTGTGTGTGTTTGTGTGAAAAGATCATTTATATAAATGCAACTTACATATTTAAAACTATTTTTATTATATAATTATAGTTATTAAGTGTGTGAAGTTTATTTAAATACTCCATACTTATAGGGTGACATTATTTTTGTTATATAATAATGTCACCCTATAAGTATGGTGACATACTATAATATTATTAATTATAGTTATTGCAAGTGTTTGAGTAAAGGTAAATGATTTAGTTCTTAGGTATATATTTATAATTACTTAGTGTAATTACTTGTATAAACAATGTAATCTGTACATCTTCACAGAAATATCACTGTGGAAAATGACATGTTGTTCCATGTCATTGCCTGTTAAATATAGTTATAAACACCCAAAACCTAACAAAAATGATGCACATTTTAGTCAAGGCTTAAAGTACAAAGACTGGACTGTTTTTTGTGCCTATAAGCTCTGGCAAAGAGGGCCGTCACCTACAGTAGACAATGTGGCACAATATAAATGTGGTTTGATTGTCCTTACAAGCCCGCACAGACCAAATGGACAGACTCGTCCTTGCTCTGTGAACCCTCCTTTGAGATACTCATTTCAACACCTCTTTTATGCAGGACCATTAGGGCTTTGAAACAGCGCATCTCCCCTCAGAGGGAAAAAAAAAAGCCTCATTCCAGCCATAAAACTCGCACGACCATCATTCACTGCTAATGCGAAAAATCACTTTAACTGACTCCCTTTGTGGAACTATTTGACAAACTGTAACCATTTAACAGAAAAACAGATAAAATAGGAGAGAAAGACAAATTGCCAGTGAACAAATTAGAGATTCTACAACTGGGTGCATTATTTGCTGGAGACTAAAATTGAACTTTGTTGTTGTTGTTGTTGTTATTATTATTATTATTATTATTATTATTATTATTATTATTATTATTATTATTATCTAATTATTATTATTCCAATTCAGCACCTTGAACCTTAAGTCACAGCAAGCTGAAATTGTCAGGGTTAGGAATGGTGTGCATCTCACCATATGCCAAATATCATAGCCGATAATAGCAAAGGAAAAAGATTTTGACCTCTAGGAGACACAAAAATGCTACGTAAATGTATGTGCCGTCATAACAGAGCTTTTATAATTTACATGAAATGATAGAAAACCACCCAATTTTTATATGAACACTGTTAGAGGTTAGTTTCTTTATAAAAACAACTTTCTATTCTATTAACATTTTTAATTACATTTTTCCTATGTCATTTTACTTTGTTTTATACGTTCTAACTCCTTATGTCTTGATATAATTAATTTAGTTATGTGGATTTACCTTATGTCATTTCACTATATCACTTTATTGTTCTACACACATACACAGGCACTGCTGATGGTTAGTGCTGACCCTTTGTGCTGCTTTTGCGACTTGTGTTTGGACCCCTCTCATTCCCGCTTGTGGCTATTATTATTATTATTATTGTTATTATTATTATTGTTGTTGCTGTTGTTGTTGTTGTTGTTGTTGTTATTGTTCATTTATTCCTGTATTTCTGCACTGAACTCTCCTACTGTACACTCCTCCACGCTCTTGTTAATGTATTTATGATTGTTTAAGCGGAAGCCCATTGGCGTGACAGTGCTGGAATGCTGTCGTCTCTGATTCAGCAGATGCGAAATCGACGGCCATCCGCTTCCTGTTCGCGATGACTTAGTTGCCATGGCTAGCTGGATGAAAAAAGCGATCAGCTGAAGTGAGGCTCCTCCTGTGTACGGCTCCTCCGGACACACGTCTCACCTTACACACCACGCTGAGAGCCACAAAATCCCCCAAGACATGAGGATTCTTGACAAGTGCTGTCCAAAGTACTCAGCCATTATGCTTCTCCCTGACGAAAACGTATCTGTAAACAATGATGAAGTGAAGGCGGACGTGTGTGTGTGAGGCCAGATTTGTTTTAGTTTTCAAGAAGGTTTGGTTGGCTGCTAAAAGATAGGAAGCCTCGTAATTTGTCAGATCTTTGTAAAGACATTTTTATAAGTGAAAATTTGCCCACACTAGGAAAAAAATGGTTTTATAGAACATCACAATGGTGTTTAATGAGCTTAAGGTTGTCTAGAAATTACATAGTTTTAGATGCTACTAATTTAACTACTGTTTTCAGTAGCTTATCAGTAATGAAGTTACTTTTTTCTACAAATAGTAAAGTAGGCGTGGCAAAACACCACATCCTTACAAAATACTATTATTTTTCTTTCTCTATAAAGATGGGTATTTTCACTTACGAGGTTGAATGTTGCTATGCAAATGTGGCATCTGATCTGCTACTCTGTCTGTGCAGCTGCAAGAGGGAGAAGGAAAATGGAGTCCACCTTGGCGAAGATGGAAGCAAGAATCTGTAGCCTAATTTGTCTAAATTTATTACTCTGAAAGGCTAAATGACAATACTCACTCGAGTGTAAAATTACGCAGCCAAAAAATCAAAAATTAGTTCACTAGAGATAGGGCGGTATACCACTTTTTATGTCTGACAACGATATCGATATTGTCAATTTGGATATGCCGATACCCATACAAACCGATACAGTCACAGTCCTTTTTTAAACATACAATAATACTTTAAAATGTCTGAATACGTGACTGAGATTATTGTTATGCTTAAGGAAATGCTTGATTTAAATACTGTTTTCCTAACTGGAACAATGTAATAATTACACACGTATATGCTAAATTATTTGTTCTCAAAAATTGTTTGTTTAGACATATAAATATTTCTTCTTTCTTATTGATTACACTATAACATTATAAAATTGAAAAATATTTGATCAATTGAAAATGAAATACTGAAGTTTGTCGTTTTGAACCAATTTGGCCTATAAATTGAGCTGCTTTTGCAGAGAACTACATTTCCCACAATCTCTGCGTGTGTGCACCGGAGCCGTGTCACAATGAAGCATTGGGTGCGCGTTCCAGAATAAACGAGGGAAAACCTATGGTAAAATCTAAATAAACGGCAGAATTGTGAGTAGAACGCTGATATTTGTGGTTATTTATCAGCTAAAATATGGCTTGTGTCTATAATAACAGGGACATTTTGACCGAATCCGGAGTAAGTTTTAGCTTAGTAACGGGCGCCATGTGCAGCCATTAACACAGCGCATGTGTTTACATCGCGAAAAATGTTTTTATGCATTTACTTATGTTTTAGTGCACGGAACATCTCACAAATACTTTCACATATAGAGGGATTCAGGTTCGTCTCGACCACGCCTAATTGCAAACGCTAGGTGTCAATTATTACATCCTTTCGACAAAGCTTCGATTCCAGAAAAATTGCCTCGACCATTTTCTGTAATAGAATTATTCAAGTTATTGGAACAATTGTTTCAGCTCTACTTTACCGCAGTGCCACTTCCCATGCATAACGAATTAAGTATGCACGCATTTACAGATCGGCTCCACTGAACGGCCCAAAGCCACCAATACCCAATCCAGCCGCTTGAGCCAAGAGTCGATCCGACAACGATCCACGATCGGTTACATTCTCTACTTACACCCATAATGTCTTTGACACTTGACTGTGATTTTACATTACTTTTTTTTTAAGTAAAGATTTTCATTTTACTTGTAACGTAAACAGATCAACAATTCAGTTTTATTTATATAGCGCTCTTAACAACAGTTATTGTTACAAACTGCTTTACATATAACCAGCCCAAACCCCCAACACGCAAGCCTGAGGCGACAAGGGCAAGGAAAAACTCCCTCTAGTAGGAAGAAACCTTGGGAAGAACCAAGACTCGAAGGGGATCCCATTCTCCTCTGGGCGACCGGGGTGCGTGAACATTAAATATACAAGCCCTTTCTCTTAAGTAGCTTGTAACTTTGAAGGCTACAGTTTGAGAGAGTGTGAATGTGTGTGTGTCTTCACATAAAAACAGAATTTATTTTAAACTGGTACAATTACTGGTTATTGCTGGTTTGAGGTTGGATATGAGGTTGGTTTGCCAAGTCTGTTTAGATCCCAGGCTCACTGTAAGGTCAAAAAGAAAATAATTACATTTGGAGTAGCTTATGCCTTGTATTTGTGAGTAGGGCTAGAAAAAAGTCAGGGGCCTTGGGCAGTGTTTCGAGAGAAGAAGCCCTTTCTCTGATGGACACCCTGCCCTGGCGGTGACAGAGGCAGCTGTCCCGACTTTTTTGCCCTTCGGTGTCAGCCATTAATTTCTCCCAAAGGCCCCCAGTGACAGCTCCCTCATAGTGACCATACTTGGAAACAAGGTGTATGACAGACACGGGGAGAATGGAATACACAAATTGGACTAAAAACAATATGTGCTCGTTGACAGCTACCTTGGGACCGACCATCAGGGAATCTATGTCAACAGAGCCTAAATGAAAATGATATATGAAACTCAGATCTAAAGACTTTGGATGTCATTTGCTTTTAATTGAGAAATAAATCAGAAATTTCAAAATTGACAGATTTGTTTACAGTGATTCTGAATTTGATCCAGTATAGAAAAATATTATTTGTACATTTATTTGTAAAAATTCACCAGCTTAAGAGGGTACATAAAGATCCATCTAGGTTTTTAGGAAAATATACTCAAAACTCTTGTTATTCTCTAATTTTATGCAGCAAGGAAACAGTAAAGGTTGCAGACCTTGAAGTTATATGTGTGTATCTACCCTAGAAATATTGCAAATATTACCAATTGTTCCAAATCATTTTTTTTCCATGTAAGAAACATCAAAACTTAACATTGAAACATAAGATACATCTGTTACTGCTTTCAAACCTTCCAGCTGAATTTCTTGCCACCTTGCGTTAATTAGTTTGGACCACTAGAATTGTCCCTCAGCTATGTAAATGAGATAAGTTAATGAATGGCTTCTTTCATCACAGGAGAGCGTGGCAACTATTCTATCTATGTCTACCTAGGCTTCTGTTTATGATGTGAGTAAAAGCAAGCATTCGACTAAAATGAAATATACACTACAGAACCATCCTAGGCATCTTCCATAACAAGCTGCAGAAACTCTCTGAAGCATTGCTGCAATGCTGTGGAGAATCTTGGGAATCTTAAACTTAAACCACCATCCCTTCAAGCCTTCTTAGCAGACCTCAGGGGTTTGTATGTGTGTGTTTGTGTGAGTGTGTAGTGGTGGGGGATATGAAGAGCCTGAAAGGCATCATAACATTTAGTTAATTCATGATTAAAATTTTTCTATTTAAGGGCCACAGCCGGGTCATTTATATCACAGAGTTGGAAGGTGACCGAGCAGCACGATCTCTCGGTGGCAAATCTAATGAGCGAGCGAGAGAGAATCACGCCGCTTTGTGTGGTCCAGGCCTTCCTCGCTTCCACTTAAGTGTTCTAACATGGACTTGTCAGCTTAGCTGAGGCAAAAAAAAGGAAAAGTCAGAATTTATAGTGTGAATATTGGGGAACCAAATTGAGGTACCTTAACCTGAAGAATTTACCTCATGACGCAAGTAGCTCGGGCCGTGAGCCCGGGCGTAATAGGTTGAACCCAGCCGTGAAATACGGTCGGTAGTTATGCACTGAGCGCTATAATATTGGCGGTGTGTGCTTTAGCCGATTGCGTTATTCAGCATGCAGCAAGGATTCCTGAATCCAGTGGCGTCTCAATAAAAGTAGACATGGTCAGTAAATGCAGGACAGAAGAGTTAAGACTGAACATAATACAGTGAGAAATGTACAGTGGACTCAGCGGAGTCTTTAAACATGCTGAGTAAACTAGGGACGTGAAAATAGCGGCCCAGTTTATTTTAACTCTACTTTTTATATCCATAAATATAATATCAATGAAGTAACGCAGCTTTTTTTGACTTTATTTCCACTGTCATGTTGTCTTTCAACGGTCACCTTTACGTGCCATTTGTCATGACCTCGATATAAGACTCTTAACAAGCAACTCTTGCTCAGACTTGATCAGGTTTCGCTTTCAGTACTCTAGAAAAGGCCTTTATGTCAGTAGGGGCTGGGGGTCCTGAGGACCGGCAGACCGTCATCTTGCAGTGTTCCAGGATGAGGTCAGAATCTTTTTCTTTACTCAGGCGGCCAGCCAGTTTCTCGACACACCTGCTCCTGGAAATGACAGTTTACGGGCGCCCTCATGAATCAAACAGTCATGTGGTGGAGCTTCCCACGCTGCCGGGACAGGCACCAGCAGAAACGGGTGCTGTAACTCTAGGAGGACAGCTGAAAAAGAGCATGAAAAACAAAAATGGCCTAAGAGGTTATGTGTGTGTGTGTAGTGTCTGTATAGAGTTTGTGTTTAGAGTGAGAAAATGTGAATGTGAAAATATATATATATATATATATATATATATATATATATATATATATATATATATACATATATATATATATATATATATAAATAGTGTGTTCATATATATATGTATATGAACACACACAAACACACACGACTACTTTTCTTGTTTAACAAAGCCTGGTGAAATAAGTCACAGTGTTTCACAATGTTGTCTGTATTTGTCTGTAGCCAGTGTACAGTTTAAAAGGGGACAGCTTTTCTCTTGTTTGTCTTTAATAAACTCTTGGCGCCTACAAATAGTGCTGTTCCATCTATGCCTGATTGCTTCCTACAACTAGTCAGTCTTCCTAAATTATGGCTTTGTTAGGTGCCAGTGTAAATTAATCTGATATCAAATTAAATAGAGGTTAATGACCCTCCAACTAGACACTGCCTGCTGTCATTAGCCAGTCCATACTAAAATGTGTACCAGATTAATTGAATATTGTGTTGCAAGGCTTCCTGCTTACATTGCTGTTTCTGTTCACATAACAATGCATGTAGAAGAAACGTGATAAACTCTGCAATATTTATTCTGTCATGACTATTTACATTGTAGATTCTCACTGAAGGCAATTATGAATGAACACATATGGAATTATGTGTGTAAAACAAAAGTGTGAAATAACCCAAACATGTTTTATATTTAGATTCTGAAAATAAATCCTACCCTTGCTTTGGTGGATCACTGCTTTGGTACTCTGGCATTCTCTGATGAGCTTCATGAGGTAGTCACTGGAAATGGGTTTTTCAACAGTCTTGAAGGAGTTCCTAGAGGATGCTGAGCACTTGTTGGGTCTCTTTGCCTTCACTTCATGTACATCTCATCCCAAACCATCTCTTGGACAGCTTGGTCAGGTGACTGTGGCGGCCAGGCTATCTGGTGCAGCACTCCATCACTCTTCTACTATATAACCTTTACACAGTTCATTCATAGTTTTTATGCCTTTAGTGAGAATCTTCAATGTAAATAGTAATGAAAATAAAGAAAAAACATTGAATGGGAAGGTGTGTTCAAACTTTTGACTGGTAGTATATACTGTATACTTACATTGATGCAAGACATGACCATGTGTGTGTGTGTGTTTTTAACTGGTATGAAGTGTGTGTGTGTGTGTGTGGATGGGGGGCAGTTTGCAATTTGTGTGTTGACCTTTATTTAAATGAGACAACAGATTTGTCTCAGCTCTAATTGCAGTAAGACAGATCATATGTTAGCGCCTGATTCACATAAGCAGCAGTCATTAGTGCCGTGATGTATGCAACCGAATTTTTAACCTGAACACATAGTAATGATCTCTACGCGGTCGAATTGCATTAATTAACTTACCTGCATCATTAAGGGCCAAATCATATGAGTTTTCAGATGATGGAAACGAAAGTGCAGATTCTGCCCTGCCAGGCTGAGCTGCGTCTTCGGAGGCAGAGCAGTTACCGGGGGGCTGCACAGGTATTCACCCCTTCCAAGTCACCCCTGGTCATTCATCTGCTGTTGTAAAAGTCATACTCATACAAGCTTTAACACGCCGACGGAAAAACATTTCTCACATTTTAGCCTCGCTCCATTCAGTGATAACCTGAGCGTTCTTTAAAACGCGGCTTCGATATCGTTGTCCCAGCATCTCCTTCATTAAACATCTAAACCTATCTCCTAATTAAGGATCATTTCAAGGCCTCTCACTGGCCTGGCGACGAATGGGCCTGTTTTCTCTTCCCCCTCCTCCCTCACGCTCCTCCCAGCATTTTTGCCGTCTCCAAAGACTTTAATTGAATGCTCATATAATGCTGTCTCCTTTAGGTGAGATGGCTGGCACAAAAGGCAAGGCAGGCTGTGGGATGAAAGGGAAGAGAACAGGCCGGAGGAGACATTTTACAAACGGGCTCATTAACCGAAGAAAGATGCATGTTCCTCTTGCTCGTGCGGCAACAGGTGCAAATCAAAAAACGATTGCATCCCCGTGGCTTTGACGCCCTTTCAGGGTTTGTTGGTCAACACAGACGCTGCATGACGAGAGCTTTATGTGTGCTTGTGGGTGGGTTGCCTTCATGCAAAGCAATTTATATATTCAAAGTTTGCCCGTGTTTCATTTATTTTTGCATATATTTAGCATGAAATAAAATATGTAATTAGGTGCATGGGGGAATTAATGAATAAAAACTGGGATGGTTCCATAAAATAAAATGAGGAAGAGGGAACTGGAGTCTGACAAAAAAATCATCATGAAAGCAAAGCCATACAAAGGGTTTGAGGAAGCATCTCCCAATTTTTCTCCAGGGTTTCTAAGCAACTTATAATAGAAGGTCAAGCTAGACAAGGTGGAGTAGGAAGTCAATGCAGAGCGTAAAACAAGAGGAATAAATCACAACATCAGGGTTTTAATGTAGTCACTTTCTCATGACAAAAGCCACAAGGTTTGGAGAGGAAACTGTCTAAAATTAAAAGCTGTCATATATTGTGATTTGCAGATCAAAAGAATTAGGATACGTGTTTTACAAAATCCAATAAAAATTCATTCAAACTACTATGTTTCTTTCCCTGCGTAAAGATTATTGAATGCCGTCGTTTCAATGTAACTTCATCCTTGTCAAACCAATGTTGCGTGATAGAAGCAGTTTTTTGCTTTTCTGATAACAGTACAACTTCAGAGACCTTGTAAATCTAGTTATATGTGACCTGCAAACTTTCTAACCAGAGTTTGAAGACTATCAAATAAAAATGTTTGTAACAGCATGTGACCAGTCCTTCAAACATGACCCAGGGCTTAGAGAAAAGGGCTCAAGCATTAACACGCCAGATGATTTCCAGCACTGTACTAGAATGTTGTATGATGTTCTCCTGCTGCTGTTGCTGATGATTATTATGGTGTTATTATTGTAGTTGTTTTGTGAATTTCTTAAGACTTCCAAAATCATAGACAAGGCAGCCCTAGGAATGATTCAATTTAAAGAAGTTAATGATGATCAAGGTTTTACATTGAGTCTGTGTGCTTTGTAAAGCAGCCACAATTTTAATCTGATCATTTTGGTCACTTTCTCTCTATTTCAACTGTTTCAGCTTATAGTTTCTTAGATTTCTTATATTGCACCTGAACGCTTAATATATATATATATATATATATATATATATATATATATATATATATATATATATATATATATATATAAATTTAGTTGCTGATATTTTCACCATCTGATATTTCTGTGGTTAATTTTTCTCCAATTAAACGCACAATTCACTGTTTTTTCAAGGCTGAATAAAAACCTGGTGGCCATGAGTGTTTCAAATCTGCTGATGTACCTGCTCAAGTAAAAAATAGTGCTTCTAAGTGTTATTTGAATGTCTTATTTTCACCTATAAAAAGGTGGAAGTTATTAATGATCAAAATGCAATTAGCTGAAAAGCAGCTCGTATTAAACAAATCAAATACACTATGAAGCCAAAAAAGGGAAAGTTGTGTAAAAGAAATCAGTCTTTAGTGAATGCTGAAAATGGACAAATTGACAGTCATTTCAGAGTGTGACAGTTCCAAGATTCTTACATGGTTTATACTTTTAACATTAGATGTTCACATGACATTTTAGTCTCTTGTGAGAGAAGGAACCAACATCCATGTACCTCTCAGCATTCTCATTCAACAAAGCTCTCACACACCTGGCCGTCCCTCCAGACATCACATGTCCCACGTCCACTAAAGCTCATTCATACTATAGAGACTGGAGCATCCACACAAAAGAGGCTCGGTGAGGAGGATCAGTCAGGCTCGGGGCACGCAACAAAAAGGGAGAAAGGAAGTAGGGGGTTCATTTGACTCTAGTGTGTTCTTACAGAAAAGCAGCAACATGAAGACTGCAAAGAAAACAGAAGATGCTCCCTAATGATCTTTGAACAAAATGTGTCTCATGAAAAAGTCTAAATCTAGGACAGAATTAAGAACAAAGAGTAAAAGAGCAGTAGTGGGAATTTTCCCTAAATCAGATTTTTCATTACAGGATTTTGTAGGAACTGGATTAAACTCATTGAAAAGTGTCATTCGATCTGAGATCTCTATTTAAGTGTTCTTTAATGCAGCATTCACCTCAGGGTCTAATTAAACTGTAGCACTTCAATAGATTCTTTTCATTCCTGTCTGCAAATTGATAGATGTGTAAAGATTCATTGTGCAAAAAGCCCATATGTAAGGGACAGTGGCTAAAAAAAAGACCAGCTGAAACCTTCTTCATCAATGCCTACACTGAATAATATGCATTTATGATTTATTGATTTGTCTGGAACAGGTCAATGTGACTCTCCCAAAATTATTAGTGTTCTTAACAAAGGAACCACATTTTTATACCTGCACAGTGACACTTCTTGATGTTTGTATTTATTGTTATTATAAATGGAACTGCAAACCTTTCAGTTAAAAATGTGTCTATGTTGCAACAGCATAATTTATATATTTCATATTATAGAGATTTATTCGACTCATCTAACTTGGGAACTTACAGTTCATTTTATGCAATTTTGCAGTTTTGTTTGGGTAAGTGACTGAGTAACTGGACGAGGCGAGACAAGGATGTTGGGTGCGAATCTTTGACCAGATGAAGGCAGCGAGGAAGAAAATCAAGGCCAGCCATGTAAGTTGCTTCAAAAGAAGGAAACTATAAAAGATGTTTCCAGTATGAAAACAGAAAAAGCTATTGTGATCCCACTTCTGTGATATCAGCTTAACGGCATCAATGGCACTCAAAATTATTCTCCTTGACCTCAGCAGGTCTACAATTTAAAATGTTTTTAATCTTTGTGGGTAAAATGGGAACAAAAGTAAAAAGGCTCAAAAAGCAATACATGAATCAGTAGACAAAACAAACTAGCACAGCACTGCAAAGTAAATATATCAATGCTACAAAGGCAAAATTTAGATGCATCAAAAAATATTTATCGTTGCTAAAATAATATAAATTACATTCTAAGCACAGATATTACAGATGTTGCCATAAAAAATGTCAAATGAAAAGAAAAGAAACTAATGTGAATGAATAACTGCTCTCATATTTTATATCTGATAATTGGCATATAACTTGTGCCAAGTGTTCCACATTTCTAAATTTGATCCTCTGTGGCTATTTTTGATGCTACCTACAAAAACATTAGTGCCTTGTAATGTTAAGCAATCTAAGAAAAATTTAATCAAAGGTACTGATGGCTAATCACAACAATTTATACAATTTAAATGGTGTGATTTAATCTTAAATTTCATTTAATTTCATTTATCATAGATAATTTATTAACACCACAAAATGAAAAACATGCCTTTAAATTAAATACATTCTGTCAATTTTTACAAATATTGTGAATATGCTCTTATGTTCAGTTATTTTATGTTTTTGGAAAAACTAGAATAACACCCAAAATCTTGAAAAAGATATTGATTAAAGCAATAATATAATAATTTAGAATTAAGAATTTACTTGATTATATGATTTATATAATCTAGAAGTAGAATTCTCAGTAGCAATAAAAAGGGTTTTTCTTTTTCAGTCATATTATTGACATCATATAACTGACTGAAAAACATTTTCTCTAACTTCCTCTTGCTGTAATGTTTGTGCATTTGCAGTGGTTATGCCCGGGCCTGACTCTCTTTAACCCAGAGCTCTGGAGTGATTCACAGGCGAACTGGCAGGAGCAGCAGGAGATTCCCCCAGATATTTACCACCAATGAGAGAAATGCCTACAAAGTCTGCTGCTGCTTTCCAAATACAGTTACACCGAGCTGCTGCTCAACTCGGGTTAAGACACATGCAGTCGTGGAAATTCTTGGCTTCACGTTAGTCAAAACCTCTAAACTGATAGACAACCTTTGGTTTCTGCAGTAGAACAGGAGCTGTAAAGGATGAACACAGCTAATTTGGTTCTTCTCAGCATTTATTATCTTACTTTTTTTCCATTCCATTCAGGACAAACATGGTAAACCTTTTACTCCTAGATATTTATTAGCTGTGTATAATCAAATGTGTCAAGGCATTGTAAGATAATTAATTTTTGCATTGCATTGTCACACGTTCCATAATGGCTTTTTATAGATGTCACAATGCATCGCCATTTGGCAGATGAATATGAAGTCGATGGCGCATATTTGGGGGCTGCTTTATAGGGCAAGAAGTCATAGAAATCAGAGGATGAAAAGGAAGAGTGTAGAAGTGTCAGAAAGATGGACAGGAAGATACAATCAAAGGGTTAAATTGATATCAATATGATTTAGAATCAGTTTTTCTTGCCTGGTCTTCATAAAAAATTAATTCAGTTATCGCTCCAATTTCTTTGTTTTGTTATTATTAGAGTAATAAAGAACAGATTTACTTAACTATCCTTTTACATTTTAAAATAGTTATCAAGTTGTGAGGCCTTGTCCCGGTTAAGAACAAAATTGGACCAATACTGCCCCTCATGTGATAGAGGCAACAACGACATATCATGTGAATTGTATACAATCATTACCAGTTTAGAAAAATAATAATTTTCAAAATATAGCCACAAGCGGCAATTAATGGGGTCCAAGTAAAAGTCTCAAAAAGAAGCTGATGCAGAAGAAGGTGTTTGGCATCGGCAGAGAAGGTTTGGCAAGTTTTTCATGGGCTCAATCCACGTACTCAACTCTGTCGCTCATCCCACAAATGTATTTTCCTTAGAAATGTGGCACCATTTTAAATGAAAATAAACATGCTTTCCAATGGTGTAAGATTTATTGCCAAGAAGCTTTGTTACAACATAGAAATAACTGACCAAACAAAGAGTGGCTCGCAGGGATGCAACGATATTTTACTTCATATTAACGTCATACAGACTAGAGGTTGATGGAAATGGGTTTTTCTATAGCCGATGCCAATGTTTAGAAGTCAGGATCAGCCGATGGACAATATACGTTGCAGATTCTTTGGCAGATAATTTGACGTTTTCCCCTCTATTTGCATGATAAAATGTCACTAATAATAACAAATGCACAAATTTATTGAACACTGACTTGAACCGTCTCTTAAATGTTCATTTTGTGCACTGCACTTATACTGAACTATACTGTCTTTAAGTTTAAAAAATGTATAAACCAATTATTAAATAAAACAGGTAATGGTAAAAACTGTCAAATAAGTGTTTACATTAATGTACATCTAAATATAAGCTTAAACAACATCAATAAAACATCAAAAGTCTGAAAAAGCAGCTGATGCAGTAAGCATTGAAGAAAGAACTAGACTGCATACAAACCGGATTCCAAAAAAGTTGGGACACTAAACAAATTGTGAATAAAAACGTACAATTTAATAACTTCTTACAAACTTATATTTTATTAACAATAGAATATAGATAACATATCAATGTTGAAAGAGACATTTTGAAATGTCATGCCGTTAATACCATTTTGATTTTCATGAGAGCTACACATTCCAAAAAAGTTGGGACAGGTAGCAATAAGAGGCCAGAAAAGTTAAATGTAAATATAAGGAACAGCTGGAGGACTAATTTGCAACTTATTAGGTCAATTGGCAACATGATTGCAGTATAAAAAGAGCCTCTCAGAGTGGCAGTGTCTCTCAGAAGTCAAGATGGGGAAGAGGATCAATTCCCCAATGCTGCGGCAAAAATAGTGGAGCAACATTTCAAAAGGAGTTTTCAGAGAAAATTAAAAGAGTTTGAAGTTATCACATCTATGTATAATATCATACAAAGATTCAGAGAATCTGGAACAATCTTCAAAGCGTAAGTGTCAAGGCCGAAACCATACTGATGCCCGTGGATCTTCAGGTCTCTTAGACAGCACTGCATCGGGCATACAGGAATGCTACTGTAATGGAAATCACAACATGGGCTCAGGAATACTTTCAGAAAACATTGTCGGTGAACACAATCCACCGTGCCATTCGCCATTGCCGGCTAAAACTCCATAGGTCAAAAAAGAAGCCATATCTAAACATGATCCAGAAGCGCAGGCGTTTTCTCTGGGCCAAGGCTCATTTAAAATGGAGTGTGGCAAAGTGGAAAACTGTTCTGTGGTCAGACGAATCAAAATTTGAAGTTCTTTTTGGAAAACTGGGACGCCATGTCATCCGGACTAAAGAGGACAAGGACAACCCAAGTTGTTATCAGCCAGTTCAGAAGCCTGCATCTCTGGTATGGGGTTGCATGAGTGTGTGTGGTATGGGCAGCTTACACATCTGGAAAGGCACCATCAATGCTGAAAGTATATCCAAGTTCTAGAACAACATATGCTCCCATCCAGACGTCGTCTGTTTCAGGGAAGACCTTGCAACATGACAATGCCAGACCACATACTGCATCATTTACTACATCATGGTTGCGTAGAAGGAGTTAATGCCTGGATTATAAAAGACCTCAATGGTCTTTACCGCATTATCCGGTTGATCTCATTTTCTATAACAGCTTGTTCCACGCTAGCGACCATCAGTACCTAGAATAAAGGAAATTACATCGGAGGCAGAGCTTTTACTTACGTGTAGGAACGTTTCTAAAACAGCCATATTGTGTGTTTCAATCAGAGGTGGAAAAAGTACTGAAAATTGTAATTAAGTAAAAGTATCTTAATTTACTCGAGTAAAAGTAAAAAAGTACTTAATTTAAAAGTTACTTAGTTTCAATTACTTGATGTAAAAAAAAGGACTAGTCATGAATTCAATCCAGCACTAGTTGTTTTTAAACTTTTAGGCGGTATAATGTGCAAACTTTGTTCAGACCACCCCATAAAACATTTTCAAGTACAAGTGGCATAAGTTGCATAACTAGGGCCCTATGAAATCTGTTTTGTTCTTTCCTAAATTCCGTTTTTTCCATTTTTATTCTTCTGAATTCCGCGTTTTACGTTATAATCATATTTATTCACCTAAAAAGTGTCTAATTATGGAGTGGATGGGAAAAAAGAACAATGCAATAGGAAAAAATCTCACATTCAACGTCAACAAAGTGCTGGGGTTCAGCAGAACATTTACCTGTAAACAACAAAGAACATTCATTTTTTCGTGAGTTTTTGACTGTAAGTGGTCGTCACGTGTTCTTGCGGATGCAGTCTATCGTGTGCTGGCAAAACTTACAAAAGAGTTGTTCTCCCGATTCATAAAAATGGTTTGGGCATTTTTCTGCTCTAAACTTAGCACTAAGAGTCGAATTCCATGTTTTTTTTGAGGACTTCGGTGTTTCAGCCTCTTCGTCACAGCTGACCGTTGACGTTTTCCCCTCTGTGTCTGTGCGTTTGTGTGTGTGGAAAGCTGAGTCCCACACACCGATATCAGCGAATTATCCGACATTCCGCGTTTTACAACGGATTCCATTTCATTTGTTGAATTCCGCGATTCCGTCTCACATTTTAAAGACAACTGAGCGATTCCGTAGTAACACTAACACTTTTATAGAAAATATAACTGACAAATTAGCTGCATAATGTTTACAACCTGTCGAGAGGTATAATGTGCAAACTACCTCTTGCTCGGCACCAGCCATCATGCAACGATAGACTATATTAAAATAGTTCAGGCGGATTGGGATTTTTTTCCGCATTTCATATTTTACTCAGTAACGGTTTTTTTTTTTTTTTTTTCAATGTAGCGTAGTAAAATACTTTGGTCAAAATGTACTTGAGTAAAAGTAAAATTACCTATTTCAAAAACTACTTAAAAAATTACAAATTACTCACAAAAACTACTCAATTACAGTAACGTGAGTAAATGTAATTCGTTACTTTCCACCTCTGGTTTCAATCGAGTTTTTAAATCGAAAACTCTAAAAATGTAATATCTCTTTTCTGAACTGAAGCAATTTCATGCATTAATGCTTCATATTTGTGATGTAGGATACTCTTAAATAGATTTGTTGAAAATGTGAAACACAATGTTAAAAGTAATATGAAAATGTATATATTTTTATCAACGGGCAATTGAAAACCAAGATACACCAGGTAGGTGAAAATACCCGTCTTTGTAAAGAAGAGAAAAATAATAGTAGTTTTGTAACTTTATAGCGCATTGCCAAAATACATCACTATTTGTAAACAAAAGGTTACTGGAATAGCTACTGCGTTTAAAGGTAACTTCGCTACTAAGAAACTACTGAAAAGTTAGTAGTGTCGCTAATTTTATTTAGGTAGCCTACTCACCAATACTATAAACGAATGACTATTTTAAATGAATGAATGATTGACTTGTATATACTGTCCCTTCACTGCTTCCCACGCATTGTCTAAAGACAACACCTTGTGTTAAGTAAAAGTCTTATGTTTAGTTTTGTACAGCCATATACATCTGTCTTATGTAGGACCATGGTCAAGCAGGAACGTTTGTTTCATTTCACTGTATGCTGTACTGCTGTATATGGTTGAAATGACAACAAAATTTGGGTGAATTTGAAGATGTGTGCATCTGCGAAGAAGTAAAAAGAATAATTAAAGAGTTGAACAAGTTTTTCTTTCATAACAAGCAGCAAAAAAGTTGGAGTATGATGTGTTTGATTTCATTTGTCCAACTGAACATGCAGTGTGACTTTTGAGCATGCTCACATTGCAACTAGCAAGGCTGAATTGATTTTTTTTGCAGTACTACTTTAGACCAAGCATACTTGTCAATTAATTTTTTTAATACATATTTTTCTAATTACGTTGAACCACCTATACATGGTGACACGGCATTCCGTCCATGGCCCTCCTGTTTGTGTCCTAGAAAATAGAGTCCTAAAGAGACTTAATGAACCTCACTTGGACGCTCCAAAGACTCAAAATTATTATTTTTTCATGAGGTTGATAATTGGAGACCAGATGGATTCCACACACTTACGCAGAAGCACACCTATCCACATTTTGACCTGTATTCACCTAGTCTGCAAGGACTTGGAGTTATGAGACACACAAAAGAATAGACATAATTTAATCTCTGTCACCTTAGATTTGCCCTGGAATGTCTGTAAAGATGCAGTGTGACATTCTTCTAAATGTGACAAGGATACTGTGCCATAAAATGGTGCTGTCCTTTGGGTGAGAAGTAAAAGCAAGGTCCTGATTCTTTAGACTGATAAAATATCCATGGCCATCTTTCTAAAAGAAAAGGATGGAACACCAATGTCCTTCTAAAAAGACCAAACGATCATCAATCAAATTTGGACTTCCAATCATCCCATGACTCAGTGAACTCTCTCTTGCCTCTTCAACATCTATAATAATGTATGCTGAGTGTAGTGGTGCAGAATGGATGCTGGAGAATCATCCTGGTGGAGCTGCACGTTGGTGCTGGTGGAAGTGGAAGAATATAGATTCTGTAAACAGAAATAGAAATGCAACATTGATTAACATTTATGTCATCCTTTACTATGTAAAGGGAAAAAATAATTATATTGTCAAAAAAGTGACAATATATTTTACATACATATACATTTCTGGAATTGTAAGTTCCTTTTTTGACATCACATTATGCAAAACTTGATATTTGTTAAACTCATGATAAAGACTCATATCTCACCTGTGACATTATTAATGGTACAGCCGTTCAGAGGCTTTGCAGAGCTCCATTAGTTGTGCTGATAGCCTGCTGTGTATCTTTGTATAGACCGTCAAAGTTGTTACATGCAAGTGTTGCTACAGATGAGAAGCTGCTTTACCTCCCAACACCGTCATCTTAAGTGGACAGGAAACAATACTCCTGTGCAACACTGTTGATGCAGCGATATCCTCACTAGCACTTTCAACGAGAAAAGCAATCTAAGCTTCTGTGTGGCTTTTTACTGCTGATATTTCCGTCTCTGAGTCAGGGAGGGTTTTGATAGTGGTGAAAATTAGTGAAAGTGCAAACTGCAAGCAATTGTTACACTCAGTACCACAGCTTTTGATGCATGAATATATTAGGAAAGTCAAATTTAGAGAAATTAAGGGTTTTTTTTATTTTGAGATCCCTCTAAACTCACTTCAGCATATAGTTTTAGAATAGTTTTACAGTAACATTTTTACTTCAAGCATAGCTGGAACAGTCTTTAAAATTAGTTTAGTCAAATCTCAGACTAAAAAAATCTTTGGACATTTCTCTAAAATCTTGCCGTCGTTGTCTAATAACAAATAGAAAATCAGGCAGGTCCAGAGAATAAGGTCTTACTGCAGTGACTACCAGCTGTGCTGGTCCACAGTCTAATACAGTTTAGTGATTTTCTCATTTAATTCACTTTGCATCTTTTATAATTACAAGGAGTAAGTAAGTCTGGGAAGTTACCAAACTGTGTTGGACTGTGCCTCTCCGGGAGTATTTCTGCTTCTATATGTGCCTTATTTGTATTTACACTATCAGTCAAAAGTTTGGACACACCTTCCCATTCAATGTTTTTTTCTTTATTTTCATTACTATTTACACTGTAGATTCTCACTAAAGGCATCAAAGCTATGAATGAACTGTGTAAGGACTATATGACCCAGAAGGAGAGTGATGGAGTGCTGCGCCAGATGGCCTGGCCTCCACGGTCACCTGACCAAACCCAATCGAGATGGTTTGGGATGAGATGTACCGCAGAGTAAAGGCAAAAGGGCCAACAAGTGCTCAGCATCTCTGGGAACTCCTTCAAGGCTGAAAACCATTTCAGGTGACTACCTCATGAAGCTCATTGAGAGAATGCCAAGAGTGTGCAAAGCAGTGAAAGGGTGGTTATTTTCAAGAATCTAAGATGTAAAACATGTTTTGGGTTATTTCACACTTTTTGTTTACTACATAATTCCATATGTGTTCATTCATAGTACCTTCAGTGAGAATCTACAATGTAAATAGTCATGATAATAAAGAATAAAACACTGAATGGGAAGGTGTGTCCAAACTTTTGACTGGTAGTGTATGTATTTGCTTACTCTGTGTGTCTTATTGTTCTTTGTGCTGTAGAAACTGGAGCCACGTCACCTCATCTCTCTATATCAGCGTATATAGTAGAGATGACAATAAAGTTTACTTTGAATTGACTTCTCCTGCTTTACAGTTACCAGCGTGGTAGACAACAGAGTTGATCTCCAGTGACATCTACTGGACATTGCTTTGGATTTTAAAGCTAAATTTGGTCAAAATTGGTCAAAGAGGGATGGGAAGCAGAATAAAATAAAATGGTTGCTCAAATGAATATAAAAAACTATTCTGTAATAATTTATGTAATATATTTAATGCTATAATGAACTGATTGTTACATAACATTTATTTAATCTAAGAAGTAAGAATAAAGGGTCAGTCTACCCACAGGTACCTACCTACTTACCTAAAGTGTGGTTAATAATACCATTCTTATTTATTTATTTATTTATTTATTTATTTATTATTCTTTGGATGAATTGAAATTAAGTTTTTCTTTTAACGAGCAGTTTAAAAAATAATAATAATGAAACAATGTTTAATCTTGTACACTTTATCTAACAATGTGTAAGAACTGAACAACAAATTTGTGTGTTGATATTGCAAAAAGACTCCAAAAGCAATGCTGCAGATTCTCTTTGATATTAGTTGTGGCTTAAAGTGCCAGTGGCTGGGCAGAAGGCCGTGATGAGGGTGTAAACGGCTCCCGGCTCTCCCTCGGTGTGATGATGAGAAGCTGCTGTGTAATTACGGCAGATCTGTTGATCTTTGGTCTGGTTGTGCTACATATGGAGACTCCCTGCCTAATGCAAAGTTCTGGTTAAACATTGTCCCAAAGTTTGCGTTCCGCCTTCTGTTGTTTTTACACTACAGGCCTGCCAATTGTTGGGGGCATTATTGACTTTGTAATTAAACTATTTTAACGTCGGGATTTTGTAATCATTACATTTCAGGCCATCTGTTCCAGTGCAAGGGCTGAAATGGATTTTCCCCTCCAGCAGATAAAAGACAGCACAATGTGGACTATTTTATCATTAATTCTCCGTTCTTTATACACAGGCTGGACAAATGCTGAAATCCTCATCTAACCCATAGCGGGCATGTATCAGCTCAGCATATTCAAATATAGTGTGCAGCTTTGAGACCATATCATTTCTGTACACAAATGCAACGCCCAATCTAATGTCGCTGATTATGGTTTTATTAGCTTCCATCTGCTGAAAGACTAACAAAGCTCAATTTGGAGAACACTGGGTGGATGAAGCAGCGTTTTTTCCCTCCTGAGGGTCACCGTGTATAAACAGCTTGTGACCTTAAAGGCCCCTATTGGTTGTGTTTTTTTTGGTCAACACCTTTATCAGGCCCTATCTTAACCCACAGTACAATGCAGAAATCAGCTAATCTGTCCTGGTGCAGATAAAAACCGGCTTTGATCCACAGCTTCTTCATTTGTGTTTCCTGAAGCTAATCTCCAGCCGGACACGGAGGGTCTAGTTTACTCATTAAAGCTGTGTGTATTCTCGCAGCTTTAGCACACGGACGTTAAGTGAAAAGATAAGACCGAACAGCACAGGTCCTGAACTTTCTTGCAACCTGCAGATCTAACCCTAACCCTGTTTTCTCTTTTACTGCAACATGAAGATAATCTCCATCATTTCTTTTACTTCACCACATATATTTTATTTGAAAATCACCCAGTAATAAACATTTGATAGTTTCTCTACACAATTTGAGGAGATGAATTGACCTACAAAACACAGACCTCAGCTCATATGACCATAAGGCATGCACGGTGGTATTAGCTAACAATAATACACTTTTTGTACCATCAGTCAGTGTCTCTTATACAGAAAAATAAATATCATAAATGACGTCCTTTAAAAGACTGAAGATGCAGAGTGTTCCAGAAATTCTACTGCATTTCGGTTCTACATCATCAATGGAAAAAAGATATTTTAAATAATACATAATATTTCTAAAATACTCTCAAAATATCTATATCACAGACCTGCTGTCTCTTTTTCAGTCAGCCTTGCAGAAATGAGGGATTATTGACATGGTGTCGTTTTTGGTAACACTCAGGGTGGCCCTGCCACTGACCCCATGAACACCGTGTTGATGGGGGGTAGAGAAGACACCATATCCCGCACCTCGGCCGTGCTCTGATGTGGCAGCAGTGAATCCTGGGAGGGGTGATATTGTGCAGGAGTGCCGTACATGCACGGAGAGACAGAGCAAGTGACGGGTGGAGCTATTGAAGTGCCTGCAACATTCGATGAGGCAGAATAATAAAGCAAATGAACTCAGAAGTGATTGTGGGTTTCTAAAGATATGACAATATTGTTAAATAGCAAAGTTTCAAGACAAGCAGTAAACCATTATTCTGCTAATACATGTAGAATGCAGAATTAAAATTAACTCCCATGAATATCTGTTGTATAATAAGTCCTCACCTGCTGTGCGGCTAATTAGTGAAGTCTGTTCGGGGTAGTAGTGACCCGTGATTTTTCGACCTGTGTCAGTCAGGATGTTGAGAGGATCGTGGACTTCAGTATATGCAGGGACAGAGCGAATAGAGCTAACACTGCTGATCACAGACACGTGCTGGTCAATCAGGGAGCCCATCCTCTGATTGTCTGCATAGTTGCTGTTCCCATAGTATCCTGACAAGTAGAAAAGAACTGGTCAAGCATTTTGTTATGATATTGTATGTCAATTTAAATGTGCTCATACTGCCTTTGCATTGTCTCATAAACTAGAACATAAATTATGAATCAACCTCATATCAAATTCAATACATAAATAGCTTGTTTGCATACTTCAGTGGAAAAGGCCAAAAATAGTACACTATTATACAACTGTTTTTGCAGAAACAGGAATGAGATAAAATTGAAATAAAATAGGGCTCACACATCCACATTTTATATTAATAGCATTTATCAGATACTTTTATCTAGAGTGACCTACATTACCTGACCAGACCAGTCTTCCTGTACTAACTTGGGGTTAAAGTTCATTTACATTTGCATTTATGGCATGAAGCTTTTATCCCGAGCGACTTACAGTTCCTAATGAGAGGGACAACTTAGACTTAAGGACCTTACTTCAACTGTGTCTTTTTTAGGTTCTCCTGGGACTCAAACCCCCAGTCTTATGGACAGAGTTTTAGTCTCTAGATTACTGCAACTTCACTGCGAGTATCCCACCACTCGGCACCGCAAACACTTCTAATTGACTTCTTACTGATTCTTATTGCTTTGACACCTTTACTTACTTTCAAAGCACGTAATGGCTTAGTACTGTTTTACACTGCTGATCTATGCTGACCTGAAGTACCAAGAGTTAATAAGAAATACAGTTATCAT
This sequence comes from Distichodus sexfasciatus, assembly GCA_032718565.1. Taxonomy (NCBI): domain Eukaryota; kingdom Metazoa; phylum Chordata; class Actinopteri; order Characiformes; family Distichodontidae; genus Distichodus; species Distichodus sexfasciatus. Next base: position 396,370 of record JAVGVS010000126.1, read on the forward strand.
TATGCACCTAAAACTATGAAACACATTACCAGCAACAATTAGAGAAGCTTTCTTCTTTTAAAAAGCTTTTTAAAAATCCATCTCTTTACCCTGGCTTTTAAAGATTTTATGTTTTTTATTTAGTTATTTATCTTACATATGTAGTTTTTGGTTGTTCCTCATTTGTGATCATTTCATTGTGTTTGAATTTCCTTTTATTTATTTTCTTTTTATCTGTGAAATGTGTTCTTTTTTATCATTTTATACTTACTAGCATCGCTTTACTGATTTTATTGTTGTACACACCTTAGGATGCATTTTTATGTATGAAAGCTGCCATATAAATAAAGACGATGATGATGATATTGATGATTATAGCCTCACTTTGACCCCCTCAATCTCCAATTACAACAATAACAAATTTATAGTTCTCACCACTGTGTCCCGTGCTAGTGTACGGGCTGCCTGAACACCCTCCTCCGACAAAGCCGTACCCAGACGAGTCCAGCAGCTGTAACCCCTGGACCTCTGCAGCAGGGTCAGAGGCAGACGTGTAGCTGGCAGAGATTCGGGACGTGTAGGGCATGGAACTGCAGCTGCTACCAAAGCAGTTCTTGCCAAGCTGTTGTCCACTGAATGACACGTAGCGTCCGGCCTCTCCACGGGCCTGGTAGGCCGACGTGGGGGTGTGGATCTGAGCCAGGCTGGAAGGCTGGTAGCCTGAGGTGTTGGGGTAATAGCTGGAGGTGGAGCTGGGCAGATTCTGGCACACAGCATCAGGGAAGCTCTGGCAGGGCATATGAGGCTGGGCAGGGCAGCTGCTCTGGGATCTCACCGCCATTGGGCCCTGGTTGATCACGCTGCCCCGGTTTGCCATGGCTGGGGAAATGGGAGGCGTGATGAGTGGGCCACTGCTCTGGGAGAAATCCAGTTGTCCTGTAGGGGTGCGAATCACAAGTTTCAGGACACTACTATATGATACTGATTCAACAATTCAACGTCTGCTGATAAAACAAAGTCTGCTACTATTCGATTTTGATACAATTCCATTCAGGAGGAAATGTCATATGCTGATTTAACTCCGTCACTTTCTTTCATATCTTCTCTTTTAATAAAAATAGATCTCCTGCTCAATATGAAGTGATGATACAAAATATTTATTGGGTTTGACTAATGTTTTCATTTTGGATCAGTAATATGGCCTTACTGATCACTGAACTGGTGTATCGATGTCAAAGTCATCTCAGCCTTATACAGGTAAATAGACAGATGAGACAACGTGGCTACAGTTTTAACAAAGTACACAGAACAAAAATATATAAATAGACTAAAGATATGAATATAAAATATAAACTCTATAAAAGGTGCAATTTATTTGCATATGGTATTGCAAGTATCGCAGCAGCAGTCAAGTGGGGAAAAATCTAGACCTAGATTGATGTACCGTTACACCTCCATTGTCCTGGTTATTAGTACATTAAAGGAACTTTAGGCTGGTTTTGCTTCAATATAAATGTGGCTCCTGCATGAATCCCCCGTTTGAATTAATCTCCACTTCCATCACAACCCTTGCTGATACTTTAAAATTGGGTGTGCAGTGGTTATGAGAAGGATGGATGGATGGAGAAGGATGAGGGGATAGAGAGATGAAGGAAGTGCTCCAACAGTGGACCTTCATATGAGTAATTTCAAATGGTAAATAAAACCCTCTGACATTTTAACGTTTGAAGTTTGAAATAATGCTTAATAGGAGACTAGTTTGTTTAGCAGGGCAGACTCAGCGGTGGTGTGATCCGGGCGAGTCAAACTCTATTGATGATCTAAGAATTCAGTTTTACTCCTGGGAAATGTTTAAATATAAGGAAGGACCTCTAAACAAGACACTGAACTATGAGTTGCTCCAGAGTGACTGTCCTAACAGTGCATGAGAAAGATCTCAAAGATCTCAACATTAAAATAAATACCAGACAGAGAAAAGGCGTCTGACTCTGTCCCTGGATACACCATCATACCGGTCCCGAGGCCATGCTGTGGGCCTGGAACGGACAGGTATGAATACTCTGGGTGGGCCTCGTTCTTAACAGAAGAGTCACTTGACGCTCCTCCTGTTTTATTACGGTTGGCCAGGAAACATGAACTTGGAGAAGCTGTAAATGTCGCTTTACTGGCATCTGGAAAAAAAAACACCACAATTCAAACATTACGGTTAGTCCAGGTCAAGGAAGAGGGAGAGCAGCACTTCTGGAAACTAAGCAGTAGTGGTACCTGCATTTTTCATGTATTTGTCCAGGAGGTTTTGTAGTTCTTGCTCTTTGTCATTATTGAACTGTGTTTCAATTGCTAGCAGGATGTATTCGTCCAGCAACATCCTAATAAGGTGGAAGGAGCCTAAAGAGGGCATTGATACAATCGATTTTGGAGTTATTACAACGCCAACTGAGTACGTGTTAATAAGTTCACCTGCTACAGTAATGGTGCATACGATCTGTTCAATAAAAAAATATCTTAGTAAACGAAAACATTGAATTATGGTATATCTCACTTTCATGTTTTACAATATATATTATTAGGCTATCTAAGGTGTTATTGAAATCAAACTTTCAGGTCGATAATTTTGCTTAATAAAATTACTGTTAAATTATTAAGTGTTAATTGCAGCAAAAATTGTGTAAGTTTAACATGTCTACAAAATGAAAGATTCATGCTAAAATAATTTATAATATTTTCATTGTTAGAGGCCAATTCCTAGACCAGAGTGTTGAGGACAGCAGGTAGAATTACTCAGTGACATTAGATACAAAATCCTGGCAGGACTTTTTAAACATGACCTTACGCACCTCCGATGGACACTAAGTGGATGGTTGAAAGCACTGATGGAGCAAAGCTTTTTTGAGAGGGAAGAAAAAGCCCTGATCTGCACTAAAAGCCAAGAAGAACCAAAGTGCAAAAAGGTGCAATTTTAAAAGTACTGCAATTTTAAACATGTGAGTAGTGAGGTCGAATGCTGAACTCAACTAGTAAAAATGTTTGACCCTGTGTGTGTGTCCCCATCGGGTCATCAAAAGTTAAGAATCTCAGACGAGTTTCCTAATCAGTGCACACGTGCCCAAGAGATAAAGATGTTTATTCTGGACAGGTCACTGCATTTTACGGCACATTGTAGTTCTGCACACAGAGTGAAGTGAGAGTTTGCACTACGATGGGGTGAAAAGTAAAAGAACCTGTAAAAGGAGGATTTGGCAAAAAAGGAGGCTCTGCTGCTTTATAAGAAAAGAAAAGCATTAGTTGAGATTTTCAGTTACACATATTGGAATATTGTCAGTGAAACCTACCAAAGCTTGTGGCATTGTTTAAGGTGAGGTTGTGCATCACTCGAGCTCCAAAAAAACTCCATTTCAGCAGAAAATCTTGTGCTCGCTTTTTAACCGAGCGCCCATTCTGTTTACTGGGCTACACAAATGGAAGAAAGGGAACCCAGTCACTTGAAGAGTCATAGCTACTGCAGATGCCAATGATATGTTTTAGCTACAACAAACAAACCTTAATGACTTTTTGCTCCACTACAGAGTCCAGCCACTCAATAAAAGACTCTACAGTGGCATTTTTCCTTAAAAGATCCTTCAACTCTTGGAACACTGAAATAGAGTCATCTATGCGATGAGCAGAGGAAGCAGAATCAATGGTTTTTAATAGACAGAATATTTTCAGAGAAAACATTTGAGGGTTGGAACGTCACTCACATTCAGAGTAGAAATCATTATCCTGGTCGCTGTTGTTTGAGAGGAGAGCCTGGGAACCGATGCTATTTAAATCTACTTTGTCAATATCATTTACCATGGCGGTCACAATGTTTTGGTCAAAAAGTGCTGGCCTTGCAATCTATAGAAAATATATGGCCATTGAAATACCTTGTAACTTCACAAAGAAAAATGAAGAAGCGTCATTCCACTGTGGCTGGAAAACCAGCAAATGAGAAACACCCACCTGTGCAAGGTGTAAGAATGACGTCTGACGTTTTAACGAAGACACAAAACGACGGGCGATGGCTAGCTTTTTTTCTGAGAGACCTTCTGGGAGATTTTCCAAAGAGGACACCATCCAAGGCTCCCAGTGTTTTGCAAAATTTCGAATATCTGCCAAAAGACTAAATGAAAGAACATCAGTAAATGCAGATTTTAGTTAAACTTCATAACAAGTAGAAATGTAAGAAACGAGACAAACCTTTCGGGCATATCCTGCATTGTAGCAGGAATAAGAACATCAGTCAGTACCTGAGAAAAGCAAACAGGTTGTCATGAGCACCTTCTCCACATTGTGACACTGTCTGGCATAAAGAAACACACATACCTTGTAAAGTATTGAATCACACACACAGAAGATGTCCACAATTATTGGATTCTCTAGAAGTGGCAAGAGATGGTCTGGCATTCCTTGCCAGAAGTGCAATAAAAAGTTCTGAATCTGAAATACATTTTTGGATGACTGTAAGGCAAGGATTTTTGTAGAATTGTTATACATCAGTTTCATCAATTCTGATGGTAATTGATACCTCTTCAAAATTGACGCTGATGGCATTGTCCAGAATGCACTGACAATGGGTTTTGTACATCATGATCAAAGTGTCAACCTAAATAAGAAATGCATTGTCAAATTTAATGTAGGAAATAAATATTTTGTGAGGTAAAACAAGAGTGAACCAACCTTTTCTTTTGAAATAGAGTCATGCAGTACTAAATGCTGTGCGCTCGGAAATTCTGGCAGCAGTGTTCCAGTTTTGGAACTAAGTGAATATTTCCGTGTGAAACCTCCCTGTGAATTAAAACATTTTTGTTCCAACAATAATTGTCTTTGCTTTTTTGTGAATACTTTAATCAATAAAATGACTAAATTTAAGAGCTACAATAAATTCTAAATGAAAAATATGTAACCTCATTTTTGAGCTTGCTTCCAGAGAATCTGTGGTAAAATAAACAAACAAAAAACATACTGTCTAAAAAAATCTGCATAAAACTATTATGCACTTTCTATTAATTGCACAATTTACAAAATACACATTGGTGTATTTTAACTATTAAGAATAAATGAAATATGTCAAGCTATATTTACCTTGTCAAACCTTTTCCTGAATACACCGAATGATAATATGCGCTGCTTTCTTTAATCCCTATGCCATAGTAATGATATCTGGAACACATTATATAACCAAACACAGAAATGTCTAAGCAACAAAACAACAAATGCTGTACAAATATTAATTTCCTCCCTATATCAATACAATTTGCCCTGGTCTTACTTTGAATGACCTCTGGTGCCGAGCCTCCGGGTTGTAAGCAGAGGAAATTTTTGACGAATAGTCTACAGTTAAACAGAAAAATAGAAATGTATTAACTAAATGTGCCCTTGGTTTTAGAATTAAGAAATGCACTACACTTTAACAGTATTGGGAATATCGTTGTCATGTCACTACAAAAAAGAACTGTACTTACCTTGCCAAAAGTGGCAGCGCAGGCAGGATCTAACTTCTCCTTCCGACAGAAGTCTAGGTAATGGGCATAGAGGATGCATCGAGGCAAACAAACTCCTTCACATACAATATAATTTTCCTCAAGCCTGATTGACCAAAAGTGTCACAATGTTAAAAAGAAGCTACCTAACCAATAACTAAATGATATAAATACATGATGTGATCTCACTAAATTGAACTATATTAACTGTCAAAACAAAAATACATTAATGAAAAACTGATTTAATCTGATAAAATAATACCACTGCAAGGTTAGCTGAGTTTGTTTCTTCTTATCTTTGATGATTTGACTAATACTCTTCTTTGACACAGCTTGTTTGAGACCAAAATGTTTTGAATATTCAAGGTGGTCTAAGTCCTCTTCTGAAGAGATGGTTCCATTGCTTTCTTCAGCCTCTGTCAGACAAGAAACGGTATTGTGCATATTAATAGTATAAAATATTGTGATTCATTAGACTTGACTAGAATTTAAAATACAGAAAACAAAATACAGCTAATAATTATACCATATCTTTAAGCTATTACCATCTAGGGCCATTGATGGTAAAGTAACAAAACAGAATTAAGAAACTCATTTGAGCAGTTAAAGTTATTTTACCAATATATTCAATATTAAATGATTTGACCAACCTGATTTAATCCCTGAATCCTCCTCTTCATCATCAAACTTGTCTTTGAAATACATGTTTTTTCCAAGGTCCACTTGGTCACTTGTGGAAAGAAGCTCATTAAGGCTATTATAAGTCCTCTTTGCCTGTGAAGGCTGTAGCTGATGAAATGTGTTACTCTTCATAGGGCTGCCATTATTACTCCTTTTCATTGGCATATTAGCTGAAACCAAATTAGAAATCAAATACTCTTCCACAATGGCAAATATTAACACCGCAAGAATGACCACACTCTGATCCAAACTGGTTAATAACGATTCAGAGATCCTGTTTTGCAGTGATGCACATCTCCCACTTAAAAATGGAAAAATATAAGCGTAAAACAACAATTTCTGATAATATAGCTACACCCCATACATAGCATCATTATTTTAAAAACTGTTTTTTAAAATCTATACTTTTTCTGTTTCCTAGAATTAATCCACCCAGGTTAAAAGGCAACACCGTCGAGTCTCAATTAAACCTGTGCTTTGTCTAAAATGGTACGTCACGGCGGTGAGTGCCTTGGGGGCATTTATCTTATTTACAGAAGACAGGCAGTAGATTCACAATATTAATGATTAACCTGATGGGCCATCATCTCCTTCCAACCTGCTGCTGTAGCCTTTTAGCAAGACTATAGCCCCATCCAGAGCCACCCCTCTGCACTTTCAGCCTGAAATTATGCACCTTAAACTGAAATGCACAAAAGAACTGAAAAAGAATTAAATATTACTGGTTTTAATCTGATGTACTGTTTTGATTACTTGCCTTAATATTTGCTACTGTGACTATGGTGTCCCATGACTAATGTGTTTTTGTTGTTTTCCCTGTAGCACCACTCCGGCTGTCTGCCCAGATGGCCCTGTACTCTTCTGTTATGTAACTGCAAGACTATTATACCAACATAGACAAGCCACCTATAACTCAAACTATAAAGTCATTTGGATCACACTTTAATTTAGACACCATCAAAATAAATCTGTGACTCTTTTTCAGTGAATTACTCGGTACAGTAAAGGTGTGTTGGAAACTGATGTTGGTTTGGTGGTGAATGTTAATCGCAAGCATCTTAAATAGGTTTTCCATAGTTCAAATCCAGAGACATCAAGAAAAGATGAAACCCTTCATAATTTGGATATTTTAAAAGTAGACTTGCAACGACATTTTTAGTCGCTATTTAGGGAGGTTAGCTTCTTATGTGTAGTTTTAGACTGCATAACTCTTATACCAACATAATATAATTGGAATAATTCCTTCTTGTAGAACAAAAAATGACTATTTTTTAGACAATACTTTTACTTTATATGGAGCTAACAAGATCTCTTGTCAGAAAATCCCTTCAGGAGCTGATTCCAACAGTCGGATTTGATCTCGCTTTTGGTTCAGAAATAGCAGGAAATATACCTGCGACTTTTTGTGATGTAATCAGTCCTGCAAAGGTGTGTGATAAAAACTGTTCTTGGTTTGATGTTACATATTACTTAAAACTATCTTAATTGGCTCTCTCAAATTCAGAATCTCTAATGAAGGATTCTCCTAAAATGTACCAATATTAAAAGTAAATTTCAATGATTAAAATTGATATTTCGATAGAATATACCCTTTATTGCATCCCATATGTTAAACTGCAGGACCATTATGGTAACATCGTCAAAAATATTTTTTACCCCCAACTATAAAAACGCATTTCTTGGACAAAGAGGTGAATTTGCGCACCATCACAAAACTACGCGGCAATAGCGGAAATTGCTGCGGAGGAAATAGGAAGAGCGTACACCGGCGGGCTGAGGTGAACGCACTTCTAATATCGAATTCTTATTTAAGGTAAATTGAGAATAAAGAGTGAAACACCACACTAATTCAAACAATAAAGACCTTCTAGGCATCATAATATTTTCAATTTTACAGTTCTTCTCTTAATTCTTCTTCATTACAGGTTCCAATCAGCCCACTTTAGCTTAGCAAGCCGAGTTTGCTAACTAGCCTAATGATTACCAACTAGCTCATCGAGCACGAGCCGAACTGACGTCGTTAGTGCTTTTATGCACTTTCTTTAGCAAAGTCGAAACTCGACAAACGATTATTTTCCCTCATGCACTCCCCAATATAATATTTAATTAACCAAATGACCAAAATGGCTCACGTTAATGTCAAACGTTACAGTAAAGTTCAGTTCGTATTAAAGTTAGACACTAAGGCTTTCCTTGAAGTACATCGGTTGTAAATGGGTACATTAGATTATATAGTGCGTGAGTATATACACTGTAGAACAATAACGTTATGTATACGTGGGTTTATGTTTATTTAAGGAGTTAAGATTAAAGGGTAAAGTTTGGTTCCAGCTTCGCCCTTCCATAACGTTGGCTGTTAATGACGAACCTCTTAATGTAATTTAACACCGTTCAAGTAAATTAACATGCTTGTGAAATGACGCGCGGATGAATGCTTACATCAGTGTTTGTGCAGATGTCAGATGCAAGAAGACTGATCTGAACAAGCTGCACATTTTGGAATGATACTGAATGAATGAAGATGGACTGGAAGCAGGTGGAAACCGCACTGTACGTATAACTTCTCTTTCATACAGGAAATACAGCAAAAGTTTTTTGCTTGTCTGTTAAATATGATGCTGATGGTGACAATGACCATTGCACTGTAATGTAACTTGCTATGCAGATAAGAGGGTCTCCTATATGATACATTTGAATGTCTTTTCATAGCATTAGTAATCTGAAATTATCATTTAAAATGTGTGCATTTATGGTGAGATGCATTGTATTTGGCCATGTTACATGGTTTATCTGAAATCAGTAACATAGAATTGGACACAGGCTTGATTAACTGGTCCCTGGAAACTTACCATCCTTACTCAGATGGGGGAATAGTAGTAATAAGAGGCAAAAAAAAAAAAAGACACTAGAAAAAATAAGTTTCAAGAATTATGGTGAGATTAATTTTTTTTTAATTTTTGTGCATCAGTAAAAGATTTAGATTTTGCTTACTAGTACTTCTATTTTTGTCATTCCGCAAAAGGTAGGGAAGGAAATAATTTATAATGAGATTACATAGTATTTCACTGTCTGTTCAAACAAACACACATACACATCAACTGAGGAAACTAAATATTATGACCGCTTAACTAAACTTGTGCTCCAACAGCTCATGTGATGGAGGATGTGCTTGAACATCTTCTAAGTGACATAAATGCAATTGTAAATGTGCTTGAACAAAAAATATAGACTATGGCAGCTCCATCTCCCAGCTTAAAAGTTATTGTCTTGTTCGGACCTTGGTGGGTCAGAACAGTTTTGCTGGCCAACAGAGAAGCCACAGCATATTAGGCACATGGTCATAATATTTAGCCGCCTACATTTAAAATGTATAAATGTGTGTCTTGCTTTAATCCATTCTGTAGTGAAGTCTGTGAAATATATTTTGCTACTTTTTAGGTTAAAGGAGGAGCTTCCTGCTCCTTGCACACTCTGGCCAGTCAACCTGAAACTGACCCACATTGACTGCACTCCTGAATGTACGCTGGTACACTTTCAAGGTCAATATGCCACCATCTGTGAGCTTGACTACAACATCCTTCAAGTGGAAATTCAGAATGCCCCTAAAACAAGTGTGTCTCTGAATGTTGGAGAATTCTGTTTAGTGGAAGATGTCCTAACTGGTCGCTGGTTCAGAGGAAGACTTCAGAATAAACAGGAAAGTTTGTTTGATGTATACCTACTGGATCACGGAAATGTTCTTACAGTTGATCTTAATCACTTGGCTTCTGTTCCCGATTTCCTTCTCATGCTTCCACCTAAGATTGTCTGTGGGTTCTTTGCAAATGTGCTGCCAGTTGAGGATAGTTGGCAACCTGCAGCAGAAAAGTTCTTCACCTCCATGATAGGTCTTAATACCCAGGGACATATCCATGCCCTTCTACCATACAAAGTTCTTATACTTGAAGTACCAGGTATATGCAGAGATTTATCAAAGCTGAACCTAGGGAGACACGTAGATACAGAGACCTTTTTGCTACTGGTGGAAATGTTGTTAGGAGTACCGATTGAACGGAGCCGTGTCTCTGTTCCAGATCTGTTAATTGAAAAGCAAACTGCACAAGAGATTTCCTTCAATTCCTCTACTTTATGGGGCTTTAACAATATTGCTTCACTCACCAATTCAGAGTTGTTTGTTGGAGAGAGGAAAAAAGTGAAAGTAAGCGCGGCGGTAAAACCTGGTTTGTTTTACTGTCAGTTGTCATCTGTGGCAAAGGATCTGGAAGAAATGTCCAAAAAAATCGAGCTTTCTTATAAGTCAAGGAGTAATACTTTAAGTGGTAAGACAGCTGAAAATTTAGGCATGCTCTGTGCAATCAAGGGGAAAGATCAGAAATGGCATAGAGGTTTTGTGCAGTGCTTGCCTGTGAACTCTCATATCAGAGTTGTGTTTGTTGACTATGGATATTGTGAATCCGTAAAGGTTGAAAACATCCATCAGTTACCACCAGATTTCCTCCAGAGACCGATCATGGCTTTTCCATGTTCAATTTCCTGTTTGAAAGACAAAGATGAAACCACAAAGAACCAGCAACTGGAGATTCTCAAAAATGGATTACTGGGGAAAGAGCTGGAAATTACAGTGGATGGTTTCAACACAGAGAAGAATGTGTGTATGGTAACACTGAACAGTGCAGCAGGTTATAATTGTAACACAGCACTGGTTTGGGGTATAGATGAACCAGCCAACAATGTCACCAAGAATGGCTACAAAATGTTCAGCCACAGGATGTGGTGTACAGATGAGACCAGAAAAGTAAAAATCACAGATAATAATGTACCTTTTGAAGATATCCACGAAGGATCTACATTTGAGGCTTATGTGGAGCATGTACAGAGCCCACATGATTTCTGGATGAAAACAACACAACGTAGTGATAGTTTTAAAAATATGATGAATAAACTGTCAGAGTATTTTAGTGGAGTAGACCTGAATCAGGAAACTGTGGAGGATCCAGTGCCTGGTACATTCTGCTGTGCAATGTATGAAAAGGACTTGCATTATTACAGAGCTGTTGTTGTGGATAAACTCAAACACGGTGCTGAAGTTTTTTTTATTGACTTTGGGAACACTGAAAAAGTACCAAGAATGCTGGTAAAGGTACTACCTAAGCAGTTTGCAGAGGAGCCTGGGTTTGCTGTTCATTGTTCTTTAGCTCATGTCGCTCCAAAAGAGGATGTTTGGACAGTGGCAACAACTGAATTCTTTAGGAGGGTCACCTCTGGAAAAGTCTTCCTGGTCCATGTCATTCACAAAAGGAATGACATCTTGACTGTGGAGCTGAATGAGAGAGGGACTAAGACAAGTAAAAGCATCGCGACCCTCATGGTGAGAGAAAGTATGGTAGAAGACTGGAGATACAGTCTGATACCAGTTGAACTGGGGGAAAAACAGATGGAACCTGACAAGAAGAAATCTAGAGATGGACGCTGTCATAAAAGTGGGCAAGAGCAGTTCACTCATGTCACAACAAAGCAAGAAAATGTGAATGGTGGTAAAACTATCAAGGGAAAACAATTGAACACTGAATCTTCAACATCTAAAATCAATGATCCAAACATTTTCAGATCCCAAAAAGTTCAACCTGGAACTGAAATAAGTGTCATCTGTTCACATGTGAATTCTCCTTCAGATTTTTGGTGTCAGAACAAGAAGAAAAGAGCTGATTTGGAAAAATTAATGGCTGAATTAGAAGCTTTTTACAAAGTACACAGCCCTGAGTTCCAGCCACACAGTATAACCTGTGCCGTCAAATGTCAACAGAATAACAAATGGTATAGAGGATACACCATTGGAGAAAATAAAGAGGCGGTTGAGGTGATTCTGGTTGACTATGGCAAAATTGTGACAGAAGAAATGCAGAACCTTCGAGTTCTTATACCAAAATTTCTTGAGCTGGAAGGACAAGCATTCAGATGCAGTTTGTACAACTTAATTGAACCTGTTGAAACTACTTGGTCAGAAGAAGCTTGTACCTTGTTTAGAACTTTTGTTTCAGAAAATTCATCCAATCTGACTTGTAAAATATATTCCCAGCTCTGTGTGGTAAATAAGGGCCTCTGCAACGTGGTTGACATGCACACGCCCCGTCATCAAGCCACCACACATCTTGTACAAAGGAAAGTCGCTGTGCAAATCCAAAGTCCAAAACCTCTGGTTCCATCTGTATATCCTTGCTCTTTTGTTTACTCGTCATTCAATATTAATGTTGGCGACAAAGAGTTAGTGTACGCTGTCCACGTTGCTAGCCCTTGGGAAATCTACCTCCAGCTAGACAGAAATGGGGAGGTAATTGAGCAGCTAATGGAGAGAGTTTCAGCAGAAAGCAAGAAATTGTTGAAATTGACTTGTCTAAAACCCACCAACCCTGTCAGTTTAGTCAAATACTTCAAGGACAGAAAGTGGTATAGGTCCTTGGTTTGGCCTGCTCAGTCCAGTCTACACGTGAATGCATTTTTTGTGGATTATGGGAACAAGCAAGTTGCTGAAAAATGCAATGTGTTACCCATCCCCAGGCGTGCATTTGATTTACTGCTCACACCAATGCAAGCTATAAAGTGTAGTCTTTCAAATATTACAGTGGGTGAGAGTTTACCTGAGGTCAAAGCATGGCTTGAGAAGGCCATTCTCAACAAGGCACTTCAAGCCAGGTTTGTTGCAAAAGATGATAGTGGCCATTTCATTTGTGACCTGTTCGATGGAGACGTGAACATTAGTGAGAAAGTGAAAGAGCTTCTTGCCTGTCATGAAGAAAGGCAAGACAGTTTGGTCAAAAAAACATTCAGTGTCTGCTGCAGAGAGTTCAAGAGCCGGACATCTGCAGGCAGATATAAAACAAAGGTGAAAAATGTTGACGAAATGCAGCAGTCACCAAAACATGAAAAAGGCATGCAGAACAACAGAGATAAGAGATCTTACAATTCACAAGTTGCCAAAAGAAACGAAAAGCCAAGATGTAGTTACCTGAAAGAAAATCACGCCAAAGAAAAACAAAAGCTGAAGCGTAACGTGCAAGCTAAGGAGATGAAGTGCAGCACTTCAGAAACCTTTCATGTACAGATATACAAAACTATGCCAAATATCAATGATTTGCCAGCTGTCAAAATTAAGCCAGGCTTTAGGGCTGTGGGGTTTGTTTCTCATTGCAACTCTGATGACAACTTCTTCATTCAGATGGAAGAAAATGAACAAAGCATCCTTCGAATGAGGGAGTTGCTAAATAGCAAATGTTTCTCAGACAATATGAAAAACATAACCTGGGACATTAAAATAGGTGATGTTCTTGCAGCTGAGTATGTGGAAGATCTGACTCTGTATCGTGCTATGGTTACCGCTGTCAAATCTCGCACTACCGTCACAGTTGAGTTCATTGACTATGGTAATTCAGCAGATGTTGACGCAAAAAAACTTTACCTTCTACCAGACAACTTTCTGACTCAGTCTAGATTAAGCATCCCCTGCACACTGAAAGGACTTCATCCTGATCAATCTTTTACTGAAGGTGCAGATGCTAAGCCTCTAATGGTTGAGTTTATGCAAAGTCTCGGCCATGCATGGGAGGTTTGCCTTAGCATCCAGGAGCCTGCGCACAAAGCCGCAATCCATGGTGCTGGCAATGCGAAGGATGATAAGGTTCCAGATTCGGGAAAAAACAAGCAGAGTAATATAAATCATGAATTGGAAATTATATCAGAAGCTCAAAACCAAAGCCCTCTCACATCCATGCTTATTTCTGAAAAGACCAAAGAAGAGAAACTCAGAATGAAACAAGAAATTAGTACAAATACAGCTGTAAACACAAAGGAATACAGGCCCAAAATCAGAAAGTTACATCAGTACAAAACCTTGCAAAAAAGATCAGGACGAAATACAAATAGCAAGAAAAGACTTGACTGTAGCTCCAAAGACAAACATGGCAAGCAACAAAAGGATTGTAAAAGTAACCAACAGGCAAAGTCAGATCACTGTGGTGTGATTGGTTCAGAGATTCCTGAACTATCTCTTGAACTACCAGCATGTGATGGTTTAGAAAGCCAGGATATCCAAGAATGTCAGTCTACGTTAGTTCAGCCAGTTCTAGCAAATGCTTGTCCAGAGAACCCACCACCACAACATCTGTTCCTTGCACCTATTAAAATGGATCAAGAATACTTAGGATTTGCAGCAGCAGTGACCACACCTGGTGAATTTCACATTGTTCTTGAGGACTTCATTTTGAACATGTCAGTGGTGTCAAACATCCTGCAAAATCTACCTGAAGAACTGTCTCCTTTGCCAGAATCTCATCTGATTCCAGGGACAGGCTGTTTAATAAAGTCTTGCGAAAAGAAAAAGTGGTGCAGAGCAGAGATAGTACAGTGCGATGAAGTATTGCTGATTTTAAATTTGGTGGACTATGGACATTATGCACGTTTTCCCCTGCAAGAAGTCCTGGAACTTAAAAGACTTCCTTTAGAACTTGCAGGCCTACCAAAGATTACTTACCCATGCTTCTTGAGGGGAATCAAGCCAGCTGGATCGGCGCGCTGGTCGGACGATGCTGTCATCTTTTTCCAGGAACGCATGTGTCAGTCTCTTCAGATTTACTTCAGGCAGTATGTTGCAGAGGCGCAGTGGGAGGTTGATGTTGTTGCAGGAGAGACAAATATTGCCAAAGAATTGGTAGAAGCTGGTCATGCATGTTTCATTGACAAAATGTCTGGAATCAAGTTTGCAGCAAAGGTTGAACAAGTAGCAGAACAGATTAGCCCTGACTTTGCTGACAGTGTTTCTGAAGTCGAACTCTACAACCAGGAGCACACATTGTCAAAGAAAGAAGAAATCAGAGACACTTTCAGTAAAAGCTGTAACATGCTGGCTTCTGGAGGGGAGACGCATCTCAGCCAAGCGTCAGGATTAACACAATGTAAGAGCCTCATCTAATGTTGTTGGTGTGCATTGACACTAATAACAACAATAATTATCTAATTAACTCACTATCTAATGAATATTAATTAGAGAATCTCAGTTTTATTTCTAGCAGCATCGTTAAAGCTGTAATTTTATACTGGTTTATATTTTTGGCAACTGATTCCATATGTATTCTCAATATATTTTCTTTTCTAAGGTGTGATGTGGGAATCGCCATGAGCTGTCAATACAAGATGGGACAATTCATGGTGCAGTGTGTTTAATTAAGTGGGTGGTCGTCATGTACATTTTATTTGTAGTTTATTAATGCTCTACTTACAAAACAACAGGACTCTATATTGTTGATGAGACCGTGTGCACAAGCATTGTGTGTAGAATATTTTTTGTAATTGTAATTTAAGGACAATCTGTACATTGTTTACTTTTTTAATGTAATAAGTAAGAAGGATTTTGTTGTATGTGGTCTATAGATTTCATGGTTTAGTTATAACCTCTACTGCATTTTTGTAACGTTTTACATTTATTTCAGTGTATGTTGGCATGTTTCATTTGGAGTGTGTATTAACTTGCCAGGGTCAAATCAATAATGAATATCTGTTGCAGATATTGCAGTTCTTTATTGTTGTTAAATTGACCTGTTGTTATGTTTGCAAGTGTATGATATACTGTAGGTAGAAAACCCATCTATATAGATATCTATACATATTGGCGTAAACCTCTCAGTTACTGTCATGTTTCAGACTCGGTGCGATTCCTTTTGTTTTACAGTCGTGAGATGGAAACCCATCCAATAAAGCACATTATTAACCTAAATAATAAAAAGAACGTTGATTTTTGACTGTTACCAAGTCATTTTCCTGTCAAAAGTTACCACGTAACATATACGACGACGCGGGATAAGACCACGTGACCCCGGCAGTCATGTGTTCCTGCATCATGTGATTAGTGTGTGTGCGCCTGGTTCCGGCCGTGGACAGCGGCTCTTGTGCTGTATCATGTCGGCCGTTGCGCTGTAATTGATGTCGTCGCAGCAGAACTCGGGCATTATGCGAGATCCGGGCCGCCTGGCGTTACTTCTCACCGTTTTTCTCCTACGGTGCGGCGCCCCGAGCTGGGCGGCAGAGTCCGGCGCTGGGCGCTGGTATCCGGATCTTTGCGGGTGAGTTTCACACGCACGGCTAGCAGGTTAGCTAGCTAATGTCAGTTGCACCTCTTCGGGTTCGTTTGAACACTTTGAGATAGTGGAACCGAAAGCTGTGTGTAAGAGTGTGACGGTGAGAGTTTGTTATGAAATACGACCCTGAAGGTGAGTTAAAATGTTACACTGCTTCAGGTCCGATTTCAAGCTGGTCCGGACCGTTCTAGCCCACGTCGCTCATTTTATTTCGGCACCATCAGCGATCTGGGTTTAAAACACAACGGAAACATACTTGACATATTCGGAGGATTCGTTTTGTTCGAGCTGCGCAATATACCGCTTCAGCATCTCCTTTCCCCCATGCGCATGCGCAGTAGTCACATGGCAGACCGTGCAACGTCAAGTTAGACAAATACCACGTTATACTGCAACTTGTTTATTGCATGGTACTAAAGGAAACTCATTTTCTCATTACTGATCTACAAGAGAAGTCTGTGGTGTGTAATGTACTCTAGTTAAAAGGGATACCGTTTCCGAAAGGATGGTTTCGTTATATTCATTTTATTGTTATTATAATTTCATATGAACATGCTTTCACCTAATTATTTTACAAGGAAGATGTCTATATTGAGGTATAGGTTAAGCATCCCTGTACAGAATTCCATATCTGCATGACTGTCGGACAGGCAAGGGGGTTCTGTTGGTGAGTTTAAATTATTGTGAGGGTACGTACCTCCTACACATAATGTAAAATGCATTGTTATAAAGGACAATGTTGTGCAATGGAGAGAAAAATAAATAGATAATAATAATAATAATAATGCATTTTTTTCTAAGACACACCCAGCAACTGTTACTGTCCATCTGTGGTTTATTACTCGCCACCAGAAAGTTCAACTACACTACCAAATATTTTCTTGTTTTAATTTTCGAATGTGGTTTGTCTATATCCCTGTATCCCTTTTAACTAGAGTGTGTCTGCTTTCTTAATTCCACATGAAGCTATAAGTGGGAGGCTATAGACCAAGATGCCAAAGTGACATACACCCTGAAGCTGTGTACCTCGTCTCCGGACACTAACTGTGGATCCGAGGCTGCTGTTTGCGCTCGTAATCTTACCAGCAAGGAGCACCAGTCTGTAGGTAAGAACACAGCCATTTTTGCAGAGTTGGAGTTGTGTGGTCAGAAATGTTTATATGAACTTCGTAAGCACTTCGGATTGAAGTGCTGACCTTTTCACCTGGTAACTCTTCCTGATCATTGTCTTCTACAGAATCTATGCACGAATTCATTTGTTATGAAAGTCTTTTACTTCAGATGATTTTTTTTTTATTAAGCAGGCTGACTGGAATGGTTCTGGAATTGTTTTTAATACATCTTGCAGTTTGGTGGGATTTTCTATGGCTTGTTATGTCTGACTTGTTTTGACTAGAGCACTTTCTCATATTGCTTTGTTCATTATCAGCTGTGATATCAGCCAGCTGTTCCCCATTCGCACTTCTTGTTGCCACATTTGTGTTTTGAGTCGAGTTTCCTTTCGAAAGACTTCGAATACAGGAATTTATATAGTCTTTTCTTCTGGTCACTTATTTTGCTGTTAGATTTTCTGTTTTATTTGTTTGGATAATGCATTTGTTAATGCTGTTTGTAGGCTGTATACATTTGTTAGGCAGTAAGTGTTGGCCTTAAATTCTGGCCTTCATACATATATTAGTGTAGTTACGGTTCTTAAACAAATAGCAACAGTAACAAGGATTTGTGACTGTTGATAAAAGTGACTTCTGAACATAGTACTGTAAAGGGAAAAGGGCAAATGTGTTGCTTAAGGACAAAGGCTACATAGTGTCTAGCTTTATCAGAGTGTAGTGACCTACATAGAATTCGCATGACTGATCAATTCCCTGATCTAATGATATCTACATGACCTGTCCAAGTTTGTCCTTTTTGCAGTAGGGTGTTAAAATTAATCACGTAATCGATGTATTGTGATTTAGACATGGACAATTCTGCAACAGTGCTGTGGCAGACATTAATCGATTATATCATAATGGTAGTGGCTTGGTGACCTTCTGGCTGCGGCACAAAAATTGTAGTTAAAAAGCACATCACTGTGGTATGAATCTGTGATCCGTACTGAATATGCGTGCAATGTGAAGTAATGTAGAAAAATTGATGGGATGCATCATGATGCATCGAGATATTGCATTGAATCGAATCGTGGACGTGATAATCGTAATTTACTCCGCTTGTGAGACCACTCAAGGTTCACACCTCTATTTTGCACTATATAAGGTTACCACTTTGTCAAGTTTCAAAACTCCTTACATGGTGCTTTGAGTAAATGATGATGAAACCAGTTATGCTGCTGCCATCATTTAAATGGGGAATGGAACAATTGACTTGGCCTCTGACATGGTGACAGGTCAGATGTTAAATTTAGGCTTTGGAATCATTCTCAAAATAGTTTTTTCTTTTAAAAGAATTACTGCTGAAATGTTGCGTTCATGCTTTATTGTATTTGTATATTTTATTCTGTAGATGATCTTTCAGGTTCTTCTGTCATCTGCTGTGTTGTCCGCATTTGATTCTGTAGATATGACTTATTATTCATTCATAAACTGAAACACTGCAAAATTATGCACCGTTTGTGCAGAAATGGAGTAGAAAGGTGTTTTAAGTAATATTAACCTTTGTATGCCTTATTTAATTTTCAATCCTTGATTAAATTTTATATATACTTCAGTGTTGTTATTGGCAGTCTTGTATTATACAAATCAAAAACTGAGCGACTGTAGTTTGTTTTTCTTGTTATTCTTGCGCTGTTTAAACAAAACAGTAGATCCTGCTGTTTGGTCTCTGGTTTTATATGGCGGGCATTTTATCAGCTTAGTGTTGGTCAAACAGTAAGTAGGTCATAGTTTTAGTACAGTAGGTTTTTCCCTACAGCTGATCCTGCCTGTTCTCTATCGGGTATATTTGAACGTGGTGGTGGTGGTGGGGTGTGTGTGTGTGTGTGTGTGTTTAGATGCATATACTGTATGTGTGTATGTATATGCCCATCTCACCTTAAATATGTAGCCATAATATCTTGTGAAATGACATTTCTCTCGAACAATAAACTAAATATAAACAAACTAAAATACAATGTCAGTTTGTGGCCAAAGTTCACAAGTTTCTGTAGTGACATGTTACAAAGGATGTTCAAAGTGCCCCCTTTTCTCATGGATACCTTCACAATGTCACAAATAACACTGGTCACCATTAATGATGGTTTGCAAACAAGGAAACTTTTGGGGGGATTTTGCAAGGTATTGTAGCTGCTCATTTGAACTGTGGTGGACAGTATAATCATTTGCAAATGCAAATTGAATTCTGAACGCAACCGTGAAGGAATTTTGAAAAGCACTCGGCATTTGCCAAAGGTATGGCTAAAAAACAGAGTTCGCATTTTGTTTGTTCATCGTTTTCCTCCTTGTTTCTTGCGTTTCTTGTTTATTGGCCTAATACAGGGTTTCTTTTATGAGTCAGTGTGAAAGTCACATGACTTACCTGATTGCTTCAGCAGAATGAAGCTTAGAGTTCAAGTTTAACTGAAGATTGTATTCTCCCACCGTGAATTATGAAATAATATTGTTGCGTCACCTCTAATGGGTCCTGCTGTCTGCAGTATCTGCATAGTGTTGGGGAAGCTCATTTTAAACTGCTTAAAAGTGCTTCTGATTAAAAGTGGCTAAGCCGTGCTACCGTTTTGTTATTGTAGAGTAAAGTAGACAAGACACAAAGTAGCTAACCAGCTTGAAGGCTAATATTTGTGCTGTAGGATATTTCAAAGCAAAGGCATTAAATAAATGTTTACATGATTTTTAAAATAATATGAAAATCGACATTTTTTTTTTTAATTTGCCATGTTTAGTTTAGACATGGCACAATACTGCTTTTTTATGTAAATTGTATCGTAATTTTGAATATCTGCTGATACAATACAAATCCGATACAGTCTCTTAAGTCTTTTATAAACAGAAAATAATGCTTTAAAAATGTCGGAATACATGATTATTCTGTTCTGCTTAAGGAAGTACTTGACTTAAATACTGTTAATTAAAACAGTGTAATACTTACACACCCATATGTACAGTATATACTAAATTAATTATTATTAAAATAACATCTCAAAAATTATATGTTTAAACAGAGTTCTGTAATTTTGCGACGCTCCTTAATGTGGTGCTAAAACAAAGAGGAACACAGAGATTGTGAGCGAGAGCTGATGTTGTTAAGGAAATTAAACAGTATAATGGAAAGCTGTTATACTACAAACTGCAGCTTTATCTCTCATTCCTACTCACTGCCAGGCCTGAGCTGGCCTCTTTACTGTGCATGATGAACCGCTACCCTGTTCAGTGGGTCACAGTCTCAGGCCGTTTATCCAGCCAGACTGTTTGGCAGAGAGTGGAAATTACGAGCATCTGGGAATTCCCATGTCTATGATTTGTAAGGCTTTGGGACCACAAGGAAGACATTCATTCATGTTTGTTAGACATTTGCTGGGAAACCAATAATGTTTTGATGTAGTTCTAAAATGCATGTAGAGAAGTTGTAAATCTTTTCTCACTTCTGGATTTTGAGGTCCACTCGTGCATTCTTTAATTGCTTTTTGGGTTATTTTGTTGCTCTAGGGGATCTCTCCCGACTGTCGTCGACCTCCGATGCCGTTCTTGTTTATAACAGCACTCAGGACTGCGCCGGTTCGAGCAACAAAGTCCAGAGCAGCATCAGTTTTCTGTGTGGCAAAACTATGGTAAGAAAGCACAGCGGAATCTTTTTTTTTTTTTCTTCTTTTTAAACTTCCTCCCCTGTGGTGTTGAGTAATAAACGCCCCAGACGGCAGAAGAACGACTTGTCACGTATCAGAGAGCGAAACTTCACATTCACAGAGTTTCCTGTCCTTGACGCTTCGTGCTGAATCATGCGTCGAAGGCCTGTGCTGTAATTTAATTATGGAGACCGTTGGCTTTCCACTTACTCAATTAATACACAGTGCAGGGGTGTGGAGAGGCTCTGAGCTGTGTCAGTTGTTATATAAAGGCCTGATGGAAGAGAGAGTAGGGAAAACAATTTTGATTCAGAGGCTCTCTTTAACTGTTTAACTTTCAGATTTGTCTTTTCTCTCCTCATACTTCTAACATGACTCAAAACCCTGTTCGACCGCAGGACAAAATGTTTATCACCTGTGTTAACAGAGGATTAAATGAAAATGATGATTTGGTGATGATCTGGCTTTTTTGGCAAGTTTCTTCTTTTGTGTGTTGAAACAGCAGGCAAAGCTTATTAATAGACGTGTACGTTTATGAGGCAGTTTGTGTTTAAAACGGCACTCGTGTGAAAGCCCAGTGCTGGAGCACTTCCTTCATCTCTCTGTCTCTGTTCATCCCCTTCGTAACCACAGCACTCCACAACCAGTTTAAAGCAGCATCAGCAAGAGTTGGGCTGAAGGGCAAGATTTACTTGACCCTTTAAGGGCTGGTTTCTCGCTCATGGATTAAGCCTAGCCTTGGACTAATTTGTAGTACCAATGGAGATTCTCCATTCAAACTCAGAACTAGTCTAGGACTAGGCTTAATCCTCAACCGGGAAATTGGCCCTAAGTGTTTTAAACTTTAAAACTAGTTTGAACGTTTTTGTGTTATTTAGGAGTGGGGACCTTGACTGTGGAATTAGAAACATTATGATTGCTTTCATTCACCATTAATCCCATTTGCATCCATTTGTGTGTGTTTTTATTTACCTGTTACAGGGTTTACATTAGGGTTGCACGATAAGGGAATTATTGACCAATGCCGATATCCGATATTTACACGCCTACATCTGTTGATGCCGATACCAATAAATGAGGAAGACGTAGTCAAGTACGAGCGAAGGCAAGATATTTTGATCGCCAAAGTTCCACTGTGTGCTCAGAATTTTGGCCAAAACGTTGCACGTTTTGACATTTCTAACACAATGCCAAGTCAAGCCGAAGCAGAGTCAAGCAAGGCGGGGCATTTCGGGGGAAGTGCACAACATTTTAAGAAAAAAGTCACTTCCCGCCCTATGTGGTGTACCAAGTTAAATAGAGCGAGTGTGGCACTCCATGTCCACTACCTAGTGCGTTGAGAGCCGTTAAGCTACAACCCCGGCTATTGCCTTACCTACCATATAATTAGGTGTGGCAGCACGTGGCTCGGGACACAGCCCATGTGCGAGCTAAATAAGATTTAGTTTGTTAAAAACATGCATGCAGGCAGACTTTAGCGCATAAAGGCGAACGTTCCACTGCGTGATCAGAATTCTGGCGCAAATTAACGCCATATACTTTAGGACAGAAGGCTCAGGCCATATATAAAATCCCATCAAATATTAGCAGAAAATATCGGGCAAATCCAAGCATCGGTCTGACTCCGATGACTTTAATAAAAGCTGTTATTGGCCGATTCCGATACGATTCTGATATTGTCGTGCATCCCTAGCTTCTGTTATGTATCGATTATAAAGTTTCCTGACTAATCTGATTGCTTCAGACATCATGTATGAACTGTACCAGCTGTTTGGTTTTAATATTGATATGTGATCACGTCAAACAAACATTACTCTTTATTCACCACTTCCTTGTGTGAATGTGTCTCAGGTCCTCTATGTGTTTGTGATTGTTCTGAAACTTTTGTGTATACTTAAGGGCACTCCGGAGTTTGTCACCGTGTCACAGTGCGTGCATTACTTCGAATGGAGAACTTACGCAGCTTGCAAGAGCGATAAGTTCAAACCACAGAAAGAAGTGAGTATGGGGGAGGCGGGGTGATATGGAAACGTGTCATTTTCAGTATGAATGCCGTTTGGTTGATCTTTTAATAAAGGTGTTATGTAACTGTAAACAATCTTCACTTTGTAGACTTTTTTTGCTTTACAATTATATGCAATAATTAATCATAATCATACTAGATGATTAGTTAGTGTATGATTTGTGGGTTTGTGGTCAAATCTTAAAACTCTTAACGGTAGAGAACTTCAGTAAAAACCTTTTGAGCTTGCAGCTGATTGCCCCGTTTTGCTTTTTTACATCATCTTTGTCAAGGTGCCCTGCTACGTTTTGGATTCAGACGGTCAGAAACATGATCTCAACCCTCTTATCAAAGTCACAGACGGCTACCTGGTCGATGACGACGACGAGGACGAGGAGGACTTGTACATCAATATATGCAGAAGTCTGAGTAAGTTGCTGTTGCGTATTTGTTTTCATGTCTTCATGTTTGTGCCCATATTAGTGTTTCAATTTCAGGTCTGAGTATTTAGGCTGATTCATAATCATGTAGTGTAGATGCTCATTTAATAGCTGTTTTTAACACTACCCCTTCCAATTTTAAGATGTAATTTTGGTCTCCGAGTTATTCAGAGAAGGTGTTAGCTCGTTAGTTTAGAGTAGAGGTTGATCAATATTGGTTTTTCAGGGCTGATATCGATACCGATTATTGCTTGTTAACGGGGCCGGTAACCGATATTTGGAACTGATACGCCACAAAAAGAAAATCTCTGTTAAAAGCTCAGCTGAAACTCTCCGCTTGTTTTCTGAGCTTTAATCTGCACTCATGTGGGAGTGTGGTGTGAGTGACAACAAGGCTTCAGAGTTGATTCGCTACTACTCGTGCGAAATATATCGAATCAGAGACTGTTGTGGGCGGGGCATTAAATGAAGCAGTGTGTCGAGAGCAGAGACGGCAGTGGAGCCACAACAGCACACCTTGTAATTACTTAATATCAGAGATGTTCAAAATTAAACACTGATACCGACAATTTGCCCTGGCTGATAATAGTTTGATAATAGTTTCGAGGAATCTTAAATTTGCGACTAGGGCTGGGCGATATGGCATAAAAATGATATATTTTTAAGTTATATCACGATACACGATACACGATACATCTCAACACCTTGAAATTTCCTCTAAATCACTGTATAAATGATAAATTTGGCCCCGTGTTGCATATAGTGACACCAATATAATGAATTTAGCCAAAGTTTAACATAGTAAATGCTTTTATTTTAAACCAAAGTATAATATAGCAAACTTTATACTTTATATTGGGGACAGACAAGTGGGCAAGGGGAGCCATTGATTGCGTGCTTATTAAACGTGCAAGACCTAACTATTAAATTATAATTATACGGTCGATGAACTATAACTTGCGTTTAACCAACTTGCCACTGTTCCTCTTCCTCCGTCTTCTTTGGTTTTTCTATATAAGCTGTCTGTAGTATGCAGTCAATCACAAAACCAGGAGCCATCGGCCAATAGGATTCGCAGGCAGAAACTGCCAAACCCCGCTCCCAAACTGCCAAAACCCGCCCCTGTCAAACCGCACACGTAGACATCTCACTCGAGCAAAAAAGCCGCTCGTCTGTAATGTATTTTGCGTGCGAGGACATTTAACACATCGAGAGGAAAAAATACATTGGAGAGAGGAAAAATACAGTTTGCGTTCAATATTATCACAACCGCGCACACGTTTCTTTTTTTTGTGCTGTCGAGTTTCACATTTACGCCCGCGAAATTTTTGCGGCAAGCCATTTAGCGCGCTCTAGTTTTGTGCATTGATGTGACGCCATAGGCGGGGGCGCGAGCAGAGAAGCGAAACACGAAAGCGGTACAAAACGCGCATGCGCTCGGAGAGTTTTCTGGATGGGCGGAGGAGCGAGCTGTCTGCTTTGACGAGGCAGAAAAGCAAAACTCGAAAGCGAAGTACATGCTGTCCAACAGTAACGTTAGGATTTATACTCGATGGTCACGATATAGTAATTTACTACATCGCACGTGGAA
The DNA here is from genome assembly GCA_032718565.1 of Distichodus sexfasciatus. NCBI lineage: Eukaryota > Metazoa > Chordata > Actinopteri > Characiformes > Distichodontidae > Distichodus > Distichodus sexfasciatus. Next base: position 421,468 of record JAVGVS010000126.1, read on the forward strand.
CAAGCCGAGATACATCGAGTATATTCGATATATCGCCCACCCCTATTTGCAACAAAATAAAAGATGCCAAACTGTGATTAAAAAACTTCAAAGCTCGCTGAATGTAAGATGTGGACTTTTTTTTCTGAGCTATTTAGCCTTCAACCACCATTACCTGTTGGGAACTTATTACTATTAACTTATTACTGATCAAAAACTGAATGTAGGCATATGTTCTCTTTAATTAAAATGTAAAAATAATAATTGTGATCAGTATTTTGGTATAAGATGAGGTTGGAAGGAAGAAGTTGAAATTGAAAGTAGCCGTGAGTGGCTGTAACTTGCTGAGTTTTTCCAAATGAGAATAGTAGTACTCAGGGAGGTTTAGGATTTAAAAGATGCTGCTGCTCTTATCAGCGCTTTTAGGAGAACAGGGTTTACATGCATTCGTTTGGAGTTTAGGACTGCACGTAGACATAATCAGCTTGGAAGTGGAAACGTTTATTTGTTACTCCACACTTTTAATTGTCTGTGTGATCTAGAGCTGTAACTATCGATTCTTTTTGTAATCGAGTATTCTATCGATTTTCTTATCGATTAATCGAGTAATCGGATAAATTTAAAAAAGACAATACATTTGTTTTTAGGCTTATTCTAGTGTGTGAGTAGAAGTTAGCAATACATGCTTTATGGTGTTGAATTTTGGACGCCCTGCACTACTCATAGTTTGATGTGTAAATGCTGACATAGTTATAAAATCAGCACATTTCTGATGAAAGCTTTTTTATCTTTAGGTTAAATAAAAGAACTGAAAGAACAATGAAAGAACATCGTTTACTGCTGAGTTTTTATCTATTATTGTCTATTTATTATCTGTGGCGTAACATTCTAACACTTCTTTATCCATTTGGTGTCCATCAGAAAATAGAATAACATTTTTTTGATAAATACATTTTCTATATTTCTTCTTTCCTATTGATTACACTATAACATTATAAAATTTAAGTTTAAAAAAATCTGATCAAATGAAAATGAAGAAATACTGAAGTTTTTGGTCATTTTGAATCAATTTGGCCTAGAAAATGTGCTGCTTTTGGCTTTTCTGGGAGAGAACTACATTTCCCACAATCCCCTGCGCGCCCCTCGGGGACGCGTCATAATAAAGCGTTTAGCGTGCGTTACGGAATAAACTATGGAAGATCTCTGGGAAACTCAATAAACGGCTGTATTGTGAGTAGAACGCTGCTTGTTGTGGTTATTCAGCAGCTACATGTGCGTTTTGTCTGTAATGAAGGCTGCGTTTAAACTGAGCGTTGTAGCGAGTCATGACGCTGACGCGGGTGCTCGCGAACACAGGGCGCGTGTTTACATCGCAAAAATGTCATTTATGGGTTTTTACGTATTTACTTCTGTTTTAGTGCACAGAATATCTCACAAATACCTTCACATACTGAGGGATCAGGTCTTGTCTTGATCGCGTCTCTAAAAACAATGTGCATCATTAATAAGCATCCGTGTGAGATACAAGCGGCGCGTGCACTAGCGAGTGAAACGAATTAAATGAAGCTTCGATTCTGGGAAAATTGCCTCGACCATTTTTTGTAATCGAATGATTCGAGTTATTCGAATAAACGTTTCAGCTCTAGTGTGATCCAGGTGCTAGCAACCCTTAACATACTTGTGGCAGTGACAGATGAACTATGAGCTAGACTTTGGAAACTGCCTTTTTTCTGTTTTAATCTGTTGCATTTTCACTAACTGTTTCAAGATTTCTTGGGTTTCCTCCTTGACATGCAAAAGATCTGTTGCATTAACGTGCAATAAGCACCGACTTGCAAAATCCAGCCACACATTTGAGTGGTGGTGGTGGTCTAGTGATTAGGACACTCATCTGTGGACCAAGAGGTCGTGGGTTTGAATACTACCTCCAGCACTACCATCTAGAGCTGAAACGATTATTCGAATAATTCCATTACAAAAATTGGTCGAGGCAGTTTTTATAGATTCGAAGCTCCTTTTAATTCATTTCACTCGCCAGAGCATGTGCCGCTTGTGTTTCACACGGACGCTTATTGGTGACGCACAACGCTTTCAGTGGCGCGATCGAGACAAGCGCTGTATTTATGAGCGTCTGCATGAGCGCCATTGCTCTTTTACGCTCTTACGCTCCAGTTCAGTCAAAACGTCCCCTTGATTACAGACGAAATGCATATTTTAGCTGATGAATAACCACAACAATCAGCGTTCTACTCACAATACAGTCGTTTATTGAGATTATCCCATAGATTTTCCATAGTTTATTCTGGAACGCTCGCCCATCATTTTATTGTGACGCTGCTCCGAGGGGTGCGCGGGGGATTGTGGGAAATGTAGTTCTCTCCCAGAAAGGCCAAAAGCAGCTCATTTTACATACCAGATTGGTTCAAAATGACCCAAAACTTCAGTATTTCTTCATTTTCAGTTGATCCGGTTTTTAAAGCAAATTTTGTAGAACATGTTGTAGCGAGAGAAATGAATTAAACGAAGCTACGATTCTAGAAAAATTACCTCAACCATTTTTCGTAATAGAATTACTTGAGTTGTTGGAACAATCATTTCACCTCTGCTTCACTGCAGTGCCACTTCCCGTGCATAACGAATTGAGCGTGCGCCATAGAACGGCCCAGTGCCACCGATACCTGATTCAGCCATTTGAGTCGTTGTTGGACCAATAATGTCAGAGCTTATCAATACTCTGGTTTTAAATAATTTAGTCCTAGGACCTGTTTAAAATCCGATTTCGCTACCCATCCTTAAGAGGTACTGTCTCCGATTCAGTACACATTTACTCACTGAAATGAAGAAAACTTATCTGAAGTGGTCATCTAAGTCCTGTTTTTATGCAATAAAATATTCCATATGTATTCAACTGTTGTCTACCTGTTGTTTATGCGACCAGGCCGGGAGGGCAGTCAGTGTCCGGCGGATTCCGCTGCCTGCCTGATTAACCACAAGAAGTCCTTCAGCATGGGCAAACCTAAAACACAACTGGAGTTGGTCTCTAAAGATAGGTACTGCCATCCAACCCTGCTCACTGGAAGCTTACAGTTATGTTTTAAACTGTGACTTCATGCGTCCTGCGTGATTTTGTGTGCGTGTGTGTCTGTCAGGTTGCAGTTGCGATACGAGGGTGAATCCCAGCCGGAGCTGTGTGGCTCCCACATCCCTGCAGTCACCATCACGTTTACCTGCCCCTCACAACGGCAGCAGGTACCGGGGCAACTTCCACTGCCTGTTTTGTCATGTAACACTGCGCTGTTCAGTCCATGTGTTTCCTCCGGTTAATTTAATATCACAATTATATGCTCTCCTTCATTAGAAAAAATATACCAGCTTTAGTAGATTTAATCATAATTGTGGTAAAACTTTCAATTAATTGTGATATTGATTTGAGTTCATCTTGCCCGGCTCTACAAAACTGTACCTAAAATCTTTCTTTGTGGAAGTGAGATTTTAAAAAACTCTCTACCTGTATATAAAAGTGGACGTTCTTTAACTGTCTAAGTCCTTAATTTTTTGGTTATTGTCCTTTTGATTGTCTGTCTACATGCTAGCTGAAGTTGTTGAGCCGGTTTAGGGTTGTTGAACCTGAAAGGCAACATTCATGACATTATATAAATACACCAACCTACTTACACCATTAAAAAGTTCTAATGTTTTAGTGAAAACCTTATAGTGTGGTAAAATGTGAGGCAATTATTGTGATAAATGATTTTAAATTGGACTCATGCTTAATATACCATAATCAGGGTCCCTGCGGATCCTCAAAAGTATTTAAAAGTCTTAAAAACCTTTAATGTTTTTTAAGGCCTTGAAAAGTATTGAAAAGTCTGGAATTTTAAAAGGGGTGGCTTTGAAATAATACTAGGGCAAAATGAAGCAATGATATCTGTTTTTTTTAACCAGCGCACGTCACTGACTATAGCACAGGGGGCAGTGTGTACGCCATCGGCCTATATGCATGCAATAGAAATAGAAGAAATAAGTGTTGCATGTGCGTAGCAGGGAGACTGATTTCCCTTAAAACCGCGAGTATGATGGGTAAATGTAAATTCAACGAGTGATGGTTGGAGGATGAGAAGTACCGTGGCTGGTTGTAAAAGACGACTAAGGTCTGCGACGCGCGACGTGATCTTTGTTTAAAAAAAAAAAAAAGTCATCAAACTGGCAACAATGGGCTCTAAAGCCATCGATTCACATCAGGGGAGAGAAGCACAAGCGTTTTGTCGACAGTCAGACAACAGCTGTCCCCATTCAGTTGTTCGCCAGTACTGCAAATACAACCTCTACAGATAGACCTACACCTGCTTTGGCAGTGTCTCCGGATCCCACGACAAGTAATGTCTTCAGTACATTCTCCTCAACCGACACACTGAAAGCAGAAGTGCTATGGGCTTAGCAAACGGTTAGCCGACATCACTCCTATACGTCTAATGATGACGTTCACACCGTCTTTAGGGCGATGTTCCCCGACTCGCAATGTGCCAAAACATTTACTTGTGGTAGGGGCAAAACCGCTTATCTTGCGCGATTTGGACTCGCTCCATACATTAAAAGGGAGCTTATCTCAAGCGTGAACAAAGGCAGCTTGAAGAAAGAGCAGTTGGTGCTTTAAATGCAGATGTTGAAAAGAAGGCTACTGAACTGCGACTCCTAACACATCAAGAGTGAATTGGTGGAAAGAAAATATTTGGCTTCTTTGCACTTTTGGAGTATTTTACTTTCTGTGCCTGTTTGCACACAGCCCTAATATTTTATAATTAGAAGGCAGTTTTATGTTACAGCTGTTGTGTTAGGCAATAAATATGTGCCTTGTTGAAATCAACTAAACTCTAGGCTGTTGTGTTTTTGGTTTTTTTTGCCGCCATGATGGTCTTAATTTTTCTTCTTCGAGGTCTTGAAAAGGTCCTAAAAGTCATTGAATTTGCATATCAAAAATGTGCAGATACCCTGATAATGAAGCTGCTGATTTGTCCTGTTTCTCCCCAGACGAGTGGCCCCAAGCTGATAGCCAAGACCAACTGCCGCTATGAGATCAAGTGGCTGACGGAGTACGCCTGTCACCGTGACTACCTGGAGAGTCATGACTGCAAACTGACCAGCCAGCAGCACGACATCTCCATTGACCTCACACACCTCACACGGGGCAGTAAGTTACTCTAACATGGCTAGGACTTGAACCTGAATTTTGCACCCGGATTTAACTGATTTTTTTTTTTTAGTCAGGCTGACGGCAGCTGTCTGGAATAATGATTTGACTGTATACTGTTTCTCTCAAATCTAATTAAAAACTGAAAATGTTGGTGAACGAGGCTTTTTGTTCATTCCCACATTTCGATGTGGTCTCAGACTCGTGGACCTGCGTGTTTTACCATTCCATTATGTCCCAATGTTTCATTGCAGCCAAAGATGCTCCCTACACGGTTTTTGCCACCAGTGGGAAGGATAACTACATGTTCTACCTGAACGTGTGTGGCGAGACCAGTGCTGGCGAATGCACAGGAGAGAAGCGTTTCATATCCTCCTGTCAGGTGAAGGAAGACGGGACTGTGACCAAGGTGGCCGGCAGATACCAGAACCAAACACTCAGGTGGGCAAAAGGTCTAGTGTAATATAAAGCAATGCGCACGTTCTGTGCAGAGTTCAAATTCTAACTAGGACTCTGATTCGAGAATAATAAATAAGGAAGCTTGTCGTCATGGGCTAATTTGTTCGCCCGACGCCGCCTAGGTACTCCGACGGAGATTTGACTCTCATCTATCCGGGAGGAAGCAAGTGCAGTTCGGGCTTTGAGCGTATGACCATCATCAACTTTGAGTGCAACGAAACAGCGGGTGGGTAATGCCAGTGATTCATTCGTTTGTTCAGTCGTGGGTCTTGTGTTGATGAGGTGTAAGAGACTGCTTTGACTCATCAAGGCAAAACATGACAAGCGTTTAGAGAAGAGGGAAAAGGCTTTTGCTCACTTTTATGCCACATTTGAAATATGATTAAGTTTTACAACTCAAATTATGTTCATATAAATCCTGAATGCATGAAGGTGGCTAAAGCATGCAATACTTCATAACTGCTATTTATAAATTAAATTTCAAAATGTATATTATACATATGTAATGTAAATGTTATAATGTGCTTTCATAACTTTATAGCACTTTGTGAATAAAACATACAAATCAATGTTTTTTTTATGTCTAGTGTCCTTTTAAGGATTTAAACCTTAGCCATTTTTTAACACAGCATTTTGTCATCTACGAAGAGATTTTAAGATGTTATTTAATAAGTAACTATTTTTCTTTTTCCAGCAAATGGTTTCCCGGTGTATGTAGGAGAGTCTGACTGCACATATAACTTCAACTGGCAGACGTCCTACGCCTGTGTGACGGAAAAGAAGGATTTAGTGTGTGGAGTTAGTGTTGGCAAAAAGCGTTACGACCTGTCGCCGCTGACACGCTATCAAGGTGAGCAGGAGTCCTTGGTTTGTGATGAGTACAATAAAGTCTATGTGTAAAACCAGAAGTAAATCGAGGCGGCCTTTATGTGACTCTGCACGGCAAAACCAGTCGCTTGTTGCAACGGAGGTTTCTAAAAAAAAACGAGCATTTATGTTGCGTGGGGTAAAATTTTGGATGTTTTGTTTTTAGTGTTTTGAAACAGTGGAAGGTCTGTACTGTACTGTTGTGAATAAATTTAGCTGAAAAACTTACCCTTTCCATCCTAAAAACGTGACTTTCTTGAGGTGAGGAATTCAATTCCAGCAGAATGTTAAAAGTTTCTGTTTTGACCGCTCTACTTCAATATTTACGCTAAATCCACTGGTTGATTAGAGTGAAGATATTTCTCTGGAATCCATCTTCGTCTCCCGAGTTCAGTTAACCTAACGCAGGTAGGCTATCCGTGTGGCTGTGAATGCAGCGTAGGCTACCGTAAATACAAACGTAGCCGCGACCGCACCAAGCGTCTGTGAGTGCTACGTCGATAGTCAACTTCAAAGGCAGATTTCTCCGTTTCTCACTTGGCGTGACAGGAGAAACCTGACTCCTTTGAATGTTGATATCTCAGTCATAAGTCGTCCGATTCATTCAATATAGGTATCGTTTTGAAGGTTGATTTATGCCCTTTCATGTAAACATAACTCAATTTTGAAAATTTGCGACAAGCGACCGTGCAGAGTCACATATGGATGTTCATGATTTAGTTTCACATTTTTTAGAGTCGTTGTGCCTTCATGTTAGTCATACGTTTGCTTAAAGACTGGTAATGTTGCTGATGTCAAGGCTGATTAGAACGTCATTCCCCTCTTCATCTCCCCTTTATGTTAAATTAGTTTAACAGGTTAGTTTGGCACGTTTGAATAAAAGGGCCCAAACCAGGTTATCACTGTTCTTAGACCAGTTCTTTAAAATGTTATATTCTGAATATGGATTTTCTGCTCCAGATCCAAACTGTCTGATTAGTGTAGTTCGGACGAGGCGAAATGCTAGCATAACGGTTAGAGAGTTCTCCCGTGATCGGAAGGTCGCCGGTTTAAGTCCCGAACCGGTAAAGGTACTACTGAGGTACTCATGAGCAAGGTGCTGTCCCTAGACAACGTCATGTCAGCTGCCCACTGCTACGTCATGGATGGGTGAAAGTGAAAGTGAGTGATTATTTATCGTTGCTCACCACAGAGCAGCACAACGAAATGTGACATCTGCATTTGACCCATCCCTGAAGGAGCAGTGGGCAGCTTACATGGGCATGGACAGTCTCTTTAAAAGTGCCCGTTTGCTTTCAGAGTCGGGTACGGGACAGAACTGGGAGGTGGTGGATGCCAACATCCCGCAATCAGACAGGAAGCGCGTTTTCATCAACGTGTGTCAGAACGTCATCCAGCAGGAGGCAGCAAACTCGTGTCCAGATGGTTCGGCTGCTTGTGCTGTCGGTACGTGCGTCGCTCTTGCCCCTTCTTCTCTTATTTGTCGTAAAACTTTTTTGACTAAATGTTTTGTTGTTCCTCAGGGAAGGACAAATCCATCAGCTTGGGCAAATTTCTCTCCTCGCCCCAAAAGTACAGTCAGGGGGACGACTTACGACTCATATACACAGAGGGAGACGAATGCAGAACAAACACAAAGATTCAAAGCATCTTCACCCTGAAGTGTAAACCCGGAGATCTGGAGAGAGCCCCCGTTCTGCGCACTGTGTCAGACGACAACTGCGTTTATGAATTCGAGTGGCAGACGGCCGCAGCCTGCGTGCAGTCCAGAGCAGAAGGAGACGACTGCAAAGTGGAGGACTCCATAGCAGGTACAGTCCTCAGTGCTGGGCTTTTAAAAGTGTGAAAAAGATTGATCTTTTTAATTGAATGATATCTTGTGTCTAACACTAGCTCACCTGAAAAATAAACAGAATCTCCAATGACACTTTGTAAAAAAAATGGCTGTTCCTGGACATGTCAACATGTAGCATGTTGTTATTAGTGTGCTTGTTAATCCTTGCTGAATAATGTTTACAATGGCATGTCAAACTTTGGGCAGCCTTGCTTTGTGCCCGAGCTCCACTCCGCCTTTCCACCTGCGCTCCTCTCAGCCTCCGCGCTATTCTCTGCACTTCATGCCCGTGCTCCTCTCCGCACTGGCGCTCCTCTCTGCCTCCACGCTCGGGCATCACTCCACCTTCACACTCCCGCTCCACTCAGCCTTGGCGCTCGCCCTCCACTCTACCCTCACACTCGAATTCTGAATGTCGATTTCGATAAATTTTCGATGAACCCTTGCCCAGCCCTAATTTGCGCCCGCGCTCCGGTCCGCCTTTGCGCCCGCCCTCCACTCTCCTTTGCGCCCGCACTCCTCTCAGCTTCCGCGCTATTCTCTGCCTTCACGCCCGTGTTCTTCTCCGCACTCGCGCTCCTCTCCGCCTCCTCGCTCGTGCTTCTCTCCCGCTTCACACGCGCGCTCCACTCAGCCTTTGCGCTCGACCTCCACTCTGCCTTTACACTCGAATTCTGAATGTTGATTTCGATTAATTTCCGATGAACCCTTACCCAGCCCTAATTGCAGCCTTAGTCCTGTCACTCACTAATTATGTGTTTGTGTCTTGTGTCCAGGCTTCTCCTTTGACTTAACCCCTCTAAGGAAACCTAATGGAGGCTACTACAACGTATCTAAAGGCGGTTACGACTACTTGATCAACATCTGTGACACCCTGACGTTCGAAGGTTGCCCCGTAACAGGAGCCTGTCAGATGGACAAAAGGCAAGCCCCAGTTTGGGCTGAACTTTAAAGGAGTTTGTGTCCACAGAAGGAGTCATTAAATAAGTATCCACTGTTCTTCCTCAACAGTAATTTGAAATCTTGGAACCTGGGCGAGTCGAACTCCAAACTCTCGTACTACGATGGTATAATTCAGCTGAACTACGCTAATGGCTCTCAGTACAACAACAAGCAGCACACACGCCGCACAACACACATCACCTTCCTGTGTGATAGAGAGGCCGGGCCAGGCAAACCAGACTTTCAGGTATGAACACGAGCTTACTCCTCTTTGGTGCAGCGCACACAGCAAAAGTCAAAGTAAACTTTATTGTCGTCTCTGCTGTATACTGCACAAGTACACAGAGAGATGAGACGACGTGGCTCCAGTTTTAACAAAGAACAAATAAGGCACATAAAATAAATAGAATATAAAAATATACACTTTAAGCTAGAAGTAGAAAGAGAAACAATTTGGTTCCATGTGGGATTCAGCTTACAATTATGGTCTTAGAGTTGTCTTTTATACTGAATGTGTATAAGTTCTGTAACAGTTTCAGTATGGAAAAAAAATTATACAGTATTTTTTATAAAGTCTGAGGTAACAAAGTCTGATCAAGTATGTGCAGATATTGTAACATCAGTGGAGAATTACCGTCATAATTTGTGCAGATAGTCAATGAGAAACTACAATTATTAATATGTACAAGCAGTGTTCAATAGTTGTACATTAGTGTAGTTCAAATATTGTAGCAGCAATCCAAAAATTGTGCAAATATTGTAGCAAATATTTTAGCAGCAGTCCGAAGATTGTGCAAATATTGTAGCAAATATTGTAGCAGCAATCCAAAAATTGTGCAAATATTGTAGCAGAAATCCAAAAATTGTGCAAATATTGTAGCAGCAATCCAAAAATTGTGCAGATATTGTAACAAATATTGTAGCAGCAATCCAAAAATTGTGCAAATATTGTAGCAGCAATCCAAAAATTGTGCAAATATTGTAGCAGCAATCCAAAAATTGTGCATTCAGAACCTCTAATCGATGTAATTTTACCATTTTTGAAATACTATTTTAATAAGGATTTTGTTAATACTTTTCCCACTGTGTTCACGTACTGTCCCCTTAAAAACATTCAGACAAAGATAGACAGGGTTCCCACGGGTCCTTGAAATCCTTGAAAGATTGTGAATCTGAACAAATAAGTTCGAGGACCTGGAAAGTTTTTGAAAACAGGCATAAAAAGACACCGTCCTTAAAAGTCCTTTGATATTTTTTGGGAGTTGAAATTTCATGGATGACGACCGCTGTTAAGATGTTATTATTTTGCCACCACAAGTTTGTTTAAATCTATGCCCACGCCGACTACACCGGGGGGGGGGGATATTAACTGTGAGAATGGTTTAAATGCATCTCTGAGCCTAAAGATTCAATTCTGATAATAATTTTGTGACATTTATGGCAACCGTGGCACTTTAAACAGAAGTGTTCGAGTCTAAAACTAGCTTAATCAATGATGAAGGTAAGTGAAACAAACTGATATCTCACATTATTTCAACTAAAATTCCATAAAACAGTAATATACATCCTTAACGTATGTAGCGTGGACATATCCATGCATTGTGGATATGAATGTAGGCTATGAATGTTATTGACATGAATGTAGGTTATACTTTCAGTCCACTTTCTTGCATTAATTTCGTCCCAACAACTTCTATGTCATTCACAGTCTTTTATTGAATTTGCATCTAAAATTGTTTATTGATAGCATATTCAGCGATAGCAGTGGGTAAATGCCGCCGCGTGTGGTCCTTGAATTTGAGGATATTGGTCCTGGAAAGTCCTTGAAAGGTCCTTGAATTTGATGTTAACTAAGCTGTGGGAATCCCTGAATAGACACACAGATATGAGCTATGAGGCCAAAACACAGCATTATTGTTTATTAATTATAATCAAGGTAAAGTGAGGACGTGTAGGGAAGATCTGGGCAATTAATCAAAATCGACATTTAGAACCTTTAATCCACGTAATCCTGCCCATGATAGTTATTTAGATTATTTTTTGAATTCTGTTTATGCTATACATTCTTTTTCATAAAAAATGTGCTTTGTCCTGTGACTCCACTCCATCCAGTCTGCCACTACAATGGTGCTTGTTTCCTTTAATATTTTTGGAATCATTAGAAAAAATACACCGGCTTTAATTGTTGTACAAATCTTGTCCATGGACTATGAAGGACAGAGCTTAGCATACACTTTAAACATTTGACATTTAGACATTGATATTTGTTGGTTTCTCCTAGGTTGAGGACAACTCTACCTACAACTTCATGTGGTACACTTCTTACGCCTGTCCGGAAAGGCCAAGCGATTGTGTTGTGACCGACCCAATAACGCTACAGCAGTACGACTTGTCAAGGTGAGCTGCGTTTCTGTTAAATCCGCGGACACTGCTCTGAACTCACAGGATTCGCCTCAATTCGGCATGTTATTAATCGCACTCAAAACACTCAACTCAATCCACTGTGCTTTTAAGACTTTTGAACTGTTTTGAACTGGTCATGATTTATTTTGTCTTCTTATTTTCTGAGCCGACCTTGTGTGTTTGTGTGTGTGTGTGTTCTTTTTTTTTTTTTTTCCTTTCCTCACGTCCTTACAGTTTGTCAAGGTCCGACAGTGCCAAAAACTGGCAAGCAATGGATCCTTCTGACCCCAGCAATCCCAGGAAGTTCTATATCAATGTGTGCCAGCCGCTAAGGCCCGTGCCTGGGTGCGACCGCCTGGCCTCCGCCTGCGAGGTGAAATACGAGACAAAGCAGGTGAGCCGAACTGTCTGTCCCTTATACAGAGTGAAACGGGCATCAAGGTTATCCAAGAAAGTGCCTGCTAATGTAAAGGCTGCAAAGAGAAGAAAAATAGGGCGCCTGCTGGTGTAGAGAAGAGATTTTAATTATGATCCTGGTTTTAAGACCTTCTTCCAGTAAATGGAATCCAGTTTTCATTGTATTGCACATTGCATATGAGACTTCTTTATACAGAGCTGATTTGACAGTGTAATTGTCTCTGCTAAAAAATTGGAACACATCATAATTAAACAGCGAGCTGGTATGATGACATCTTTTTAGTGTTCATACAAAGCAGTTGTTGATTGCTGATCAAATGTGGAGTTGCAGCCGCTCAAGGGCTTTTGTCAGTGACTCAAAAGCAGCCTTAAATTGTGTGAAACTAAAATGTAAGGCTTTACTCTGTGCTGCATGCGACCTAAGAGGTTCTTGATTCTTTAAAAGCTGTCCTCTATTTCTTCCCTAAATGACTATTCCAAAGCTTTCTTTTGTTTAAGCTTAACAACCTGAAAAATCCGTTTGATTTTGCATGTGATTGATCCATGACCTTCCACACTCTTAAAGTTTCACCTGCTAACTTCTGCCGATGTTGGCCAACCCATTGATTTCAAGCGACACTTCACACTGTGCCTGAACACTTGAGGCTGAATCCCTCGGCTCTCCATGGCAAGGGGCAGGGGTTGAAATCCACCTCTAGAAAAACAGGACACCCCTTCGAGAATGTCATCTTTAGTCTCCGGTGAATTTTACGTAGGCAGATGAGATGAATGTTCATCTCATGCCGTTGTCAGCGCTTATTACCTCCATTGTTTGGGCTGTCGTCAGTTTTTGCGTTTGTCTGCAGCAGTCCAGACATGTATAATAGCGACTGAAAACACACTACACACAATTTTTTTTCTGTGACATTTATGAAGAATACAACCATATGGCTGAATAACAAAGTCTAACATGCATTACGTACATTTCTATGTCTCTTTTGTCGCTTTCGGTTCCATGTTGCTACTTGTTTTTCGCAGGTCATTCTGGGAAATATTTCCTACCCCTCCAGTTGGAGTGAACCTCCAATGGGGCACTCTACCCCTACACATGATTGTGCAAAACAGAGGGGCAGGGCCAAGAGGTGAAATGGAGTTCAGGCTTGTTTATACACTTGATTCTCCTACAGGGTGTGCCAAGCGAAGTGGTGTCCGTCAGTAACATGGGCGTGGCCAAGCGGGGCCCGGTGATCCTGGAGGAAAACCAGCTGATGCTGGAGTACACAGACGGCTCGCTGTGCATGGCAGATGGAGTGAAGACCAACTACAAAACCCGTATTCACCTCATGTGTTCGCGGGGCTCTGTGGTGAGGGTTATAACACGGCCATCATGAAAGCGATCAGTTTTAGTAAAGTTACACACTTATTACAAGTTTGAAAGCAGTTTATCTTTGAAAGGCGGCAGTGGTGGTGGTCTAGTGGTTAGGACCAAGAGATTGTGGCTTTGAATCCTGCCTCCAGCACTACCGTCATTAGGTCCCTGACCAAGACCCTTAACCCTAAGTTGCCCCAGAGAGACTGTCACGGAAATTAGGAGAACAGAAGTTGCTCTGGATATAAGCATCTGCTGAATACTGTGAATCTAAATGCAAGGCTCTGGGAAAAAAAATTTGTCACATGTGACCACGGTCATGTCGTGTCACATGAGAGAACGTTTTTCCCAGAGCCTTTCAAAGCTGAGCTGTAACACAGTACCAAATAAAGAATCTAGATCACCCTAAATATGATGCAATGTTTCAAGCCCCAGAACAAGAGAAGCCAGAATGCATCAACTTCTTTTGTGTGAAATTAAATGTTTCAGTACTATTTTCCATTTTAATATCAATCAACAGCTTTGTTAGTTTTAAAAAATACATTTCCATCCTCTGATTCTAAACCTCAAATTTTTAACTGAATACACATAAATTCTCACAAGAAATATGTCTTGACCAACCAGTTAATTTTTTATCGAGCTCTTAATTGCACCTCTTTCCTCCTTGTCTCTGGTTAGAAGTCCTATGGTCCACGCTTTATTGCAAACCAGAACTGCACAGCTAATTTTGTGTGGCTCACAGAGGCTGCTTGCCCCATTTCAACTGCTGTGGACACCAACCAGGTGAGTGGTTGATGCAGTTCCATTTCACATCACATTTAATATCATTTTGTGTTGCCTGTGACGTTGGTGAAAGTTTACTGGTACGGTGATCATATGGTGCTGCAAAAAGTGACACGTGTGCATGCATGTGATGTTCTCGTGGCGAAGAGTGACTGCAAGCAAATAGTGGACTGTAAATCTCCTCATTAGTCTTTGGTAGCTGTATCAGCCTCTTGATGGTTCCTATCATATTTAATCAACAAAATTCTGGGTATGCTGTCTTTCTGACTGGTTCAATTTTTGCCAGACTTGTTCTTTAAGAGACCCCAACACAGGCTTTGAGTTCAACTTAAACCTCCTGACCTCCAAAACCGGATACACCACAACTGCCAACGGCCATCAGATTGTCGTAAGGACAACTATCTTCTGTTTTCATTGCCATTTTATCCTGACATGCTTTTATTGGAGAGATAGTATATTACATCAAATGTTCACAAAAATGTTCCTTACATTAAGTGGAGTGACTTTATGTATAAAACAGAGAATCACCAAAAGAATGACTTTAGCCGGGCTATCTCAGGCAGGGTGACATTTGTTTTTGACTAGGGTCTGTAGTAGAGATGGCACCGTTCCCATATGTGGATCGGTATCGGTCAGATATCGGTGGCATTGGGCCGTTTTCTATGGAGCTGATCTGTAAATGCGTGCACGCTTAATTCGTTATGCATGGGAAGTGGCACTGCGGTAAAGTAGAGCTGAAACGATTATTCCAAAACGCTCCAGTTCAGTCAACATATTTTAGCTGATAAATAACCACAACAACCAGCGTTCTACTCACGATTCTGCCGTTTATTTAGATTTTCCCATAGATTTTCCATCTTTTATTCTGGAATGCGCGCCCAACGCTTCATTGTGACGCGGAGGATTGTGGGAAATGTAGTTCTCTGCAAAAGCAGCTCATTTTATAGACCGAATTGGTTCAAAATAACAAACTTCAGTATTTCGTTTTCAACTGATCAATTATTTTTCAATTTTATAATGTTACAGTGTAATCAGTAAGAAAAAAGATATTTATGTCTAAACGAAGAATTTTTGAGAACAAATAATTTAGCAGATACGTGTGTAATTATTACGTTGTTTTAGTTGGGAAAACAGTATTTAAATCAGGCATTTCCTTAAGCATAACAATAATCTGTCATGTATTCAGACATTTTTAAAGCATTATTTTATGTTTAAAAAAAGACTTAGAGTCTGTATCGGATTTATATTGTATCAGCAGATATCTAACTGTACAATATCGGTATCGTATCGGACATTTAAAAAGTGGTATCGTGACATCTCTAGTCTGTGGCTTGATTTTTTTTAAAAAGTGTCTCTTTGACAGCCTTCATGTTGTCACAATGTGCTGCCGTATTACATAATTCTTAATTAATGCTCATGAACAAAATTATAAAAACTCAAGGTTAAGTGTTCTTACATTAACATTAAACACTTGCTTGTAAGCAAGTTCTAAGCTTCTTATCAGCGTTGCTGTTGTATTGATGAACCGTTTGCAGGTGAACATTTGTGCCGGAGCGCCTCAGTGTGGGTCGACTGAGAACAAGATCGTGGCAGGTTGCATTCTGGAGGGGAACAAAGTTGTGAGTCCTGTGGGAGTGGAGAAATCTCTACAGTTCTCCACCAAAGGCCTTCTTACCCTCACATACCGAGGGGAGCTGGACAGACAGCATGGTGAGTTCCTGCTGGTCTGACATGGGCTGTTATTGTGGTCTAATTGTAGCCCCGTGCTAATGTCTTCTTGTCCGTAATGTGACTATGAGATCAAAAGTTCTTAAGCATAATCCAAGTGCGTCTCTATAACCATATCTCTCTCTCCCTCACACACACTGCAGGCACCAGAGACACCTTCACCATTAATTTTGTGTGTGATCAGAATGCCACTACCGGCTCTCTAAAGGGCATCCACGAGGAGTTTTCCACGGATCAGCACACACAGCATGAGGTGATACTCGAGTTCTCCACAGCCCTGGCCTGTGAGCCTTCTCCGGTCGACTGCAGAGTTACTGGTATGATGCTTTTTGTCTGGTTAGACCCATTTAAGGTCAGTTGCTGCCACTTATTACAATGATCTGTTGAATTTGCTGGACTTTTAATTTCTTGTTTTTACTGGGGCTCTGCGATATGACAATATATATCGGATAATGAAATTAAAACATCAGTTCTTTCATATTATTCTCTGTTTATTTCGTGGTGGCTCAAAATACACTGTTTACGTGGATAGTTTGGATAACAGTTTGCAGTAGTTACCACAGCACCATGTGGATGTAGGCACAGAGAATACTATGGTGTTATATTTTGGTCTTTAATTCTGAGCGCGCAGTGCAACTTTTACAAGCGAAATCTCATGTCTGTGCACGCTCAACTCTGCCTACATGTGCACTCAGAACTCTCCACACACGCTCAGATCTGCCATCTCTCGAGCTCAGATTTATGGAACGCCATAGAGCCATGTCCAGTCACAATATTTATAGTAAAGATGGCACTGATCCGATACGTGGATCAGATATCAGTACGATAACAACTCAAATAGCTGGATCGGGTATCGGTGACATTGGGCCGATCTATCTGTAAATGCGTGCACGCTCAATTCATTATGCATGGGAAGTGGCACTGTGTTGTTGTTTTTTTTTTTTTCATCATTTGCGCTTATTCATACATAAGCAACGGCAAAAGCAAATCACACGATTATAGTGTTTAATTTCCTTAACATCACCAGCTCTTGCTCGTAATCTCTTGTTTTAGCACAGGATTAGGGACCGTCACAAATTACAGAACTGTGTTTAAACGAATAATTTTTGAGATGTTATTTTAATAATAAATAATTTAGCATATACATATGGGTGTGTAATTATTGCATTGTTTTTTTTAGGTAAACAGTGTTTGTCAAGTATTTCCTTAAGCATAACTGAAGAGTCTGTCATGTATTTAGACATTTTTTATTAAGTATTATTTTCTGTTTTCTGTTTAAAAATGACAAGGAGATTGTATTAGATTTGTAACATATCAGCAGATATCGAAATTTACAATATCGGTATCGTATCGGACATAAAAAAGCGGTATCGTGCCATGTTTAATTTATAGCACAATACAGTAGTATGATTGGGCTAAAGGAAGTTCATGTTGTTTCTTGTTAATGATCTTTGTTGTTGTGGTTGTTTCTAATTACAGACAGTCACGGCAATGAGTACGACCTGAGTGATCTCAGCCTGGATAACAAGCCCTACACACCTTTAGACACTTCAGAACAGGCCAAGAATCAGAAGTTCTACATTAACGTCTGCAAACCTCTGCCTTATGTGCAGGGCTGCCCTAGTGAGTCCTCTTTTAGACTGTGATGTGCTGCATTTTCACCTCATCTTTTTGAAATACTGTAAATAACATATAGCAAGTAGTTTTTGTTTGAGAACTTGATTAAGTCAGTGAGGGCTGAGCACTGTTACTCTTTATTTGTGTCTCAGTTGGAGCGATTGGAGCTTGTGGGCAGATTGGTGGTCGAAGTTTGAATCTGGGCTATGTGCAGTCCAACCTGCAGGCCTCCGATGGCTCAGTCAGCATCGTCTACCTCAACGGAGACCGGTGTGGATCAAGAGGCCGTTATTCTACCCGAGTGATTTTCCAGTGTGACGACAGTCCTGTAAGTCGACATTAGGCCTTTAAGTTTATATTAAAGATATAATTTAAAGACAGCCTAGGATTAAAAGTTATTCACTTGGGGCTAGTTTCTTGTTCATGGATTAAGTGTAGTCTTGGACTAAGTTGTAGTACCAATAGACATTTACCATTCAAAGTCAAAGCTAGTCTAGGACAAGACTTAGTCCTCGACTGGGGAAATTGGCCCTTAAAGTGCCGTTGTTCAGAACTCCTCTTGTTTTGAAGGGCCCTCCGGTGTTTGATCGTAAAGATGGCTGTGAGTACGTCTTCATCTGGAGGACTTCAGAGGCTTGTCCGGTTAAGAGAGTGGAAGGTAAAAAAATCGAATTTACTCAGTTATCAGGTGCTTTCATCCAGAATTATTATAAAGGTATTTGAAATGCAGTTAAAGTAAAATAAGGCAACAAAAATAGGAATGAAAAAGGCCAGCATATTTATATGAATAAAAAGAACAGACGCGACATATTTTTAATTATTTGTAATGAGATCATTTTTGTCGTTATAATAAGCTACTAGGTATGCACAATCCGATATGTGGATCAGATATCGGTCCGATAACGGCTCAGATAGCTAGATCAGGTATCGGAGCCGATCTGTTCAATGAAATTGTAGCTTTTTCTATGTTTGCGTATGCACGCATGCACGATTCATTGCGCATGGGATGTGGCACTGCAGCAAAGCTGGTTTATTCTTCCACATTCACACTAATTCGTACATATTGATATGACAATGAACAGAACAAGCAACGCAACACACTACAAGCCCAAAAGCAAATCACACAGTTATACTGTTTAATTACGTTAACAACACCGGCTCTCGCTCGCAATCTCGCAGTTACAGAACTGTGTTTAAACCAATCATTTTTGAGAAGTTATTTTAATAATTAAAAACTTTAGCATATAGCATATGGGTTTTTAATCATTGCATCATTTAGTTAGGAAGCAGTATTTCCTTAAGCATAACAGAATAATCTCAGTCTCCTCCTCACAGAAAAATACACAACTTATTGATTAAACACTGGTATTGGATCCTTACTCGGAATCGGCCGAGTTCCAAAAACCCAAATAGCAGCATCGGCACTGAAAAGGTTGTAACGGTGCATCCCTATAAGATACTAATGACAATTTGGTAGGTTTGGCGCCGTTGTTGTCATACTGTAAGTGTTAAAGCTGGGATAGTTCTTCTAATACAAGAGTGCAGATGTTGTATGGTTTCAAAGTAACGGAACGAAATGTGCACAGATGTAATCAGAGACTGGATGGTGCGTTTTAAGGGGACAGTAGATGAACACACACACGGAACATATTAACAGAATTCTTTTGTTAAGTATTAAGAGAATAATCAAAATAATCTTCTTGGACAAGGTTAAAAAAATTAGAAGTTCTGTATGTCCGTTTCAATTAATGGCCCTGCCCTACCTTCAGCCTTGTGCTTGTCATCACCAGGTAAAAACTGCAAGGTAAAGGACCCCAGGACCGGCTACCAGTTTGACCTGAGCCCACTGGCAGGTCAGGACTACGAGGTGAAGAGCCTACAGTACGAGTATCATTTTGCTGTCTGCGGCCCCCTTACGACATCAGTGTGCCTACATGGAACCAAAGTGTCCTCCTGCCAAGTAGAGGGCAGCAAGCACCGCATTTCTGGTCAGTATTGTTGATCCTAACCAGCAAAATGTGAATCTACTCTGTTTGGCTTAATTAGCTTGTTTAAAGACTGAATCCTTTTCATCCTTTACCGTTACAGGGTTGTCTACTCAGGACCTTATTTTGGATGATGATGTTATTATGATCAACTACACACAGGGGGAAGCTTGTCACAAGATTTACCAGCGTTCCACAGCCATCCGCTTTACCTGCGACCACAGCAAGAATCCGGTACTTGCTCTTTTTTAAAAACACAAGCTTTGCAACTTGATTGCTTATTGGTGCGTGCTTTAATAGCATTGTTGTCAGTACCTTTTGGAGAAAAGTGTTTATATGAATACCACGGTACTGGCAAAACCTCTCTTTCATTCTTCACTTGTAAGTAAAATACTTTTTACCGTACCTCTCCCAATTACTGCATGGCCTGAAACTATAATTGAGAATTTCAGAACGACAGTTCAGAGGATGATTTGAGCGTCTCAGACGGAGACGCATTAGGAATGCAACCATCCAATAAAACGAAAATTGCTTGTAGTTACTTTAAATCGTTAATCCACGTACGTATTTTAGGTAATATGTGACTCTGCACGGCAAAACCAGTCACTTGTCGCAAATTTTCAAAATCATGAAGGGGCATAAATCAAACTTCAAAACGATACCTATATCGAATGAATCGGACGACATATGACTGAGATATCAACATTCAAAGGAGTCGGGTTTCTCCTGTCACGCCAAGTGAGAAACGGAGAAATCTGCCTTTGAAGTTGACTATCGACGTAGCACTCACAGACGCTTGGTGCGGTCGCGGCTACGTTTGCATTTACGGTAGCCTACGCTGCATTCACAGCCACACGGATAGCCTACCTGCGTTAGATTAACTGAACTCGGGAGACGAAGATGGATTCCGGAGAAATATCTTCACGCTAGTCAACCACTGGATTTACCGTAAATATTGAAGTAGAGCGGTCAAAACAGAAACTTTTAACATTCTGCTGGAATTGAATTCCTTACCTCAAGAAAGTCACGTGTTTAGGATGGAAAGGGTAAGTTTTTCAGCGAAATTTATTCACAACAGTACAGTATAGACCTTCCACTGTTTCAAAACACTAAAAACCAAAAATCCCAAATTTTACCCCAAGCAACATAAACGGTTGTTTTTCTCAGAAACCTCTGTTGCGACAAGCGACTGGTTTTGCCGTGCAGAGTCACATATAGATAATCATGGAGGTTTTCCAGTAGGGAGGAGATAAGATTTTTTTGAAGAAAAATAACATAATTAACATTGCTTTATTTAACAAATATTACCAAAATCGTTAATAAAATAAAAACATACACAATCGTTTTTTATTAGTTTAAATTCTTTCCAACGACTTTTCAGTCCACAAAGAGTTGGTGTGCGTTTATGTCAATGTTTTACAATATCACATAAAATATAAGTCTGTGTGTCTGGCTGGCAGGGAGGCTCCACTTGTCCTATATTTCAATGTCTACTAACGGATATTACGTTATGTATATTTTTATGTCTTACAGCGTATTAACGTAAATTAAAGTTAAAATTTGTGTGCATACCCTCGCCGATAGGGCCGGCTCCACGGGATGTCGGTATACAAATCACACAGTCATAAGCAGAACAGAACTTTCCGCATACGCACACAGATTGGGCAGTGACACCAGTGTCTGTGTGCGTGCGAGAGTTTCCCGATGCATCGCGAGAAAACGCTCAAGATTAACATCTTAATCCGTAAATTGGGAAAGATTACTTTTATGTAGAAACAAAAAAATGTATTAATTTCTCCAGTATTGAAAGCGAAACTGTTAAAGACCCAGTAAGGTCAAAATAATATCGGCTCAAGGAATAGCTGTCGCTAATCACCTTGTCAATTTTGAGCGAATATGAACGTTGCTACATCGGTTGCTACATCAAAGTGGTAAAAATAAGGGCGATACTTTTCACGCTCGGATGCTGTAGGCGTGTCGGCTCAAAGCGCTGAAGCACCATCCACTACTACAGAGTCCCTACCCGTCGACTGTTAAACACATTCACCGTTAAAAAAAGATCACTCAAGCCAATCAGTGTACAATTTTCCCTTGTGCCTTGGCAATATAAGTTTCACTGGAAGGGATGAAGACAGTGACAGGACAGTTAGTACAGGTCTGGTCTAATACGGAAAACAACATGGAATAATTGGGGGAAATATTTAAGGACGATGGGGGTGGGGGGGAGGCTAAAATGACAGAGGAACGCTGAAAAAACGAGAGATTTGATCAATTAGAGCAGATAGTTTGCTAACTTACGTTTTACCATGCATTGCGCCACCGCTATCATTCACATCGGAGCTAGCTCATATGGGTTAGCTGTGTGTTCTCATGCATTCGCTAATCATTTGGAGTTCTTTACAACAGGTTAAACATGTACATGTCAGGATGGATGGATGGATGTCATGTTTTACAGTTTATGACACAAAATAGGTAAACTTACACTTGGTGGCTCACTGGCGGCCGCCGGCGGTGAGGTAATGACGATATTAGGAACCGCCTCGGACTTAGCAAATGACAGACTCTCTTAGCGAACTTGCCCAGACTAGCAGGTAGACTACTGACGCTATGCAGGTGATCTGGGCAGGGCTATGCTAAATGTAACCGCTCTACGTCAGCAGGCTGCGTTTTAGTCCCGCCCTAAAAAACCTACCGTAAAAAACTGTATAACTCCACAACGTCGTAAAACTGACCAAGGACACGGTTCACCTTACTGGGGCAGCTGGTGGCGTAACGGTAGGGTGTTCGCCCCGTGATCAAAAGGTCACAGGTTTGAATCCAGGGCTGGTAAAGTTACCACTGAGGTACTCATGACCAGGGTATCGTCCCCAAGCACTGCTCCCCGGGCACTTGTTAGCTGCTCGCTGCTCCTTCACGGATGGGTTAAATGCAGAAGTCACATTTCGTTGTGGTGCACTGTGTGCTGTGCTGTGCTGTGTTCACTATGACAAATAATTACTCACTTGCACTTTTTTTACTTACCCATATTCCGATCTGTAAAAATTTAGCCCCGGTGCCTGTTTAGTACCAGGTTTCGGTACCCGTCCCTACTCTCATAACATACCTGGGACAGCGGAAAATTCCACGCTTGTGATTCCACCTTTACGAACAAAAAATTAGTTGCACTTGTGCCAGTGAGCACTGTCAGCACTGCCTCAACGTACAGCTTTACTTTTTAGAGTTTAATTCTCAACGCCATTGTCACGGCGACCAAGCTCTGTGTGCACACGTGAGTGCGCAGGAGAGAGGGAGAGATTTCTTGTCAAGATAAGAAATAGCGAAAATGCAAAACATATTCGTGTTATAATTGGAATTGTGAAAACGTCTTTTTGTTTTGTTAAAGTACATCATATGCCTTGATTGTATGATGATGTGATGCATAAATGATCTTACCTTCTGTTCCTGTGATCCTTTCTCGCAGGGCAAGCCAGTTTTCGTCAGGGAGACAGCCGACTGCACCTACCTGTTTGACTGGCCCACAGCGTTGGCCTGTCCTCCCTTCAAGACCATCAGCTGCTCCCACAAGTAAGACTGGTCAGCTAATCTGGGGTGCCATTTGAGCCCGAGATGTGTGTTTTCACGTCCTGTCACCCACATCTGTCCTTTGTTTCGGCACAGTGACGGCGCCGGCCACTCGTACGATCTGTCCTCTCTGTCTCTGCATGACACCAACTGGCTGGTGCTGCCCCAGAGCTCGGGGAAGGACCAGCGCTACTATATCAACGTCTGCAAGTCCCTGGTACCTCAGAGCGGTAAGATTATACATCTGCTTGGATTTTTTGATTTCCTCTCTGTCACCAACCTGTCATTTAACACTTGCTGCTATGTCCGTTTCGCTTCTGAAAGGGATGCCGCACTCTACATATAGGGCTGGTTTCTCAAACATGGATTTAGAGATGCCACTATTGACTTTTTAATATTTGATGAATCTATTGACAAATTTATCAATTAATCGATTAGTCTAAAGGATTATTTTTTTTCCTCCATTTAATTAAAAAATTAACAATTTTATTTAAATTCTCTTTATTTTAACAATAAACTGCCCACTTCAGCACCGCAAAGAAATAAACAAAACCCACACACCCACTTTATATACAGTATATAAATACTGTATATATATTTGTGAAACTGTCCAATCTAAGTATTAATGTTTGTGCCTACTTACTGTAGCACGCTTAAATGAGGAATACTGGGGCTGTGCTTAGTATTTATCGGCTTACCGGAGCTGCAAGATGGCGGCGAGCAGCTTTCACACGATCGTCCACTCTTCTGCGCACAAAAAAACGCCCTCACTAACAAATATGGAACTGACAAAAACGCTTCAGTTCAATCAAATCTTCCCCTTAATTACAGACAATACTCAAATTTTACCTGATAAATAACAGCGTTCTACTCGCAATATAGCTATTTACTTTTATAATATTATTCCGCACACACATCCATCGTTATGTGCAGGGGATTGTGGGAAATGGAGTTCCCTCCCAGAAAGAGAGAAAAAATCGAATAAGTAATATATTGCACTATTATTTGTAGGCCATATCGCCCAGCCCTATAACAAATACAGACTCTTGAATCTCGGATCTAGCTGTGGAGGTGTGCGTGAAGACTGAGGCGTGTTTTGTGCCTGTGTTTGTGTGTGCATGGTTAGGTTCTTGGGGCTGCCCGAGCAGTGCAGCAGCGTGTCTAAAGAGCGGTGATGAGTACGTGAGTTTGGGTGAAGCGCAGGAAGGCCCACAGATGGAGAAAGACGTGTTGATGCTGAAGTACACGGACGGGAAGACCTGTCCCACCGGGGGCAAGAGAATGACCATCATCCGCTTTAAATGTGACCGTGAAAAAGTGGTAAGATGTCTTGTTACACACCACTCGCCTTGATTGCATGTATGGGCATCAAGTTTAAGATATGGAGTAAGACAGGGTTCCCACGGGTCCTTGAAATCGTTGAAAGTTTGTGAATCTGAACAAATAAGTTCAAGGCTTTGGAAAGTTTTTGAAAACAGGCATAAAAAGACTCCGTCCTTGAAAGTTCTTGAATATTTTTTGGGAATTGAAAGTTCATGGATGACAACCGCTGTTAAGATGTTATTATTTTGCCACCACAATTTTTTTTTTAATCGATGCCTACGCCGACTTTTAATTTGCGAATCTCTGAGCCTAAAGATTCAATTCTGATAATAATTTTGTGACATTTATGGCAACCGTGGCACTTTAAACAGAAGTGTTCGAGTCTAAAACTAGCTTAATCAATGATGAAGGTAAGTGAAACAAACTGATATCATTCTGAACATCTCACATTATTTCAACTAAACTTCCATAAAACAGTAATATACATCCTTAACGTATGTAGCGTGGACATATCCATGCATTGTGGATATGAATGTTATTGAAGGTTATACATTCAGTCCACTTTCTTGCATTGATTTTGTCCCAACAACTTCTATGCCATTCGCAGTCTTTTATTGAATTTGCATCTAAAATTGTTTATTGATAGCATATTCAGCGATATCAGTAGCGGTGGGTAAATGCTGCCGCGTGTGGTCCTTGAATTTGAGGATATTGGTCCTGGAAAGTCCTTGAAAGGTCCTTGAATTTGATGTTAACTAAGGTGTGGGAACCCTGGTAAGGTCACTGTCAAGTATGTCAGAGCTTATATGTGGTTAAATACTGTCACTTGACTGGAATGTGATTTTAATCACACTAAAACATAAAAACATCGAGTAAATCTGAATCTGACAGATTTTTTGGTGTAAATCATGAAGTGAGCAGAAACATTTAGGAAGCAATGAATCAAGCATGGGCCTGCGAGAGGCCAGCGCTCTTATCTCTGGTGTGCTGAGTTTCAGCGCCACTGTTTATTCTGTGCTGTTGTCGTTCCTCTTTTTGAACCTACATTCTTTGCGCTTTTATTATCTATTTCTTTTACTATTTAGCTTGCTTTTAACCACATAT
This sequence comes from Distichodus sexfasciatus, assembly GCA_032718565.1. NCBI lineage: Eukaryota > Metazoa > Chordata > Actinopteri > Characiformes > Distichodontidae > Distichodus > Distichodus sexfasciatus. The sequence goes on from JAVGVS010000126.1 coordinate 447,006, forward strand.
CTGCACTCACATATACTTGACAGTGATCTCACTTCATGCCAATAAATCCTCCAAAACTGATCCCACATTATTTATAATACAAGATGAGAACTTGGTGTGTGTGTGTGTGTGGGTTTGTGGCTTGCTGCAGGACTCTAAGCCCACCCTCATTACCGCTCTGGAGGACTGCGTCTACACCTTTTTGTGGGTGACTGCCGCAGCCTGTCCACTCAACAGAACGGAACACGGAAACTGTCAGGTCACCAACCCGGCAACCGGTGAGTAAACTTAGCAGACGGCAGTCTTTCCTCGGAGTTTTAACTACACAACTAGGGACAGATAAACTAGGGATTTGATAAGTTACATCTCGCAGCCCATGTCAGTGTATTTCAGTGCCATTCCCTTACTGGGATAAATGAGGAAAGCCATGTAAGGAAGGGCATCCGGTGTAAAACTTTTCCTAGATCATTTCTTTGTGCTGCACTATGTGCTCACTTTCACCGTAAAAAAACGTGATGGGTGAAATGAGACTTTTGTTAAACACTGAAGGATTCGAAGAAATTGTGCTGGAATTTTCAAAGCTGTCCGACAGCCGTCTCCACATTGTGCTGGCCACTTTAAATCATTGTTTCTCAAAATCGCGATAACAAGATGCTGCAATAGCCAGACAAGTGCTGCAAAATTATAATCTACTTTTTTTCCTGCCACATGTATTTCAGAAAAAACCTAGTGTGACAAACAAGAAACAAAAGCTTTCCGTTTATCAGAAACAAAAAATTTAGGACTCTGTTTATTTCAAGAAATATATTTTTCCTGTTTTGTTTTTTCCACAATGTAATGTTATATGATCAAGATTTCAGTCCGAATGTGAGGTTTTGCTTATCGCGCAAGCCTAACAAATGTATTGTATATCAGTTTTTTTAATGAAACTAGACATCCATATAATGTATTCGATCCAGTCTAGCCTTTAACCGTGCCTTACTGGTATTTGCGTATTTTATTTATTGTGACACCGCAGTTCTAATAAGAAAAATAATCACATTTATTTAACCTATTGTGTAGGCCAGGGGTCGGCAACTCCGGTCCTGGAGGTCCGATGTCCTGGAGTTTTTCCATTCTACCTGGTCAGTCTCTTCTGGTGGTTATCTACCTGAGACCAGGCGTGAATGTTCTGAAAGCCAGTAAGATGGAAAACCTCCAGGACTGCAGTTTGCTCCCCCTTGTGTGGGCCTAATGCAACAGGTTGCAGTAATTAACATGACTTTACGTATGTTTTGTTCCTCAGGGCACCTCTTTGACCTGAACCCACTTGCCAAAGACAAAGGCTACACTGTGTACGACTCTGTGGACTTGAGGAAGATGTACAGAATGAACTTGTGCAAACCAATAGAAAGTGCTGGTTGTGCCGCAGAAACAGGTTAACAGACTAATACCATATTACATCTTACTTTTTATGTCATTATAGCTTGTAGTCTGTGTAGGTTGTCAGTGGTCCAGGACATGGTAATCTTGAGAGTTTTAGGGTGTTTTCACATATAGTCCTCTTTAAAGGAACCGAACTCAGTCCTCTAGAAGTGGTCCAAAAAGTGGACCAACAGAAAGGGACCTCGGTTCTTTTGATGTTCGCACTGTGAGTTCATTTGAAAGGGGACTTGGTTCTCTTTCTGGTGCACTTCAGCTCACATAGGGTCTCGGTCCTTTTTCTGTTCATACTTCATTCTTATGGAGCTCTCAGACCTTTACTGCTTTGCATTCTGCCTAGTTTTTTTATTGTTATTATTATTTTTTTTACTTTGAACAAAAACTGTCGAAGCGAACCAGGAGCGCTTTGCGTTCAGAAGGCGCGCGTTAAACGAACCGCGCCGCGGGCTTAAAGCGAACCGGACTGAGACCACCTCCTGATGTGGTCTCAGTTCGGTTCGTTTCAGAGGGGTCTGAGTTCGTTTGGTGTGTTCACATATACATAAAAAATGCTGACCAATCGGTCTGAGTTCACTTTGAGGGCTGAAACGGACCAAGTGTGAAAACACCCTTAATTGAAGGCAAATGGACTTCTTTTAAGGTCCTTGAAGACGTTTCACCACTCATCTGAAAGGCTTCTCCAGTTCTAAAAATCTGATGGGGAGTTCTGGGTATTTACTGTATATGCTGTAGTTGGGTTGTCACCTTGAAAGTGGTCATGGACACACCCAGTTAGATCCAAATATATCTTGTTTTTGAGTAAAATTGGACATGGAAAAAAAAGTTGTGATTTAAATTTCACGGGCCTACATTTTAGAACTGACGTCCGGGTCTGTGTTGCAGGAGTGTGTATTAAAGACTCCAGGACGGCAGTGAATGGAGGAAAAGCCTCTAGCAAGCTGGTGTATAAGGACCAGGTGGTGGAGCTGACGTATGAGGGAGGTGACGTGTGCAAGGCCGACACCACCTTAAGCCACAAGAGCGTCATCAGCTTTGTCTGCAAGTCTGGGGGAGGAGACGAGACCGAGCCTGTGCTGGTGGACTCCAATAAGGAAACTTGCACTCATTACTTCTCCTGGCACACCCCTCTGGTCTGCGAACAGCAGGTAACCGTGGCATGTGGGCAGACTATAAATGACAACTTTCTGCACTTCCACATGTGACTCCCACACTGAACATGTTGGGCTTCAGTTTATTCAGGCAAAAAATGATAATGAAAACAAAAGGAGTTCTGCTCTTTGGAAAAGGACTATGATGAATTTCACCTCACTAAAATGTACGCCTGACTGACGAACGTTGACTTAACTCTGAAAAGACAAAAGTGAATGGTTCAACTTATAGACGTTAGCTTGTATCTGTAGACAAAACACTTAAAACGACTAAATGAAGGTTGTAAATTAAACACATTTTCACATTTTAGACTTCGGCTGGCTACTTACAATTACCAACACACGTCAAACTGTTCCATGACCAATACGAACGAACGATTCACTTGATGAGAAAGAATGACCAAGTTGCTGCTTCTAGCAACGCTGAAGAGGTTTAGAAATGTTACGGTCCACTTTAGGGCTGTCTGAAGTCGTATAACATTATTTATTAAAGTATCAGAAGAATATATAGAATATTCCAACAGTGGTCATTTCGGTCAGTGGTACTTCGAACCCATGCATGTGGATAATGGAGTTTTCTTCCTCTGTGTTGCTTATCGACTTTACATAACACTTACGCAGGATAAGAAACCGCCTGATGTAGAGTTGTGTTTGAATGCATTATTTTTGGTCAGTGCAGTTTAGTTTTTGCACCGTGATGCATTTTATTTTTTTTATGCAGATCTAGTTAAAGTTCAACAGTGAAAAACGTCAACTCTGTGCCGGGTGTTTATGCAGGATAACGTTATGCAGTATAATGATTTGCCTCACTTAAATCACATAAATGTGCAAATTAGGTGATGGGGTGGGGTTTCATGAAATGTTTGGGTGAGGGATTGAAAATATTTTTTATATCTACAAAAGGGAGCCCCTGGAGAAAACGTGGTGTTATATAACTTCTCTGTAATTTTGTGATTCCCAGTCTTGGTGTGAGTGGAACAGAGTTGGTTTTTTGGTCAATTAAGTGTAGACTTGGTGTCCCAGTAGTCGCACCGAGTTGTTACTGATTACAGAAAATAACTGAAGTTGGTTGTTTAGCTTTACGTTTTGTAAGTAGATAATCCTTGACTAAGCGTGAGACGTCTTATGCTTTCCAAACTGTTAAATTATAATCTCATCTTTTTGAATGTCATTCAGACGTACCCTGGGGTTATGATGAGTTCTGACGTCTGAATTTTGCACTTAGTAACTGAATGCAAAAGTAAGTAAGGTAGTCTAACAGTTAAGGAGTTACTCCCATAATTCAAGGGTCACTGTTTCCAATTCTGGGTTGGTAGCGGTAGGTACCACTGAGGTAGCAGTTGGTAGCATAGTGGATAGGGAGTCAACCCAGTGATCGGAAGGTTGCCGGTTCGTGTCCCGGACCGGTAAAGGTACCACTGAGGTACTCATGAGCAAGGTACCATCCCCAAGCAATGTTCCCCAGGAGTTGCATGTCAGCTGTCCACTGCTCCTTCATGGATGTGTCAAATGCAGAGATCATGTTTCGTTGTGGTGCGCTATGTGTTGTTCTCCGGTGTGGTCACAATGGTAACAGTCACTCACTCTTAAATGTGTTGGTTTTAAAGGCTCCCTTGATCTGGGTACCGTCCTTAAGACTGCTCCCATATCAGTTGCCCACTGCTCCTGCATGGATGGGTTCAGTGAAGAGAGAACTTTTCTTTATGATGGGCTGTGCTATGAAACAATTCCTAGGGAGCAGTACTTTGGGATGTACCTTGCTCATGAGTACCTCAGTGGTACCGTTACTGTTCTGAGACATGAACCGTCTACCTTCCAATCACGGGGCCAACTCTCTTAACGCTACGATGGTATCATTCACATTCAACTTATTTCTCTTTAGATTTAATTCATTTCATCAAGTATTAACTAGTAGTATCCACTCATTTATCTTTATTCCTGGAAGAGTGTAACTTCAGCTGTGAGCTTGTAACTAAACCTTGCAGCTCAAGGTCCATTAGCGTCCACCTGTGCGTGGATTAGATCTGTGTTTCTGCCGTACTGGTCCCTCACAGAGCTGTCATCTTTGCGTAGGTGAGGTGTTCAGTTTGGAACGGGACCACCCTGCTGGACCTAAGTCCTCTGATCCACCTCAGCGGCTATTACACGGCCACAGACGAGGACGTGGACAAGGACAAGTCTCCCGACTTTTACATCAATATTTGCCAGCCTCTCAACCCCATCCCCGGTGTCACGTGTCCCCCTGGAGCAGCCGTGTGCATGGATCCTGTTGATGCAGAGCCGATGGTGAGTTACACACACTGAGCTTCATTCACCGATATTTTCAGGGGTCCAAGCATGAAGTGCTATGGAACCCTCTTGTAATTGTTCAGTTAGCGAATCAGTTGCAGCGGGGCCTGGCATATTTGATATAAACAATCTAGGCACATTATATAACGTGCAATTGAGCAAATAAATAATAGATCAATATACTGTAAGATCAAAGAACATCCGCCAAGATATAGTTTTGCACAAACAGGCATGGCGTAAAATTTGCGTAAAAATGTCCTAACCAGTTTGTAGAGTCTGTTCTTGCCTAAGAACAAATCGAAAATAAGAAAATATTGGCAAATATCAGAATGTGGGTTTAAGAACAAACGTCTTTGTAAATGAGGCTTTGAGGCTTGGGTTTGAACATTCCTTGAAGTTGATGCCTCTGCCTGTGAGGTCGTACTTTAAGATTGAGTTTTGTGTCTGTCCTGGTACCTTTAATAGGATTGTAATCTCACTAACTGCTTGTTTCTTTCTGTTGTAGGACATTGGCCGTGTTACTTCCCCTCCAAAGTACAATTCTGACACAGATGAGGTGGCGATCTTTTTTGTTCTTTTTTAATTTTTATTTCTTTGTCTTTTGTGTGCTGTTGGGGGAACTCCTTAAGTTCGTTCTAAAGTCCTCCCTCCCTTTTTCCTTGTATTTGCTAGGTGGAAATCTTCTTCACCAGCAGAACTCCTTGTGCTTTAAATGCCTCCATCAACTACACTTCAAAGATCCTCTTCGCCTGCCAACGAGGCACAGACCTGGTGAGAATTTAATACTCCACTGTGCCATTGCTTTGTTAAAGGTGCCATATTCTGAATGATTTCAACTATCAAATAATAATGCATCAAAAGACAATTCACACTTCAGCTGTTTGTCTTGCAACTGCTGAATGCATTCTCATGTAGAACCGAATGATATCATCAAAAATATGATCACAGTATGTTGATCTGGCTTGATATTCATTATGCATCATCACATGAAACGTGTTTTGAGGACTCTTCTTGTGAACACAGGGCTCCCCGGTGATGATCCGACAGCAAACCTGTTTGTACGTGTTTGAGTGGGCCACCCCCGTGGTGTGTCCGGAGACGGTCACTACGGAAGGCTGCAAGTTGAACGTCTCCCAGCTGCAATACACATTTGACCTTTCGCTTCTGTCCAGCGTCGTTCAGGTAGCTTTCCACAGTCAAAAGGATCTGCATGTAAACTGTGCTGTTTTCTGAAAGCGTAATAATCCCGTTGTGTTGCGCAGGTTTCCTCAAACTCTGGCTTGTATAAGATCAACGTGTGTGGCGCTGTGACAGACAAGGCGTGTCAGAACAGCCCCGTTTGTCTGCTGTCTGGGGACAGTGCTTCCCAGTATGGCATAAGCAAGGCCATGAGTCTGAACTACAGCCGGGAGGATCGGGCCGTTATCCTGCACTACGGAGGAGGAGACCCCTGTCCTGCAGGTCAGACGCTTGTTATGTACTTCCTACTGCTTATGTACCATCCTGCAGTAAAACGGTCATCTAGGAGGAATATTCCAACTCCTTTCACGTAGGGCTGTGCGATATCGCAAAAAAATCATATTGCGGTACATATTGAGCCCTAGGCGATAAACGGTACATATTGCGGTATATAATTAGATCTGTAAATTTCAATATAACTGTTACTTTAAAGTAACAGTTCTTTCCTTGTTTGAGTAAAACATTAGCTTATTGAGTTTTCTTTAGTTCTATACCCATGTAAAAATATATTATTTAAATGTCTCAACTTTTTTTAGACCAAAAAACGTAAAAAGGTGAAAGTGACCCAATGTCCTTATCATTTAACTTTCATTCAAATGTAATATATAAATGTAAATATTTTACATTCATGTTTTTACTTAGTTCTTAGCTTTACTTATTTACTTTCTCAAATTTCTTACTTTTATTTACAATGACTTGCACAGTCTCCTGAGGGGGCCAGGTGTTCATTTCAGCACATTATGCCTGTATAACTAAGCATGTGGCAAATAAAGAATCTTTAATCATTTCTGCCATTAAATAAAAAGGACGTTTCTGGCCAAATCTGTCGATCGGACGTGGCGTGTCGAAACATACAGGCCAGGCCGGAAAAGTAATGACATTCTTTGGCTTCTCTCATATTCAACAGCGTATATTTTGCAGATTATGTTTTTCTGCTCAGTATCCGAGACACTAAATCCAAACCATGTCCAGATTATGGACGTTGCACCGGTCTTATTAACGAGCTGCTCTTCCGTACACTCTCTCTCCATTTTCCGAAAACAAATGCCTCGTGATGTGGTTTTCGCGTATTTGACGTGACTTGGTTACGTCATTTTCGCGGGCGAGGAGCGGAAATTTCAGCGGTATGCCGGTATGATCAAAATCTCTATCGTTGGCCAAATTTATATTGCATACCTTTTATACCGTCCACTCCTACTTTCACGCATGGATTAAGAATTTGGGCAATGCACTGCTATTGAGGTTCATATTTCAGGAGGTCTTGCTCAGGGACCCAGTGATGGCAGTGCTGGATGTAGGATTCGAACCCATGACTTCTTGGTCCGGAGGACAGTATCCTAACCACTAGACCGCCACAGTTGGATGTGATCAAAAGCTGGTGTCGAAATGTTGTGCAAGATGTTTCGGCAACATTCTTGTAATCACCACATGAACTAGTGCCCAACTGATATAGAAAAAGATTTTTAAAGACAGATCACATCATATATCTGATTATATATTATCCTGTTCTACTTCCATATTTTAAACATTTTTTTCCTTAACATTTATATGTAATTATTTGTGTCTTCACAAATATAAGGTCACATAATGTAGCTAAAAAAAATTACTTTCATAAAAGACACTTTAATCAGAAGTAAAACACAGCTTGAGATTATTAAATAACAGTAAAATGTATGAAAACATAAAAAGCCAGCAGGGCAGATGGAGTGTGCCCCCCTGTTGGACAAATTATGCCATGACAACACTGCTAACCTGACTTAAAAAATTCAGTTACATTTGCATTTCGTTTTGCATTTTTATTTCATGTAAACCATGAGTCAAACAGTTTTGAAGTGAAAACAAGTATCAGAAATTTGGACAGATTTAGGCATTTGTGGATGCAAGGATGCAATAATCCATTATCTACAACGGGCAGAAATCTGTCTTTTTTTTTTTCTTCTAAATTCCGTTTTATCTTTTCCTGAATTCCTTCTTTTCAATTTTTATTCTTCTGAAATCTGTGTTTTATGTTATCATATTTATTCCCCTAAAAAGTGTCTAATTATGGAGTGGAGGGAAGAAAAAAGAACAATGCAATAGAAAAAAAATTCACATTAAATGATTGTTATTCAACTTCAACAAAGTGCTGGGGTTCAGCAGAACATTTACTGCTTTGGTAGAACATTTACCTGTAAACAACAAAAAACGTTCATTTTTTCGTGCAAAACAAAATGTTTCTGATGTGAGTTTTTGACTGTAAGTGGTAAGTGTTCTCCCGATTCGCAAAAATCATTTGGGTATTGTTCTGCTCTAAACTTAGCACTAACACTTGAATTCCGTCATTTTTTTGGAGAACTTTTGTTGTTTCAGCCTCTTCGTCACAGCTGACCGTTGACTTTTCCCCCTCTGTGTCTGTGCGTTTGTGTGTGTGTAAAGTCCCGCCTCAACAGGTAACACGTACAGGGGGCTGCAGCGGCCAAAATTGATAAGAAACCATTGCTTTGCTTTGCCCACACACAGCGAATTATACGGCGTTCCTCGTTTTACAACAGATTCCATTTTATTTGTTGAATTCCGCAATTCCGTCTGCGTTTTAAGCAGTTCGGATAATGGATAAATGACAATGTCTAAACCATTGTTTTTAGTGGAACGATTTAGTGAATGTCGTACTTCCCTGTGAGAGACGCGCACGCTAACAAACACAGCGAGGAACGCGAAGACCGCGAGCGAGAGCTGGTGGTGTTAAGGAAATGAAACAGTATAATCATGTATAATTTGCTTTTAGGGTGGTAGTGTGTTGTTGCTTGTTCTGCTCATTGTTATTTCTATATAATTAATGCCAACGTTGAACGAATTGAGCATCCGCGATTACGTAGGACGTAGAAAAACCTACAATTCACAGATCGGCTCAATAGATCGACTCCATGCTACCGATACCCGATCCAGCTATTTTAGTCGTTATCGGACCAATATCCGATCCACATATCGTATTGGCGCGTCCCTAAACCTTACTAATATCCATTTTATTTATTAAACTTCAGTACGGACTATATGTTCAGTTTCCTTCTTTTTGGATTTTAATTGCATGTGATGGTAATCATAATGTTGGTATTGTTCTAACAAAGGTGAGTAAGTATGAAAACTTGTATTAGGACTTTGCCAGCAAGTTAGTTATGTTACATCACTGTGACAGTTCAGAGAAAATTGCTACCCAAAAAAGTCAGTGTGCATCATTAAGCTCAGTTGTACTTTCCTTGTGCTGTCTCTTACAATGGAAAAGGCTGTGTGTGTTTTCTGAAGCGACTCGTGACCTTTCAGGCAAACCAGTTATAGGTTTAGGTTTCGTAGAGGATGTTCACTTGGTTTTGGGCAGACTGATTGATTGAGACCCTTTTTCCTTTTTTGCAGTGACCGAGAAAAATGATGTGTGCATCTTTCCCTTCGTTTACATGGGCAAGTCCTACTCGGAGTGTACCACTGAGGGCAGGCATGATGGCAAAAAGTGGTGTGCAACCACAAACAGTTATGACAAAGACAAGAAGTGGGGCTTCTGTTCTAACAGTAAGAACTGATGATTTTCGGAACAACTCCAGATGCTTTGAGTAAAACACACACAAGTCCTTACATTTTCTCTTTTGTTGTAATTCAGTGTCAAACATGAACTTGTGCTTTCTCCAAGAGAAACTGAACTCTTTTGCTGAGGACCTGAAATGATTCGAATTTGAATTTGGACACCTCACTCTCCCTGTTTTTTCAGGGAGCGCTAAGAGGCAGTCGTCCATCAGGTTCACGTGCGACCGTTCGGCGGGCCGCGGGACCCCTCAGGTCTTCAGCGAGACGCAGTCGTGCTCCACCACCTTCCAGTGGCGCACCAACGTGGTGTGTCCCCCTAAAAAGATGGAATGCAAGCTGGTGAGCCAACACCAGACCTACGACCTGCGCACCCTGTCCTCCCTCACAGAGCCCTGGAAATTCAGCCACAATAGTGATGCGTGAGTACATGTTTAGCTTTGTTTGTTTTAGGATTTTCGTAGGCTTTCGTTGCAGAACACGACTATTTCAGAACGCAAATATAAGGCCAAAAGAGTGAAATAGAAAATACACATATTAGGCATCCAATTTAAATAAATGTTGGCCAATTTTATGAAGTCAGTACCTCAAAAACATGACATTTTGTCTTCTCAGCTGGTGACCGAAATATTTTATCCACTTCCACATGCTCATACTCTTAATTTATGTGTTTACTAACCAGATTGCTAGTAGTTCATTGTTACCAACACCAGCTTATTGAAAGGAAGTGCCTTTTATCCAGGATCCGGTCTCATGAAAGGTATCGTAATATGCTGACACAGAAAAAGTTGGTGAATTAGAAGGTCTTCTTTCTGCACTCTTAGCTACTACATGAACCTGTGCCAGGGGATCCATGGGGGCCTGACCGACTGCCCCGACGGGGCCGCCGTGTGCCGCAGACGCTCCAGCGGGAAGACCGAGACGCTGGGCTACGTCTACACTCAGACCATGGCCTTCACCGGTTAGTGTCTCCACCTACCAGCTCAGTCTCCACCTCTGCAGTGCAGAGCTTTTCAAAAGCATGACCTCCCTCCTCTTGTTTTTTCCACCCCCACAGATGGCAAAATTCAGGTGAATTACACAATGGGAGATGCCGTATGTGGGAACTCGCATCCGGCCACAACTGTCCTGCAGCTGACCTGCGGCAGCACAGTGGGTCATCCGCAGCTCCTCCGGTCAGTGAAATCCTATCTGTGTATCACAAATAAGATGAATCTGTATCTTTAATGTATGTTATAGAAGCGATGTTAACAGAACTTAATCATTACTTTTGGAAGTTCTTGAACTTTAGTTCTAGCTGTTAATTTATTTACTGATTTTTGCTTGTCTAAGTGTTAGTGATTAACATATAGATTAAGCAGTTAAACTTTTACTTTTCTTTCCGTCGCGCTTTAGACTTTGTAGTGATCTATATTTTAGGGCGTTTTTTTTTTTAGGAAGCTGGGCACTTAAAGGGCAACTGTAGTCATAAACGGTTAATGGAACTAACAATTAATAGAGTGCATCTTTATGGACTAAAGTTGCACATGACAGTTCATATTAGGATTATTTTCAGTTAGTAAATATTTAAGTAATATCTGTAAATAGGAAGGAAAATAATAAAAATAGTGAAACAAGCCTGAGTCTAAATATAAAAACCAGTTCCATTTAGCCCCTTTAAAATGATTTTTTTGGTGCGTGTACAGTGAGGACATGGCAACGTGCGTGTTCTGGGTGCAGTGGCAGACTCGAGCAGCGTGTGCGGTTAAACAGCGTGAGGTGGAGATAGTCGACGGCAACATCGAGATACCGGAGACCGGAGCCTTGTTTAACCTGGGAACACTGTATTACAGGTGAGAGCCACATCCTTCCTCACACTACCACAGCAACATTGCTTTAGCCTTAAACCTAATACCACAATTCATTATAGAGTTCCCGCCAGGATTTCGCGGGCCTTTTTTTGAGGTTGTTGCGGCCTAAAATGCCGGATTTTGCGGCAGCTTTTCTTCTTCTTTTTTTTTTTTAAAGAAGTGATGAAATTTGCATTGTTTTTAGGTGTTTTGTTGCAATAAAGTTGCGGGAGCAAGTCAAAGTTGTGGAAAAAATTGCAATGTTGTCCCTCTTTATAATGATTCTTTAACAATTAATCAAAATCGCTGATGTAAGGCTCGACGTTTTGCGGGAAAGACAACGATTGGTCAAAAATTGCAGAAAAGTTGCAGTGTTTGGTCAAAATTACATGGTAGTAATGAATTTGCAGGGATTGGCTGAATTTGCATTGAGAGTTGCAATCGCAACATCCCAAAATCCTGGAGGGTCTGATTGTAAGAACGCAGCATTCAGCCAAAATTGAGTAGGTCTGCGGCAGCCCAGTCCACAAACTCTGATGCAAAAATGTTCTGGCACTTTGCTATCGGAAATAAACATGAACATTTTCAGCAGTTTGAGCTACAGTAGCTTTTCTGTTGAATCACACATGCCTCAGTAAGCCTCGGCTGTCCATCACCCTGTTGCCAGTTCACCTGTTTTCCTTCTTTGGACCACTTATTGTAGGTCCTGACCACTGCAGGCCAAGAACATTCCATTTGAGCTGCAGTTTGAAGATGCTCTGACCCATTCGTTTCGCCTTTTGGCCCTCGCCCAAGTCACTCAGATCCTTTTGCCTACCCATATTTTATGCTTCCAAGGCATCAGCCTCAAGAACAAAATGTTCACTTGCTGCCTTTTATATCTCTCTCACTGCCAGGTGCCATTGTAACTGGGTAATCAGTGTTACGCATCTTTAAACCTTTTTTTTTTTTTAATCTCCAGCCTCCACAAGGCCACTGGAGACATCCGGCCCAACGGTGACCGCTACGTGTACCACATCCAGCTCTCGGGCATCACCAACACATCCTTGTCCCAGTGTCTGGGTGCAAATATCTGCCAGGTGAAGAAAGACAACACCTACTGCAGGAAAATCGGCTCCTCCAGCAAAGCCAAATACTATATCAAAGGTGAGAGCAGGCGCTGGGAAATACAGTGGCTTCAATGACTTTGTCAAATGCTCAAAAATCAGCATAGTTAGAATTAGGGGTGAGCGATATATCAAACATACTCAATATATCTCGGCATGTTCCAGGTGCGATGTAGTAAATGGCTATATCGTAAATATTGAGTACAAATCCTCACGTTAATGTTAAACAGACAGCATGTACGTCACTGTCGAGTTTGGCTTCTCTGCCCTTTCAAAGCGGCTCACGCCAGCCTCCAGAACACTCTCCTAACGCACGCGTTTCGTACTGGAAGCAGAGGAAAGTGAACGTGCAGAGAGAATTTCAGAGACATTAATTGGAGATGGACGCAGACGACTTGGTTCTGAGGGAAAAAAATTGTGGGAAATGTAGTTTTCTCAATATAGCTTAAAAACATTGCGATATTATTTTTAGGCCATATCGCCCAGCCCTAGTTGGAATAGATGATAGTCTGCTTGCCTTATTGCCATTGAGGCTCATTTATGAAGGTGACAGAAATGGCTAAACATAATTTTAAAGATGGTGGAGCATCAGATTCCAAAAGAAAGAGAAAGATTTCTGGAACTGAACGCTTCCAAATTAGCATAGCAGATGTGAAGTCAAGTCGTTATTGTACTATGTTATCTTAAAAATATTATGTGGATGAACATCAGAATCTTCAAGAAAATATGAAAAGTGCACGTGGGTTTTTAAATGTCAACAACAGACCTCCAGAAGGCATATATATCACTTGTGCTTTGTACTTGGTGCTCCATCCGAACCTGAGTAGTTTTGATCCTGACCAGGACTGGGAAGGGAGACCAACTAGTTTGACTGGATGTTGCTGTTGGATGTGCTGACGACGGTGTGCTTTAAAAATGGCGCCGTCCTTCACATGGGACGGAAAAGGGAGGTCCTGAGGTCCTTTAGGCGCAGTTGGTAGTGTAACGGTTAGGGAGTTGACCCCATCATCAGACGGTCTGGTAAAGGCACCACTGAGGTACTCATGAGCAAGGTACCGTCTCCAAGCACTGCTCCCCGGGTGCTGCCAAAAGTGGCCCACTGCTCTTTTGTTGTGGTTCACTGTGTGCTGTGGTGTGTTCACAATAGGACTGGGACGACTATTTGACGTAATCGACGACATGGAATTTTAGTGTCGACGTGTTGTGTAAATGTTTTGTAACGGCAGTGATAGGAATAATTCTCTGATGATCAGGGCAGTGTTTAAGAAATGTTTTAATAAATGTTGAATTAATGAGAAAACTTGCAGATTTTTTGTGTGTGGGAGGGGGGAATTGTCATATTAAATGACTAAAATGAAAATAATTGCTTATCAGTAAATTTATTATTGGATCAGTCAAGATTAATTAGTTGGACAAAACCATAAGCTTATTTTAACACAATCACTCCCATTCATATCACATGACAGAAAAATATTGTTTGCCTTTTTTATTCCTGTGTATGACGTTTGACTGATGTTTTCGTTTTGTGGTCATGCTGTGGGCTTACTGACCATTGAACTGATGTATCTATGTTGATCGAGGAATTGTTACACCCCTACTTTATAATTCTGATCCAACAATTTTAGGGGACAGCTTGGACGTGCTGGTTCCATCTGAGTCTGTTTGTGGCCGGGACAAGACTAAGACGGTGTCGTCAGCCATCCTGTTCCACTGCAACCCCTCGGTAGGAGTCGGCATCCCAGAGTTCCTGTTGGAGACGGACGGGTGTCAGTACCTGTTCGTCTGGCACACCTCCTCAGTCTGCAGGCTTTTGTAAGTCACCATACAGGACTGAAGGGTACACTGTCTGCGTCTCTTTCCATTGTAAATGTGCCAGATTTGAGTTATTATCATACAGTGCGGGATGAAGTTAAATTTTAATGTGACTGTTGACATCACCAGTTTTGGTCCGTGTGCTAAGTTAGGGTTTATTTGCGTCACAGCTCCATGAGTCGGCAGATCGACAACACCGAAGATGTGGGACTGTCGGGACGGAGCCAAGCTCTGGGGGCGGTGCTTAGCGTGCTGCTAGTTGTGCTCACCATCTGTCTGCTCGTGCTGTTGCTGCACAAACGGGAGAGGAGGTACACACACACACACCCCCATACATAGGGCTGGTATAATCATGAAATCATAGTCCTACAGCCTTACACACACTGAGGTTTACTGCAAAATTTACCATTATTTTACAGTATGCCTACTCATAATTTACTACACATCTACGTAACATGATCTTAAGACCTATTCATTTTCATTGAACACTGAAAAATTGCATTAAAGACTTTCCCATCTACATGTGCACACCTGTTTTGTTTGTTTGGTTTACTTTAATAACTCTCTCATTTTAAAAATGATGGTTTTAGGTGGCTTGTTATTCAGAAAGTGACCAGCTGCTGCAAGAGAGGAAGTCAAGTGTCTTATAAATACTCCAAGGTAATGTTTCATGGCTAAATCCCCTGACTTATTACTGGACTATTTACAATATTTTTTTTTAAATGTAATAATTAAAAATATTTAGTCACATATTGGTCAGTTATGGCAGCATAATACACTCATTTGAGAAACACATTCTGCTATTTTATGTAGATGTATACACTACCAGTCAAAAGTTTGGACACACCTTCCCATTCAATGTTTTATTCTTTATTATCGTGACTATTTACATTGTAGATTCTCACTTGAAGGCACTATGAATGAACACATATGGAATTATGTAGTAAACAAAAAGTGTGAAATAACCCAAAACATGTTTTATATCTTAGATTCTTGAAAATAACCACCCTTTGCTTTGATCACTGCTTTGCACACTCTTGGCATTCTCTCGATGAGCTTCATGAGGTAGTCACCTGAAATGGTTTTACAACAGTCTTGAAGGAGTTCCCAGAGATGCTGAGCACTTGTTGGCCCTTTTGCCTTCACTCTGTGGTCCATCTCATCCCAGACCATCTTGATTGGGTTTGGTCAGGTGACTGTGGAGGCCAGGCCATCTGGTGCAGTGCTCCATCACTCTCCTTCTGGGTCATACAGCCTTTACACAGTTCATTCATAGTTTTGATGACTTTAGTGAGAATCTACAATGTAAATATTAATGAAAATAAAGAAAAAACATTGAATGGGAAGGTGTGTCCAAACTTTTGACCGGTACTGTATGTATTGATAAAATTATATACAGTATATACACTTTTAAACTAGAAATAGAATATAAATGTAAACTTTAAACTAGAAGTAGAAAGAGAGACAATTAGGAGTACTCCGCCGACAGTTATGGCTTTGGAGTTGTCTTTGAAACTAAAAAGTGCAAGAGGTCAGTAACAGTTTTAATATGAAAAATTCTGTACAGTCTATGAAATAAAACTGTGCAATACTTTCAATTTGTTCAGATACAGTTAGAAAAAAGCGATCAGTACAGCAATGTTCAGTAGTCAAATATGTAGCAGCAGTGCAAAATTGGTGTAAACGTTGTAACAGTAGTCAAAAAAAAAGGATCATTGACCTCTTTAATTCATGTCCAGTTAGGTTCCACATTAGCACACAAGTCCATACTTAATGTCAGGTAATTTAGGAGAACTGACTAGTTGTGGGAAGCAATCAGACATGAATGGAACAGCACTGACGCAACACACTGTGAAAGGCTGTAAGACAGCTCGCCCAAACAGCTGAGTTTACTAAAGACAAACAAGGGAAAAGCCGTCCTCTTCTACACTGGCCACAGACAATGCAGACAGTATTGTCAAACACTTATTTCACCGGGAACAACTTTGTTAAACAAGAAAAGTTATATAAACGAGATACCTCAGTGTCCTGCAAGAAGCTCTCGTTTAGCCTACTTGAGAGCTCGATTTCACTGAAGCATGTCACACCTTACATTTATTAGAAGTTGTCCATTTTACTTTGGTTTGTGTTTGAGACACTGGTGAACACTTTAAATAATACAGATGGTCCTGTTGAGTTTGCAGTTGTTAAGACAGATGAAGGTAAGGCCTTCTCATAGTATTTTAAGGTATCGTTAATTCAGAAAGACAACGGAATTCTTCCCCGCTGCCATGAAAACTTCTACAGGATCTCATTAAGTCAGAGTAGATGTTTTTCCCCGATGAAAAGCTTATTTTCCTCAGACCACTGAGATAATTATATAATAAATTTAGGAAAATAGAGCAGAATTTCTTTTTCCCAAATGAGTGCATGAGCAGCCCAGACTCAGACCTCAGCCCGTGTAAACTCTTGACCACCCCCATCTCTCAGGTGAACACGGATGAAGACGGCTGCGAGGACGAGATGGAGTGGCTGATGGAGGAGGTGGAGACGCCGTCGCGAGGGCTGCAAGAGAACGGCCATGTCACCACCAAGCCGGTCAGCGCAGACGCCCTGAACTCCTTCTCCCTGGACGAGCAGGACAGCGAGGACGAGGTACTGACCATCCCGGGAGTCCGCATCCACTCCGGCCGACCCTCCTCTCAACCCCGGACAGCCCCACGGCGGGACGGGAGCGACGAGGACCTGGTGGGGCTGCTGGAGGACGCAAGCAACCGGAGCTCGTCCAGATCCGCCAGCAAACCGCAGAGGAAAGCGCAGCCGGACCCTGACGACAGCGATGAGGATCTCCTAAAGGTTTAAGCGAACATCTCAGACTCGAACGTCTCTCCAATGCAGCTCACGCCCTTTTAGCTCGTCCTCCTTCTGGTTTTTCGAAAGGGAAGTTTATTTATCTGTCTGCCGTTTCAAGGACTGCGTCGAAGAGCAGAATGACCGACACGTCCTACTCGGCGGATAGTCGATGCCTTTGTGATGAAAATCATTTTCGTCATTTGATTGATTGTTTCTGCGTTTGTTTTCTATGGGCTTGAGTTGTACAGAGATTATTATTGCGTTAAAAAAAGTTGGGAAGGTTGATTTTCACACAGACGTGCAAAATGATTTCTGATCTTTTTATTTGAAATGAATCTTATTTAATGATTCGGGGTACGTTTTGTTTCTTTTTCTCTGTTTTACCGACACAACATGATTCTCGATAATTAGAAAATGGAGGACCGGAAGGGAGGAGCCGAGACAGAATTCAAGGTCGCCACGGTTACGCCGGGACAGCAACGAGGCCTGGACTTTACATTCGCCTCGCCTGTTAAAATCTGTGCTTTGTATTTACAGTGGGCAGAGGCAACGTCCCTTTAAAGAGTAACTATTTATTGAGTGAAAGGACGTTGCTGTGCTTTAGCTTTTACCGTTTGCCAAAAGAAAGCATGCTTTACATATCCTGGTAGAAAACAAACAGTATACAGATTTTAGTGCCAAGAGAGGCACGGCATTGGCCGCTTGGCACACTTAATGCCTCTGGTTTGAAGGAGAACGCCCCAAAATGAAGCTAATATGGCTAACAGTGAATGGAAGTCTGTGGGAACGGGGAGCATCCGGCTGTTTTTCATTGTCAGCCACATTAGAGTCTTTGGGTGGAGAGTCCCTTTAAGTATCTCAGTCTTTATGTGAGCTTATTACAATCACAGTGTGATAATTTTCTATGTTTTGTATTAAGTTAATTTTTGCACAGACGTTAATAGTTGAGTTCAAATAGCCACATAGTTGCATACAGAGCTTAAAGCACACAGTTGAGAAATGGACTGGAAAGAAACTCGTTCACCTCTGAGAGTTTGACCTATGCTTTTATTCTTAGACTCCGGACTGTAATGACTGTTTTTCCCCCTGACTCAACCTGTTTTCAGTTAAAGCACAGTTTCTTGGTTTGTTTTTTTAATTCACAATTTCATGTAAAACTTTTGGGGGAATGTTTTGGTCATGAAATCACACATCAGTACTGAATGATCTTAGATCATGTTTCCTGAAGCAGCTCATTTCGATGTTTTGTACCATGTCGTCAATTAAACAAGAGGTACTACAATAAAGATACTGGTTCTGATTCTGATTGGTTCTGATTTTCATTAGAAAGACTGTTGATGCTGCTTCCATTGAGGATGCTGTTTTGAAGTGAAGGTAGAATGTAAGTCGCTGTCTGTAACTCCAGTGCTTCTGAGATGTCTGAAACTGCTGTATGCTTATAAGCTTGTTACACCCGTCTGTCTTTTTTAATCATGGGCAGAAATACCTGAGCCTCCGTCTGATGTGTTTTTCTTTTTTTCCTTATTAAATATGACCGAGGCTCTGGACTGTCAACATTTTGTTTGGAGTTGTTTTGTCACGGTTTAAAACATGATGCTACGCCATGATTGCATTCTTTCAATAAAAGAGATCAGCTATTAAAACATGCAGACAACTTCCGTCAAGTCAGTTCAGTTCAATGGTATGTTTGTCTTTTGTAC
The DNA here is from genome assembly GCA_032718565.1 of Distichodus sexfasciatus. NCBI lineage: Eukaryota > Metazoa > Chordata > Actinopteri > Characiformes > Distichodontidae > Distichodus > Distichodus sexfasciatus. The sequence continues at coordinate 465,911 of JAVGVS010000126.1, forward strand.
GTTAGATCTTGTCACAAAGTAACATCTCAGAAGACCAAATCAGATATCTTTAGAAAGCATGACAAGGAAACCTTACATTTACATTTACTGTATATCCTAATTACAGGAACAGTGTCTGGATCAACTTGGGTTTAAGGGCCTTGCTCAGGGGCTCAGTAGTAGTAGTGCTGGAGGTAATAAGGAGTGAACATTTTGAACCTACAACCTCTAGGTCAGTAGGGGAATGTCCTACACTATATTGCCAGAAATGTTGGGACGCCCCTCCAAATCACTGAATTCAGGTGTTCCAATGGGGTTGGACTTGGCACCTTAGTTCCAGTGAAACGAACTCAATGGGACGATGGATTAAGAATGGCCTATTAAAGGCCCGGTAATCTGCATTTTAGTCCCGCAACGTTGTAAAACTGAATTTTGAGGTTTTCCACATCTTTTCAGACACAGTTTTCTGAAACATTTCATGTGGTTATGAGTTTAAAAAAATACTACAGCATGTTCAATGTGCCTTCGCCACGTCCAGCTACAAAAAGTATTCAAAGTAAATATTTGTTAATTCATCGCAGTTGAAGTAAAATACGTACATATAAAACAAGGACCATGGTTATGTGAAGACCCTGGAGTCATGTCTTAAATGTTCATCTGTCTTTTGGCATTTCTGAGGGTCTGTATGAGCCCTGGATGTAAGGGTGGGCGATATATCGAATATACTTGATGTATCTTGGCTTGTTTCACGTACGATGTAGTAAATGACTATATCGTGACCATCGAGTATAAATCCTAACGTTATTGTTAGACAGCATGTACGTCGCTTTCCAGAAAACTCTCCTAGCGCATGCGCGTTTTGTACCGCTTTCGTGTTTCGCACCCCGCCTATGACGTCACATCAACGCCAAAACTAGAGCGCGCAAAATGGCTTGCCGCAAAAATTCCGCGGGTGGAAATTTCAAAGTCGCGAGCGCAAATGTGAAACTCGAGAGCACAAAATTAAGAATCGAGTGCGTGGTTGTGATATTGCGCGCAAACTGTATTTTTCCTCTCTCGAATGTCTTTTTTTAAGGTGGCCGAGAAAGCCCAACGCAATTCAAAGTTAAAAGCGCGCTGCAAAACCACAAAGCGTTTCATTCAAGTTCACAGCGCACGCTCAAACACACTACAAATTCGTAAACGTGACACAAACTCAATCACTTTCATCAATTTCGTCATTACACGTTGCAAAACACAAAACACACGCATCTTCTAAAACGCGCTGCAAATAGCCACAACACAACCAAATCGAGCCAAAACACAACGTAAGTATTTGCAGAGAACGCTGTTTTGGGTGGCCACATCCTTGTAAGTTTTAGGTCCTGAGGAGGTGGAGACCAGTAAGTGAAATTAACATTTGAGATCCAGTCTAACTCCACAGAAAGGGCAATACACTAAACATTACTGGTCTCCACCTCCTTGGAGCTTAAAACGTATAAGGATGTGGCCACCCAAAACAGTGTCCTCCGCAAATACTTCCGTTGTGTTTTGGCTCAATTTGGTTGTGTTGTGGCTATTCGCAGCGCGCTTTAGAAGATGCGTGTGTTTTCTGTTTTGCAACGTGTAATGACGAAATTGGTGAAAGTGATTGAGTTTGTGTCACGTTTACGAATTTGTAGTGTGTTTGAGTGTGCGCTGTGAACTTGAATGAAACGCTTTGTGGTTTTGCAGCGCGCTTTTAACTTTGAATTGCGTTGGGCTTTCTCGGCCACCGTACCTTTTTTCCTCTCGATGTGTTAAATGTCCTCGTGCGCAAAATAGATTACCGACGAGCGGCATTTTTTTTGCTCGGGTGAGATTTCCACACGCGTGGTTTGAAAGGGGCGGGTTTTGGCAGTTTTTCTATATTATACTTTGGTTTAAAATAAAAGCATTTACTATGTTAAACTTTGCCTAAATTCATTATATTGGTGTCATTTTATGCAACATAGGGCCGAATTTATCATTTATACAGTGATTTAGAGGAAATTTAAAGGTACTGAGATATATACCGTGTATCGTGATATAGCTTAAAAATATCGCTATATTATTTTTTATGCCATATCGCCCAGCCCTACCTGGATGTCCAAATTAGCATTTGAAGTGAGCCGGAGCTACTCAGTGATGAAACCTGGCGACTCATTGCGTAACTTGCAGGCGTCATTCGAAATCAGCTCGATTAAAAAGTAACATGTTCTTGCTATCTCCAACGCATGGCTGGGCAATGTTGGCGCGATTGGTTCGGGGGGCAACCTCCTTTCTGGACTCTGCACTTGGCCGTGTGTAAATAGCCCCTAACATCAACCCGGACGCGGCCAGACGCTGAGGCATCACGATCACAGCTGGCGTTATGACCTCTTTCGACGACATCCTGGACGACGTGGGCCCCTTCGGGAGGTTCCAGAAGCGGATTTTTGGGCTGCTGTGTTTGGTCTCCATGCCCTTTGCCGGTGTCTACGTGGGCATCGTGTTTCAGGGGTTCACCCCGGAACACTGGTGCAGAGAGCCTGGTATAAATCAGCTAAGGGAGCAGTGCGGCTGGAGTCAACAAGAAACCCGCAGGGTCGCTGTGCCTTTTGTCAACAGCTCCGCCGGCCCGGTGCACAGCCAGTGTGAGAGATATGACGTGGACTGGAACGTCACTGCACTCACCTGCGAGAGCGCCGATGCTCATATGTTGGAGATCCAAGCTGCTGTCCAGCCCTTGACAACTTGCAAAGATGGTTGGGAATATGACTACGAGGGTAGAAGGTCCTTTGTTACGGAGGTAATGACCCACATGTGTAAATTTCTTAAAAGTTGTTTTAACAAATGATCATCTTTACCAATACACTTGAGTCGGCTCATGTAGGATTTGCTAATGAACTAGAAGGTTGGATGATGTTTGGTGTCCAAATATTAATACCTGAAACTTTGAATCAACTGAATCCCTGTAGTGAAGAAATAATCATTACTCAGCAATCTGCATTTAGCTAGTCAGCAGTTTATTATGGTCAGTATTTGGTTTTTATTTTTTTAGGCTATTTGGTAATACCAGCAAATTATCGTAAAGAGCTGCCCGAAATCTAGTGGATCTGTTATTTATCTATTTATTTGCTTAATATCTTCATTTAAGCCCTTTAAACTCCAAGCTATAAAACAGGCTATGTGGACTTTTGTTTTTAAAAGTGATTGTAACATTTTCAGCTTCACAATGACTTGTGTTTATTCAAAAAGTATAAATTGTTAGAAAATAAAACTATAAATCTGTCATATAATTGAATGAATGAATGTCAATATGCACATGCCTTTAAAAAAAACAAAAACCTAAATATTGATTAAAAACACATTACTTCTATGATAGGTGTGTGTGAGAGAGAGTTTAAAGATATGATATCAGTGGGCTGGGGGTTGTGCATTTGAATGTGCTGTTTTCTAATTTGAAACACGTTTGTTTATTTGCTCTTGAAAAAATAAGTTTCTCTTAACTGTATGTAGTGAACATATTGAGAAAAGAAAACTTTTCCTTGCCAAATGCATGGGTTATGTATTGCAGTTTGACCTGGTTTGTGCCAATGCCTGGCTGGCCGACATGTTCCAAGCAACCATGAGTGTTGGATTCTTAGTGGGCAGCATCGCCATTGGATATCTCGCTGATAAGTACGATGTATTTCTGTAGATCTGTAACTTATTATTCTCTATATCATGTTTGTATTTTTTGTGCAATTCTAAGATTTTATCCATATTTTTGGAAAACTGCTTTGACACTTTTCTTCATGCTCTTGTAGGTTTGGAAGAAAACTTAGTTTCTTGATGTCTTCTCTCCTGAACGCCATTGCAGGGATTCTGGTGGCAGTTTCCCCAAACTACATTGCGTTGCTGGTTTTCAGAGCTCTCTTTGGTTTTGGGGTTAAAGGAGGCTGGATGGTAGGATATGTGCTGAGTAAGAAAGCATGCTGCATTTCACCTCTAAATATGTGTATAATTAACTTTTTAGACATGTTTAGTTTTTAGATGATTTACCTTTTGGTATTTTTGTGTTAGTTCATACACACCTTGAGCAATAAAATGATTCAGCGATATTATAGACTTTGAAAATCTACATGTAAGTAAAAATTTCCAGATACATTTACAACATAGGATTTATAACATAAATCAAATTTGCTTCTCACCTATGAAGCTCTGCGTAATCTTGCTCCTCTCTACCTTATAGAACTCTTCTGTGTAGTCATGATGCTATAAGCTTCTCCTTGGTAGGCAGGTCATGCAGTGCCTTGGCCCCCAAACTTTCCTCAATTCTCCAGTGATTGCCTTTCTTTCTCTACTTTTCAATCTGAATACTAGGCTTCTCTCTGCAAATATTTCTCTTCCTCTTCTACTTAGTCTGCTCTCCCCAGCCCTTTTTGTAAAGTATCCTTGGAACTGCTTATAAGTTAGTGCCTAGAAATATCATGTTCTTAATTTTGAAACTTCATGCAATAGTTTTGCATGAACCTACAAAATGGGGAAATTTAGAGAAGACTTTTTACTTTTGGGATTAAAAATTCACGCATTGAAGGATCATATTACATGAATCCATACAAATAACCTAAACAAAGAACATTTTTATTTATTCATTCACCTTCACATGACTGTATTTAAGTTGTCAGCATCCATATCTGCTTTTCAGTCTAAGGGCAGTGTAATGTACCAATGCATTGTATTTTCTCGATCTCACTCCATCACTTTGTCCACAGTTACTGAGCTGGTGGGGGTGGAGTACAGGAGGACAGTGGGGGTACTCTTCCAGCTCTTCTTCAGCATTGGCATCCTTGTCATGCCTCTCATTGCTTACCTCATCACTGATTGGCGTTGGCTCCAAGTGGCCTTTACAGCACCCTACATCCTCTTCCTGACATATTACTGGTTAGCCATGGTCATTAAATTACTGTCCTGTTATGCTCTTGAAGATATTTAGTCACCTGTGTCATCTAACACATGTTCTTTTTTATTTGATGAATCTCAGGTTTATTCCAGAGTCGCCAAGGTGGCTTCTCTCCCAAAACAACTCCAGCAAAGCTGTGGAGATTACTGAGGCAATGGCAAAAGAGAATAAGAAAACTCTCCCTAAGAAGATTGAGGTGAATTTACACTACAGCAGCATCTAGTAATTTAAATAGCCAGTCTAAAAGAAAACCAATACAAACATAGCTCAACTTACGTGTTTTAATTACATGCAGCTTTTAAAAAATCAGCCACAGTCCTACAGGTGCTGTATAGTACAACCTACTGGATTAAATCTGTACTTGCATGCCAAAAACAAATGAATAAGACAAAATAGTCCAGCAGTCTATTTAGAAATAACTGATGAAAACATGAAAGACATGAAACATGAAAAAAAAAACATCTGGTGTTATACACAGACACTGAAGGATGAAAGTGCGGATTCTGTAGACGCGACTGCTTCTTTTCTGGATTTGATTAGGACTCCCAACATGAGAAAGCAAACCTTAATCCTCAGTTTCAACTGGTAAGTCATTAATGAGTACAACATACAAAAAGAAACATCCTTTCTATAGGATATATCATAGTTCATTAAGATTATTTGCTGGTAATTGCTGAATTGATACTGGTCAGGTAGTCAGAACAAATCTTGCGCTGGTTTGCCAGATTGAAGGGGCTAGAAACTCAGTACATTTTACTATCTTGAGGTGGTGAACAGCTAAAACTGGCTTAAAGGGCCAAACTTCATTGGTCAACCCTTTATAAGACCTTTCCTTCATGGCAGGTTTACAAGTGCTGTGGTCTATCAGGGTCTGATCATGCGTTTGGGAATCCTAAAAGGAAATGTTTACATCGACTTCCTCATCTCAGGAATTGTGGAGTTCCCAGCAGCCTTCCTCATCCTCTTTACTATCGACCGTATTGGCAGGAGGCTTCCGTTTGCCACTGCCAACATCGTGTCTGGAGCCGCCTGCCTTATAACAGCTTTCATTCCCGAGAGTAAGTTGTATTGTCTGAGCTGTAGTGAATGATGAACTTGCTGGAAAAAAATAACTTTATACCAGTTAGTTTATGTTGAATATTTACAGCAAAACAGATTTACCATGTCTTTTGTCATCTTAAACAGGTGACCATCCAAAACCATTTTTAATATGCTGTTTTTGAAGATGTAGACTCTAAGCAAGACTCTTAACCCTAAGTTGGCTGAGAGACTGTCCCTCTAATTCAGCAATATATATCACTGAGCAATCATTTTGTGCTGTATGCTGTTAAACCAATATAAATCTCTAGATAAATTCAATATTGTGATATATGTCCCTCTTCCAGTAAGTTTTCTTTTGTGTTGAATTTGAAAGAGTGTATTCTCCCTACAGATATTTTGTGGCTTAAGACAGCAGTGGCTTGTCTTGGGAGGCTGGGGATCACTATGGCCTTTGAAATGGTGGTGTTTGTGAACACTGAATTGTACCCCACCTTTATCAGGTTGTCACACCACTAAAATCCTCATGGTCGGATTGATTACATGTAACGTGAAAATGTTAAGAAAATATTAAGAAATCAAAAATTCTAACAATATTACAAAGGTAATAATTTGGACTATAGAGTAATGTTGTCATGTGCATTCCTGCAGGAATCTGGGAGTGTCCGTGTGCTCCACACTGTGTGATGTTGGTGGCATTGTGGCCCCCTTCCTGCTCTACAGACTTGCTGTTATTTGGTTGGAACTTCCACTTATTATTTTTGGTATGTATCAATGTACAGTTGCATTTATAGTTGGTATTTCACCACCACCAAAATACCTGTATGGAAAGCCAAACATTAAGTATCAAGGTATATTTAAAGGAATTAAGTGTATGCATATTGTTTCTGTTTGAATTTTTCATGTTGTAAACCAGGAAATTTTGACAGTATGTACAATTGTGAAGGGCAGTGGATTTTGATAAGTTTTAAGTACAAATCAAAACTGTTTTTCTTTTATCATTTTTTCAGTACTCTTTAAATGATTTCTTTTATATATAAAATGTAAATCTAAATTGTGTAAATGTGTTAAACACTATTGCATATTAATATATATTGTGACTTTCTGAGACCCATTTTTTTCCATTGTGCACTGACTTGTGTAAAAGATTAGTTCACCCTTGGTGGTGAGAGAGGATGGAGAACGATAACACATGGGTGTTGATGAAATGTTTGACACTGACAGGTGTGCTAGCTTTCATTGCTGGTGCGCTAGTGCTGCTGTTACCTGAGACCAAAGGTGTGCCTCTTCCAGAAACCATTGATGACATTGAAAACCCAAAAAGGTGAGACCTCAAGAGCCACAATAAACCATCCATAAAAGACTTCCCGTGGCATGTATTATACATTTAGATACCTTATTGCACCATTTATACAAAACAGTAACATGTTGTGTTTTCTTTGTCCCTCCTTGCTCCAGAAACAAAGAGGAGGTCATGAAGAGTCATCAGATGGAGAATCTGTTGCCCTCAGAGATGACCACCAGCAAAGAAACAGTGTCAGTTTGAAGACAGAAGTTTCCTTCTGAGAGGATTCAGTAACACTTGAGCAAGTGTATTTGCCTGTAAGAATAGCTGGAATCAGAAACCTCAACAGTAGACAGGCAGCTTTTCAGTACTGGAACAGCAGAAAATATAACAGTACAGTCATTTGGTGAAACAGTGTTCCCTCACTCGTTTTAGGGGCTTCATTTTTTATCATACCAGATGAGTCACCTGTCATGAAACTCAATAAGATGGCATGATAAACTTGCAGGTAACTATATGCCACTCCAGATACCTTTCCTTCTTGCAAGAAATATTTTATGACAAATTTGTCCTAATTAAATTGGGACAAATTAAAATTTCTGTAGACATTCTAAGCAGTACAAAACATCATGACACATTATATTAGGAAAAATGAGAATGAAATCTTTTTGAAACTAATTTGAGAATCAATATTTTATTCCTTTTCAAGGAATAAAAGATCATTAATAATTCTAGTAATATGCATCTACGTAAGCTATACAGCGTAACTGCTTGTATGCTTTACTATATAAGCTGGCCCATCCATCCAAGGAGGCTATTTTTAATCACGTGACCAACTAATCACACAACAAATAATGGCTGAAGTACCACAAAGTGCTTATCATGAAGAGAATAGAAACATCCGCAACGCTAGGTGTGGGACATAGGGTCAATAGGATGTTGTTTGACTTTGTTTCAAAGTCATGAAAGAATATAGAGTGCAGTGTTTGACATTAATTGTCTAACCTCCATGTAACATGCCGAAATGTTCAGTAATTATTTCACTGATTTAATAATACACCCTTTTACATGCCTCCCACGGGAGTGTTTCTTTGTAAGTGTCCCCCTTGTGTGACTGTTCACTGTGTGCTTTTAAAGTTGTTATGGATTGTGCGGGCTCTGTAGTTTATTGGTGAATAGCTTATTTATAATACAAGTATGACTGTGATCTTTTTTGTAATATTTGAGTCAATAAACACTACATGCACCAAATATGTTTTTTTATTGTACAGCATTTATTAATAATCAATCATTATATCATTCCTAATCATGACCATAAAATTAAAATTGATCACATTTGTATAATACTTTTAAAAAAAAGGAACATCAGTTGAATTTCTAGGCTCAAATGAACTTGTACGCTCAACTGTTTGCTTTTGTCTCCTTTTCAATCCAATCAACAAACTTGGAGACTCGGGCATATACGCCAGGCTTCATGGCTTTAGCACAACCAAGTCCCCATGAAGTTACTCCCTGCAGAACAAAGGAATTTTGGGAGAAGCACACTAGAGGACCTCCACTGTCACCCTGTAAAATAGTCAAAGTCAATGAATGAATGTGTGAATGAGAGAAAGAGAGACAATGAGACAGACGAGAGAGAGAGGTATTATTGGAGTTACAAAAAGACAAGTCTGAGCCACGGTTGCAAGAAAATTCCATGTGGCATTGTTGGGATACCTGTAATAGTATATTTATGAATTATTTGGACATTAATAGAAAAAAATAGAATTTATAAAGTACAACTGTCAAACATTTTCTCTTCAAAGTGTTTTAGTTAATCCCCTTACAAAAATCAAATGTTTGAGGCGGCAAACAAAAATTTGGTGGCAAGTTTGCTAGAAGTCCAGCACAAGTTTGCCACAAACCATACTGCATGTGAAAATATGACCTTGCTGCAAATTTGTGGCAACGTTGCCAAAGTTTAAGGTCAACTGTTTGCCAGAAGCCTAATATTTTTAAGGGTCCGGTCCCTCACCACAACGTTTGCTGCGTCGGTTATGACGGTGACAAACCTAGATAGAGGATGCGCTTCAACATTGTACATTTATAAGAATTGTGTCTAAAACACGTACCAAATTTACAAATCTATCTCATATCCCGTGACGTTGTCACGCTGGTCGTTTTCAACACTGAAGGAGCAAAACAGCTGAAGAATATCAGACATGAATGTTTTCAGTTTTTACTCCGGTTTGTGTGACCATCAAATTTTGTGAACCTAGGGGGCGCTGTGTCATTTTCCAACAAACGTAGTTTCCCTTGCGTGGACAATTTCTGATTTAAAGAATATTTAGAGTATATATTTATTCTGTTTTCAAAGTTTTTGGTAGTTTTTGATTTTGGTAGTGAAATTAATTTTCGTATTTTGATAGCTTGTGTTTTGAATATATAAATTGTATCAATTATATAGTTGGTGCTTTTAATTATTTCCCTACTTCGTTGGTGGTTAAAAGAGTCATAAAATGTATTTATTTATTTATTTTTTAAAGTCTTTATTATCAAATTTATCCATGAATTTACTATCGTGAATTTATTTTCGTGAATCTACTCTTTTAGGTAAATTGCTGATTTAGCTTGCCCACGACTGCAAGTTCGCTTTAAAGGAAAATAAGCTTTACAGTGCCCCCTATGATCACAAAATCAGATGGTCACAGAAAACTGTGAAAATTCGCCTGTTTTCTAACAGACTTTCAATCAGATTTACTTTATATACATTCTCATCTCTCGTAGGCAAGTTAAAGTAATCCAGTAAAAAGGATCCTCACCTCGCCTTCAATCAGTCCATTTGGAAGAGACCGGTGATTACAAAATCTAAATTAATAAATTGATAACTTCATCTAAATTCTAGGTAAGTAACCATGTGTTTCTGTGACTTCGTGAAGTATTGATTACATATTTATTCCAGTGTTTTGATTTATTTGACTAATTTTCGGGTTACAGTTCGCCTTGGCTTTGTTTGCCCGGCTAGCGATTCCGCTCGTCGTGTTACCGCGTTAAAATGTTGACAGATGAACTGTTTAATTTGGAGCTGCACATTTGGGCCAGTTCCTGAGAACGTTATAAGCACTAACCTCATTGTATTCACATCGTCATAACTTAAATTGCGGTATGGCTCAGTTAAAGTTATGACAAATAAGATTCTACTAAATATTTTTATTCACCGTGAACCAAACCTGTAGATTTGTAGAGGTTCAAACTGATTGAAGAACCAGAGTAGACCTCGTCATGGCTTTAACTGAGCCACACCTATATTACAATAGGCTAATCATGAAGACAGAATAAGAGAAATTAGATGTTTTAAAGTGTTTTACCTGGCAGCTGTCTGTTCCTCCCTCAATGTTTCCTGCACACATCTCATAGTCCTTCACCCGATTGCTGAGGTACGCAGGGCGATTGCACACTTTATTTTCAATGACGGGGAAGCCGGTCTCCTTCAGAATACCCTCCCCTCCCGTTCCTGGACATCAGATCATCAAACACACAGGTGGACCATTAACATGTTTCATTTTAATACCACCATCCACCAAGATCCAACATGGTTATGGTTTTATAATACAGGTTTTAAGTCACAAAGTGTATCTAAGCTTGCACCTGTAATACCTTACATAAGGTGGACTAACCGCCATAAGAAGTGGCTATGTTTCTAATTTGATGCCACTTCAAAAAACTTCTTGCTCCCATAAAGCCATTCACATCAACAGTATGAACGAACTGTGTGATGGCATGGTTTGAAATGAGGAGAATAATTTAATTTCATTTTGCAAAAGAATAAGCTAAACTGAATTAAATGACAAAAACATAATGTGTCTTAAATTCATCGTTTTTCCTTGCACTGTGTATATATTTGTATTGCAGTTTAACTTAAATCAGCACTATAACATTTGTTTTGCTTTCTGCATACCTTGTGTCTCCCCCCATCCTGTAACGTAGCATTCTGTGCCGCTTGGGACTATGTAATCTTTCTCAGGTAAGCATGCAGGCAGGACCTTATCGTTTATTATTGCTGGCCTAAGATGAGAGAAGGCTTTAGTTAGCTTAGTTGGTCTATTAAAATGTGTTTAGATCAAATGCAACATTCAAATATGCTGCATTACAATCTATGCAATGGTTGAGTAATATTTAAGTTGTACTCTTACACAACAGTAACAAATTGAAATATTTATCATCAACGAATTTAGGGTGGACATTACTCAGAATTCTTTTAGGATATAAAGTGATCCATTAAAGTAATACTGTGCAAACAGAAGTCTTCCTCACCTGTCCAGCTTGAGAAGGGCGATATCTGTGCCTACTGGTCCTTTTACAATCTTTTCCAAATCCCGAACTTGTTTTGATGGCTCATTTGCTCTCTCTGTATGGATTCCCAAATACACTTTGTAGGCAGATGGTCTGATGGATCTGGACAGATAAGGAAGCAGATGGAAACAGAGACACTTTATATTACCTGTGATCTTTGTCAATGAGATTCAAGATTAATTCAAGTTCATTCAAAAGCTTGTCGATTTATCTGTAGCAATGTGTTACAGAAATCTGTCTGTGTAGCTGTCTGTCTGTCTAAGCGTCTATCCATACCTCCAGTCATCCTTCCATTACAAAAGAAATTGCACAGTTGCAATAGATCAAAAACATATATAGTTATTATGGGTAAAAGCTGCACTTTAAGAAATTTACAGAAACATGTGTACGTTATGACAGGCCTTTTATAGGGGAAAGGGTAATCACCAAGTAAGTCACAGTGTTCTGTCCAGACTGAACTTCCAATTCACTGATGTTTTAAAAGGCATCACTAACCTCTCCAGACAGTGTGCTGCTGTGAGGACCCACTGTGCATCGATTAAAGTTCCTCCACAGAAATGAAGCCCTGTGCTGGAACACAGAGTGACAAAGAGGCACTGATCAAGAACAGTAGACCAACACAAAAAGGGTCCATAATTACTTGGACACATTTAGTAATACAGTAATAGTGTGTCCATACCTTGTCCTAAGACTAATCTGCCAAGGCCAGGAATAGGGTTTAGAGACACATCCTCCGACAATCCGTCCAAAGCAGCGTCTGGGTTTTGTTGCTGGCTGTCCGCATTTCATACCACCTGTTTGAAGAAGTGTAAGTCTTGCATCAAGCACATGTAGAAATCTAGATTACAAATCCACTAAAAAATAAAGTTTTAATTCAGCCTTTATCATTAGACAGAGTTTGTCAGTGAACGTAATAAATACCGCATTCTGGAATCTGACAGTAATCCCACTTCTTATTAGGATCTGTAGTATAACACCAAGGTCCGTTCACGTCATTATCAGGGTTTCTGCAATTCTAATCCATTAAAAAAGACATAAATTCAGCTGAATGTTTCATAAGTCATTTAGCAGTGTCAGGTTAAAAAAACTTATGCGACATAAAAACTTACATTAGACTCCAGCCCCTTGTCTGGATGAGTCTCAGGGGTGAAGCTGGAGTGCTCGTGAGGTTTCATTGCACTCCACGCTTGACAAGTCACCCCCATTACAGTCTTCGATGTGGATCCCCTGTAATCTACTCCATTCCCGACCTTACAATCTTAAAATCAGAACATTAGCTGCATTTAACTCCTCAGTGTCAACAATGTTCTTCAGTAAGTAACATTTTGGATGTGCTTTGCCTCACTCAAAAACATGGACCAACTTAACATGGGGCTCAAAACGATCAACTAGGCAATTAGGTGACTGCTATGTGTGCCATGTTAGACTCTCATGCAAACAGACCTTTCTCTGGGGTATCATTGGCTTCCGCTGAAGGGACAAGTAAGGCTGGTTTGAGAGCGGCCTGAGAGGACAAATTGCCACAGCGCTCTATCCTGCAGTACTCCCAGCGAACAGAGGGGTCGGTAGTGTAGCACCATGGGGCATTGTCACCATCTGGGTTTCTGCAAAGGTTGCGCCTTAAGTCCCTAGAATTTGTAAGAAAAAGTATTGAAAATATTAATATATTTTAAGCAAGTACTAGTGTGACACTTCCACACATATAAGTACCATTTCCACAAAATTTATATAGTTTCTTTTTACTTTTTACTTTTTAAGTTGCATTGTCTAGGTAATCAGAGGCAGATTTTAGGCAGATAGTTTGTGAGAAAACATCACATCAGTAACACTCTGCAGCAGCTCTCCTTTCACTTACGCATTGGGGAAATTCTGAGGTGTTTTCTTATGTGTGTGTGGTTCCATAGAGGCCCAAAACTGGCATTTTTTCCCACTGACTGTCTCTGACATGACTCCACGGTATGAGCCCCCATTACCTTCATAACAGTCCTCATGTGGGGCAATGACTGGTTCTTCTGTGAACACAGAATTGGTAGAGTTATCATATCTAAAGTAGATGTGTAAAGATGTGTAAGTTTCATCATGCTATGATACGGGGCAGTTGGTGGCGTAACGGTGGGGTGTTCGCCCTGTGATCGGTAGGTCGCAGGTTTGAATCCAGGGCCGGTAAAGTTACTAATGAGGTACTCATGAGCAAGGTACTGTCCCCAAGCACTGCTCCCTGGGCGATGCCCTTGTTAGTTGCCCACTGCTCCTTCACGGATGGGTCAAATGCAGAGGTCACATTACGTTGTGGTGCAGTGTGTGCTGTGCTATGGTATGTTCACAATGACAAAAAGAATTACTCACTTTTTTTTGTATCTATTCAGTGGATGAAAATTTCATTTCTGCCAATATGCTACTATATATTTTCAGTTTAATTATGTTTAGGAGCCAGTGATCAACTATATTCTCTGTAGATTTAACAGAGTTATGTCCATTCTTATCAAAACACAAAAAGACACTAAAATATCAGGCACTTAACTGAAAAATCACCCCTTCTTTTAGTTAAAACTAGACCTCTGTTTAATATAAAAAGACATTACAACATGTTTGATGTCTGATTGATGTTTTCATTTTGGATTGATGATATGGGCTCGTTGATCACTAAATTGATGTATCAGTGTAGATTGCTCTGTCGTTACACCCCTCCTCTGAAGTATAAAGGTAATTTGCAAAAAGAATGACAAGCAAAGTAAGCTATAATAATTATAGGTTAAAGTGAAAAGTAAAGAAAAGCTGACCAGGACGAGGTTCATCCCCACAGCTGGGGACATTGCAGTACTCCCAGCGGGTTTCTGGGTCTGTTGTGTAGCACCAAGGACTCCTTTCATTGTCAGGGTTCCTGCAGTAGTTCTGTTCAAGACCTCTGCAGCAGAAGTGCATCAAATCTCAGTGTACTTCACTTCAATGTGTAGACATTTTTATAACTATGTTTTTATCCTAAAAGCAGTGTGAACAAAGCTGGTCCAGATGTGTTCATGTCCAGCAGGGTTTCTCTCCTACCTGTTTATTGTTTATACCAGATGTGGATCATCAGGTCTAATGGAAATCCTGCTGGATAGTGGTACTTCAGGACCAGGGATGCCATACCTCACTCAAAAGTTTAAAATGGGTCCAAATAGTAGGAATAGAGTGTACTGAAAAAGAATATATGTGACTCTGCACAGCAAAACCAGTCGCTTGTCGCAATGGAGGTTTCCAAGAAAAACAATGTTGCGTGGGGTAAAATTTTGGATGTTTTGTTTTTAGTTTTGAAACAGTGGAAGGTCTGTACTGTACTGTTGTGAATAAATTTCGCTGAAAAACTTACCCTTTCCATCCTAAAAACGTGACTTTCTTGAGGTGAGGAATTCAATTCCAGCAGAATGTTAAAAGTTTCTGTTTTGACCGCTCTATTTCAATATTTACGGTAAATCCACTCGTTGACTAGCGTGAAGATATTTCTCTGGAATCCATCTTCGTCTCCCGAGTTCAGTTAACCTAACGCAGGTAGGCTATCCGTGTGGCCGTGTGGATAGTCAACTTCAAAGACAGATTTCTCAGTTTCTCACTTGGCGTGACAGGAGAAACCTGAGTCCTTTGAATGTTGATATCTCAGTCATATGTTGTCCGATTCATTCGATATAGGTATCGTTTTGAAGCTTGATTTATGCCCTTTCATGAAAACATAATAACTAAATTCTGAAAATTTGCGACAAGCGACTGGTTTTGCCGTGCAGAGTCACATATTGTCTCATGTTTTGGGTTGTTGCTCACTTGCAGGGGTAGTTCGCTGGAGTTCTGGAATGCTTTTGAGGGACTTGCTCTGACCAACTTTGACAGGTTTTCCCTGACACTGTCACAGCAATGTTGCCTCTGTATGAGCTTCCAGCTGCAGTAGCACAGGTCAATTCTGGCACAATGCTTGGAGGCTCCGATGCTTCAAGAAAAATACTTGTGTGAAATGTCCAGTTTAATGAAACTTTTTCTGAAATATTGCATGAATGCCTTCACAATGAATGTAATCTAGGAAGAATGACATTCGATGAACAATTCAAATCTTTTGTTGGCATCTTAAGTTAGGATACTCTGCTAAAGACAAGGTGGTTGTGTGGTTCAGTCCTGGGTGTAATGTTTAACTATAACAGTTAAGCCCTCAATCATGAGGTGCTCTGTTGACACTGTCCCTAAATAAGTTTAAGTAGATGAAAGAGTTATGATGCTCACTGCAACGGGGGATAGAACAGAAATCCCAGCGTTTTGATGGACTAGTAGTGAAACACCACGGTCTGGGCTCTCCATCAGGATTCCTGCAGTAGTTCTGCTCCAGGTACTTCTCAGGAAACCTAATCACAGGCACAAGCATATGAACATTGGTATAAAACTGATCAGACTTATTCATAAAATGGATGTATGTTTTCACAGTAGCAACTAGAGACTAATTACGATGATGGAAGATATCCATGGTTATGGGGTTTTTGGGACTCCCAGTGCTGGCAGGTGTATCCACCCTCAGTGGTGGAGATTTTGCCTCGGTAGTTTTCCCCACTGCAGTGCATGCATTCCTCTACAGTTACAGGAACACAATCAGTACATAACATCCACTAGTCTACAGACATTTTCTGGATTATGGCAACATTTCTGGTACCAGTACAGTCCTGGATATCACACTGCTCCCATCTCTTTTCTGGATCCATGGTGTAGCACCATGGGCCTTTGCTGTCGCCATCAGGGTTTCTGCAGAAGTTGGACTCCAGATCGGCTTTTGGATGTGTTTTTGGGGTGATGCTGCAAGACAATATAGTGGGTGTCAAGCCAGACCAGACCTGATATATCTGCATTTTATATAAAAAATAAATAATATCAATTCTTTTAGTTGTTAATTTGGATAGCAAGATCCAAAATGACTCATTTTACTTGTTTTTCGATAGTACCCCAGATGCCACCCAATTTGCTCCTCCACTAAAGTGAATACTTCCACTAACAATTAATAAATACTAAAAGTAAACTAATTTCTGTTTGTAAAATGCTTTGTTATTGATCTCTTGATCAAGTCAGTCAGCATCAAATGTGGGTGGATGTTTTCTTTGTAATGAGGAATGTACTTTGGCTTGTGCGGGAATGTGCTCTCCCATCGTTGACATAGTTCCCCCGATTTGGTCTTGGATTTTGTCCCTCTGTATTCAGAACCAATTCCGTTTACACACTCCAATAAGTACACTGTTTAGGAGAGAAAATCAGTTTATGAGGTGGTATATATAGAAAGCATGAGCACAAAACACAGTGAAGGCCACAGCATATCTTAGATGGTTAATGAGCAAATGAAATATGGCACATTATGCAATCCACCACTAAATGAGATGTGTTTACATAAACTTTTTTTGCATTTGCTTAATGCTTCAGTTCAAACCACATTATACAGGTTGTTCACAGATTATATATTAACTAGTGGATGCAAAGGGCATGATGAACAGGAATAAGGTCTCATTCATAAAGCTGTAAAATAGCTTTACTGGTTGAATCCAAGTGCGTAAAGAACCAAAAAGCAATGTAAATGTTCCATATGGCTTTTGAACCCAGACCTTTATGAACCTTAGACCTTTTGGTTTGATTCTACTAACTTTCATTGCACACATAGTATGTAATGACATAGTATGTAATATACTACGTACAAATTCTAATATAGAGCACATAATATCTTTAAGGAAGACAAGGTCAATCAGTCCTCAAGCCACAGTTGGCATACCTTTCTTTTCATATAAAGCAGTACTTGTTCTACGTAGCACTGGCTCTATCTTAGAGGTGGCTGGTATTGTTATGCAGTCCTGATCCTTCTCAATATATACAAAGGATCTGTTTAAAAAAGGAGAACAATATGTTGCTTAGGGGAACAATTACAGTACAACTGAACACTATTAAATGTAAAACGAGGTCTAGCATGCACTTAAAGCCCTTTACCTGCATGTGAATAGTGTCTCTGCATTGCATTTCACTGCACATTCTTGCACTGATTTTACAATGTACTGACTTTTCTGTAACGTGAGTAACCACGCACCATCTGTTTTAATATACTCTTCAAGAACATCTGTGGAATAAAGAATGGAACCATTAACGTTGTAACTTGATTCAGCAGCAGCCACTGCTTCCATCACATATTTTTAAGTATGTTCTTAAGATGATGGGGCAAAATCATAGCGCAGTCTGAGTGCATCGTCCTAAGTGTTTATGCTTTCGGCAAAAAATGTATTACCTGTGCTCTCAGTCTGCACTTTCAAGACACCTATAGATGATAGAAGCAGATCGTTGTAGTATTACTCTTGTAAAGTATTGTACATCGCAAGACCTACTAATACTCCAACAAAAATAGATATTTTTGTTCAACTACATTAACTGCAAAAAAACCTTCAAGCAGTTGTTTGACTTTTTAAAACAGAATGGCTCACCTGCAAATAGGAAACAACAGAGGAAAAGAGCAGCATTGTACATGTCCATGCTGGAGCAATAACCAGCAGCACAGGCAGAGATTTTAGTACAAGGTTTGAGTCTTTTAGACCATGTCAATAAGACAAATAGATCTCACTCATCAGTCAATCATTGTCTTAACAAGGACATAGAGCAGAGGTCATGTAGTGTTTACCTGTTTAAACCCAACATTTGGAACACATGCTTTATGTATTTGACATTTTTGATGCTCTTTGCCTTTTCTTTTAAAATCTTTTTAAAGAGTTTAGCAATTAAGAATTTTTATATATCTGATCCTATCTTTTCATCCAACATCATTATCATCATCAAAAAAACCTCAAAAGAGCAGTCTCCATCAGAGAGAGAGAGAAAGGAGACTCTCAAATTATGATTTATGATAATAAAATGTGAATAAATAGAACTATTATTAAAATACATTATTTTGTTATTAAAATATATATATTCTTTCACTATCTTTCAAAAACTCCTGCTGTCTAAAATCAATAAGTTAATAATCAACCTTATCCAAACTCTACAAAACATTCTAGTTTTGCAAGTATTGACATACTGTAACAATATTAATTTTAAGTTAGAAATATAACCGGCGAAGTCTACCTATTTAAGCAGCTTTGGGGTTAATAAATGCTGTAATAAATGTGAGTTTCATGCCACTTTCCATTATGCTCAATTTAGAGATAACTCTCTAATTCTCTCTAAATGCTAAAGTGTATATACTTTATTCAAAATAATATATGATGTATAAAATGTATAACAGCATGAGGACATGATTTCAGTCAGTAGCCTTATTTTCCAGGTAAATTCAAATGATGATTCTGTGAATGAACAGGTAAACAAAGATGCCCTTATTGTAATTCCAAATTCTTATCCTGAGAATTGGTGTCGATTTCAGTCATTTTATACTGATTCTTGATTATAAGAACAAACTAGAAGCAAAAAGACCTAAAAGGAACAGCGCAGTATTGATTGAAACTGGATCTTTTCAATAAATTGCATTTATTTACTTCACATGCTAGCAGTAAGCACCTTTTTTTAATTATTAATTTACATTTTCGGTCAGGATGAATAAAAATCAAAATTATATTGGCTTTCAATAGTACAATTATAAGGACATTTCAATTACAAGCCTTTGCTTTTACACATTATAGTTAACAAAGGCACTTATGACTATAGTAAGTCCTTAACAAGAGCAGTTTTTCCTACCCCAGAACATGATAAAAACAGAAAAAAATAACAACAATAAATTATATATGTGTGAACGTGCAAGGGGTGCTTTCACATGGACAATGACAAACAATAAAAAGATATACAATAATTACATTTTAGATCATATACTTAACAAAAATCTTAGCGTATAAATGTTACATAATCAGTCCATTTCTTCCAGATCTTTCTGAAGCCTAAGAGAGAAAGACAATTTTTCCATATCATATATTTCTTGGATTATTTCTATCCAGTTCTCCACTGTTGTGAAATCTTACAGTGTTTCAGAAACACTTCACCCATGTTAAAATTATGATTGATTAAAAATGACTCTGAACTCAAAATTCACACAAGTCAGATTAAATTGAGCTTCAGTGGTCAACTAAAAGTTTATTTATTAACATCAGTTGGAGAGCTGCTAAGTAATGTGCAATTGATTACAAAGCTTTGGAGTCGGTTCTCAATTCTGTGTTACCTGGAATCAAAGAATCGATTTCTTTTCGAATCAACTGCCAGCTCTATTGTTTGTTTGGTGTTAAAGTTGGTCAGTGCCTCCACATCTATTGTTGACAGTTACTATAACTACTACAACTACTATGAGACTCGAGAAACAGAGAAAGAGCTTTTCAGCACTGATTTGGCAAGAAACAAACAGTAAAGATAAGGTTTGGCTCACTTTCATTTACTCTAGCTGAAATATTGAGCATTCTGTTAGAAATTGAGAGTATTTTCTGTATATCTACTTCTCATTTTGCTTTTAATTGTGGTTTTCTTTCACATAGCCTGAACCAGAATTCACAGATGTTTCCTCATGTCAGTTTGTTTAGTTTCAGGTTTCGACACTTCAGTTTCTGACTCTGTGACCTTCCTCCTGCTTCAGCAAAGAGTGAAGGAATTGATCAAATGTCCGCAAAAATACCACAGGACGAGGCTTCTGTTGCCCCAAATGAACCTGAGACTAACTGGAATCAGAATAAGAATGTGATTGCTGCGTCTTGCTGTCCTCCCAGTATGGGGAAAGGCGGGAATACAACAGATCAGCATCTTCTTCATGCCCCCGGATCAGTGAGTTCTGAGGTCCAGCAGGAGGCGCTGCAACCTCACCAGCTGCTCACATGTAGCTGCTGTCAGCGCCTGGAGAGAAACTCTCATGAGGTCAGTTGGTTGCATTTTACTAGAGATGTCGAAAATCTGGCTTCATCAAGTCACTAGCCAGCCAAGTTTTCAGTTTACCTAATCAGTCAACAAGATGAATCAACTACTAGTTAAACTATGAAGTCAAGTTTAAGTGGGGAAAACAAAACTATGGGCAGAAATTTGACTTGCTGAAACCGTATGTAAAGCAGGCCCGTAGCCAGCCTAGTGCAAGGGGGGGGGGGGGATATCTTAATCTGTCTGCTCGTATCATAATGTGCACACTTTTGATGCACTAAAAAATATTTACTACAATGTTGTCAAATTGCTTGTCAAGTTTATGTATCTGTTTTCACACACACACACACACCACACACACACACACACACACACACACACACACACACACACAGTTCAGAAGTTTAAAAACCACACTAAGCGTATCTGCTGCTCAGATACACCTAAGCCTACTCGATACTTTATTCAAACATTTAGATTATTTCCTTCATTTTTATTTTTATTGAAAACAAATGCCTTTCCGATGTAAAATGAGATGTGAAAAAGCAAAAGACTGATTTCGGCAACAGGCGGACGCCAACTTGGGTCGTTTGCGTCAAAGAACACCAGCTATTCGCTTTACTGCTTACGCCACTAAAAACGCGTTATAATAACCGTCTTTTGTAGTGTTGTCAGGTCACTGGCTAGAGGCAATAAAAGGCACCATACGACAGAAAATGGCATATATTCCAGTAATTCCAATTATTATGCATCATTATTTAAAAGAACACTTTATTACCAAAAAAAAAAAACGAACAAATTTGGTACCTTTGGCTTTGGAGGGTGGGTCGTTCGAACCACCCGAACCCTCCCCCCCCCCCCCCTGGCTACGGGCCTGTAAAGAATAGTGAAGTGTCAGACAACAGGGGAAAGGAAGTCACAAACACAAAACTAAGAAACACGTCAAAACTGGCGAAAACCGGAATCTACAAAATCGACTCAATGACAGAAATAAAAAAGGGACAAAGAGGCACGGTCAATAACACATTAACATCGTAAAACTGGGGAGGCGATTGATGAACACGAACTACCATCAAAATGGGGAGAAATGCTGCCATCTAGCGGTTGCCAGCGGCACCTGCAGTCACCGACCGTCGGATTATAAACTGCAGTTCCATCGTCTGAGAGAATGGAGTCTACAGAGTCGATTCCACCTTGACTTTCCTCTGCGTTAAAAACGTTTTGTTAACCAAACCACACCTCATCAATAGATGAATTCATATTGAATAAAACACGTATGTTTACTTCACATGCTTCCAAAGCAAATAATTGCGCGTCTTTATCGTCAACCTAGTTGGTCATTAATGACAAACTACGAGTGTATTTAGTGAGACACTAAAGAGCTGTTAAATGACTGTGTGAAGTTGATTCCTAGGCTTTGGAGTCTTACCACTTGTGCTTGAATCGACTCTTTTAGAATCGACTCCCAGTTCTACGTTTAGTTATTATAACACTGCCAACATTGTACATGTGTTGACAGGTGAACAATTATACAAGCATTTACACTTCTCAGCAATATTTTACCCAAATCTTTCGACACTCTACAGCTGACAAATCGGCCGAACTTAGTCATAATTAAAATGTTAAAATAGATTAGCATTATGTGTCAATGTGCAAAATTACTCTTTTACTCCTTTCTTAATAGTATTCACCATTACCATGGTAGTGGACTATAACAAATGAAGTTTATATTAGAAAAATAATATGCTATTTAAAAGAAATACCATAAAACGGCAGTAATGTTTATGTTATTATGAGTTGTTCATAAGTTATATTTGTAGTTAACATAGTTTTAGTATTTATAGTTGAAATAGTTATAATATTTATAGCACAACGATGGTTATCATATACAGAGTATATTTGTGTAATGGTAAAAAATGTATTTAGCATATTTAGGTTTTCCCTGAATTATTTCACTTTAAAATATTAGAATATGTTAGATTTTCTTTGTATTTACACTTAAAAGCAGTAAAAAATATTATCTGTAATAATGGGACACTACATTTGCACAAATATCCATATTTGTCATAATTTTGATGGGCCTAGTGAACTTTAGTTAGAACAATAGTTAGAATTAATTTAAACATTGTATTTTGTATTATGATTTAAGCAAAAGTCGGTTGTAGAAGTCCTTTCAATCAGTGCCTAAGATCTGGGTCTGTTTCCAGGTCTGTGTTCACAATGAGTTGCTCCTCAAGCTACAGGTAAATCAGCTGGAGAAAGTCCTTCAGGAGCAGAAAACACTGTTGTCTTTCTTAAATCCAGGTGGGTTCATTAAACTGTGGACATTCTGAGTAGCAGAACATGTATTTTTTCCCACACCATGTCATTTTAATAATAATTACAGGTAAGAAATTTTAATGTTGCCAATATGGATTCATGACTTTTGTTCCATGGACAGACACGGAACAGAATTTAAGATTAGATTCTCTGGTCTGAATTGATAAAAATAATCAGGGACGCCGCCAGCCGATTTTACTGGAGCTTCAGGCCAGGGGATTTTGAGTGTAGCCTGGGTTGCCAAAATAACTGTACAGTTGTTTAGCTTATTTATTTCATTAACATGAATGCATCTGGAAATTAAATCATAATTTAGGCAGTTTACTATAGTCTGTCTACTATAACACCTTTTATGTACTGTATACAATTTGAAAAAATCCTCGCCTCCTCTTTGAATTTACTTTCAGTCCGGGCTAAGCCCAGGGTGTCCTTAAAGGCTGGAAACTACTTTTTGATGATGTCTGTTGTGAGAAATGCTCTATACAAAAAATATCAATAGGAAATATATTCATTCATACCTTCATTCATTTTCCGAACCACTATCATTTTATTTTATTTGCATTTTGCTTTGCTTAATGTATTGTGAGGGCATTAAACTGAATTGTAAATCCTTGTAGCACTACGGATCAGCCAGTCTTTCCCAAAAGCAATTTCAACACAAAGACACAAAGTTCATTTTTAATGTCTTTGCTTTACTTTAAATAATAATACTTAATACTTTAATAATACTTTACATTTAAGTTGCTCAGAGGTAGAAGGGACATTTATTAATAGACATTGCAACATTCTACACTAAACCTATCATTACACCAATCTTGTGTTTGGAGACGGTTATTGACAGGTATAACCTGTCAGCAGTCACAAGCAAATGTGTCATTAAGGTTAATTGCAAATACTTTGTGTTCTGTCGCATAAGTATTTAACAAAGATGTTTCAAAGACAGCAGTTGTGAAACCATGTAAATACTGATTTACCAAAATGTTATGACCAAATAATATTTTACTGCTGGGTTGTGTATAGTACTAAGCTTTTAGAAATGTTTTAGGTCAGTATACGGTTTTAAAACACTTTTGTGGCACAGATCTTTAAATGCATATGACTAGTATGGAAGGTTTGCGACAGCTCTATTTGGTAGCCCCAAGGGGGTTATTTGCAAGTGAAAGCTTGCTGGACTGACTTTAATTATAGGTGGCCTCATGAAGAGACTTGTTGTAAATTACTCAGTACAGACCCATTTTCAGAACAAAGTAGTATCAGGGAGGAGTGACAGCTTTCCACAGCTGGGGGAGGAAGGACTTTGCACAGAAATTTAAAATCCAAAGTCTTTTAATGTAGCTTTAAAAAATATTCCACAGTTTCCCTTCAGTCAAAGAATTCTCTCCTCTCTCGTTTAGGACGGATGTTTTCCACCACATATCAAACTCCATTCCAGCACCATTTGTTAGGAAATTGTCCTGAAACAGATCCAGCTGCTCAGATTGCCAGTTTTCATGATTCCTCTAGGATTTCTTCCAACACACAAGTTGGACTGGAGTCAGAAGTAGCAGGTCATGCTCCTTGGCCAACACATCAGTTTGGTATAGGTATCAATTCCCCCCCAAAAAATACATCTTTAAAAAGGTGTGAAAAAAGTTAGAAAGGTAAAAGGAACCTCCTTCTTGTTTGTTTAGTCAGAGGTAATTGTTATCAGTCTCCCTTCTACTCTTTACTTACGCCTGCTCCAACATGCATGCAATTTGCCATGGGGCATTACTGACCTGCAGTTATTTAATGTGATCAGAACAAGTTCAAGCTATACTGTGCCAGAAATTAATTTAATTCTAATCTGAAGCAATACTCATTCTTCAGTGCAGAAATCAGGTAGATTTACTGAGATGTATAACTAAAGGATTGTTTAATTAATACAATGAATCTTATATATAAAAAAATACTTATATTACAGTGCAGTACATGGATAAAAAACTCATTACAAGAAATATGATCTGTTTCTGATCTAGTTTCTACCTTTACAGTTAACTCTTACTAAAACCTATTTACATTTTGAGTGAATTATTTACAGAAACATGTAGCCTTTGCTTACTGTACTTCACAACATATTGTGTTCAATCTATATACAGGGTAAAATAGTTTAGAACACCCAACTCTACAGAGGTTATTTGAACATTTTCATAATCAGGATCATACAATAAATCAGAGTTCTAACCCTCTCATGCATGTCCACTTGAGTGAATTTAACTATCTTTTGTTTGGATCACACCAGAAGTTAGTGTGAAACCATGTTAGATTCTATGAATCAGTATTTATGCATTAGAGGGTTAATTTAAGCAATGGATACATGGCATATTTAGGCTAATACATTTAAACCAAGCTTTGCTTTATATATTTTGTACTACTCCATACATGTACTTACACTGACTCACATTTTGGCATACTGTCCTGCTTCATCTCAGTGGTTTACTGGATGTTTCTTTTTCACCAGGAATGGTAGATAGGTTGATATATACAATTCCTTAAACTTTGTGCTGCTCAAGCAGTACACAAGGGGGTCCAGCAAACAGTCTAAATAAGAGAGGCACATCAAGCCGTCATACACCTGAACTGTGATTTCTTCTGCCCTGGGTAGCTTGTGTGCTTTCACGATCAACAGCACTGTCCTCGACACAGCAGAGGGCAAAAAGCAGATAGAAAACACTAGTATGACACAGGTGACCAGAAACACTGCTCTCTTCAGCTTGGCCGTGTCACCCACCGTCTTCATCTTAAGCCTGTTGGTGATCCTAGTGGTGCAGTAGACAAGGATGGCGAAAGGGATCAGGATTTGGGTGAAGAACACAAGCTCCCTGAAGACAACAGTGATCATTTGGTTCTGCTCCGTCTCATTGCTGTTGCAACACTCAATGGTGTTCAGCATGGTCGGCGTGGTCAGAGGGGCCAGAATAACCCAGATGAGGACAGAGATTATTATCGAGCGTTTCCGGATCTTGAGAGTGTTTTTAAGTCCCGGGTGAACTACACTGAGGTAGCGGTCGATGGAAATGACGCTCAGAAAAGCAATGCTGGCTCCCCGGTTGAGGAACAACATGAAGAGGATGGATCTGCACAAGATGTTGTACTCACTGCGCCTATCTCCATTCACGAAGTTGTACGCCCTCACCGGCAGGCAGAAGAGCAGCAGGATGTCAGCCAGCACCAGATTAAATAAGAAAATGTTATTGCTCTTAGATTTCCAGAACTTGAGTTTGAAGATGAAGAGGTATATCACTGAAAGGTTGAGAGGAAGAGCCAGGATGAACACAAATGTCATCACACAGAAATAGACTATGTATAGACTCTGGTTTCCAACTGTGCAGTTGTCATTCGGATGCGAGTTATTCATCGTCCGTCTGGGTTATGTCCGTGGCTTTGTGGAAATGGATGTCCTTGGGAGTGTATCACCGTAATTTGTTGAAAGCATGCACCAAAAAAGCTACAACAAAGACTAAAAAAGTTGCGCGCTTTTTGAGGATCGCATTGTAGCTGATCTTTGAATAATCAGCACGGCAGGTCTCGTGCTGTGGAGTAATCTGGTCCAAGAGTGATTCAGAGTAGCTCTGTTCTGCTGTTTTAAGTTGCTCAGACTTGTTGCCAAATAACTTCCCATGCCTGAGGAGGCATGTCACAACAGGCTGATGAGAGCTGAGGCAGGACTGGCAGAGCGCGGCTGAGAAATGTACAATGGAAAAAAGATGTCATCAGCTGTCAATGTATATGTCAGTTTGAGACATTTTTTCCCAATCCACTTTTAGCTGGTTTTGTGGGGATTTCCTTTAGAGAGTAGCGTCTCATGACTTTTACGATTTTGCAATAAAGATTAAGTGTAGACATAGAACCATTTACACTGCGTAATTGCCTCATTTGTCAAACACATGAAGCGTAGTAACTCGAATTGACAGGTATGTGTTTAGGCTGGATGGTCAGAGAGGGAGGAATGTTTTAAAAACATGTTCAGGATGGCTGGCCTGATAGACCATTTAAGTATTTTGCATTGGCGTGAAAACAAATGGCACTGATCTTGAATGATTTTGAAAGATTAGCTACATTAGTACAAAAATCAGTTTGCATATTACAATAATTGGTGTTAAACTTGTGACCGATCTCATTTCATACCACAGCGTGATTTAACACAACTTCGTGCGATTTAAGTATTGATATTGCAAATATATAATGTTGAAACATGGATTTTAGTTTGGTATTGACGAATTAACCAAACATCTAATAATGTCCCATAATAAATCACAAACACATGCAATGTAGAATTACCCTATGTGACTGTACTTGTCTTTAAAAATGAATGCATATATTTAGTAATGAAAAGCCTAGATCACTCGATGCTTAAAAGAGAAACTGATTCATAATATTACTTTTTTTTTCTTTTTTTTACTCCTTCCAAATGTGCCAACTTAACATCTCAAACTTACATTTCTGTATTCATAAAGAAACTATGGACACTACAAGTTTCAACAAAATAATATTTAAAGAAATTAATATTTGGTTGTTGTTCAGGAAAGACAAAGGACAGAGAATTCAAGGGCATGAAACATGCTGAGCAAAAACAAATGAGATGCAGATAAGATAACTGTGTTCTCTCTTCTGTTTCAGATTGCATGCCTTCAGAGATCAGTGATGCAGTTGTGAGAGGCTTATCTTCCATCAGGGAGGAGTCTGTACAGTCTGAGCAGAAACGTTACCTTATCAGTCACTTAAGAGTGGGAAGAAAACTCCCCAGGCACCCAGAAGACAGGTAAAGAATGCTGGAGAGTGTGAAGAGCGTGGGTTTTAGTGGTGACTGATAAAATTTATTGACATGGTGATAAACATCAGAGAGACATCAGACAGTAAGGTGTCAAACACCACTCACTCTTGATTCAGCTTCCTAGTTATTAATGACTAATGTTTCCATGAATTTAATTGTTTATCGCATATTTTGCAAGATCAAGATGTCAAGTATTTCTTACTGTGCAGCAACCTTTCTTTAGTCTTTATTAGACTTTATTCCATTTTTTTGCCAATGGTCCAGCTCCAACGGCTTCTTATGGTGGTATCAGAATTACATAAATTAGATTGTTAATTTATTATACTCTGCACAGAAACATGTGCCTGAATGCATGAGTATTCATTATTTCTGACATGCATTTTATTTTACAATAATTTTACAATAGTTCTGACTGTCATCAGGCCTAGGCAGGTTTTTACTAACTTGCAGTTAAGCTTCCAATAATGAAGCAATTAAGCTTCATTGCTGGATAAAGGCCAAAATATTCTGACTAAAATTAAGCTAAACAATAGCTAATACAGTTGTTGAAATTGTAAACTGTTATGATTTTATGACTGTTAGCAATAGCAGCATTAGAGCAGCCTCAAAATTACTAAAGACTGAATTTAAATGAAATTCTACATATCACTAAAGGTGTTACTGTATATAGGCAACAGTAGGTTGGATTATGTAGGATTCCCTGATTTCTTACTTTTTCTAATGACCTGTTATTTCTAACATTTTCATAAAAATGCAGGACTGTTAGCCCACTGAATGAGAGAACACCTGCAAAGGAGCAGTTCAAGGTGGAACATGAGGTTCCAAATAAAGATATGCAGGTAAAGGATGATTTTTGCGTCTGTCTTTGTTACACACAGTAAAGTTAACAGCGTTAAGAATTATGTTCTGCACTTTCATTCTGTCAACTTTTATAGGCGTTACGTGGGTGTAGCATTTGTTAACCGTGTTTTTCATGCCAATTCATGTCAATTATGTTTAATAGCTTTTGACTGAAAGTGATTCACAATGTTGATTCCAATCCAAATACGATTAAGCGTTTCCACCGTTCCACTTATCTCAAGTGACAATATAAATGGCACTGAAATTATTTGAAAGGGTAACTACATTCAGAATATTGCACACCTGACACATTGATTTTGCATCTTGTCATAGATCAGATCAGGAGTCCAAGGCACAAAGAAAAAGAGCTTCCTTCATAAAGGAGACGTCAGATTCAAAATTGGGGAGAGTTTAGAAAATGTTCAAAGTGTCCGTTCGATTCTCAGGACCCAGCAGGCTAAGGTCATGACCCCCACTGAACAGAGATGTTTTCCTTCATGTGGTGACAGAAAAAGAGGACTTGCTGCTTTTATGCCATCAAATAGTAAAAGGAAACAGCAAAGTATCAACAGCCCACCACAAAGAAATGAAGAGTGCAGCAAACCAGACTTTGGTGATCAAGCTGGAATTAACAAAAGACCAAATTTTAGAGTTTGTCAAAGCAATATTGAGTGTTCAAATGGGAAGCAGGATGTTAAGGTTGAAACAACCGATGAAACTGCAGCTTTTAAACACAGACAAGACCGTATCTTAAGAGTGGATGAAAGGAGGGGACATTCCAGTGTTCTGGACACTGAAACAGATTCGACCACAAAGAACTTGACCGCTGGCATGGTGCATTTGTTGCTTCACAGCAGTTCTTGCGAAGGTTATAGTTCTGAAGATGATCCTAAGACTCTACATCACAACCAACCAACGTCCCCCAACCACTCACTACAAAACAACAAAGGTACGCGTCTGAATAGATCTGATCAGGACTATGCCATCAGTGCTCCAAGAGACACAATGGGTTGTCCACCAGACCGGGTCAACGATGATGATGATGATGATGATGTTTTAGCACAAATAACTAGTTTTTCCTATCCTGAGGAGCCCAGTGAGATAGAGGACCTGGTTTGGCCAGAGGCTGAAAAAGTCAAGAAGACCTCATCAGGAGCTAATGTTTCAAAATACAACAGTGCAACAACAGCCTTCTCTGACATCAGCTCCACGATATTCTCACAGGGTAAAGTAGAAGGTAAAGACATTTCTAATAAACTCTGGAAGAGTGACTTCAGGGCGGCACGGTGGCGCAGTGATTACACTGCTGCATCACAGCGAGAAGGTCCTGGGTTTGATCCCCGGGTCAAACTGTTTGTGTGCTCTCCCCATGTTCGTGTGGGTTTTCTCCGGGGGCTCTAATTTCCTCCCACATTCCAAAGGCATGCTATATAGGTTAATTGGTGAATCTAAATTGGCCCTGTAAGGTGTGAATGGGAGTGTGATTGTGTGAGTGTGTGTGCCCTGCAGTGTGTTGGCGCCTTCCCAGGGTTGGTCCCTGCATTGCGCTCGTTGTTCCCGGGATGGGCTCCGGTCCCCCCGCGACCCCAGTTGGGATTAAGCAGCTCGGATAATAAATGAATGAATGAATGAATGAATGAATGAATGAATGAATGAAGAGTGACTTCATTCCTCAACACTTCAGTGAGAAGGTTAATGAAAAAAATTAAACCCACAACCTTGTTATGCTAATTTAAACGGTGTGAACATAAATACCATCTTTTACAGGAAGTGATCAGCTGAAAGGAGAATGTGGATGTCATTGCTTTGGTGTAAGAATTGGAGCAAGACAAGAACAGATGAATGACAACCTGAAAAAGAAGCATGAGAAAGCGATGAACTTCAACAGGTTACATGCAGGAACTTGCTCTTTTTAATAAATTGGAATGCAAAATTCAGGGAGGCCATGTGGACAAAGTGCACTTTCTTGGAAATTATTATTAGGTCATTTATGTTGTAATTTTGAGCTGGATTGGGTATCCAGGCTGTTAACCTGCTGAGTGGTAAAGATTGTTCCCTTGCTGGTATCAGTTTTTTTGTATTCAAGTCAGTCTTTAAGGAAGTTGCCTGTCATAATGCAGATAAACATCAATATATATTTCATAATGTCATAAATTATTTAGATCTGAAGTGGATCAGTTTGCTGGTAATGACAAAGACAGTGTGAGAGTCTTTGGATCAGAACACTTCTCCCCTGAAGAAGGAGCTTTGGATCTTAATGAGACTCAGGTAAAATGAGTGACCAGTTGAAGGATCTTTTAAGTAACACTGTTCATACTAAAACTCCCTCCCCACCCAATGTGTCACAAATTCTTTTAATGTGAATGTGTGTGTTTATAGAATATCAGACAGCAAATCCAGTCCCTTAAAGTGCAGATGAAGCAGAGGGAGTGTGTGTGGTGGCTGGCTCATGTTGACCTACAGAGGCGTGTTGAAGCCCTCACCAGAGAGAGCCAGGCGCTGCTGAGCCATTGTGGTGCCCATTGCCCACCTCAGCTCAGCACTGGCAGATCAACACCACATCCAGGAGCACAATCTCCAGTGAGTTTAATCACATATACACCTCTGACGGCATTTCTCTTACTTTACAGGCTTGGTATGATGGTGGAGAATTGGATAGAGACACATGGGTGGGGTAAATCTATATGTATAGCATTTATTACACTCATTCATCCAGATAGACTTCCTTTACCGTGACAGGAACAGCCTCCATGGAGTAACTTAACCAAACAGTGGTTAGGTTTGTCCATGATTCGAGCCCCCAGTCTTTCTATCTATTCCAGATAGATAAACGTGTATTCAAATGTGTATTCACAAATGTATTCATTTGTTAGAGTTGTCAGGTTATGATGGGATTCTGGGTCAGTACTTCCCTCTCCTACTTTATCCTACTTCCAGTTTTACCACAATTTGACCGCTTGAGCAAGACCTTTAATCCTAAATTGCTCCAGGGAGACTGCCCCCTGTAATTGGGAAATTGAAGTGTCTTATAAATACTTGTTTCAAACCAGAGGTTGTTATCTAATGGTGTAACAATACACTGATGTCTGGTTGAGGTCAGGAATAAACATGTCATATGATATTTAATTAAAATTCGCTTATGATATTGCCTCATATTCTTCACTTGGTCCTGAACTTAAATCGTAATCGTATCATAGCAGACTTTGCAATATTAACAGACATTGGGTCACTTTCCATTGAACAGACAGTATATAATATTGTATCTTGATGTAACTTCTTAGTTATAGCCCTAGGTCTACCCACACTTCTGATTAGCTCTGGTATTGTGACCTTAGCTTCTTTCCTCATTTTGGCCAGTTGATTTTGAAATGTTTATCTGTTCTACCTGCTTACAGTCTAGACCTTGATTGCCTGTTTCTTGGGCAAATTTCTAAGCACCCAGTGTTTACTTTAGTTACATTAAATTTTTTGCATTTACAGCATTTGGCAGGGCTTCTATTTCCTAATTACAGGGACAGTCTACCTACAGCAACTTGGGGTTAAGACCGGGGTCTTGCTCCAGGACTGATGATAGTAGTGCTGGAGGTAGGATTCGAACTCCAGAGGCGAGTCTCTTAGACACTAGACCACTACCACCCCACACCTACACCTGACAAGAACATATAGTATAACTCCATTTCCAAAATAAAGTTTGTAAATTGTGAATTAATCAGTAAGTGATGGCTGACAATTTACAACCTACTGTATATTTTATTTAAAAGTAGTAGAAAAACAACATGAACAGAAGCTGAAATTTCATATGTTTGACATTTTCTGGTCGTTCCTTTTTAATGAATGCATTAACAAACATGTCAAGGCTCGTTACTCCATTATTTTGCCTGCATTCATTAATAATTACAAAGGGAGACACCTTGAAGTAAAATGAATCATCGTTGGTGAAACTGAAGAACTGTAACAGGAAACGCAGATGAAATGTGATCCTACATTGGCCCCACAGTTAATTAAGTTCTCTGCTTTAGTCATTTACTCCGAGCTCATCTCTGTCAGTACATAAAAGTGTAAATCACTTTTTAAATTTCACTTGTTACTCCTTTTGAAAACCACTTTAGTTCTGTTGACTTGCAATAGGTAAGTCAACCCCCTCTTTCAGGATGCCTTCTTCTTTTTAAACGATTTCCTGTAATGAACACAATGTCCATAATGTTAGTGTGTGGCACAGCACACAGCTTAGCATGTGTCTAGTACTAGTACTATTTGACCCAATCCTCGACATATGCTGCTGAGATGTCTCTTTGCCCCATATTTGATTTCATGCTCCAGCTCATCTGTTGCTCAAGTTCAGTTTTCCCAGCTGTTGCTATGGGAACAGTATTTCCAAGCAAAGCCCTCCGGCCTTAGAGCCAGAATGGATCCGGTGAGTGTGTGTTTTGCCAGCGGTCAACAGTTTCACTTTGTCCAGGACTTACTATTGTGAATTGAAGAGATCTTAATAATTCTGACACAGCACAAAAAAGATTTATACTGAAACACAACAATAGCTTAGAAATACATTAATTTCATTTACAAATCGTTATTTTTAATTCATAGATTGCATTTGGATAATCTGAAAAAACCTGTTCTCAGTGATATGGCAATTATTTTTCCACATATTAAAATTTTCATATATTGCATTATTGTTGCTACACATGACCATATATTTTATGTTGAGTAAGGACAATGTGACTAAAACCTGTCTTTTGAAATGCAATTTACCATCTGTATTACGTCACTGAAAACCACACATATGATCTCAAAGGCTCTCTTTTTGGTATATTCATCTGACAAAGCAGAAGTTCTAAAGGCAAGAGTTTGACTCCTTCTAATGTGAATATTGTTCATTTATCCATAAGTGTTCTCAAATGTAACACCAATAAAAGATTATGTTTCACTCTCAGCCATCTGATACCAACATGTATCCCCTGTCCTTGTTTAACTGATTAAACTTAAATCTTTCACCTGCCCCTGGTCTCTGCATTTAGTTTGATTTACACTGACATTTAGATTTATTGCATTCATCAGATGCTCTTATCCAGAGCGACTTCCATTATCCTAATTTCAAAGACAGTCTCCCTGAGAACAACTTGTATTTAAGGGTCTTGCTTAGGCACGTGAAGATGGTAGTGTTGGAGCCACGATTTAAAACCATGACCTTTTGGTCCAGGTCAGAGTGCGAATTACCCCTCCATAATTGGGGGGTACTCCCGTAATTCGAACCATGGTCCAGGTATGAGTACACTAACCACTAGACCACCACTCCTGACTACCTGGCTAGTTTGTTAATAGGTTGGATGCTTTAGTTGCATTTGTTTATTTGTTTGTTATTGTCTTTACCTGTCACTTGTTTTTAATTTTTATTTAAGCCCTCTTTTCTCCTTTACCTAGCTACTGCCATGCATGTGGAAGTTCTGTCCATTTGTCTGTCAATTTGGGGTCACTGGTTAGTGTGTTAAGTCTGTTTAAGTTTCTCTGACGGTTTAGGGCAATGCATTTAGGTCCAAAACCTTATTTTTCTCCTAGTCCTAAACCATAAAGTGCAAAAAGGTTTATCTGAGGAGCATCATCCTCTGATCCTGCTTTCTTCCACTTTTTCATCTGAAGAGCCCCTCATGCTGAATTGTTCATAGATGACAGAAGTGAGTAATCTTAGTTTGTTATATTTGCCACAGGTTGCAGAGGGCAGGCAGGTGAGTACCGCTGAATCGCTTAGCAGCTGGAGAAGTCTGACTGCAGCTCTTAAGCCAGAACTCGTCTATCTGAATAAGGTGATTCTGGGAAATGATATTGCCAAACTATTTTTATGACATCATAAAACATGACATCAGAAAAGCTATATGGAAAGCTAAATTAGGATCTTTGTCATTTGACTGTAAGAACTGTTTGCCACACTCTGGAAAGAATGATGATGTTTTTCTTGAATTTGAATGTTTACTTGCATTTATTGTGTTTGTTTTTCTTTTATTGACTTTAGAAGTATTTTGTCAGGTCCTAGCCAGCTTAACTGACTCTATTTCATTTGTAATCACTCACAGAGGTGTGTAATGTGGTCTGAAGTGCTTGTTAAGTGCTACAGAAATAATCAATGTTGGTTGACACAGCTAATCTGCTCAGTACTGCTTAAATAATTCATACACGTGTAATGAATATGCCTGCACCTGTCTCACAAAGTAAGAGTTAAAACTTGACTTTGCAATTGTTTGCTTTCTTTATCATTCATGAATCCAGTGAGCCGGTAAAAAAACATGAGGAAGCACAAGGCTTAGTGGACATATATAGATTTTCACATTTAAAAATAAGATTAAATGCATTTTTTACACTCTTTATAACTTTTCGGTACTTATAGAGCTGCACCTGATATTGTAAACTGTATAATATCATCTCATCTTGTATTTGTAACATCATCCATATAAATCCATACAGTGAAGTGGAATAAAAATTCTTCAGGATATACACTAAATATCTTTTCCCTCTTGTAGATGAACAGACAGTCCATTGGCCATGGTCAGAAAATTAAATATATGAGTAAGTGTTTTACATTTTCAACTTTGTAATAATTTGTAACTTCACTTTATGCCTAACTTGTGTGAACCACTGTGTATTTTTACAAGAAAGGGATTCCTCAGATTCAGGAACGTTCCCATCCTCCCACAGCCCAGAAGATGACACAACTCCATGTTGCAATCTGTGGGAAAAAGTATAACTTCTAATTTTTGACTTAACAATGACATAGTCATATGTAGGAAATGTACTTACAGCACTAAAATTAACTCCTTTATATGTAGAATCAAGGCTTTTGTTACTGTGAGTCTCATTAGAAAATGGTTCAGTTGCCACATCGAGAAGTTTAATTATTGTAATTAAATTGTAAATAGTTGAAATACATTGATATGAATTTGAGATGATACGTGAAAAAACAGATTGATGATAACTTTGTTTATTTCATCACTGCCTTAGTCTTATGGCTCTTTGTGGCTCAGGGCTTGTGCAGGCCTGCGGACACACAGATCAGGGTCAAAGGTGACCAGAGCAGGAGTTGTGTGCCCAGAAGAACACTCAGTCCACTAACAGGGAAATTCACTTCCTCTGAGTCAAAGCCTGGAGCTGCAGACATGACAGAGGTCTGGTTTCATGAATCATACACACCAATGCTTAAGACAGTTTCATTTAAACTGTACCACGTTCCAACTTGAGTCTGAAGTTTCGATACTTAAAATAAACTCTCTTCGATCTGTGACTTCTTTTGCTATCACAGTATCATGAAGGACACTCATAACTATGTATGTGTGGATGCTTTAGAAAATAATTCAATCACATGACCACGTGAGGTGTGATAATGAACTACAGAACCTCAAAAAAAGTCAAAAGGACTTCAGAACTTCATGAAAGATTTTACTGAGATTTTAGTTCCAGGAAAGATTGTTTGCTTATTAGACATTTTTTGAATTCAGGCAAACCTTGAGAAAAAGATGACAAAAGCAGCCCGTCAAGCTGTAGTCACTGTAGAAACCCGATACCCTGATGGGAAGGTGAGAGGTTGTGTGATACAATTTTATTTAAATAAGTGAAGTGCCCTTAATACAGTCCAGTCATAAATACTTCCAAATACTTTTATGGCAACCTGCAGACAGAGCAGCTTCTCTCGGATGGCTCACGTGTAATCACATACCGGAGTGGAACTAGAAAGGAGATTGGAGTGGACCAGAAATCAGTCACTGTAACATTCTTCAATGGAGATGTAAAACGCATACAGCCTGATGGTACAGTGGTACGCAGCATTGCTAATTACTCATCAGAAAAAAAAACAGTTTTGCTTTAAGTTTGTGAGAAGATTAACAATTAGACCATAATTAATACTTAGTATGGCATTTTTATGGCATTTAACTTACCTTCTTATACAGAGCGACTTCCATTTACTAATTACATGCACAGTCTCCCTGGAGCAACTTGGGGTTAAGGGTCTTGTTCAGGGACCCATTGGTGGTGATGTGGGTAGCAGAGTATTGATTTCATATCGATATTGATATAACAGTATCATAAATAAATGGGGCATTTGATTGCATAATAGTTAGGGCGTTCGCCCCTTGATTGGAAGGTTGCCATTTTGAATCCAAGGACCGGTAAAGGGACCACTGAGGTACTCTTGAGCAAGGTACCATCCCCAAGCACTGCTCCTCGGCCGCTGCCCATGTTAGCTGCCCACTGCTCCTTCACGGATGGGTCAAATGCAGAGGTCACATTTATGCACTATGTGCTGTGCTGTCGCTCACTTTCAATTGAATTGTTTTGTGCACCAAAAATCGAAACTATATTTTAATCGTTTACCTCAAATACAGACAGCACATGGTAGTCTGGTGGTAGCAGTCTAGGAATTGTTATAATGACAAAAAGTAAACAAACCTAAGACAATGTTTGAAATGGTTCAAATATGGACATTTTTAACAGGTAGCTTTGTCAGGAATGTGTTCTTATGTTTTATTTTCCTACGTTTTTGTAATAGATTGAACCTGAAACCCAAAGCAACCCTTAGCCTCTGATTGAACTGATGGCATGAGTAAACTGATCAGGATTTACTAAGCCGGTCTCTTTACTTTACTTACTAATTACTACATCATGCCAACTAGTGTATTATTCATAAGGAGTTGACATTGCTCCACCAAGAAGTCAGTTTCATGTATTATACCTATGATTCAGAAATTGATGACAGTTGACAACTTACACATTTATAAGGGATCATAATCCTTAACCCCAAGTTGCTCCAGTAATACCTACACAAAAGCTTCTAGAGACCCAAAATTAGACTGCGTTGGCAAATGTAAGTCACTCTGGAAAAGAGCTGCTAAATGTAAATGTGGAATGTATTGCCCTTTGGCAAAATAGGCTTATTGCCTTATAATTATAAAAATGCTATAGTGCAAATTCTGTCAGTCTGCATAAGAAAACTGTAAACTTGAAATGTTTGATGTTCTTGAACACTGCTTCGCTCTTTGTAGAATTGTACTTGAATTCCATTGTACATTAAGAGAGTCATCCGGCTACAGTTGCCCTGCCAGTCAGGCATACCCATAGACAGACTTATGCAATACTACACAAGTGTGCTGCCTAAGCAGTATATGAATTGAGAAATGTCCAAAAAAGGGTATTACCACCAGGGTCTAGCTAATAATCTTTGCTAATACAGATACATACTGCTCTGGCAGCGATAAAGTCACATAAAGGGGCATCATTATACCTTTATAATTACTATTATATTCAGTGTGACTGTCATAAACTTCACAAAAACAAGTTGAATAGACAATCCCTCAATAGTTCCACTTTATTTTAAATGTGATTATGCAATAATACACGTCACTCTACTCTAAAGAGATTCTTAAAATGTACGGCTGTTTTCCCTGTGTGTATGAGAACATGATTTCCTGTTTGTCATGCTAGGTCTACTATTATTGTGACACTAGAACAACTCACTCCACCTGCTCGTCTGGTTTAAAAGTTCTGCAGTTTCCAAACAACCAAATAGGTGGAACAACTCACCATGCACTCTGACATTATTTTCACTTTCTAGTATTGGTAATTCTGTGTGTATAACAGATTTGAAATGTCTGCCTTTCCCAGAAAAGCACCATCCTAATGGTATTAAGGAAATAATTTTCCCAAATGAGACTGTAACAAACCTATACCCCGATGGCCAACAAGAAAGCCTATTCACAGATGGAACCATTGTCCATCTTCTGAAGTAAGATCTGCAGCTTCAACTCCTGAGTAGAATAAGACATCACTACGTTGCAGTGACTTCACCGATCTGTAGTGAATCTACTAAAATATTCTGTTTTGTCAACAGAAATGGGGTGAAAAAAGTGCAGTTTGCCAATGGCCAACAAGAGATCCACACCAGCCAGTACAAGCAGAGGCTTTACCCAGACGGAACTGTTAAAACTTACTATTTAGATGGGAGAATGGAGGCAAAATATTCATCTGGAAGAGGTTGCATTAAAAAGCAATGAAGGAATTGTTATAATGGACAAAAAGCAAACAAACATATACTGGAAATGTTTAAAATGTTACTATTTTGGAAAGTGGGTGTGCCAGAAATGTGTGTTCACGTGTTTTCTTTCTCTAAGCTTTTGACTTAGGTTGAGCCTGAAACCCAAACAGGGTGTCCTATGATTGAACTGAGGGCACAAATAAATTGCATACGGAATCAGGATTAAGTCAACCTATCTCTCTTTACCTTTGGCATTGCTGAAATTCTCACATCCCACCAAACATCTTATTATTTATTTGGATTTGACTTATCTCTCCAACAAGAAGTCAGTTTCATCTATAATGCCTTGGGTTCAACAGTAGAAGAAAGAAGATGATTTACATGTTATTCTTGTGTTATAAGATGTGACACTTGGGACAAATTTTCCCCTCTTTTAGATGCATTTAGAAAAAAACTGACCTCCTAAATTTGACTTCCACATGTTCATTCAGAAGTTTGGGGTTTCTAGGACCCCAAAGTAAAGGCACCAATGTATTGTTTAAGGCAACAATGCCCTGATTTTTCTCCATATCCCTCTTTGTGACTACAAGAGAAAGAAAGCTGGTTTGTAAGCTTTAGGCCTTGATGTACAACGGTCATTGATAAGACCTTTTTTGACCCTTTTGTCCACAGGGCAGTCCACTGAAAATAAGGCACTGTAGTTGACCTCCAAAAGCCATGGCTTGAGAGTGGAATCAATGAGAATGTCAAAACCAAACAACTCCAGACAGTTGGAGATGGAAGGCACTGAGGGGGCCATAGTGAGCAGAGTTAGGGTCACAATGCTGTTGAGCTTCTGCCAGAGTAGAAGTTCATTGATGTTCTGATTTAGCAGAAAGCTACGAAAGTTCCTCAAGGTCCACTTACAGCCCAGTCCTATATGTTCTTTAGCTGTGGTGTAGACGGAGCCAATCAAAAATGAAATCAGATTAAATCTCTGCCCTTGATTTAGAATTTAAACAAATATGAGGTTGGTCACTGCAAAAATGCTGTACATCTAAAAGTGGGCAGAAATGTCTTCTGTGAGCAGCCTCATTTTTTATCTTTCAACACGTTAATTCTACACCTCCTTTAAGATGTGTTCTGACCAAGACTCTTACCTTGTGAAGTAGGTTTGTGTTGAATGGTTTCACCTGACTTTAGCTCTGACACGTGAGCTTTTATACCCTCTGGCCAGGTCATCTTTCACTGCCCCATAGCAAAGGAAGGTGGACACCGGTTTGGAGGAGGTTTTCATGTTTGAATTTCATTGTGGTAAAAGTTATGTGACTCAATGGCACTGGCACTCTCATTAATAGCTGTTAAGGTCAAAATAAAAATAATGTTGAAGGAGTGAGTGTGATTGTGTCAGTGTGTGTGCCCTGCGGTGTGTTGGCGCCTGCCCAGGGTTGGTCCCCGCCTTGAGCCCGTAAGTTCCCGGGATAGGCTCCGGTCCCCCCGCGACACCGACTGGGATTCAGCGGATCGGAAAATGAATGAATGAACGAATGAATGAATGAACGAATGAATGAATGCATGAATAAATTCACTGGATACACTTAAAACATTTTATTGATATAGACCCACGGACAAACTCATCAATTTTCTTTAGGAGTGCAAACAATAGATGGACAACACAGCTGAATTAACAGAAAGCATTTAATCCATATATACAGGTTTTCATCAGTCTGTTTGTCCATCTATTGGCTGTCTGTCTATATACACATGACACAGAGATACACGCAGTTATGTATCAGTGTGTTCAACTGCAGTTAATGTTTAAATTCCAAAAAAGAAACACGTCACCTAGCACCTTGAAAAATAAGCTGTATTTTTAAAATCATATAAAAATATCGTACAAAAAATAAAGAACAATGGAAAAGCCTCTCTAAATCTACACTTATCCACTCGGGTTTCACACCCCTCTTTGGCAAATGCGGCTAAAACTTCTTTTCGTGCAAAATGATAGAGTCCGGGATAGGTTTTTTCTCTTTCTCCACGATGACCTTTTCACTGAATGTCACTGATGCTGTTGGGTTTTTGTACTCGTTGTACTCGACCAGAAGGTACGTGACCATAGTCACTGCCAGGACTGCTATCAGGATGTAGAGTTTGGTGGAAAGGCAGATATAAGTGCTGTATGCGAACGCTATCACGAAGCCCAGAGACTCCCACATGCGGTAGTTAGCGAACGCTGCCTCCTTGTGGTCGGGGAAAAGAACGCCATACAGAGCTGGAGTGGAGATAAGAAAGAAGGCACGTTTTAGCTTCTCTCATTGCTGAAAGGAAGAAAATACGGTGGCCGAGAGAGCGCGCTGCAACTTCAGAAAACACATGCAAACAGAAAAAAACGACAACAAATTAAGAAAACATCTCCATCAGTTTGACAACACAGGCGCTGCAAATACGGAAACGCGCTGCAAATTCTCACAACACAACCAAACACAGAAACGCGCTGCAAACACAGGAACGCGCTGCAAATAGCACGGACCACCTCATTTTTTATCTTTCAACACGTTAATTCTACACCTCCTTTAAGATGTGTTCTGACCAAGACTCTTACCTTGTGAAGTAGGTTTGTGTTGAATGGTTTCACCTGACTTTAGCTCTGACACGTGAGCTTTTATACCCTCTGGCCAGGTCATCTTTCACTGTCCCATAGCAAAGGAAGGTGGACACCGGTTTGGAGGAGGTTTTCATGTTTGAATTTCATTGTGGTAAAAGTTATGTGACTCAATGGCACTGGCACTCTCATTAATAGCTGTTAAGTTAAGGTCAAAATAAAAATAATGTTTCAAGGGGACCTCAAAAAGTGACGAATCCATCTGGGACCTGATTATTTGTTCAGTGGCTTTTGGTCAGAGCAGAGATGTTGTCCGTGAACTAAAAGGTGAGTGTTATTAAGGGTCTGAATAAATTGTAAAACATTATTTTTTTCTATCAATCTGTAATGAATTTTGACCTGATTTTAACCATTAATGAAGCATTGCAGAATTTTGTGATGAACTTTGAACGTTACATTTATGTGCATATATTTATTTATATATTTATTGGCAATTAAGTTAATAACGTTCCACAGTTATGTGTGATTCGTCAGATTAGTCTAATAATATCTAAAAGACCAATGAATCGTATGATCAGTTTGTTAAAATAAACCAAAAAACCCCTCACCTTTTAGTTCACGGACAACACCTCTGCTCTGACCAAAAGCCACTGAACAAATAATCAGGTCCCAGATGGTTTGGTCACTTTTTGAGGTTCCCCTGAAACATTTCCGTTGTGGTCCGTGCTATTTGCAGCGCGTTTCTGTGTTTGGTTGTGTTGTGAGAATTTGCAGCGCGTTTCCGTATTTGCAGCGCCTGTGTTGTCAAACTGATGGAGATGTTTTCTTAATTTGTTGTCGTTTTTTTCTGTTTGCATGTGTTTTCTGAAGTTGCAGCGCGTTGAGCTTTCTCGGCCACCGTAAGAAAACGAGGAGAACAGAAGCTCACCATTGGTTTGCGTCTGCCACACAGCGTCGCCCATGCCCCAGAGAGCCGGGAACACGAAGAACACGGCCAGTTGATCTGGATGAGGTTTCCAGAACAACAGAGCGATGGCAGAGCTCAGGTTTATGACGGCAGCTTTGGCGGGAGAAAATGAGAGGTGGATTTACATTACAGTCATGTCTACGACAACACTTTTCAAAAATCCACGTCCGCACAGAGCTTACTTCTAATCAGTTATAGCTGCAGACAAGCAAAAACACTATAGCAGGTATGGTGGTTAATGATTTTACTGCTTTTACACTAAATTTCCCTCATTAAGTTGCTTACCAAGACAAAAGAGAGCAATCCTTCCCGTGTACTGAGCCAGTCTTCCAAAGGCAAAGGAGCAGACTGAGTTTACAGCACCAAAGCAGATCATCACAAAACCAACATAATGGATTCCTAATGCGCAGGTCACATAGTTCTAGAAAAAAAGAAGAAGGGAAAATGGCCACCGTTGAATAACAATTTTTGCAACAAAATTATTCAGTTCAACACACCTGAACAACAAGGTAAGTGATGTATAAAGTACATGAGCTTGTGATATATCAAAGTAACACTCAAACGCCATCAATTAAAATACTACTTCAATATCATCTTCAAGAATTTATTTTATTAACAGTATTTAAAGTACCTTGTCAGAATTAATAATGTCCAGAAATTACAAGAAACACTTGAACCAAAGTGTTAAAGTTACTTTGTAAATTTGCATTTTTCAAATGCCTTTCATTCCAAGAATGAATCCAAGACAGAATCACTATCTTGCTGACATGGAGTACCCAGAACAAAGAGTTTTGCATTTTACAATTTCAGCTCCATAACAGCCTGCAGGTGGCAATCTCAACTCTCCAAAAGTAAAAAAACAAACAAAAAACATGCTTGTTCTGTTACTGCAGAAAAATCTATGATGGTGGTCTCTTTACCTTTGTGTATTCACCAGCCAGGAAACTTTGCTCAAATCCACTGTACATGGTTAGGGGAATAAGCATGACCAGCCTCTTATCGCTCAGCAGCCTGAACGTGGCTAGGAAGGTGCTCCAGAAGGACTGGTTGCCTTTGGTCCTCCGAAACTCTCTGGCTTTTTCCCCGTCAATATTGTCCAGGAACACTGCCACAAGGATCATGCCGAGAACTCCCACACCTGCAGAGCAGTTGCACACGTTTTGGCTTCACACTGTGTTCCAAATTATTATGCACATACCATTTTATGTTTTTCCGAAATGTTCAGTTTGAATAACATTTTTGGTACTAGACTCTAGTACAATAATATGAATGTTTGCAAAATCACTGATCCTGACAACAGCTGTATGTAATATTTCATGAAAATCAAAAGACGCACCGTGTCACATTATCAGGCAAATTTCAGTTTGTTAACATTCAGTTGCTTGTTATAAACACAAATCCAAATTAATGTGTATTTCCTGTATGAAGACAGGCTATATTATAAAACAAGTTTTAAAAAAAAGAAAGAAAATTAGCTGTTAAATATTAAAATGTGAGCCTTTCATCAATGTGACCATAACCACTTGCAGAGTCATGTTTTTTAATGATATTAAAACTACACTCTGTGCACCTTTATGCACCTTAATTGTTCTTACAGTAGAAACTGGAGCCATGTCGTCTTGTCTCACTATTTATATGTACAGTATATAGCAGAGAGGACCATAAAGTTTACTTTGATATTTTCCTGCGTTATACCCAGAGGACATTTTACATTTCTTACAGTCAGTGGTGCTTTTTTTTACACTTTTACACCACAATGTAATGA
Source organism: Distichodus sexfasciatus (assembly GCA_032718565.1). Classification (NCBI taxonomy): domain Eukaryota; kingdom Metazoa; phylum Chordata; class Actinopteri; order Characiformes; family Distichodontidae; genus Distichodus; species Distichodus sexfasciatus. The sequence continues at coordinate 509,601 of JAVGVS010000126.1, forward strand.
TTTAGGCATGAATTAGGCAACACTTAAATTTACAGACTACAAATGTTTATTCCTACAGATATGTCATTTACATAATAATTTGTAACATGGTTTATACTTTGTTACTGATTACAATTAGGAGGTGCTCAGGTTTAAGCCTGCTTGCTGTTTGGAGGCTAAAGTGCTTAAATGATGAATGTTGTAAAGTAACTGTAACGTAAGCAGTAAAGTAATTAAGTTTTGCTGACTAATCTGCAGGGAGTTTATAATAGCTATAATAGTTTAAAAATCCTCGTGTAATCAGAGAGTTATAATCACCTACCGATGTAAGAGCCCATAAGAATGTTGACCAATTGCTGCTCCGGCTTGGTGGTATTTACAGTAGCATTGTTGCTATCGAAACAGGCGCCTGTACCACAGAACTGCAGATTCTCCTCAGGGATGTTACCTTGGATTGGAGACACACACTTCATTATACTTTATATTTATATTTAATTGCTGCTAGTGTCAGATCCTTCTGTATATTTTTCACAGGTGAAAACATTGGGCCTTGTTTACCATCCATTCATAAGAAGAAGATGCTGACATTCACTAGTGTTTTCTTAAGATTTGTTCTTAGGAAAGAGCAGAATATACAGCTGCTGAAGAGTTAAGGAGAAACTCTCAAGTCCAAAAATGTTAATTCAATTAACAATGAATGAAAACTTTAGGCTAATATGCACACTGGCTTTCATTTACTATCAAAGTCTTCTGAACAAGACAAATGCTAGGAAATGGAAAATGAAAAATTATGTTGATGGCAGCAAATGTCTGACTTTCTCATTACTAAACTTGGATTCTTCACTCCTAGGTGCATGTAAGTCACACCAACCTACCTACGTTGGAGTCCTGTCCAAATATTAGAGACGACATGAGGTTTCCCCACACAGCAGAGGACTGGAAGATGAGAAAGAAAATCCCAAAATACAGGTTTATGACGTCCTGTCCTTTCTTGTTGTCCTTCTCTGCTTGAACATTCCCACTTATGGTGAGGTAGGAACATTTTGCTGACCAGAGGGGAGATCCTCCCAGACCCAGAACAGCAGAAGTTGCAATCAGACTCGGCCTGCAGATACAACAAATTCTAAATAAGATATTGTCATATAAAGTGAAGCACGTCAGGTTTGAAAGTTTGGTTTTAGAAAGTTACATTCTTGAGATCCTCTCAGCTTTAAGGACACCTATCAGAGAGTGAAACCTCTGTGAGTTTGGAAATTACAAATTGCCAAAGCCAATATCTGGTCATGTTGTGTACTTTCCAAACCTGAATTTCCCATTCCTGGTAATATAAAACTGTGATATTTGTTTGTTGAATTCCCTAGAATGTTTCCAGAATTCCAAAATAATGTAGAGGAGAAATAAGTACATAACCTATTGCACTTGATTCATTTCTGTGGGTAATTATTAAGCTCTTTATTTGTGGTAGACGACATGCTAGAGTTGTAAAAATGGCAAATTCTGCATAGCACCGTATGAGTAATTGTGAAATTCTCATCTGCTTTCATTCAGATGTGTTCTTTCGCATCTTTTGCAGAAAAGAATATTTATATAAACCTTTTAATATGGATACTGGTGAGTAAGTACTAGTCTGATAATTATACAAAGTGTTTATCACGTCTTACAGTAAAACTATAATTCTTTTTTTAGTCTGAATTCCAAATTTCTGACTGCTCCTTTAAATCCTTGTGAGTTGTCTAACTAGCATTATTAACTAGATGGCATTATTAACAAGTATGTTCATGGCTGGATCAACTCAGACTCACCATCCAGGGAAAAGGTTTCCAAATGAGTAGGAGATGTAGCATGCCATACAGATAAAGATGGTCCATTTACAGCCTAGGTTTTTGATCATAATTGGGGGCAGAAACATGGAGGAGAGAATAATGGTCCCGTAGATGACACTCAGCGATATTACACCCATTCCCTCATCGGCATTCAGACTGCTCTGTGAAAATAACACAAAACGCATTTTCCAGATGCAAATCTTAAAGCCATTGAAACATCCTGTGTGGTGGTTTAAATGATTTCCAAATTGTCTCTTTACAAAGTAAGACACATTACAGACTTTATTTTATGATTCGGAAAATACTTTTATACTTTTAAACTTAATACCTTCACTTTCAACACTTTCCAGAGCCAATCGGAATTATGTGTGTTTTTTATTGTTATATATTAATTTCTCATTTTTTCTGTAATTTTCTATGATCAGATGATTAAAATATCAAAGTAAAATCTAGCTCATTTCATGCATGCTAACCTGCATCACCATAAACTAAAAAAAATACTAACAATAAAATAATACAAAATAATAATAATAATAATAATAATAATAATAATAAAATAAATAAATAATAATAATAAATACTAATTAAAAACTAAAAGACAAAATTAATATAGATGTTAATTATCTTGTTTAAATACCTGTAGACTCTGAAGTCCTCCATATGCCGTGAATAAGAGCAAAAATCCAAATGACACCACAAGGACATTTTTGGTATTTCGAGGGATCATTTTGGCGTATTGGAAATCTTCTCGACCTCAGAGAAAATAGTCTTATTGATGTCACAGTCAGCTGGAGTATGAATGGTTTGGGACCCTTCAGCTTCCGACAGGCTTCATATAGTGCACTTGGATGTCCCGAAGTGCAAAGGTCAAATAGACACTATAAAGGTGTCAACACAAACATCAGTCCGTTATCACACACACCACCATCTTTTAAAGACTATATACAATTTGCCAAACTTTTTATTGTAGGAATTAAAGTGAAATCACCATCGACAGAATGGAAATTACATAACAGACCTGAGCTCACTAAAACCAATTACTTTAGAGTGCTCACAGTTTTTTATGGATGTATTATTGACACTTCTGCGCATGTTGCACGTCTCTCACGTGTGCTGTAATGTAAATGCAGTAAACTGCCTGAATCATTTTTCTTTTCTGCTTAGGGTCAGAGATAATTCCAGTGCTCACGGTTTTAGCATCACTTTTCTTCTCACTTGTCTCACACGCATGGAGCAAAGGTAAAAAAAAAAACCACTGACAGGTTCAACAGAAGTCCACCTCCACATTCCCTGTAATGGATGAAGCCACAGTGCCAATTGTTGGCAAGCAGCATGTCTCAAAGTTCACGCAACAACACACAATATGAAGAGCACACATTCCAAAGTGCATTAAGAGATAAACAGTCAGCCCAATTACTGAAGTTACTACATTCCAATGAATCATCTGCATTAGTTTTTCTTTAGAGTTTTGACTATTATCAATAGTTATTTTTTAATAATATTTTTTATTTGTATTCTTCATATTTGCTTGTTGCTGTTATTGTCATTTTATTTGTTGCAGTAGTTGGTATTTTCATCCTTTTAATTTTTTCCACAAAACTTTTGCTCATTATTTAAAGATCAACAGTTTGAGTTTCAGGTTCCCGTATGACAGCCATTTTAACATCAAAATACATATTTTCTATGTTTAATCTTCACTGAGTTGAAAATCTGTTGTCAGGTATGGCAAAGGTTGGGTAGGCTGATAAATATCTTTATCTTATCTTAAAAGAAATGTCTGGTGCTGCATTCACTGACTGGAAATGAGAGCACCCCAATCTGTTTATTCTTCTTCTTCTTCCGGCTTTGACTTTGTACATTTAATTTTCAGAATAGTGTTTCAGAAAAAGCACAGGATGGGATTTCAAAAGCACAAATATAACTATATGCTACGGAATTCATTTCTAGGCCACCAGATTTTACAATCAAAACATATTACTGATACGTAAGTTATGCCATTTATCTGATTGCTGATGTCTGACTGACTGCTCTCTGAATATGTAGAGCAGATCTGATAGTTAAGCATAAAACACTGTTAGACTTTGTGAGAAGTGGCACATTGAGGGAGTAGAGGGAACACTGACATGCAAATACAACTGTTACTAAACACTTGTAATATTTATATTAGTGCAACATTTTTGTGCATTAAGTATCTGAAAGATTGCTGAGGGGTTTTCTTGTCTTCAGAAGCATTATTTAATGTCAATATCATTTAATTTTGCTTATTTTAAGAACTGATACCTTAAGACAATTTGACTTCATGTAACTAAAATAATAGCATTAATCAGATATACATATCCTTTATACATTTCCAAACTTCGAGAGTTGTAGGTTGAAAACATAATCATCAGCAAATATCTGTGATCTTGTCTGTGATGAAGTTATTGTACATGATATCTAAGGACGGTGTATGATTGCAAGTGATAACACAAAAATATTTTCACCAAACAGTTTTACATAATATCAACTTTAATATTACTTTAATATGATACTCTAATATCAACATGTCATATAACTTATACACACTAATGTATACATACTCTTGCATGTAATATTATGTCATTTCAGACAGTGGGTAGCGTAACAATTAGGGAGTTGGCCTTGTGATCAGAAGGTCACTTCAAGTTCTGGACCGGTAAAGGTACCACTGAGGTACTCATAAGCAATGTACCGTCCCCAAGCACTGCTCCCTGGGTGCTGCCCCCGCTCCTTCACGGAAGGGTCAAATGCAGAGGTCACATTTCATTGTTGAGTACTGTGTGCTCTGTTGTGTTTTGTTCACAATGACAATTAATCAATCACTTAATTCCTCTTCTAAGGCCCAGCACAAATATAGTCATCAATGTTTTGTTTTTCACACAGACTCAGGTATCCAAAGGTTGGTTTAAAATATGTTCCTTTACATATTACATAATACATATCACAAAGTGTAATTTGTAATAGATTCCTTTAGATTAGTCAATGTAAGTAACATTTTCTAAATATTTTGGACTACTTTAAAATTGCCTTTCATTTTACAACAGCAGGAATGTGACAAAAATACCCTGCTTCCTTATTGTTGTGTTGTTCTGTAGCTGAATATATAAAATTAACAGTGAATGCATATAAACATTTGTTGTAGAGAAGCAAAGACTATATGGGTATGAAAACATAAAATATCAGATTTCATTATTCAGTGGAAGCACTGCCATAAAGCATTATTCTGAAATTATAACCAAAAACAGACCTTACTTCTTTACGTTGGAAGTGGAGTCGTTGAAGAAATTGGTGGTGTGAAAGCTCTGGTTTCTCTGGTTACACTGTTAACTGCATGCTGTCTTTTTTCATCCTCAAACCTGAAATACTGTTTCAATGTCTTAGACAGAAACACATTCCTGTTCTGACTTGTCATTCCAACCCTCGACTCAGCAGGCAACTAACATAACTGTATGAAGACTTCATGTTGTGATCATCTTTTCTTCATTGTTTCTTCTTCTTCTTCCTCCCACTTTTTGCACATTCAACTTCACAGTTTTTCTTCATGACTTAACATTTTCAAGTCAGTGAGGGGATCCAAGCTGTTACGTTTCTTTTTAATAACCTCACTGGCAATACTGGGCGGTGCGCTGGCGCAGTGGTTAGCGCTCCCGCATCACAGCGAAAAGGTCCTGGGTTTGGTCCCCTATAGGTTAATTAGCGACTCTAAATTAGCCCTGTAAGGTGTGAATGTGAGTATGATTGTGTGAGTGACTTGCGGTGTGTTGGCGCCTGTCCAGGGGAGGTCCCCACCTTATGCCCGTGAGTTCCCGAGATAGGCTCCGGTCCCCCGCGACCCCGGTTGGGATTGAGCAGTCCAGATAATGAATAAAGGAATGAATGAATAAATGATTTTGGCACCATCATTAAAGAGATCTGTTAAGATTGCTTTTCTTATGATTAGCACATTCCTGATGTGGGCTTAACATTAATTCAACAAATCAGAGTTTAACAGCTGGGTCAGAAGCATCTATAAACTGCCACTAGTATTTCTCCATTTTTAGCTTTGTATCCCTTTCAGTGTTTTTGAGCGTACAGCAGGGGTGTCCAGGTCTGGGCTTCGAAGGCTGGTATCCTGAAGGATTTCCATCATACCTGGTGAGTCAATTCCGGTGAGCTTCTACATGAGATGGGGCGTCAATGTTCTGAACTCAAGTGTGATGGAAAACCTCCAGGAGACCAGCCCACCAGGACCGTAACTGGTCACCCCTGGCATACAGCAATCACAACGTTTCTTAAGGAACTGCCAATTTAGTGACTTCTGCTGTAATTATGTGATTTCAAGAGCAATCACATATTGTTCCTTGTTTTATTATTTTTTTATTCCACCCACTTTTTGTAACCACTACTCCTTTTACAGCCGTTCCTTGCAAGTCTTGCTGCGAGAGAGCAATAACATTTGCATTTTCTTGTGGAAATGCCCCTCTCTAGTCTAATTTGAGAGTGAATAAACATGTGAAATACATAAATGTAATCCATTCATATAATCCATTAATTCCAGCAGTATTCTGACTCAGAATTTCTATTGTGAATACGTAACACCTTTACATAAGTTCCCTTACTCCCCAACACTGTCCAAGACAAATGTATTCAAGTCAGTTTATATAATAACTGTTTAAGAAAGAAAGCAATGTGCAAACATAGGCACAATTGACAACTGTTAGATCTGTGCAGAGATAAAATATAATGACTTTCCATTGAAACGTTACATATGAATTGTCACTCCACCCAAAGATAAGGCAAACATGTATGAATGCAAAAATGTATTATACGTTGTGTGTCTTATTACTGGAATCATTTAAGTTAATGATATCTCTAGATGCACCAGTTCCTGTAAAATCCTCAGTACAATGAGAGTAGCAAAGGTCCTGTTCATCCAAACAGCAAGATAAGATAAATTATTGTATGGTCTTTGGTGTGGCCCTTGGAAAAAGGTTTTATTGCCTTTGCATGTTCTTTTGAAATGTATCATATTCAGTAAACATGATAAATTCATGGTCATCTTCATTTACCTTTGCAGAATTTACCTAATGAATCTCTGTTGCAAAAATATGTCAGCGTATCGAAACTTTTTGAATGTAGGATGTGTAAATGTTCTGTTTGTGATCTTTATTTCATGCAATATTCTCATTTTATAATTGACATTATTTTACTAGCAGATAAGGTACATTGATTTTACTCATTTCACTTAAAAATAAAATTATGTAACATTTGATTATTTCAAAAAGACCAATTTTAAGGGCAATTAAAAAAAAAATCTAAATCAACTTCCAATATGTTTTTAATTGGTAGGATGTCATTTTAAAATTGACTATTTTTATTTTATATCTGTTTTATGCAGAAATATGTGAATGTTTAAGATTTATTTCAAGATTCTTTGATTATTTGTTACCGTCCGCATATCCTTTCAAGGATGCATTTACATGTGCAGTACCTTATCATTTGCAGTCTCTTATCGTGAATATCTAAAAATTTGAATGACAGTGCCAGACTCCTTGGAGCAAGTTGTGGGTTAAGGATCAACTAAGAGTTTTAAGGGTCATGATCGGGATCACAATGTTGGCAGTTCTGGCCAGCGATCAAGCTGGATTTAAGTCCTAACAGTAATAACAGTAGACCTCCACCACTTGCTTTGAAAATCCACAAAAACTGGAAACGTGGCCTGAGATTTCAAATAGTTAACTTTTATTCACAGCAGTGATTTTACAAGATTTTTTATTGCTTTACATGCTGATAACATGTTTGTGTCAGGGATCTGGTGAGGATTTGACGAGAACAGACAGATGCTAACAAACGTACAGCAGCCGGGTTAGGCGGCCGTAGGAATGCTCGCGATTCGGACAGTGATCTGGTTAGGATATGAACCGAACGCCAATTTTCTCAATTCGTCAGTGATCAGTTTGGTTGCAACAATCATCTTCATTCAAAGCAGCCATAAAATCATCTTTGAGTTATTCATTTGTTGTACATACCTGCTTTTGTTGCTCTGGAAGAGATGTTTATACTAACACTGGGCTTCAGGTACAGATGTTTTGGTTCAGCTTTGCTAAACAAGACCGATTACTGATTTATTACATAATAAATCAGCACATCGCGAACTTGTTAAATGGTGATTATGCAGGCTCACTGGTCAGTGTGTTTAAGCGCTCACAGCGGTCATAAAAACACTCCAGTTCAGTCAAATCTCCCCTTTATTACAGACAAAACTCATATTTTAGCAAAACAAACAAACAAACAAAAACAACCAGCATTCTACTCACAATATAGCCATTTATTGATATTTTGTAGTGTTTATTCCATTATTGTCTGAGTAGCGCGGGGGATTGCGGAAATGCAAACAAGCAATCAATCAATCAATCAGAAATGCCAAAAGCAGCTGATTTTATTGGCCAAAAGGAGTCCAAATTGGCTCAAAACTGCCTTTAAAACGACATGTTTCGGGTCATTTTGAAACAATTTGGACTCATTTGGGGCCTATAAAATGAGCTGTCTTTGGTGTTTCTGGGAGGGAACTGTATTTCCCACAATCCCCAGCGCGCCATTCGGAGCCCAGACACAAAGCGACGGACGGAAGTTCCGGAATAAATGCTGAAAATCTCACCAATCTCATCAATTGTGAGTATAACACTGGTTGTTGTGGTTAGTTATCAGCTCAAATATGAGTTTAGTCTGTAATAAAGGAACTGTAGCATTTTAGCGAGTAATGGATCTCGCGCACGCTCACAACCAGCGCGTGTTTACACCGCGAAAATGTCATTTATGCGATTTTACGCATTTACTTCTGTTTTTGTGCACGAAATATCTCACAAATACTTTCACATACAGAGGGATCAGTTCTTTGCGGAACTGAAAATGTTGTTTGTCACTAATAAGTGTCCGTGTGAAACACAAACAGATATGCTGTATCGATTGAAAAGAATTAAACAAAGCTTCGATTCTAGAAATATTGCCTCGACCATTTTTGTAAACAAATTATTTGAGGTATTCGAATAATTGTTTAAGCTCTAGAAATAGAAAAGGCAAATAGAGCAATGATAACATTAATGTACCGAAACCGTACCGATACCATGGCCCAAAACCGCGACACGTACCGAACCGTGGGGACACTGTATCGTTGCATTCCTAGTGTATACATTCATAATTCCTGTATTGAGAATATACAGTATAAGCAGACATTAAAATATATTATTCAACCATGGGTCTATAGGCAAGATTTTATTCCTAGTCTGCTAGTTGCCAGAGTGTTTTTATTCTTCAGATACCTTCAGATGCCTTTTCTCTAAAAGCCTTATTGCCATTCCATACTGTCTCTCAATTGTTTATGATCATGTATACTTGTCTGTAATTTTTCTCAGTCCGATATTACATACTCCTCCTCTGTTTGCTACTTGCTACATTGTTCACTGCTGTGCAGTTGCACTGGGCACTTTAAACAGTGACTTTAAACAGTGACACTGCACCTGTCATCTTTGTATATAACAAACAGTTATTTATTTATTTTTACCTTTCCCTTACCTCCTTTTCAAATTTGTACTGTGACTTTATTTTATTTTATATTATTTTAATTTTTATTTTATATTTTAATTCTGCCTAAATTGCAGTCAGGAGCGGATTGGGATACATTTCACTGCATTTTGTACTTGTATAACTTGCATGTGACAAATAAAGAATCTTGAATCTTGAATACCAGTCGTAACCCTGTGAGAGTCGCCAGGTATTTTGTAAGCAGACTGAGAAAAGAGCTGCAGTCACTTTTCTGTTTCTGACACAAAAGCAGATGTGCTGTTCATCCGAATGATCTGTTTGTGTTCTGTCTGTCCACCTGAAGATTAAACTCTAAACTTGCAGTCCGTGACATCATGGAGTCTCAAACATAGCTTAAAATACATCACTTTAAATTCATGTACTTCATTACATTAGACATTACAACAGTAGAAGTTCATCAACTTTGGCATTATCATCAATGCTTTTTCAGTGAAGATTTCAGTGCATGGTGTATCTTTATGACTTTATATGTGTCATATAAAACTCTTGAATCGTAATACAAGGACAAAGCTTTTGCCAGAAGGTCAGCGGGCATACCCTGGGGCAGAAGGAGACATGTGGTGGTGGATGTGTGTGTGTGTGTCTGGATACTGAATATGTCCATCAACACAAAGCTGTCAGCCTGAGAGCCAAAGCTCCCTCGGGTTTCATTCTGTCAAAGCTCACTCAGGTTTTGAGGCTGACAGTCCTACCCTGACTCATGACACTTTGGTCAAACAGAACTGACCACAGAGATTCCCGAAGTGGCCAAAGCCTGCAGTTCCCGTTCAATTCTGCTGCAATTTCTCAACTACACCAGCAGAGTTCACTGTCACACAGGGTGTCCAGTATCAACGCGTTTGTGTGCATGCACGCGCCTGTGTGCTTGTGTTGGGGAGAGGTTTTGTTTTTTTTAATTACATCATATACTAACATTCTAATATCTTAAGTAAACAAAAATATCAAGTCAAATATTTTGTTATATTTATTTAGTATTACTGTATTATTAGTAGTGGTAGTAGTATTATTGCTGCTGCTGCTGCGTCTCCTCCTGCTGCTACTGCTACTAATAATAATAATGAAAGTGAGTGATTGTTTGTATTGTTTTGTGAACACAGCACACAGTGCACCACAACAAAATGTGACCTCTGCATTTGACCTACTGTTCCCTCGCATTTGTTCTGTGAGGGAACAGTAGGCAGCTAACAAGCGCAGCGCCCGGAGACGGTACCTTGCTCGTGAGTACCTCAGTAATACCTTTACCGCTCCTTGGGTTCGAACCGGAAACCTTCTCATCAGTGTTCCGTTGTTATTGTCAGCAATTGTATCATGTGAGATTTACTTACTGTTCTGACAAGCAGTTTGTTTAAATACAAAGATGTTAATTCCTAGCGGCACATACATTTGAAAGGCCATTCTGAGATTTTTACTCTTACGTTCAAGGAAGCAGCACGTTTTTAGAATCCTATAATACTGCAACCCATGTTACTACACCCTTAAAAATAAAAGAACCAAAAGTGGTTCTTCACAGTGATGCCATAGGGAGCCTTCTTTGGTTCTACAAAAACCCTTTTACCCATTGGTTCTTTGCAGAACCATTTACCATGAAGAGATCATGAAGAATTTAGTGTAAATAGTATTTGTATTGCTGTACTTGTGTTCATTATGTACCATATGTAATAATTAGTTCAAATGTAGTGTTTGGTAAAACTCAAATGATCAGTTACTTTATATAAATCGCACATTAATAACTGATCTCTCTAAAAGGCAGTGGCAGATATCATCTGTTATTATAAAAAATTACACCATAAGAATAATTTCAACACACAGCCACAAGTACATAAGTTGGTCAGGCATAGGGTCAGTAGTCATTAAGGTCATACTTTAACATAAAATGGTAAAAAAAAAAAAAAAGCACTGAAAATGATATAAAAACTTGATTAAAGAACTCTTTTTTTGCATTCAGTTCTCCAAAGAACCTTAAACAGCATACAAAGACTCTACATCATAAAAAAATTTTTGTCTTACAGTGTACACAAGGGAACATTTGATTGAGTTTATATAACTGTAATGAAAAACTTGTTTGTTATATACTCACTGTATTCTGAATTCACCAAGTTGACATAAGAATCTTACTTTCTTTGGTCTCAGGCTCTACAAATCCCCTCTGGAATGCTAGACCTTCCTGTACTGCACTTACAGTCTAATCCTCCAGCAGTGAAAAATATTTTACTAAAGTGACTTCAACATCCAAACCGTAGCAAACTCAACTCCTTAACAGATGACTAAACCCAACATCGGGACGTCAGTGTCATTTTTCATGCTAATGATTCATAATCTGAGCTGATAATGGACAGGACAGGAACTGATTAATAACGTGAATGTTCTTCAACAACTTGAACAACTACAGATAAGTTGTTTGAGGATTTAACAAAATGTCCCAAAACCAACGATAATGTTAAACCCAGTCAGCATGTAGCTCTTTATTAATGAGGCCCATGGTTTCTCTCATTGTGAACACAGCACAGCACACAGTGCACCAACAAAATGTGACCTCTACATTTGACCCATCCCTGAAGGAGCAGGGGACAGTACTGTGCTCATGAGTACCTCAGTGGTACCTTTACCGGTCTGGTGACTTGAACCGGCGACCCCCTTGATCACGGGCTAACTCCCTAACCGTTAGGCTACCAACTGCCCCATGAAACCTCTTCCCTTTATTTTGCTAGTAGAACCTGGTCTGCTGATCCTGATCCTGATAATTACTTATGTTCCATTCATTCCTGTTTCAAGAGTAAATTGATGCTCAAAATACACAAAAGGTTCACTCTAAGGTCAATCTAAACTTTTGCATTAATCATATTTAATATTGTGGATGGCTTTTTGACATGTGGGTGTCTTCTTGTTTTCTTCTTGAAAGTCGCATATTTCTCATAAAGAACTTAATGGCTCATGACTTTTCACAACACGCTAGAACATATGAGAAGTGACATTTCTAATCACTGTGTTACATAATCATCTCCACCTGCTTTAAATAGCATCAGTTCTATGACACGCAGTCACTTTTCCTGAGAAGATTTCAGCTGCAAGATTCAGTTATTAGGTCCAGGGCAAGTGTATGTGTGTGTGTGTAAGAGAGAGAGATACACGTATTATATTAAAGCATAAATTAGAAGTGAGTGAGCATGTATATGTGGGTGTTTACATGTGTGTATACATGCTGTCCTGTGTGTGTATGTGTGTGTGTGTGGGCAAGAGTATGTGGGTACTTATGCGTGTGGGAATTTACGTGTGTATGAACGAGTGTGTATGTATACATGTGTGTTTGTGCATTTGTGTGTAGGGGGCGGTGTACTAGCATGTTGATGTATCTGTTTGTGTGTGTGTGTGTGGGGAGCAGGCAAGACGGGTTTTTCCTGCTATCTCTTGGTGACAGGCGTGAGTCACTGGCTGCCTCCCCATTGTTGTCTGTTTGCTGATGTGTGTGTGTGTGGATCTGTGTGCCATTTGCTGCTGCTGCCTTCTGCACAATGCACAAAAGCACAGGGCTGCTGACACCCTACAAAAATGTCTTTATTTGGCACAATCCAAACAGACCGCACTGACATGCATGTGCTGGACAACACCACCGCCCCAGAGCTCCCTAAAAACCAGACAAGAAGAGGGTGAAGCTTTTAGTTGTAGTTGTTTTTACACTGAAGTCACTGTTGCATTTGGCAATAGTCACGTCAGCATTAGGGAGGTGCTGCAAAAGGGAATGACAGGTTTAGTATTTCAACCACCACAGTTTTTTTTTATTTAACAGGAAGACTTACCTTGCTTGTTGCTTTTGAGATCTGATTTGGTTTGGTGGTGTGTGCAAATACTGTAAGTAGTTTAGTCAGCAACTATTAGGAACAGGCAAAAACATCAGACATCATCCACACTGCCATAAATAAATAACATTTAGAGAATCAAGGAAGAGCTGGAGGGATGGTCAGACCTTTAAAAAAAAAATTCACTGACAGTCCAGACATTTTCTGGTTTAATATCAAATTCTAAAATACATTTATATTTTGGCCTATGTTTAAATGCTGGAAATGATTTTATTGTACAGAAAAAACTGTAAAAATTCTCCAGGTATGCATTTCTTTTTGAAAAACTAAACTACTTTATATTTGTAGTAAATGTATTTTATTTTTATATGAGTATGAAACTGTAGTAAATGTATACACTGTGGCAATTCTAAGAACTATTTCGATGCTGATGGAAAAGTATCTCATAATCTTTAAGATGCTGGAATGATACAATTCCAAAAGGGAGAAATGCTGAGAGAGAGTATTTTGTTTGTATATGATTTCTGAACATGGTCATATTTAGACTGCCCGCTTTGAGGGCTAAAAGCTTTGATTTTGTGTCAGCCAAGTGGCTAAACTGATGATTTCTAGTGTCAGATCATCTTGTCTACTACTTTAAATTATGATCCCGATCCAGTTTGCATTTAAGTGAGTCCATTTAACTGAATTTAAATGAGTGATTGTCATTGTGAACACAGCACAGCACATGGTGCACCACAATGAAATGTGACCTCTACATTTGACCCATCTGCAAAAGAGCAGTCGGCAGCTGACATGTAGCGCCCGGGAAGCAGTGTTTGGGCACAGTACCTTGCTAATGAGTACCTCAGTGGTGCCTATATCAGTCCGGGATTTGAACTGGCGACCCTCCAATCAACTCCCTAACGTTACACTACTAACTGCCCCAAGTTGTCCCAGTTTGTGCTGAGATGGAGCAGTAAAAAGAAGTTCATGGAGTCATACATTTAGCGAGTTGCTGTGTCCAGGCTTTTGACTCATACTGTTTGTATGCTACATTTAAAGTTTGCATGCAAAAAGATCCCTCAGCGTAACAACCGCTACTTTAAGCTGAGTGTGGATTGCAGAGGTTTATGACGGAGATGAACAGAGATAGAGAGATGAAGAAAACGCTCCAAGATTGGATCTTTATAGGAGGGACGTCTGAAACACAAAAACTGTCACCCGTACTAAATGCTGTAATTGATCTCTCATCCTGTGACTTGCCTGCTTTTTGTGATTGTAATATGTGACCCTCCATGGCAAAACCAGTTGCTTCTCTCAAATTTTCAAAATTGAGTTATGATGTTTTAGAAAGGGCATAAATCAACCTTCAAAACGATACCTATATCGAATGAATCGGACAACATATGACTGAGATATCAACATTCAAAGTAGTCGGGTTTCTCCTGTCACGCCAAGTGAGAAACGGAGAAATCTGCCTTTGAAGTTGACTATCGACGTAGCACTCACAGACGCTTGGTGCGGTCGCGGCTACGTTTGCATTTACGGTAGCCTACGCTGCATTCACAGCCACACGGATAGCCTACCTGCATTAGGTTAACTGAACTCGGGAGACGAAGATGGATTCCGGAGAAATATCTTCACGTTAGTCAACCAGTGGATTTACCGTAAATATTGCAGTAGAGCGGTCAAAACAGAAACTTTTAACATTCTGCTGGAATTGAATTCCTCACCTCAAGACAGTCACGTTTTTAGGATGGAAAGGGTAAGTTTTTCAGCAAAATTTATTCACAACAGTACAGTATAGACCTTCCACTGTTCCAAAACACTAAAAACAAAGAATCCAAACCTTTACCCCACGCAACATAAACGCTCGTTTTTCTCGGAAACCTCCGTTGCGGCAAGCATCTGGTTTTGCCGTGGAGGGTCACAACTGAGATTGAGAGAATATCTGAAAAGTCGCCATTTCTGCCTGAAATGTTTGAGTAACACAGACTATTTTCAATCACAAATTGGAAATCTAATCTTTTCAATTGAGAAAAGATCTTCAGTAACAGCTTTCTCTTTCTTCTGCATGCATTTGTGTCCTTGCAGTCACGCTGAACTGAATGGCAACCGTGTCTGGTATTCCGAGAGTAGACTCAGCCGGTTGATGTGGGCCTGAATTAGAGATGTCAAGGTCAGTAAGAAGAAGAAGAAGGGGGAGCGTTCTCTTATGCAAAAACTAGCATGAATTATTCAGCTCTCCTTTGTCTCTCTTTCCTCTTCAGCAAGCGGTGGAAGAAGGCCTCTGACAGGTTTATTCCAGTGCTGTCTGAGAAGGAGGGACCGTCGCTTTCCTCTCCTTCTCTCTTCCTAAAATGGCCTTTTAATTAGGCTGGCAAATTGCAGGCTGATTCTGAGGAAGAGGACTGTGGGAAATGTGGCTTCCTCAAGTGCTCTCTTTTGTGTCCCCACTGTAAGGATCAATGGCGGTGGGGGCTGAAATATTTTAGAAAAGTGTTCTTTTAGAAAATAACAGTGTTTTCTTTAAAAGGGATAGATTTGTGCTCATTGTGATTAATTAGTAACAGGTTCTGAATTTACTGTAAGGCTGGAAAAATGTTCTATCGGAATTAATTGATAGGCTCAAAACTGGGGATGTGATCAGTTCTATGTCATCAGAGCATAAAGTTTAAAACCGATTCTTGATCTGATGCTATTGGGTATTGTAACTGTTTGAAAGTTATCATCACCAACTCACAAACACTCCTTAACAAAAAGGCAGTTTGGCACAGCAATCTTTTTAGCCTGTCAGCGACCTATAATATTCCATAAAGACCCATTTTTACACCCAGTTTGAAACTCTTCCTGGGATTGCAGCCAGTTTAGCAAAGCAAGGCAGCTTGAGATTTATTTTGGGCTGGTGGTGCCCTACTGGTAGGATGCTTGCCTTCGGACAAAGAGTAGTTGGTCGTCATTTCAAATCCAGCTTTGTTCTATGGCCAGAACTACCAACCTAAGACCCCAAGAGCAAAACCCTTCACCCCCTGTTGCTCCAGAGAGATGCCCCTGTAACTGAGGTTGTAAATGAGGTTGCTCTGAATAAGAGCGTCCGCTAAAAGCTGTAAGTGTAAATGTAAATAATGTGTAAGTGTAAATAACTGACGGTAGCCAGTAGATACGCATTATGACATGCCTCAAGTGTTTGTCTATGCTGCCTTTGTGAAGGGTAATTTGTAGTGTCGTGTCAAAACTTTCCATAAGACTATATTACCGCATCATTCCGTGGAAGAGATATCCTCATTGATATCCTAGGCTGTCTAATATTGCAAAAGATAACAATGACCACATTCATGACATAAGTCCTGAATAATGCTGTTTTATCCATTCATCCATTTTCCGAACCGCTTTATCTCAACTGGGGTCGTGGGGGGACCGGAGCCTATCCCGGGGACTGACGGGCACGAGGTGGGGACCAACCCTGGGCGGGCGCCAACACACCACAGGGCACGCACACTCACACAAACACTCTCACATTCACACATTACAGGGCCAATTTAGAGTCACCAATTAACCTACATTACATGCCTTTGGACTGTGGGAGGAAACCGGAGTACCCGGAGAAAACCCACACGAGCACGGGGAGAGCATGCAAACTCCGCACAGAAAGACTCTACGGCCGAACTAAGGATCGAACCCAGGACCTTCTCTCTGTGAGGCGGCAATACCAGCAACTGCACCACCATGGTGCCCCCAGAACAGCTTTCTTTTTTTAATTACAGGGACAGTCTCATTAGCGCAACTTAAGGGCTTTAGGGTTCGCGCAAAGTCTCAATAGTGGTAATCCTGGAGATGGAAGTGGATTTGGACCGACAACTTCTGGGTCCAGAGGCGAGTATTCTACTACTAGACCTCCACCACCATCCTATGTGCACAGACCTATCAGAACTGGCTCTCGTTCAATGCCGACCAGTATGTACTGCACAAAACAGGGGACCAAGGCACAACAAATCATCTATAAAATTATGTACAAAGGTCTCAGAATAAATCACACATTTCATAACAGGGCTAGAGTAGAGCCAGTTCTCAGTCCACAAATTTCATGCCCATGGATCAGCCAGCTTTATCAGGGTGGCTGATAAACATATTTTAACAAAGCTGGTGTACAAGTTTGGATTAGAAATGTAAATGACTTGAACAGCATTTAGAACATCACCAACCTAAGCACTGGTTCCTGCAACTTTATTTACTGCAGACTCAGTGTGCCTTCGTCTTTTTAAAGATTGTTTTTATTTTCCATGTTTGATGACATTTACAAACTCATTCATTTGTCATTTGGGGCTATGCAGTTAGGGTAATATTTCAGTTGACTTGACATTTTGCTTTGCAATAGGTTGACAACGTAATGTTCTGTCATCTGCTAACCTAATAATGGCCCATCTGTCCTCTCTCTTTACCTGTTGACAGTTGTGTTTGTCCCTTTGAAAAAAATCTGTGATCTGAGATTTGGCCTCCTCTTCCTGTCCATCAGGTGCTGCTTATTGCTACATTACTGAATGAAACAGTAGGTTAAAAGCCAGTTTTGAAAGGGGAAAAATCCCTCATTTGGTAGCAACCATTGTAATCTATAGCCATACAGATGGTTATAAATGGTCAGCTGTAGAATATAGCACGTGTGGGCTTCTGTTAGAGATTAACTAATGCAACAACTGACAAATTAAAATATTCAAGTTGCTTCCCTGAGTATCCAGATCAACTACTCTGGCTATGTTTTAGGGCTGCTCGATTATGAAAAAAAACATAATCACGATTAATTTGGTCAATCTTGAAATCACGATTATTTAACACTTTACTTTGTGTTACTATTTAAGACTTTATGCTGCTCTCCTCCTTCCGCCATCTTTACCTGCTCAGACTGTACACCGCCACCAGAACACACACGTGCGTTCAGTCTTCGGAAGGTGTGTTAGTGCGCGTGCGTGTGTCATTCGGAACACAAGACAAAATATGAGTATACTTGCAGAGCGTAATGTGGCAAAATAATTGTAATTATAATTGTTTTTTGTCGATTACATTATTTTTGTGATTGTTTGGAGCTGAAATTGAAATTGAAATTAAAATTCGATTAATTGCACAGCCTTACTATGTTTCATACACTAAGTGGCAATCAAAGTGCCACGCACCAACATGAAATTCAGTATGAAGCTTCTCATGGTCAATTTACACATTAACTTCTGTTTTACATCTAAACTAAAGACTGTTGAGTAAATCTCCTTTCGCGTGTGAACTACACGAGCATAATGTTCACTTAAAGGTTTATTCCAGATAGTTAAAAGGTGCACCCTTCTGCATGCCACAAATTTCAATTAGCTTTCATTTTCGTTGCCATATCAACCTCTACGGATTGTGCTCTTGTTCATTTCAAGACAAATCCGCAAGGCAATGCTGTATCAAAGCTAAACCTACTTGCCTTTCTTGAAATAAAGAAGTAATGCAGGTCCAATAAGACGTGTACTACAGGCTTTGGAGGAAGCACAGTGCAAAATTAGTCCTCCAAATTACTCTCAGCCCACTGCGCTGTGTGTGTGGGAGGTAAATCTCCATCTCTGCCTGTGCCACTCACACAAACACACACACATACACACAGAGGCTGTGCCAGCAAGACACGGTTGCCATGGCGAATGCAATTAACAGGTGCGTTCTTACATTCTTAAAACCTGCATCTTTTAGTGAAAGTTTACTGCTGTTTTTAGAGGCTCTTCAAATGTTCCCCCGCTCCCTCTTTCTCTGTTTCACACACTTATCATTCACCCCATGTATCCTGAGTTATATCAGCGAAGGACAGATCTCCCCCTCGCCATAAAAAGCATAATAGAGGCCTTCTCTATTTGTGCAGACGGCTAACGAGATGCGACGGAGGTGGCACTCGACGGCCCCAATGAGGGGAAGCTTGGACCCTGCCAGTGGCATTGCCACGGAAACTGCATTGCGTGCCAGAGCGCATCCTCGGCGGGGCGAAGGCGAGCCCGGGTCGTCTGGCGCTGCCTCGTGTGGAATAGGAGGGGAATGCACACTCATCCCTTTCAAGGCTTCCAAAGCGAGGGGTGGGATAAGCGGCCTCGCTCTGAAAACACACTGCCATCAAACCCAGCTGTGCTGGCACCTGGCACAAGACTGGGCACGGCCGAGAGAAGCCGATGTCCTGAGTTTGATGGAATGCAACTTCAGCTTGGTAGCGTTTTGTTGACAGTAATAGCGAGTCTCACTGGGACATTGGATTAATCACAAACAGGCCGTACTGTCAGCCTCATCAGACATCAGACAAGGGAAAATCTCACTTACTGCACTTTATTTGACCTATAAACTTTTTAACAGTGAAGTCAAGCCTTGACCTGGTTTATGGGATCTTAACGGGGAGAAAGCGGGCAGGCAGTCATGTAATGTTGAAGTTTTGTTTTAAAAAATGCATAAACTGTGTTAAGACGCAATGCTTTGGCAGAAAGAGACACCACATGCAAAGGATTACCTTCTTACATCATCTGAAGGGCTCCGATGGTATCGGCTCTTTGAAATTGTGAGCCAGCCTTTGGATATTCCGAAGGCATATTTGGAAGATTTAGTGTAGGATGTGATGAGTGAGGATATATCAGAACTAGAGGTTGACCAATACCGTTTTTTTCCAGGGCCGATATCGATACCGATTATTGCTAGTTCACAGGGACGATAACCGATATTTGGAACCGATATGCAAATAAAAGAAATTCTCTGTCAAAATTTTGAATTTTACAAACACAGAGCTCAGCTGCAACTTGGGGCAGTTGGTGGCGTAACGGTAGGGTGGTCGTCCCGTGATCTGGTTGCAGGCCGGTTGAATCCAGGGCCGGTAAAGTTACTACTGACGTACTCATGAGCAAGGTACCGTCCTCAAGCACTGCTCTCCGGGCGCTTGTTAGCTGCCCGCTGCTCCTTCATGGATGTGTTGAATGCAGAGGTCACATTTCGTTGTGGTGCACTGTGCGCTGTGCTGTGGTGTGTTCATGATGACAAAAAAAAATCTCAACTCTCCTCTCTGGTCGTCTCTTTCTTGGAGCTTCACGTTGCGCTCGTGTGTGAGTGTGGTGTGATAGTGACAACAAGGCTTAAGCGTTGGTTGGTTAATACTTGTGTGACATATAGCCAATCGCCAATCAAAGACTGCTGTGGGCAGGAAATTAAACGAACCAAACGGCACAGAGAGAAGAGACGGCAGTGGAGCCACAGTACCACACTTTGTAATTACTTAATATCGGTGATCGTCAAAATTAAACACCGATATCGATAATCGGCAAAGTGCCTAATATCGACCCCTGAGTTTGCATGCTCTCCCCGTGTTTGCGTGGGTTTTCTTCGGGTGCTCCAATTTCTTCCCTCAGTCCAAAGGCATGTGATATAGGTTAATTGCCGACTCTAAACTGTGAATGGGAGTGTGATTGTGTTCCCAGGATAGGCTCTGGTCCCCTCACGACCCCAGGTGGGATTAAGTGTTTCAGATAATGAATGAGTGAATTAAGATGAATAACATTACATACATTTGGATAATAGAAACAACAACTTTGACCAAAACCAGAAGCCAAAAAGCCAAAGTCTGTAGTTTCTTTCTAAAAGTGTTTTTCTTGTAGCTTTGCAAAGTTTAAACAAACAAAAAAACTGTTTATGAAGTTCGATATTTGGTATATGTAGAAGTGTAGACTTTGTAGATCTTAAATCTCAATGTGGGACATGTGCAGAAAGACAATTTAATAAATACTTTTGTGATAAATCATTTGGGGTTTAGAATCAGTCCTAAACTGCACAGGTTGTTCTTTAAGTTCTGTAAGTACAGGGATTGTCTTTTACACCTAAAGTGACTTTCCTTTCTCTATTTGCACTGCGTTAGTGATTCTGCTCTAGTCATTAATAGTTTCTCTGCAGAAAAATCTGCCCTGCGTAAGTGTACTTTCTCGTACTCACTGCTGTCTTTTTCCTATGAAACTTAGCTTGAATATGTTTACACACTGTTGGTCTTGTTTTTAATTCTTGTTGTGTTTTTTTTACTTATTACATGTTGTAAATCATATCTTGTTTTGAACTACAAGATATTCTGGAATGTCTGTGCATAATTGCAATATTTTTTTAACCTCCAAGTTCTGGCTTCTGTTTTGTGTTGAATATAAGGCTAGGTTTAATTCTGAGTGTGTATTTAGGGAATTGATTGCAATTAAATACCAATAATTAACATTTTCAGTCTGAAAAAAATGTTGTTACACTGAGACTGCAGCTGTTTGCTGTGTTGGTGGTTAGCCCAGGACCTATGATCATTCCACGGTGAAAATACTCAACATCATTAAGATATGTTTTTGCCAAACTTTGTCATGCAGCTGTACAAACCATGTGATTTTCCAGCAGACTGTTAGGGACCACACCTAGGATTGTGTTCATTTCTGAGTTGGGAGCGGTCTTTTTTGTCCAAACTTTACATAATCAGACCCAAAGGCCTGTAGTTTGATCCAGATGTTTTATCTGCAGATTGCAAAATAGGAGGGAAAACAGAATGTGAACCACAGCTAGATGGAGAAAACAAAATCGATCTTGGATTGGTTTTTTAAGTGACCAGTGCTGGTCTGAATGTGTGGAGTGTAATCAACAGTGTTCAATCAATCAGTCAATCAAGCCAAATGATAGCGTAATGGTTAGGGAGTTTGCCCCGTGATCGGAAGGTTGCTGGTTCAAAAACCTAACCTACCTAACATAATCTAAACTCCTGCATTTAGTTGGTCTGGAGTTTCTCTTTTCCACTGCATGACTTTTTGATAATGCCTCAACCATTAAAAAAGTAACTAAAGATCTGAGTAGATTTGGTAATGTAACTATATAAAAGGTTGTGGGTTAGACCCCAGACTACAAATGGAGATATTTGCTCTCCTTTTTGTCTTGCTTTTTCTTTTTACTTTCTGCATTTCGCAGACATGACTTCAGTTCCCTAAATACAGGAACAATCTCTGTGAAGCAATTTGGGGTCAAGGACCTTGCTCAGGAGCCCAATCTTGTGATCACCAACAAAAGGTTTCAGACACTTAGACCCCTGTGCCACCTCTGCCCTGTCTTGGTCATCTGCTGCATTCAGAATGGTCATGTTCTGGTCATTTGCTTGTTACAGTTGGTTTGAAACTAGTTGTGCAGTTCCAAAACGTAGAAATTGGTTTGGCATCACACCAGCTTTAAGGGTCAAGTTGGGCTTTCTGTAATCAGCAGGGCGTTCCGAGAGCAAAACGGCGAGCTGAAGCATGCAAGGCAGCAGCTGTGTCTTCACTTCACTGCCAGTTCCTGTGAATGGTAAGCCTTATTCCAGATGACGTCTGTCTCCTCCCGACACCCCACATGGTCCGGCTACCATTCCTGTGCCATATGTGAGATCCAGCCCTACCTCCCCCAAAAAGAGTGTGGATTGGGTAGGTGGAGGAAAGCTGGGTGAAGATGCCTTGTGGCTAATTACTCTCTCTGGGTTTGTGCTCAGTGGGTTTGCAGATGGCAGGGTGGTTTTGTAAGACTGAACATAGATGCCCCACATTACTTCTTGTTTTTTTTACGTTGTCCAGTGGTCGTGGTGGGGGAAAGACACTCGCAATTCCCCAAATTCAATTATGTTCCCACAGTGATTTTAATTGTGACCTATTCAAAAGAATTACCTAGTTTAACTAGTGTGACAGTGTTTACTTGGATTCATCACAATATTATATTATACTGAATCAATGAGCAACAGTTAAATGTCTGCCGATATCACAAAGTGCGCTACAATACAAATTCATTTCAGGAGCCAGTAATTTATATTAGACAATATAATATGCTGATTTAACAAAATCAATTCCATTCATATCAAACCACAAAAAACAACTAAAATATCATTTGAAATTTTTATTTCAGTTCAGTTCAGAGTTCAGCCAGACCTTTAAATGAAAAACATTTGAAATGTATTAGGTTTGATCATTGTTTTCATTGTGAATCAAAAGGGCTTGGGCTTGTTGATGACTGAATTTATGTGTCAGTGCGCTGTGTGTGATCACCTACGTATATTTGACAATGTTTTGAAAATGTGAAACATGACATTTCAAATGGCACTTATTTTAAACGAAATTTGGATTAGTTCAGGTTGCCTTTTCTGCCATATAAATAAATGTTTCTGCCACATAAAAGTCTGCTTGATTAAAAAGAAGTGTGCCAATGATATGCAGTCTTTAATTAGTCTTAATTAGATGTCTGGCTGCTCAGGTCAAATGTATGACCTGTGCTCGGTTGTCTGAACTGGTTCCAAAAAAGTTAATTAATGGTAGTATGGAAGGAAAAAGCAATTAGCTGCACCATCATCAAGTTACAAGATTTTGAGATTTTATTTTTGCATTTTGCATCTGCTAAATAAAGGAAACTGCATGAAAAAATGCTTTGTAAACTACATTGGTTTTATAAATGTAGCAGAATAAAAAAGGAATACATATGAATTGTATTGTTGCTTTCAGTCTGCTAAATGTATTGTGAGTGCATTGAACTGTGAAATAGACTAAACCGTCTATGAAACTGATTTGTGAATTGATAGATAGATCAATTATAACATTTTTTGTCAGTGATTTGGGCAGCAGCCCTTGAGGAACAGTTCATTATCCTGTCAAATATATTTCTGTTCAGTTCAAGGTCTGGGTTTAAGAACCACATGCGCATTAGTGGAAGTGGCGAGATAAGACGAAACTTTTTTCAAAAAGTAGAGGTTCAGACCGCAGCAGGAAACCATATTGCCCTCAGTGCTCCACCACTTCCGTTTCAGACTGCCAGAGTGACACAGATAACGCAGACTGAGACACACTGATTGACTCACTGCTTCATCTGAACATTCTTCACCTCACAAGCTGAATCAAAAGCTGAAAACTGGGATGAATGACAAGCACACATTTTTTTGCTGCTAATAGTCATTCATTCTGTTTCAAGAACTCAGCAAATATCATGACTCATAGCAAATAACATCACACTGATATCTCTCATTGCTATGTTTCCATTCAATAAAGATTGTATTCTGGGTCATGTATGGTTCATGTGCTGGGTCATATAGGAGCCGCCTAAAGCCTGTTTTGGACATAAATTTATGTTACTTCAGACCTAAGAAATCATATGGTTATATATTTTCCTGTATATGGCCACCTCCTGGATCAGATGTAGGATGGGTCTACTTGGCGTGACTTCTAACAAGATGACTGGCTAGCTGTTGATGAAAAATGTTGGAAAGATGCTGACACCACATACATATGGTCAGATCGCCAGGTTGATTAATGTATTGACCTTTAGCTCCAACCTTGAATCTGTCCTTCAGGTGGACAGTCAGCGCCAGACTGTACACACCTCTGAAACGCTGAGCTAGACAGACATCTAGCATGCAGTCCACACACAAACAAACAGGAGATTAGTCTGTTCTTTATCCACTGAGCACACCTCTTCTTGGAATAAATTGGGGTAAGGCTGCTTATCTATGTACTAAACAAAATAGAGTTGGAATGCATAAAAAACATTAATGCTCCTCAAGTACTGGGTCCATGCTCTAATTTGTTGTATATGTCCACATAAATACATTTCCTTCTTTTAATTTAGAGTATCATGAACAGAAAGGGCAATTTTCAGTATGTTATTAGAGGTTATTTCATTTTTTAGTGGGCTAAGTGCAATCTATTCTCATATATAATTGACGGTTTCATTGTCATTCATTATTTGAGAACATTTTTAAGAAATTGTTTTATATGGAATAACTAACTTTTAACTGTTTTACTTCAACTAGGCATTTCCGCAAGAACATGCCAATGTGTTCCTAAGGGAAAAATAACCAACAAGGGAAAAATGATGAAAAAGAAGAGTGCGGGTCATGATGATTACAGATTATGTAAAGAAGCCCATGGGCCCTCGAATCACATTAGATTTGGTGAATTTGAGAAGAATGAGCCTTGATTAAAGCATCGAAAAACTTATGCAAAAATGCACAGAACTCGTGGACAAGTGCATGTATCAAAGATGTATACAAGCACCCCATCCCTCAATAGGCCATACATTTTACAGTTGGAACGAGGTTTCTATCAGAAAAACTGCAGGAGGAGTAACGGTCAGAAAAAGTGTTTGATAGGACTCGAATAAAAACGTGATCGCTCTCCGCATCACATTGTGACGTGGTCCCACGTGACACAGAAAATACATCATGTTGCGCGTGGCCGACCAATCATATTGTGATAAGGCACGCGCGCCCCCGATCGAACGTACTCACGCACGCGCCCTCGGTCCCGGCGCTTTACCGGCGAGAGAGAGAGGGTGAGAGAGAAACGCGGAAACAGCAGGAGCGATAGAGGAGGAGGGAGAGCTTGCGCGTTCGAGAGAGAGAGAGAGAGAGGCGCGTCAACCGGCGAGCGCGAGACACCGACCAGTCAACTCCGAGTGCCACTAATCGAGCAGATCGGGGTGCAACTTTTTTACATTTCTCCCCCTCTTTTTTTTTTAACCTTGTGGGGATTTTTCGGACGGAGCGAACAAAAGGGAAGGCGCCGTTTCTCTCGGAAGATTTGACCGGAGACGCTGAGAATGTCGGGGACGCGAGAGGAGGAGCGGCGGAAACTGGCCGACATCATTAACCACTGGAACGCCAACCGGCTCGACCTGTTCGAGATCAGCCAGCCAACCGAGGTGAGCCCGCGGAGCGCAGGCCGCGCCCGGCTCCCAGCCCCCTTACGGCCGGGTTACGGCCACAAAACCGCCGCCGCCGCCGCCGTCCAGCCAGCCCGCGAGTGTCGTCGTTTTTAATCCGCCAAACTGCTGCGAATACGCTCGGGTTGACTGTTTTAACGTATTTTACGTCATTGTTCCGAAGAGGCAGGTGGCGGTAGTTTGCGGTGTCGGTCGTAGCCATTGGAAACCATGTCGCCGAGCAACGTTGTGGCTAGCAACTTTAGCATGCTAAGGGTTCTCATGCTCCACACAATCACAACAGGCGCGCGTTATACACAGCGGGCTCGTGGTTTAACGGTGTAACGGCTAATCTGGTTTTGGACCGCCTTCCTGATGATATAAACGAGGGTCAGCGGAACGTTTGAGGCGATAGACAGTGTTTTGTGACGTCACACGCAAGCCGATCTAATCTTTTGGGCGAAATGTGGGTAAATTGTTGAACGAATATCAGATCGTGTTAAGTGTGTGGTTAGCGTTTTGTGTTGTGTAATCTCTTGGACAGGTTATGGTAAGAGAGAGTGTGTGCGGCGACTAGCTGGCTAATATCGCTAACTAGTCGGTTATTGACCGCAGGGTTTTGCTGGTTAAATGGAAATCCCGCAGGTTTGCAAACTTGATGATGGATTTGTTTTGGCTTCTGAATGCTGTGGAAGTAGTGTCAAGAGAACAGTGGGAATAATACAAGGAAATAACATGTTTTGAGATGTTAAGCAGTGATTAATCGACGTTTCCTCACAGAATTAAATAATGTTTCTTCTAATAGTTAGAATTAGTGACATATATATATATATATATAGATTCAAGATTATTCATTTATCTAATATTGTTACACAAGAACAACATTATTGTACAAAAGATCACTGATAAGTTAAAACACGTGAAGGGGAGTAATACCAAGAAGGGAATACCAATCTTAAGTATTATGAGAGGTCCACAAAAGAAATATTAACTGACATTCAGTTGGGGATGTTCTACACTTAAACAAGCATAGCATAAACTAAATATAAACATGGTATATTCCTAAGACTGTGCCAAGAATAAGCGAAACACACAAATGCTGAGCTCAGTGTACTACAAAAATCAAACAAAGACTAAAGCACTGTGTAGAATGTATTTAAAGTGTATCCCTTTGTAAAAGTGCAATTGTGCAACATATTGTGTAATACACATATGTCCTGAGGCAGATGAGTGGTATTTTGCAGACTGAGTTCTAACACAATGCAGATATTTCAGGAGACTGCTAGGCAAGGTTAGATTTGGAATGGGACTAAACTAGATTTAGGGTGTAGGGGGAACATCATGTTGGGATTTCATAAGGTAGGAAAACTTTAACTTGGGTAAGTTTAGTGGATGTGGCTCTCAATCCACAATATCATACCTGTTTGACCTTTTGGAAACCTTGAGTCCATTGCAAGATGAAACGAAGATTGTTTGTAGCTCCCAGTGGCTGGTGTGGTTGAAGATGAGCATGAGTAATCTGGCAAGTTTTGTGGGTTTTTGTTGAGTCTTATTTGGCGAGGATGGTGTCTTTCCGGACACTTGTTGCTAAGGTTTGAACAATTAACTGAAAATACATTGAAACCAACAATTAGAATCTCTAGCTGACTCAAAATTGGCACTTTCCCAGTGCCTGTCTTTATAAGCTGTCTGTTTTCATAAACCTTTAAAAAATACAGTCATCTTTCGTCATGTTCCTCTACCCAGCACAGTCAAAAAGCTTCTAAATTAAGTAGTTGTTCATTAATCATGATAGATGCAGAAATAATAATCATATTGATTTGAGGTGACTTCTTCTTGTAGGTTTAAATGAAAGTTATTATGGTGATATTAACAACTCTGATTTGATTATAATTAGTGTTGTGATTAAGAAAGTCACTGTTGAGTCTCTGACTAAATTTTCTAAGCAGAACCCAAGCCTGAACTCTGGTAAACCAGGGACTTAAACGTTTTGAATCCATCACCACATTCTGCACCCTTCCCCATCCAAAAATGCCCGAACTCAGCATTCTTTCACGGATGATGTCATCCCCATGTCTCATTCCACAGCTGTGGCTGACGTACTCAGATCTCTTCCAGCCTGGTACGGCAACGCAGACCAATGGGAGACGCCTTAAAAATTACACACACTTTTAATGGGGGATGTGAAAATCTTGACACAAGCCATTGCAAAGCAAGACAATGTGAGAACTAAGATGCTGCTGGCTGACTATGAATGGTTTTCACTAGCAGTATTTTTCTCTTGATCATTTGGGTAAATGGACCATGATTAGTCCTGACGTTTTGTTAATTTGTGCATTTGAAGTAGCAGTGTGTATCAGCAGGTCAGACACTTTCCATGCAGAAGTGAAAGAGTGGGAAAGTCTTAAGGTTTAGACGCTGCTGTAAGCCCTACCAGGCTTTGGATGTGACTTTGGAAAAGTGTTGGCATGTGCTGAAAATGCAGCGAAGGCATTTATACAAACTTCTGTGGCAATAGTTTATGAAAAAATTGTTGCAGTTAACGTCAGCCTTTTGTATTTATGAATCCTACAATGATAGCAATGCAGTTTAACCTAGAAATATCAACCTTAAACCTTATGCTGTAATTTTGTCCTGCAAAATTAATTTAATTAACGATGGATTCTTTAAAGTTTCAACAGTTGTTCTCTTGCCTCATTTAATGCATTGATTAGTGTATTGATTGCTTTTTATGCATTTATTTCTCGTGGGTCTTTATTTGAGCTCATTTGTAAGTGAACTGTGTGTCTAATATGGTAGTTGTTTTTTTTACATTTAATTAAGGTGATAAAATGACAGTTTGCAGTCAGCTGTTTAGTTTGAAACCGGACGGATGCTTCAGACTGCTGACACGGTTCATCCCCGGCTGGGGAAAACACGGACCGGTGTGTGATTTAAAGCCTGAAACAAGCACTTTATTCTCCTGCTCCTCTCTATCGATTCCCATTAACTAAACGGGCATCAGGAGAGCAGAGTGGGGGTGGCCAGCGGGGGAAGTATCAAAGAGCAGTCGCCTTAAACACATGGACAGTTTTTAATCCTACTCGTTAGAAGTTTAGTCTTAAAACAAGAATGAGGCAAGGCCCGTCTCCACCCTGTTTGGAGCCCGGCGGGCCGATTGTTCCTCGCTCAGTGCTGAATGCTCACCGAAGTTTCATTATATCCGCTTTGGCTGCCAGTGTGAGTAGCTGCAGTGAGGCTGAAGGAAATGAGATTGTGGAAACGGTCACACAGGGGAAACCAGGGGTTGTGTTGGTTGGGAGAGGCTCTCCGCTGCAGCAGTGGGGAGCTGGACAGAAAGAAAACAGTCTTTCTGCACGAGATGGTTGTAAGGTCGTGAAATAGGACTGTGTTTATGTACTAAAGCTGTGTGGAGAGCTGTGATGGAAGACTGTAGGATTAGGGATAAATCTGGAGAATTAATTTGAGTGATTGCAAATTGTGATTGGCTTTAAAAAAAAAAAGTAAAAAAAAGGATTTTGGTGCAATCAGACAAATATGTGATTGTCTCTGCACTCCTAACAGACTGCTATGACTTTTGCATTGGAGTAGTAATTAGTTGTTTGCTATAATCTCTCTCTTCCATCCACTCACTTGCTATTTGATTCTTATATCGCATTGATGTCATTTATGCACGCAGCGTTGAACCCAGGAGCCAGATGGTCCTTGCTCAGTTTTTGGATGTCTTATAATGCTGCATAAGTTTTAGGCAGTTGTGAAAAAATGCTGTAAACGAAGAAACCCCAGTCTGCTTTGAAATCTTTGTCTGGGAGAGACCTTGCTGATGCAGTATGACTACCTTGTGTCTTGTTGCTGTGCTCAGTCTTGCCATGACATGAAACTGTCTTCCACAACCTCACCTTGGTAGCAGAGTTTGGCTGTTCCTCACCCAGTTTTAAGCCTCCTACACAGCTGTTTCTGTTTCAGTTAATGACTACGTTTCAACCTACGTGTGACATTGATGATCATTAGCACCCGTTTGGTATAATTGGTTGATCACATACCTGACTATAATCCTACAAAATCCCTGACTTTGTGCAAGTGTACCTATAAGAATTGATGCTGGTTTGAAGGCAAAAGGTAGTAACACCAAATATTGATTTGATCTAGATTTTTCTTTTGTTCGCTCACTTTGCATTTTGTAAATTGATAAAAATAAACAATCATTATTTATATTTCTGAAAGCATTCTTTGTTTACAGCATTTTTTCACACCTGCCTAAAACTTTTGCACAGTACTGTACATTGACTCATAATGCTCTGTGCTCTTCCAGTCATTATAATGCCCATTGTTATGGGCTGTGGTGGTGGAGTGGTTTGAGCGTGACCCTAAAATTAAGGCTTTGAATCCCAGTAGTGGGGGTGTAAATCTCAAGGTTCATCACAGTGCAGTTCAGTGCACAACAGTTTGATGTTTACCGATATACCAAAGTCTGCTGTGATACTATTTCTATTACTGTAAATTCAGGAGCTGGCAATTGATATGAGACAATATATGTTGATTTAACACAAGCAGTTCTACTCATATAAAATCACAATTTTTTAGACAGTTGGTAGCGTAATCGGAAGGTCGCCGGTTCGAATGCCGAACTGGTAAAGGTACCACCGAGGTACTCATGAGCAAGGTACTGTCTCCAAGCACTGCTCCGCGGGTGCTGCCCATATCAGCTGGCCACTTCTCCTTCACGGATCGGTCAAATGCAGAAATCACATTGTTTGCTGTGCTGTGTTCACAATGACACACTCGCTCACTTTTACATTCCCCTCATTGTTTGAGGTTTTTATGCCTGAGCTCATTATAACGAAAGACAGACAATAGATACGATGACTGATCAATGTTTTCATATTGAATGCTATAGACTTGTTAAGACCACTTCATCCTACGCAATCCTACCAGCTAGAGCCTAAAATTCACCTTCTAAAACAGTGGCCCCTGAAGCCAGCCACTTAACCCCAGGCTACTCCAGGGAGAGTGTAACTGTAATTAGGAAACTTACATTTCTCTGGGTATGAGAAGCTGATAAATGCCATACATGTAAAGGGTGACACCAATAGGTGTTTGACAGATTGAATGACGTTACAATCTAAAAATGGAAAAAAAGGTTTTACAGCTTTTTAAGGTTAAGATTGAGAGTTTGCCGCCCAGGCTTTCTTGCTCCCACCCTCTGTGAAGCAGGATCACAAATGTCAGAGCACATCAGAGGCTTCCTTGATCTCATTGTGCAGCTTCCCTGCAGGTTACTAGCCTGTACATGTGCGCATTAACATGCGACTTATTTGCATTGCATGTTCCAGGACGTCCCCGGTGCTCTCGACATGAGCTTCCTCTCAACACACACTTCCTGCTTCTCGCTGGCGTTGTACGGGACGTTGAGGCTATCCACGCCACGCTGCACCAAAGCGAGGGTGTAATCCAGTGTTCTAATCTGCTAGCAGCTGGGAACGGGTTGGGATTAGCCTGCTCGGTCTGTGTTTAGAACCAAAATTCATTTCGGCATGAGGGAGGCTTTCGTCCTTCCCTCCATGACCTGGCCCTGCTGACATTTGTCGACCGTGTTTTGCAGATTTTCTGCTTTTTGGATTCTAATGGTTTGAACGTATAATTTTGCTGCTGTCTTCACATGTAGGCCGCGGTTTTTCCCTGAGAGCCGTTGAAAGAATGCTAAAGGTGAACTTTTGGACCATAACAAGACTGGTCACATGGGAATAAGAAGGGTTGGACTCCACTCCCCTCCTGTTCTTTGCTCTCCCTTTTCTTCACCTTCACTCTGCTCACACATACGCCTTTTATTTGGTGTGTGTGTGTGTGTCAAACTTAAATTCTTCCTGCTTTAGCAGTGCATGTAACAAGAAGGTTCTTGGGTAGGTTCTGACCATTGTTGCATGGTTCACAAAGTGGGCATGCATTGTTAATGTTAACGACACTAAACCTCATTCATCAGTTCATCTGTTATTTCTGTCCAGTGCTCAGTTTATTAATTTAATCCTTTCAAGTGACTTTTTCCTTCAGAGGTCATTTGGACCCATAGGGTCAGTATTTTTTATTTTTTTATTTTTTGCTATGACCCCAGGCCTGAGAGAGATTGGACCGGCTTCTGTCGCACTGCTGACCACGTGTCAGCGTCAACGTTTGCGTCATTCGGAGCCATTCGGTTCCTTTTGACAGTGTTAATCCCAAAAATGCTGGTCGGTAGCAGCTACGTTCGAAAGAAGGTAGCTCGGTGTTGCAGGTGTCGGCAGCTGAGCCTGAGTCCGCACGACAAAGCTCTTCTCTGTCCACACACTCAGATAAAAACACCTGTGTTCTCTCCGTCCTCCCCGTCAGCTTTGATCCTTTCATTCGTCTGCCGGAGAGACTGCATCAGCACCGCGTAGCAGAGCATGTCCCGTGGAGCTGGACCAATGTTGCGTGAAAGGGGGAGGCTTGAGCCCAGGCCCTGGTCCTGACCTGTCAGCCTTTATTAATCTCTCACGAGGCCCCCGGTGGTCAGTCGGACCAGGGCCTCACAGCACGACAAACTCCTCAACCCTCCCTCAACAGGCACACAGTCTAGCCATCCAGGTGAAGACGCAGGATCAGGTGGCATTTGTGATTTGGCGATCGTTTACTTTCTACCTTCTGGCAAGTCACTAAAAAGAATTGCAAGATTTTTTCCAATATTGATCAATCCTGATATTTATTACAATATAAAATTTCACATTCTTGTTGCAGTTTATACTGACTAATTATCGTCCGGGGCGATTATCGGGGGCCGATATTAGGCATTTTACCGATTATCGTTATTGGTGCTTAATTTTGACCAGCGCCAATATTAAGTAATTACAGGGTGCGCTACTGCAGCTCCACTGCCGTCTCTTCTCTCTGTGCCGTTTGCTCTTGACTCACTGCTTCATTTAATTTCCCGCCCACAACAGTCTCTGTTTGGCTATATGTCACACGAGTAGTAGCCAATCAACACTAAAGTCTTGTCGTCACTCACATCACACTCACACATGAGTGCAGCGTGAAGCTCTGAGGAGGAGAGTTGCAGCTGAGCTTGGTATTTGTAAAATAAAACAAAATTGACAGATTTTCTTTCTTTTTGGTATATTGGTTCCAAATATCGGTTATCAGCCCTGCTAACTAGCAAAAACCGGTATCGATATCAGCCCTGAAAAACCAATATCTGTCAGCCTCTAATACAGTTCAATTTTATTTGTCATATGTATGTTAACACAAAGTCAGCCTAACAATGAAATGTGTTGGACGAGAATAATAACCACTAACCTACTGACCATCTAATAAAGACGGTTCTGGTAGCTTAAATATTTTATCTCATCAGTTGATATCGACGAAAGACAGTGTTGGTTTGCTGCTGTTCCAACACATTTTATTACCCAGCAATAATTCAATTCAGTTTTGTTTATATAGCCCTCTCTAGACATTATCACAAAATGCTTTACATGTAACTGGCCCAAGCCCCCCAACGAGCAACAGTGGGTCAACAGTGGCAAGGACGTACTCCATGTAGCAGGAAGAAACCTTGAGAAGAACCATCCTCCTGTGTGTGTGTGTAGTTATGTGTAATGTGTGTAAAAATTCAGTACACAAGTCAGTAAACATTAGTTCGATATTAAGCTTTCAGTTCAAGGCCAGAAAAAGTCCCAGTTAGTTCCAGATGATGAGGTCTCCATAGGATCTAGATGAGTTCAGCCCGCGACGGGGTCAGCTCGGGTCAACTTCCCATTGTGGATTTGACACTTTTTTCCAGTGGTTTTGAAAACCAACAGCAGCCAAACGTCACAGAACAAGATCTATGTGCACATTTGGTACATGTTTTTTGTTTAAGATGTCAATGGAATGAAGATCCTGTGTTCAATTGTTTCTGTATATCTCTAGCCTTATCCTTTGTAACTTCTGCAACCCACACCTGGGTTAAACCAGGTTATAACAAGGCTGAGCTTAGGGCTGGGCGATATGGAAAAAATCTTATCTCAGTATTTTTTTTTTATATCAGCCGATAACGATATATATCACGATATAAGTCAAATCACTGTCAATATAAGTCATTCTATGGCTTAACATTCTAACACTTCTTTGTCCATTTTGTATCCATCAGAATATAGATTTATTTATTTGATAAATGAATGTTCTATATTTCTTCTTTCCTATTGATTATGCTGTAACATTATTAAATTGAAAAAAAAATCGAATCAATTGAAAATAAAGAAATACTGATGTTTTGGGTCATTTTGAACCAATTTGGCCTATAAAATGAGCCGCTTTTGGCTTTTTTGGAAGAGAACTACATTTGCCACAATCCCCTGTGGCGCCCCCCTTGGAGCCGCGTCACAATAAAGCGTTTTAGAGAGTAATGGCGGTCATGCGCGAGCTCATGAATACAGCGTGTGTTTACATCGCGAAAATGGACATTTATGCGTTTTTATGCATTTACTTCTGTTTTTGTGCACGGAACATCTCACAAATACTTTCACATACACAGGGATCGGGTCTTGTCTCGATCGCGCCACTAAAAACATTAATAAACGTCCGTGTGAAACACAAGCCGGGCATGCTCTAGGGAGTGAATTAAATTAAACGAAGTATTAAACGAACCTTTAAACCTCACAGTGACCCTTCAAAACCTTTCCCGTTCCTTTTAGAGGTATGATGTTTAAACTCCAAGGACCACATTCGTGGCTTCCGTTTGGTATCTCGAGATACCGATCATATTGTTTGAAATGCTTGGTGTAAAGACACACAAGCCCTTCTCACCCGGCCCTTATGCTTTAGTTTTGGGCTGAAGACTCGTTCCATATGTGCAAAAAAAATGTCCTCGCAGCCTGCCAAGAATGTGAAGCCTCTCTCCCTTTTAGCCATGCGTCTTTGTGTTTTGTTTTGGTACGGTTTTGGGCTTCTCTCTCGCTCTCGATCTCTCTCTCTCTCTCTCTCTCCTCTCTCAGTGGGCGTGTGTGGAATGTCTCTCTTCAGGCTGAGCCTTGTGGAGCAGCCTGCTCGGCCACTTCTTTCTTTGTTTATTGCTTGGTAGCTCTCGCAGTGTGAGAGTAAACTCCGTGTTTTAGGCTACCTCCACGCGGAACTCGGCTCGTTTATGTTCCCGTCATGCTTAGCTGAGTGAGAGCTTGTCTCGACGTCCCTGTTCCTGCCTGGTTCACCCTCCTTATCTCCAGATATTCCAGAGGTCTGGCATCATCTGGGCACCTGCTGCTCATCCACCCCTCCACCCCTGGTTTAGCCCTGTTCACACAGGCAGATACAGTATTACTAAACCCAGCAGTAGATAAGCGTGTGTCAGGGAATGAAACTGCTGTGTTTTTCTCACGGTAAGCCCAGTCGGTCAGAGCCACATACTGACCTCTTTTTTTTCTTGTTAGTGAGGTTTAATGAGACGTACAGTAATCGGTCTACATGGATACATTGATCTGTGTAATAATCAGGGAGCCATTAGCATCGATTCAACATTAAAACCAATCAGACGTCATGCATAAATCAGTATATGATATTGTTCAGTCAAATCTTCCCCTTTATTACGGCATTTTTTTTGTGTGGAGTCCTGTCTGTGCCCCTCAACAATAACATTTAACTATTAATTATGATTTTGCTAAATAAAAGGATCTGGCTTGCATCAGTCACATGATGAGCATTAACCAATCCTTAACCAATGCTCACACGTGACGGCAGAGCGCGCTGGTTACGAGCCGGGAACGAGCTTGCAAAGAGCACGCGCAGTTTTACCGGCTGGGCGGTGCGGAGCTGTTAACTGCACAAGTAGTGGTGGTCATTAGCCGCTAGCTAACTGGGTAAGGGTGTCATGGGTCTGGAACTCTGTCCACCCTTTTAGGGAACACATTTTGTTTTAAAGTAAGTTACAGGGCTTTTCCCTGCCTTTCTGGAGGGCTTATATTTCACTAAAAACTATCTAATATGCATATCCACATAATTATGGATTATTATAGTTACGATATAAAAAAAAAACAGTATTTTAAAGAAAATACATTAAGAAACAGATTATAGGCTAGGTTTGTTTTGCATTGTCCCCAACTGATGACAGTGATACAGTATGATGCGATTCCATATTAGATTCTTGATGAATGTTGTTGTGGGTTGTTGTTATTCAGCCTGGTTCTATGTGCCCCTTTTTCACTTTGACCACCCGCCCCTTCAAACATCTCTGCACGGCCCTGTTCCGGACGCACGTCCGTCGATGCGCAGGGGAGTGTGGGAAATGATGTTCTCTCCCAGAAAGCGAGAATATATCAAGATATAAATGGTGTATCATGATATAGCTTACAAATATTGCTACATTATTTTTAGGCAATATCTTTAGCCCTAAATTGTACTGCAGCAGACTTTATGGTTTTGACAAATATTAAATCGATGTGTCATGTTGTGGTGAAGCTTGATTTGCAACCCTAGTACAGTACTCTCTGTTGATCCACTCCTCATTTCTTTAGATTTTGCTAGAAAATATGAGATGATTGGTATAGTGATTTATTGCAAAATGTGCAAACATGCATGGAAACACTCTTCAAGACTATAGGGCCTTATGATTTCCGCAATGCGGAAAACGTGGACGGAATTACGGAATTCAACAAATAAAATGGAATCCGTTGTAAAACGCGGAATGTCGTATAATTCAGCTATGGCGAAGAGACTGAAACAGCGAAGTCCTCAAAAAAATGATGGAATTTGAGTGTCAGTGCTAAGTTTAGAGCAGAACAATAACCAAATGATTTTTATGAGTCGGGAGAACAACTCTTTTGTACGTTTTGCCAGCACACAATAGACTGCACCCGCAAGAACATGGGACGACCACTTACAGTCAAACACATCAGAAACGTTTGGTTTTGCACGAAAAAAATGAATGTTTTTTGGTGTTCACATGTAAATGTTTTACCAAAGCGGTAAATGTTCTGCTGAACCCCAGCACTTTGTTGAAGTTGAATAATAGTCATTTAATGTGAGATTTTTCTATTGCATTGTTCTTTTTTCCCATCCACTCCATAATTAGACACTTTTTAGGTGAATAAATATGATTCTAACGTAAAACACGGAATTCAGAAGAAGAAAAATGGAAAAAATGGAATTCAAGGAAAAAACAGAACGGAATTTAGGAAAAAACTAAACGGATTTCATAGGGTCCTAAGTCTACACCAAAAAACAAGTCTCGCTAACTGGGCGTGAAGTATGAAGAAATGATTGGCGACTCGAGACTGTGATTGGCGAAAACATTGAATAAAACATTTTTTAATTGAATTTGTGCGGATTAACCTTTGTTTGTTGCACTTATTGTACTGCATTGAGAGCCTCAAGTTGAACTGTGCAATGCAAACTATTGTTACGTTCCTAACTGTTACTAAACGCTTTCGCTTCTGCTCATTCAGCAGCAACTCTGTGTGTGTGTGTGTGTGTGTGTGTGTGTGTGTGGTGGGGGGGGGGCGGGACTGTGTGTGTGAGTGTACTTTGTGTTCTTTCCCAGCTCTTCCCCACCATAAACCCTGATTTCAGCCCTGAGTGTTTGCTAGCGTTGTTTTTACTTCGTGATCGGGGAGGGGAATCGCTTTATAATGCGTTTATTGTACAGGCTGTTTGTTTTACGGCCTTCAGGAATGTTGCCTCGTAGCGATGATGTCACAGTTTCACTCGCGGCTCTGGTGATTGTTTGGTTGCAGTGTGTCATTTCCACGCCTGTGTCATGCCTTGTTGTGCTTTAGAGGTTGTTTGGTAGAGTTGTTGTTGTGCTGAAACACTTTGTTGTAATATGGTTTGGTATGGTGTTGTTTTAAAGACATTGGTAATAAGTGTGCAAATGAAAGCTATTTTATATTTTATTTTTTATTTTAATTATAATCTCTGGTAATCAAGACAGTTTTTAAATTAGTACAGGGCAAAAATTCATCTAAACTGATTTTATATTTTGTACATTAACATAGTCTTATCAAATAATGACCATATATTTTTATACTTTTTCCACTTCATGCATTTATAAATCTTTATCTAAAAAATGTTGTGTCTAGTTTGTGTTGTGGTTTGGCTGTGAGTGTGAAGGTTGATATTTTTCAGTGTGGTTTTATTTCAATTATTGTTTGGTGTGCTTTGGTAATAACTGTGATACAAATGATGTGTTTTTCCATTTTAGCAGTAAAGAAGTGATATCTATTCCATAGACAAAATATTTAGATTTTTAAGTTGTAGTCATAATAATGATCTGATTATTTTTTTCATCATTTTGATGGTTTTTAATTAATCAAAATTCATAATATAATAATAATAATACATTTTATTTATCGGTGCCTTTCTAGCACCCAAGGACACAGTAAAATGAAAGAATAAATCATGACACAATACACACACAAATGCACAATAAAAGTTAATAAATTACAAAGAAAAAGCGAGCTTAAACAGACGAGTGAAGATTTGAAAAGTGAAAGTGATTCAGCATTTATTCATCTTAACAAATATTTTGAACCGTCTGACTAAAAAATAAATACAATTTTTTTAAATTGTGATATTGACCTGATTTCCCAGCTCTATTATTAATGCATTTTCCTATTAAATACCTTCCAAACACATATTTTAATGTAGAGCTTAATAGGGAAGATATCACTGTTGATCCCTTATTTGTAACTGAAGACGTCCTTATCAAATTTACATTCAGAGCTTTACGTTCACCAACACCATTCTTTTTGAGTGCATGTTATCTTTTCCTTTAAAAGACTACCTGAACTTTAATTAGCAGTTAAATAATTTATTTTGTTTGTTTATCACCATATGTGTTGATGTTAAAATCGTACCAAAATACGAACCACACCCCAAGGAAGCAGAGATGGAGATCATGACAGAAGTAGTTATTGTGTATAGTGTGTGTTCACAGCCCTGAGTAGACGTGAAGCCTTGCTGTAGTTAGACAGGGGGGAGGGGAACAGGACAAACTCTGACCTCCCTGGGGGAACCGAATGGAACGACCCCAACTACATCCCTCCTGTTTGTGTTGGAGCGGATAGATAAGCAGCAACGTTGGGGGTGTGGGTGTGTGTGGGGGGGGGGGGGTCGGGGCGCAGTGTGAGGGTCTGGTCATCAGGGAGAAAGAGAGTCGGCCTTAAGATAACGCTGGAATGAGAGTCGGGCCCACGCCGGGAAAGAAAACATGCTCCAGTGAAGGGAAGAGTCCTAACGAAATGAGCGGGGCGGGGATTATGACTAACTTTAGTGCTGCGCGATAAAAAGATTTCTCGAATTTTTACTCCATAAGGTGTGTTAAGATGAAAGGAAGAATCATGAAAAGAAGTGGTTTAGAAACCAAAAATCAGAACATAACAAATGACTAATAATATACAGTCTGAATTATTTTTTTACATTAGTAAAAAATAAAAAAATTAGTATAGTATACAGGATAAGTGTGTAGTTTGATGGCATGTAGTTTGATACTGATTGATGATATTTACTCGCTGTGAATAAGTTGCATTAATGATCAGAATAAGCTGCGACAAAAATAAATATTGATCAAAGGAAAAGTATTGTGATGTTTTGGACCATATCGTCCAGCTCTAACAAAACTAGAACTACACTTTATCCTGGTGCAACACTGCAGGAATACATCCAAAAAGTGCAAATGAGCGGAAAATAAAATGAACAAGCTTTTGCTTCTATTGTCAACCACATTAGCTTGGTCAGTCATCCTCGTGCCAGTAGCTCACTCCCCCGCTCTTCCAGAACACTCTCCTAGCGCATTGCTACGTGCTTGTAGAAGGCACCATGTTTTAGTTTTTTTTTCCCGGTGAAAATCAAGATTGACGGTGGCATCGGCGAATCAGTTGTCGGAATGGGTCGGTGCATTTATCTACACGCTGTTACGCCACTGTTATTCTGTGCACAAAACAGAAGTAAATGCGTAAACGCGTATAAATGGCACTCTTCGCAATGGAAACAATGGAAACTCGCGACTCGGTGCGGGCACTCGCAATATACGGAACGCCTTCATGGAACGCTCCAGTTCAGTCAAATCTTCCGCTCTGTCCCCTTTATTTTAGCTGATAAATTAACTTATAAATTCACTTTATATTATTCTGGACACACATTACAATTGTACATTAGCTAGGCGTCCTGTGCTATTTTTAAAATTAGCTGTTTGTTATTTTTTGCCAACTTGCTTGCCATTGGCTTTCATGAACTCTGAAGCACATCAGTTATTGTTAGCCATTTTAGAATTTAAGGTGAATGTGTTAGAGTTTACATCCATTTGCTGCTGGGCTCTGTATGTGCATGAAGTGCCTCAACAGTCTGCAACGCTGTAATAGTAATAATGTTCTTTCCTGTGTGGTTGATGTGGAATTCTCGGCCTGGAGGGAATCTCAGCTGGTGGGAGCCTCGCCCTGTCAGGACAGAACTCATAACAGCTTCCCAAAGCACTCGCCTGCCATTCCCTTATTCTGCTTTTGATCCCTGTGTTCTTTAGACCTTTAGCTCTCCACCTGTAATAGCATCTAGTGTTGACCTTCAGCTGCCGTGAGCCAGTGAACGGGAGTAATGGAAGACTTAACTTTTGTGTTTCCTTTCTGTTGCTGCGATGTACTAACAGTCACTGAATTATCTGCTGGCTGGAGGAAATGAGGTTTGTTGTTAGAACACCGTTCACAATGTTGGTTGCATAAATGATAAATGGATGCGACGGAATTAGTGTATCATTCTTTATTCTTTTGTGTACTTATTTATTCTTTTCTTTCACATTAAAATAGAGCTGAAACGATTATTCGAATAACTCGAATAATTCGATTACAAAAAAATGGTCGAGGCAAATTTTCTAGAATCGAAGCTTTTAAGTCATTTTATTGGCTGCAGCATGTGCCGCTTGTGTTTCACACAGACGCTTATTAATGACGCACAATATCTTTCTCATTTTGCACCCAAATAAAAAAGTAAAAAATAGAAAAATGTGCACTCACTTTACATTTTGTTTTTTATTGAAAGCAAGTGGCGTCAGTTGTTGAAGAAAAATTGCAGATGAAGCACAGTGACTGTCTTACTGCCAAGAAACAAAACTAAGCTATCCATTCTAATGAGCAGTAAAAGTATGTTTTTAGCATATTTTATTCTTATGTATAATAGTCACGGCTTCGCTTGTTGGCATTTTGTTGGAGCACAGTATCACAAATTGGAAAGTGACTCATAATATATATATTTTTTCATTTTGGTTATGGAAACAAATATTGAAAAAGCATTTGGTTTTAATTTAAAAAACAAATGCAGAAATAATACACATTCATCAGCATCACCAGTGGTTTTGAATGGGCACCAGATTCGGATGAATCGAATCGAATGAATGCAGCAGTTTAGTTAGACAGCGCAATAATTTTTAGCTGATGACAGTAGAAACAAGTGATTTGTTTTTGTGCGTTTCTGGGATTGTGCTGCCTGGTGCCACTTTGGGTTTTGCGCTGGCCTGCAGGCCCTAGACTAACCCCCCCTTCTTTTTCCAGTCGACTGGGGGGGAAACGCCTGCTGAGACTAATAATATTGTAGAAAGGAAAAAAGCGGCATGTCTGGGAGATGACCTCTGCCAGGGAGAGCTTCCAAGTCCAGCGCCGCACCTCACATGTTTGTTGAACTAAAGTGTGTGTTCAGCCCCATAGAATGTCTTCAGCATGAAAGCCGGCTCCTCCCTGCACAGATGGTTTGCCTACTTTCCCGTCCATG
This sequence comes from Distichodus sexfasciatus, assembly GCA_032718565.1. Taxonomy (NCBI): domain Eukaryota; kingdom Metazoa; phylum Chordata; class Actinopteri; order Characiformes; family Distichodontidae; genus Distichodus; species Distichodus sexfasciatus. The sequence continues at coordinate 551,212 of JAVGVS010000126.1, forward strand.
CTTCCTACCTCCCGAACATGCTCCCACTGCGATGAAAGGGACTTGCCGCTCAAAGACACATCAAATGGCAAAAAAAACTCAAGTTAGTTAACCTGTTAAGTGTGAGATGAGTTAACATGTTGACTGTTCACTTGCCTAATTTCTCGTCCTAACATACCTAGGGCTGTGCAATATAACGACGAACTTAAAACGTCTGCCATTGCATTTTATGCTCTATTGTTTATTTTGTGGTGTTGCAGAATATACTGTTTATGCCAGTATTTTCATTTCGTTTGGATCGCGGTTTGCAGTAGTCACCACGGCGCCTCGTGGAAGTAGGCACAGAGAATACTGCGGCTTTATTTTGTGCCTTAATTCTGAGCGCGTGGTAGAACTTTCGCGAGCCACATTTTGTGTCTATGTGCGCTCAACTCTGCCTACATGCATTCTCGAAACGCTCCCCCCACGCGCCGATCTGCCTTTTACAGCTGTTTTACAGTATAAAAGACACTTTTACTTTTACAGTCACTAACAGCGTAAAAATAGCATACAAATCCCAGTATATTCGAGTGTAAAAAATGGTGTTTTACTGTCAGTCGTGTAAAAATATAGGTGAATTATAGCACCTTTGGCAGTCGATATGAGTGCACAGAGTGCTTCAAATAGAGGTGGACGATATAGTGAATATACTCGATGTATTGCGGCTTGCTCCCCGTGCGATGTAGTAAATGACTATATTGTGAATGTCAAGTGCATATCCTCACATTAAAGTTACACAGACAGCTTGTACAGCACGTCACTTTTGGGTTTCGCTTCTCTGCCCTCTCAAAGCAGAGCTGGTGCATCATCGAATGGACTGTCGGACTGGAACGGAGCTTAGCATTTACCCACCTACTGGAGCTGCTAAGCTGAGCCCCGCCCAGTCCGACAGCCGAGTCGGTGACGCCACCACCAATCTTTCTTTTAACCTGAGATAAACAAACACTTTTCTATAAGCATGTAACAGAGCTAGGAGAGTTTTCTTAGCATTATCTACGTACTGGAGCCACACATTAGGGTAGCAGGTGGGCACCAATCCTGTGTTTTTAAGGGGCAGTTAGTGTAGGTAGCTAGCCTGTCATTCTACTGTTTTAGAGCAGAGTAGTGGCAGGGTATGTTTGCTTAAGTTCTTTGCTTTAGCGCCGTCTTTTCAGAATAAACTTGGACGCGGATTTTGCTATTAACTTGTCTATGCGTGCTTGCTCAGGACTCGAAGCGGACGCTCGCGATATGGAACGCCATCAGTGACAAAAACGCTCCAGTTCAGTCAGAGCTTCCTCTTTGTTACAGAGAAATCTCATATTTTAGCTGATAAATAACAACCAGCTCTACTCACAATACAGCTGTTTACTTGATATTATTCCGGACGCACGTCCATTGCATTATTGTGCTGTGGCGCAGTGGATTGTGGGAAATGTTCTCTCCCAGAAAGAGAGAGATACGGGGCGTAACGGTAGGGTGTTCGCCTCGTGATCGGATGGTAATCATGAGCAAGGTACCGTTCCCAAGCACTGCTCCCCGGGCGCTGCCCCTGTTAGCTGCCCACTGCTCCTTCACGGATGGGTCAAATGCAGAGGTCACATTTCGTTGTGGGGAACTCTGTGCTGTGGTGTGTTCACAATGACAAAAAAATCACTCACTTAAGAGATATACTGTATATTGTTAACACTAGCTATTATCAGCAACTTAATGACACCATGTGTGTACATGTGTGAGGGACGCAAAATCGCCTGCCTTATCACAAAAAACTGGGTGTGCAGGACAGTGGTTACGAGGGGGACGGACGGGGGCATTATTAGATACATTCTTACTGCTGCATGTACCAAATGTATGCATTAGGGGTCAGCTGATGTGTTCATTTCCAGGGTCGATACCGATTATTAATAATCAGGGAGATAGAGGACTGAAAGATGAAAATTGGTGTCAGGAGTTAGAATAACAAATTCCCCCAACACAAAACTTGCTCTTTAGCATATTTTAATCCTGAGAACTTTTTGTTATGTTCTTATGCAAATACAAGGAGCTTTCTTGTGAAACGTGCAGTGACTCCAGCATTTAATGTTTATAGGGTTAACAAATCAGATGCTGTGGCTGGGACATATCTCTAGATCTCAGAGTGATGACTTTAGACTGAGAATGGCGCAAGTAGCAGATTTGATTATTTGATCTGCCAGTCGGTTTAAAAAATGGCCAGTGTCATAACCATAAAAATGGAAAATATGAGCCTCAGCAATCGGTTAATGTCACATGTCTACACATCTGTCTTACATCCTGTGATGCTTCCAAAGAAAATCTGCAAATGCATAAATGCATCTGTATTTTTGCCTTGATTATGTAATACCCACTATTATTGTTTTCAGCAACAAGCCTTTAAAGCCAAGAAGACATGACCTTGGAAAACCCTGAAAATATTTGCTTAAAAACTTGAATTGAGAAAGAAACCGTTAGAGAAATCGAGATTCATGAAGGTGGCTGACAAGGAAGACTGTGGGCCGGGCGATAAGACCTCAAGTCAATATCACGATTAATTGAACATTTTATCTCAATTTATGAAATTTACTTTGTTTTTTGCCCTCAGAGTTTACTGACAAGGTTTGTACTGTAAAAACGCTCAAGTGTTAAAGTCTTTCATTTTTAAAATGAAAGAATACATATCTTTATTAATTTAAAACTGAAGGAAACAGACGTAGGGTTTGATTAATTTTTTTGATTAATTGCCCAGCCCTAGTATACTCCATTACCATTTTTACAGTTCAGTTTGTATTGAGCTCCAGCTGATCCCCAACATTGTTGAGTTTGTACATTAATCTCTGACAGTTGGTTATTATGTAAGGTGGATTTAAAAAAAAATCCACACCTTCATGGATTACTAAGTGAAACAGCACATTATTGATGTGTATACGTTTTAGCCGGCCGGGCCGTTGGCTGTGCGGCAGTGCCGAAGACGACGTTTGCTCCACTGGTGAAGAAGGCGAGGCGCGAAAGTGAAGCTGTGGTCTGCTGTCGGCCTGCCAAGACGGCGCGGGGCTCCCGCGTGCAGTCTGGCCTCGCCTGGTGGCTCCACGCTTGGCACGAGCCGAGGGGAAACCCTGCGCTAAACGGAAAAATGGCTTCCATATGCGAGGCGCAGACTGCTTCCCGTGCGCGGGCGAGGCGTTGGAGCGATCGCTCTTGGCAGCGCTGGGACACCAGCGGTCACGCCAGAAATCTCACTCTGCTCCGTACGAAGGGGGAAAATCCGCAAGGATTTACGTGTTTGTTGGTTTTTTAATGAAAGTAGAATTTGATTAATTTGGGAGAATGAATTTATTTTTGAATGCTTTTGCCTTGTGGGATTTGTAGTTGGATTACATGAGCGCTGTACTGAAAGTTGAAAATGAAACTTATTAAGACAGAAGACAATGAGGTTTTCTGGCTATTAAAGTCTCGCGGAACTGCCAAGAATTTCTCTCTTTCAAATGAGATTCGTCCATACGTGTTAATTAACAGGGCTTACTGGCAGCATTGATCGAATAAGCGAAGAATAGAAAATGTGGGTTTGTTTCTTCCTTTCATCCCCCCTATTTCAGTCTAGCTTTTTTTTTGCCTTTATTGCTCTGATATTGGCCCACCGATTTCTTAGAAACCTGTAAATCTTTTGAACGTCTTTCTATAGTTGCCCTTTAGCAAATGAAGATGCTTTACACAGTGCACCATGGGAAATACTCGGTGGTGCAGTGTGGAAAAGCAGGACTTTTTCGAGCTCTGTTGGTAAGTTGGCATTTAAGTTGTGCAGCTGGATTAGCTGCTGGAGCTGTTATCGTAGTGCAATCTGAGTGTGGCGATATTGAGGGTGAGGGTGGAATTTCACACCTTGGCTGAGTTTCCAACTTTAGTCCTCTCTCGGTTACCATGGCCACTGGTGCTGTGAGGGGGTTCAGCTCTGTGCGTGTGTGTGCGTGTGTGTGCGTGTGTGTGCGTGTGTGTGCGTGTGTGTGCGTGTGTGTGCGTGTGTGTGTGTGTGTGCTGTGGCTTGACCATCAACAGCCCGATTGCTTTACTCAGCGTTTTTACACCTGAAGCAATGTAGCCCCAGCTTCTTGTTGGTCTCTATAAGTTAAACATATAGCATTAATTGGGAAAATAACAGTTAGACACAAATGAATTACTGTTCAAAGTTCACCCCGTGATCAGAAGGACGCAGGTTCAAATCCAGGACCGGTAAAGTTACCACTGAGGTACTCATAAACAAGGTACCGTCCCCAAAGAACTGCTCCCTGGGCATTGCTCTTGTAGCTAACACGGTTACGTTACCCACTGCTGTCGCCAGCGATTAACAGAGTTTAGTTGGGATTAAGCAGTTCGGATAATGAATGAATGACCACAGCTAAATGTGACCCATTTGACCCATCCATGAAGGCAGCTTTTTGGCAGTGCCCAGGGAGCAGCTCTTGGGAACGGTACTTTGCTCACGAGTACCTCAGTTGTATCTTTACCGGCCCGAGATTCAAACAGGCGACCTTCTGAAGAAGGAATCATCTCTAACCATTACGCTACCAACTGCCACATTGGGTCAGACCAAAAACTGAAGGGAAACGACTAAATACAACTTGTAGAAGGACAGTCCAAGCAGCCAGGACCGGCTGAAATGTGGTGATGCATTAATAGCGTTAGCAAGCAGGAAGTTTTTCACCAGCTCACAGTTAAGGTACGCCGACTTGTTTAGAAAGCGTCTTCTGTCCTGCTGTGCCTACTCGTCCGTACGGCGCTGTCAAAAGCCCGTTTGTCTGGGCGAGCTGTCAGCGCCCGGGCCATTAGAAAGGCCTGAGTGATGTCCTGTGAGGAACAATCGCGGGACTGTGTAGGGCTCGGCTCTTCTCGCTGAACTCCGCGTCCATTCGGGCACAGCAACTTTTTTTTTTTTGGTGACACAGAATCTGTATATCATTCGTTCATTCCTTTTTCACGTAAACGTAAATCGAAACTTCACTATTTTGTTTTCGAAAACCAAAATAAAAAAGCAAAAATAGAAATGTCCAAATAAGTGTTAAAAAAGGTTAAAAAAGGGAAACCTACACTCCTATTCCATTGTGTTCTGGAAATTATCTGTATCATGTATTTATAAGGAGACATATTCCTGATTCTGATTCTCGGGCTCACGATTTGATTCAAAATTGATTCACGATTCAATACATAGATGAATTTGTATCCGGATGCATATGTATGCATACTGATTGCATTTCCTTCACGCTCACACGAAGGTCATCGCATCGACATCGCATCTATAGGATTGCTGAGCTGAACCCGTGTTGTTTTTTAAAAACTGTTTATAATAATGAATAGTTTGTTTTGTTCCTTTGCAGAGAAAGATTTTTTTAACTGCCGTCTTTATGTAGCAATCACTTCCATGTCACGCTGCTTGTTTTTGAGGGGGAAAATAAACAGCAAAATGAAATATGTGGGTTGTTTTCCATTTTTCCATTTTAAGCATATAAAGGATACTCTTAAAAAAATCAGTTTTGAATGCAAGGTTTACTTCTTGCACAAATGGGAAGTTGGAAAATGGCTGATCATTGTATTTTTTTTACTTTGATTTTGGAAACATATCGAAAACAGTCGTTTTTGGTTTTAATGCGAAGAGCATGAACGAGTGATACCCGGATTCCACAAGCTGCTCTGTAGTTGAATGGGAGGTGGGGACGAAAGGACCAATCAGTGTTGCGTCGTCTAATTGGGCTCTCCTTGGTTACGGGGACCCTGAGCCCTGCTGGTGGCCCTCATAACCCACATAACCACTCATGCACTGCTGCCACGTGACGCGGTGAAGGCGCTCTGCCACCTAGACGGGCATGACCTCCCACCGTCAATAAAGCTCTCTGTGGCCTGGTTTATGGGACTGTGGCTCTGAGATTTCTCTGGAACGGTTTCTAAACAGGGGAACATGGCATTATCTCACACCTCTTGTTTCCTGTCCCACCTAAAACCTGGCCTGCACGATTAACACAAGTCCGAAATCGCAACTTTTGTGTTGTTTTAATACATGTTAATTAATAGCCTGAAGTTTTTTAAACTAATAAAGCAAAAAAAGTGGTTTATACATTTCAAAGTTACCTTTCCTTTATTATTTTTACTTGCGTCTATTACGTTATTTTACACATTTTTCTGATATTTCTAAGCACATCAGTCTGTCCCATAAAGGTCCTTCGTCCTGTCTGTCACTCTTGTAACTGCTGCATTCCACACCCAATTTAACGCAACTTTGACAGTTGAACTGAGTAACTAGATTTTCTCTGATCGTGTAAGTCCAGGCTAAATAGATTCTAGGCTACTTCGTAGGAGTGTACAAAAAAAACCCACACCGTAATTCTTTCTCTGTCGATACAAATCAATTTATGCTTTCCAAAAATGTATTCATATTTTTCAGCTAACGTAACGGCACTGGTTTACTTTTCGGCGCCTCCAGGATTTCGTGGGCCTTTATAGAGATTGTTGCGGCTTAAACTGCCTGATTTTGCGGCAGCTGTTCTAAAAACAATTTTAGGCGTTTTGTTGTAATAAAGTTGCAGGAGCAAGTCAAAGCTGCGCAAAGAAATTGAGATTTATAATTATTTGTTAACAATGTAACAAATGGAAATGAGGGGAATAAAACCAATATGTGCCTTGCGGTGTGTTGGCAACTTGCGCCCGTCCTGGGATAGGCTCCGGTTCCTGCGACCCCGATAGGGACTGAGCGGTTCAAATAATAACTGAGTCAAAACCACTATTATTTGTGTTAACCTTTAACCATTTAGTTATTTTTGACACGTTTCCTGTGTCTTTCAGTCGTAACATGGAAGTGAGTTTGTTGACGTGTGGCTCAATGCTTTGCGGGAAACGATTGGTAAAAGTTGTGATTAGTCAACATTTTCATGGTTGCGATGAATTTGCAGGGATTGGCTGAATTTGCGTCAATAGTTGCGATCGCAGCAACGCGAAATCCTGGAGGGTCTAACTTTCCCTCCGAAACATTTCATCTCGCCAATCCTATAGATGGCACAATGTTGAACTCTGCCCAGATAGACCTCCGTCACCTGAGCATGAAGGAAATGCAGTCTGTATGCGGTCTTACTTTTAGTAAACAACATTTGATTCTGTGTGATGATTTTGTTGAACTTAAAAAACAGCGACGTGGAAACATTTATATATGTATTGAATCGTGAGTCGTTTATATATCGGAATCGTTTTTCCGATTTTCTGAATCGTGCATCACTAGTACTTTGCTTTAACACAACACTGCTTCTGGTGATTCTGTGTGCCTGTTCCACTCACCAGGTTTACGACCAACCTATCAAATCAAATCAGCGTCTCTCCTTGACTCTGGACACACTCAAATCTCACGCCTGCGTTAAGCTGCAGGAACTCCTGCCCGATTCCTCAAGTGGTGCTCGGCCTTGCCTGGACATTTTAAGACCCGAGTAAATTACCCTTCCTAAGGACGTGTGAGCAGGCCGGTTACAATGCTGTCAGTGTAACGCTACTGCCCGACCTTGAACGTAACATTTATCAAACTCCCCTCCCTCTCTACCGCCACCTCGGCTGGATTTTTGCTAGGCTTGATTTGTGACATGGGTGAGCATTGAGGTGGTAAATAATTCACATCCACCTCTTCCTGCCTTCTTCTGTCATACTTCTTGAATTGAGGAAGCTGTTTACTTTGTAAACTCCACGCCAAGCAGGAACCAGCCACGTCTCCGACTGGTATCAGCGAATGTGTGAGCTGGGAGTAGGAGTGTTGAGTAATATCTTTTTAAAAAAGGTCAGCTCCGTTAATCATTACAGGCATGTGAGTTGAGCTGGGCGGCGTCACGCTTCCCAGTTGAGTAAAAAAAAAAGAAGCCTTCATAGAAACCATACTGTGCTGACTGGAAGTATTTTGACATCATTTCAAACCCCTTTTCCCTGTGTAGTCATGCATACATCATCCCTAGCAAATATTTATCCAGAAAGTAGACCCTCTCCCTCCCCTACCATACTCCCACCGCGCGCTCCCGCCTGGTGGAAGCCGGGAAGATGAATGACACAGGTCTGGGGGAGATGACGACACGCGGATGGAATGCGTTGCTAATTCCCATGCAGAAACTACGCTTTATCAGATCAGCTGTCATCGGCCTCAAAGAAGCTTCAATAGAGAGAATAAACTTCTATTGCGATTCTAATCTGCGATTAATTGCATATTTCACCTCAATTTTGCGGAGGCAGATGGTAGCATAACGGTTAGGGAGTTTGGCCTGTGATCGGAAAGCCGTCTGTTCGAATCCTGGACCGGTAAAGGTGCTGCCGAGGTACTCGTGAGCAAGGTAGCGTCCCCAAGAGCTGCTCCCTGGATCTTGCTCGTCAGGCACCCACTGCTCCTTCGCAGATGGGTCAAATGCAGAGGTCACATTTCTGACTCTGCACGGCAAAACCAGTCGCTTGTCGTAACGGAGGTTTCCGAGAAAAATGAGCGTTTATGTTGCGTGGGGTAAAATTTTTGATTTTTTGTTTTTAGTGTTTTGAAACAGTGGAAGGTCTATACTGTACTGTTGTGAATAAATTTCGCTGAAAAACTTACCCTTTCCATCCTAAAAACGTGACTTTCTTGAGGTGAGGAATTCAATTCCAGCAAATGTTAAAAGTTTCTGTTTCTGTTAAATCCACTGGTTGACTAGCGTGAAGATATTTCTCCGGAATCCATCTTCGTCTCCCAAGTTCAGTTAACCTAACGCAGGTAGGCTCTCTGTGTGCTGTGAATGCAGCGTAGGCTACCGTAAATACAAACGTAGCCGCGACCGCACCAAGCGTCTGTGATATCAACTTGCGTCGATAGTCAACTTCAAAGGCAGATTTCTCCGTTTCTCACTTGGCGTGACAGGAGAAACCCGACTCCTTTGAATGTTGATATCTCAGTCATATGTCGTCCGATTCATTCGATATAGGTATCGTTTTGAAGGTTGATTTATGCTCTTTCATGAAAACATAACTCAATTTTGAAAATATGCGACAAGCGACTGGTTTTGCCGTGCAGAGTCACATTTGGTTGTGGTGCACTGTGTGCTGTGCTGTGTTCACAATGACAAATAATCACAATAGAAATGTTAAGTTTAAGGACAAAATATATACATAAAATATAGAAATATAGAAAACGTTGATACTTTAGACATTGACTACAGTACGTGTGCATATTATGGTAGAAATGATTTATTTGAAGTGCGTTGTTGCAAAATGAACAAATACATATTGTGTTCTTTAAGGCAGGTGGGTGATATGAGGATAAAGTATAAATGGACATACAAGTGTAAAACTGGCAGGTGGCGTTTTCATAGATCGGGGAGTCAGAGATTTCAAATATTTGTGCTGTTTGTGTGAGTCAGTGTGTTAGGAATGGTGTATTTTTGTGCGGTAGGATGCTGAACTACAGACCAGGAGGTTGCAGGTTGGTTGTAAATTGTTGTGCGTTTTTCTAAGAAGCGCCGAACTGATGACAAGCAAATGCTGATGGACTATTCAGTTTCTGTCTTTTTTGGCCTCTGCACGACTGAAATCTGGTCCCTGCAAGCAAATTGCCCGTTAGGCAGGTGTGGGTGTGTTTGAAATCTGCAGCGTTTATTATTTCTTCTTTTTTTGTTTTTTTCTTCCACCAAACGCACATCCGCTCATTTCCTTTGGTAGTCTGCGTGAGGGCTTTTGGCCTGTTGAGATCCAGCAGCTTTGGTGGTCCGATATTAAAAGGTCACTCGATACACGCCAGCGTCTCTGACGAGGAACGAAAACCGATGGGGACTTTAGCCCCAGCTGAGCTTCTTGGCAGGCGTTTGTTTCTCTCTTTACGCGTTTCGCAGGACCGCGGAGAAAACGGCGGTCCGCCACAGCTGTGCTCTTGCCTTTTTTTTATGATCTTGGAAATTGCTGTCTATTTTAGCCCCGTGACCTAAAGACGTTGAAGACAGCTTTCAGTATCCGCCTCAGACATGTGTCATGGCTGCGGTTAATGTGCGGAGAGGTTGAAGGTTAAGGAGTGGTGCTGCTCTGTCCTCGACGAGGTCATGTGGAATCTCGTCGGCTTGCGTCAGTCGGGTCTTTAAAAAAAATACTGCTTTGCTGTTCCACTTGTAACCCAGACCAGCTGCATCAGGTATAACCGCTCGTTATTCTCGTCTGTCCCAAACATAAAGTATCATGCGGTGATTTTTTTTTTTTTTTTTTTCCCCTTTACCCCAATCTGACGTTCATGTTTGTGTCTGTGTTGTGTCTAGTTTTCACTTCCAACTTGCTTAAAAGCTCCCATGCTGATGGAAGGGTTCCGTTTGAGGTGGGGCCTCTTTTAAGATTCTTGCCACTTTTAGTTTCTTAGTCTGATTGAACTCTAGGCCTGGTTTGTGTTTGTCACAGCCCTTCTTAGAGCCTGATGGTGGGTTATGATAGCAGAGCACTCAGGGAGAGGTGCTGCACGTCATGCTAATCTCTGTTAGATAAGCAGAGGTCAGCAGGTTGTGAGTCTTTGAGAATAGTTAGCGTTACTGGAGATACGTGCTGCAACTAGGGCTGCGCGATATGGCATAAAAATAATATTGCTATATCACGATACACAATATATATCTCAACACCTTGAAATTTCCTCAAAATCACTGTATAAATTAAAATTCGGCCCTAAATTGCATAAAATGACACCAATATAATGAATTTAGCCAAAGTTTAACATAGTAAATGCTTTTATTTTAAACCACAGTATAATATAGCAAACTTTATATTGGGGACAGACAAGTGGGCAAGGGGAGCCATTGATTGCGTGCTTATTAAACGTGTAAGACCTAACTATTAAATTATAATTATACGGTCGATAAACTATAACTTGCGTTTAACCTGCCTGCCACTGTTCCTCTTCCTCCGTCATCTTTGGTTTTTCTGTAGAAACTTTCTGTAGTGTGCAGTCAATCACAAAACCAGGAGCCGTCGGCCAATAGGATTCGCGGGCAGAAACTGCCAAAACCCCGCCCACAAAACTGCCAAACCCCGCCCCTTTCAAACCGCGCGTAGACATCTCACTCGAGCGAAAAAGCCGCCCGTCTGTAATCTACTTTGCGCATGAGGACATTTAACACATCGAGAGGAAAAAAGACATTCAAGAGAGGAAAAATACAGTTCGTGCGCAATATTATCACAACCGCGCACACGATTCTTAATTTTGTGCTCTCGAGTTTCACATTTGCGCTCGCGACACTGAAATTTACGCCCGCACAATTTTTGCGGCAAGCCTTTGTGCACGCTCTAGTTTTGGCATTGATGTGATGCCATAGGCGGGGGCGCGAGCAGAGAAGCGAAACACGAAAGCGGTACAAAACGCGCATGCGCTAGGGAGTTTTCTGGATGGGCGGGGGAGCGAGCTGTCTGCTTTGACGGGGCAGAAAAACAAATCTGTTTAACAATAACGTTAGGATTTATACTCGTTGGTCACGATAATAGTCATTTACTATATCCCACAAGGAACAAGGCGAGATACATCGAGTATATTCGATATATCGCCCACCCTTAGCTACTACTAAAGCCTGTACTTTCATTGACTCAATCGTGTGAGTTAGTTTTATCTTTCCAGTCCTAATTTGCTGGAAATAACAGTGAAGCAGCCGGTCAGCCAGGCCGTTTATCGGTGACCCTGAGGTCAATTAATAAGTTCTTGTTGCCCAACCAATCCCAGACGAGCAATTGAACAGATCTTCTTGATAGCGGTTATGAAGCAGTAGAGCTGACACAATACCTTTACAGTATTTATCAGAGGGGCAGTTGCTAGCGTTGGGGCATTCCCTACCATGAACGGAAGGTCGTATTCCGGACCGGTAAAGGTACTACTGAGGTACTTGGACCTTGGACCTTGCTCGTCAGCTGCCCACTGCTCCTACACGGATGGGTCAAATGCAGAGGTCACATTTGGTTGTGGTGCACTGTGTGCTGTGCTGTGTTCATAATGACAAATAATCACAAAAGATAGAATTTAGAAGTTAGAAGTTGACAGTAAGGACAAAATATATACATAAAATACATCTGCCCACGGAAGTTACCGCCCCTAAGCCTTATCCCCAGGCGCTGCCCACGTCAACTGCCCACTGCTGCTTCTCAAATGGGTCAGATGCAGACGTCACATGTTGTTGGGGTGCACTGTGTGCTGTGCTGTGTTTTACTCACTGTAGTGTGGCTAAATAATTTTAGTAAATGTGCTGGTTCAGTTTATGCTCGGCTGGACGATGAGTTCTTGTACCTTCCCACCCGTTTGGCGGAGTCGACCCTGATGGACTTACACGTCCACTTGCTGGACTTTCATCTTGGCCGAACTGTCCTCTCTCCTCTTCTCAGGACATATCCACGTCTGCCTCCGTCCCCGGATAACCCTCGTCTGTCTGAAGGCTGTAGCGCTGGGCAATGTCTCGATCAGCAGAAGCTGCGATAAAAGTGTGTGATGTCAGCTGCAGAAGTGCCGCACCTCAGCAAAAAGGCTCTGAGAAAGCAATCACTCCTAGACATGTCTCTCTGGTGAATATCAGTTCTTACTCGCCTTTGCTGAGCTCTTTTTCTCTCCCTCACTCCCTCCTTCCCTCTGCTGAAAACTTGGCCCGTCTCCCGCAGCAGATGCTGAGTGAGGAGAGGTTTGTGGATATTGGGGTGTGGTGTTGATGGATACATTCCTTTAGGTCCCGTTCTTTTTGTGATTAAGTGATGACAAATCAGTCAGGACACTGGTCACTATCTGGTTCACACATAACGTTGGTACATCGGTCATCAGCTCTGTTGCGGGTTGTGATGTTATTCTAACTGACTCTTTTGTTTTTGAAAAATGTCTAACTGCAAGCCTAAGAAAAGCTGTTGATGTCCATTAGAACTCCAAACTAAGGGTGTTTTCACATATAGTCCTCTTTAAAGGAACCGAACTCAGTCCTCTAGAAGTGGTCCAAAAAGTGGAACAACAGAAAAGGAACTCAGTTCTTTTGATGTTCACACTGCGAGTTCATTTGAAAGGGGACTCAGTTCTCTTTCTGGTCCACTTCAGCTCACATAGGGTCTCGGTCCTTTTTCTGTTCATACTTCATTCTTATGGAGCTCTCAGACCTTTACTCCTTTGCATTCTGGGCAGTTTTCATTTCGAACAAAAACTGTCGAAGCGAACCAGGAGCGCTTTGCGTTCAGAAGGCGTGAGTTAAACGAACCGCGACGCGGACTTAAAGCGAACCAGATTGAGACCACCTCCCGATGTGGTCTCAGTTCGTTTCGTTTCAGAGGGGTCTGAGTTCGTTTGGCGTGTTCACATATACGTAAAAAATGCTGACTAATCGATCTGAGTTTGCTTTGAGGGCTGAAACGGACCACGTGCGAAAGCACCCTAAGTTCCGTTGTGATTACAGCACAGATATATTGCAGCACAAAAAGGATAAAAAGCTTGCAAGTAAACAGGCCGTTCCGCCATCTTGCTGTTGCTGTCTATTCTGTGGGTGGACGTGGCTGTGTAATCGATGCATGTGGAAGCCGAATGGAGCCGATTAGGGACGCACGATGAGGGGAGTTATTCCTCGATGCCGATTTCCGATGTTTTTCGTTCTTAGCGGCAACGATGCCGGTAAAGGAGAGAGAGGCAGAATCCACCGCGAGCTCGTAAACACAAGGTATTTTGCTCGCCAAAGTTCCACTGCGTGCTAAGAATTTTGGCACAGAAATGGCGCCATAACTCTGAGATTTCTAACATGGTGCCGAGTCAAGCGAGCGTGAAAGCTGAACACTTTGAAGGCAGTGCACAAGTTCCCCCACCATGTTGTGTACCAAGTCAAATAGGCCGTGTATGACACTCCATGTGCAGTACCTAGTGCGTAGCCCCGGCTATTTCCTGAGACACATTTGACCACAGAGTGCCTTTTTTGCTAAGTGAGGCACAATTGTAGGGCCCTATAAAATCCGTTTTGTTTCCTAAATTCCAGTTTATTTTTTCCTGAATTCCATTTTTTCCATTTTTCTTCTTCTGAATTCCGTGTTTTACATTACAGTCGTATTTATTCACCTAAAAAGTGTCTAATTATGGAGTGGATGGGGGGAAAAAAGAACAATGCAATAGAAAAAAAATTCACATTAAATGACTGTTATTCAACTTCAACAAAGTGCTGGGGTTCAGCAGAACATTTGCTGCTTTGGTAAAACATTTACCTGTAAACAACAAAAAACATTCATTTGTTCGTGCACAACAAAACGTTTGTAATGTGAGTTTTTGACTGTAAGTGGTCGTCATGTGTTCTTGCGGGTGCAGTCTATTGTGTGCTGGCAAAACGTACAAAAGAGTTGTTCTCCCGATTCATAAAAATCATTTGGTTATTGTTCTGCTCTAAACTTAGCACTGACACTCGAATTCCGTCATTTTTTTGAGGACTTTTGTGTGTGTGGAAAGGTGAGTCCTGCCTCAACAGGTAACTCGTACAGGGGGCTGCAGCGGCCAAAATTGATTAGAAATCCTTGCTTTGCTTTCCCCACACACCAATATCAGCGAACTATACAACAGTCCGTGTTTAACAAGGGATTCCATTTTATTTGTTGAATTCCGCGATTCCGTCGGCGTTTTCGGCATATTTGGCAAACCTAAGCATCGGTCCGATGCTGATGGCTTTAAAAAAACCCCAAAAACGGCTGATTCCGATATGATTCCGATATCATTGTGCATCCCTAGAACTGACTTTTGGTCAAAGTTAAAACAGGGCATAAAAAAGCTTTAGCGACCTTTAATGAAGTTCTTTAACTTTCATGGTAAGTTCTCAGAAAGGAGGAGTTCTCAGTATGGAGAAGTTTTACCCCTTACTTTTCCGCCCCCTTACTTTTGGAACCAGCTGCTCTCCTAGTTGTGACCAGAGCCTCAAGCAGACGTGTAAGCATCCAGGCTGTCCTTTCTTAGATGATTATCGGTCTTCAAAACACTAATTGATGCTCTCGCGCTGCGGCGACATGCAGTAGCAGGAGCAGGACCAGCTACGTTTGTGTCTCCGGATTAATTCGCTCCTCTCTCTCTCTCCCAGCCACATTCTCCCAGTCCCTATGATTAGGCTGTGCTTTCGGTGTACAGTGCTGTAATGGATTGATGGTGGTGATAAAATACATCACTACATACCAGGCGTTGTGGGTTTAAGTCCCTAAACTCTTCTGGTTGGGCTTAACCCCTAATCCCTGCTTTGCATCGTTAATCATAATCAAGGTAAAATATCCAGTTAATCGTGATATCGTTTTGATGTCACCTTGACCTGCCATAACTCGACTCTGTTCCACTAAAGGGACAGTCTTTCACCGAATGTGGCTAGCTGTAAATACCGCATTTTTAAACAGAAAACGAGGTGTACATTTTGATTCATACCTCCCCCGCCTGTTTACTGGGATACTGAGAGTTTGTGGTTTTTAACAATAACATTGGAAACAAAAGGGAAAATGAAAACATTCCGTGGGTCGGCCCTGGCCTGGTGATTGAAGCTGTCGTTGGCTAGTAGAAATCTCGGTTATCTCTCTGGTATGTTATTATTAAGTGTTTGCTGGTGTTGGCTGGGCTTTGCTGTTCTTATAATGTTTGGAATGTGACTTTCCTTTCCTTTATTAGAAGAGGGTAATAATATCGCAACACTATTTTTAGTCTTAATTTTTAATATAGACAAAAATACGAAAATACACATGCTTCCATTTCTTGAAAACTATCTACAGTAGGTGCATTGACTCATGTGTTTGTTTACTTTTTTACAATGAATGCCATTCACTTTAATTAGTATTTATGTCCTGTTAAGTGTTTATAAGAAGTATTTATGACCTGTCGGGTTCTATTTAGGGATGCACAATTAGGGAATTATTGGCCGATGCCGATATTAGATCATTTTCACATCTACATCTGCCGATGCCGGAAGGCAGAGTTGAGCGCGTAAAGACAAGACATTTTGCTCGCCAAACTTCCACTGCGCGCTCAGAATTTTGCCACAAAAATACCGCCGTACTTCGGACATTTCTAACACGGCCCCAAGTCAAGCGAGTATGAAAGCAGAGCCGATCGAGGGCGGAGCATTTCGAGTGTAATGAGAAAAAGTCACTTCCCGCAGTATGTGGTGTACGAAGTCAAAGCCAAAGGCACTACCTAATGCGTAGACAGCCGTTAAGCTACAGCCTCTGCAATTTTCTGAGATGTACACTACTGCATAGAAAAGTATGAAAAGAGCGCCTTACCTACCATACTAGAGCTGAAACGATTATTCGAATAACTGGTCGAGCCAATTTTTCCAGAATCGAAGCTTCGTTTAATTCATTGCACTCTCTAGTGTATGCGGCGCTTGACGCTCCAGTTTAGTTGAAATGTCCCCTTTATTACAGACAAAACGTATATGTTAGCTGATAAGTAACCACAACAACCAGCGTTCTACTCACAATACAGGCGTTTATTGAGTTTCCCATAGTTTTTCCATAGTTTATTCTGTAACGCGCGGTAAACGCTTTATTGTGACGCGGCTCTGAGCGGTGCGCAGGGGATTGTGGGAAATGTAGTTCTCTTTCAGAAAGGCCGAAAGCAGCTCATTTTATAGGCCAAATTGGTTCAAAATGACCAAAAACATCAGTACTTCTTCAGTTTCAATTGATCAGATTTTTTTCTTCAAGTTTATAATGTTATAGTGTAATCAATAGGAAAGAAGAAATAAAGAAAATTTATTTGTTAAAATTTTTTATACGATACCAGTCTTAAGCCAACTTTCATTTCTTTATATTTTGCAATGAAAATGAGATAATAGCTCCAATGATTTATTGCAACGTGTGCAGACATGCATGTAAATACTTTTCCTCAAGCTATGAATCTATGACGAATTGAAGGTTGGCTCAAAACTTTTTGCAAAGTAATGTATTTTGTCCAGATCGGGTCTTTTCAAGGATTTTTGGTGCTAAAGGACATAGTTGATTTCCCCAAAGTACCTGCCAAGGTGTGCATATTTTCGGGTTTAGTGTAGTAGAGTGAAACAGGTTTTTACTTGCTTGGTAGTTAAACTTCAACTTCAGCTGGCTCTCCCATACCGCGGTGTAAACATGTTCTCTCTTTCGAGGAGTTAATCTTCAAACAGCTACATGTATTGTTGGTTCTGTATTTGGGCCAGAAGCAAGTTGGCATTGCGAGTGTATTTTTAATCCCACGCTGTGTGGAGCTGGGACTCAATGGGGGGCTGATTAGGTTCAGTCCAGTGTTTATCGGTTTCACAGTTTTTATCGTTGTTGCATCGACACAATCACTGAGTAAACGTTGACTTCGCCGAACTGGCCAGCTGTTGCCATAGAAACGTCTAAATGACCCACCCATATCTAGTAGAGCCCTTGTGACCTGGGAGAGTTGGAACTTAGTGCTAACAGGTGGTTTCAGTATTTCAGGACTGTGCACAAAGTGTGTGTGGGATTTTTCAGAGTAGGATGCTGGGTAATGTGAGGTCATTTCGCTGACTATTGGCACAGTCAAGACTGCTTCTCCTCAAGAAATTAATTATTGCTTAGCTGTTGTGTAACTGGGCAAGTCGCATGCCCACATCAGAAGTTATCCAAAGTTTGAGCTGTGAAGGACAGTCAGGCGCTTTCTGACATTGTACACTGCACAAAATTAGTACAGCCATCTAATATGTTTTTCCTGACGGAGAAGCACTCCACCCAAAAACCATAAATATGGCAAATAATAACAGCATTTTAAGTCAGTGATTATTGGTCATTGTGAACACACCACAGCACAACACGCAGTGCACCACAACGAAATGTGACGTCTGCATTTGACACATCTGTGAAGGTGCAACGGGCAACTTTTTGACAGGAGCAGTGCTTGGTGACAGTACCTTGCTCATGAGTACCTCACTGGTACCTTCACCGGTCCGAGACTTGATCTGGCCATCTTCCGATCGCAGGGCCAACTCCCTAACCGTTACCACTGCCGACTACCCCAATAGGTATAGGAATACAAAAATTAAATGGGAATTTGACCAATGCTCGTCTCCAGTAGGTTAATATCATTAAGCCACATGCATCAAGAAATGTAAGACATTTAAACTCTATGATATTCTACTTTAGGATTGAAATAAACCCAGTAACCTAATGTTTTGCACAAACGTGCAGGCTCTAAAATTTGCAAAAGAGTGCTCTTCCGCAGTTGCCTTGATGAAAACTGCAGTTTTAGAACAAGTTGGTTTTAGAACAAATTCCTTCTTAAGAACTGTTGGTGATTGAGGTCCAACGTTAGCCACATTTTCATTTTTAAATATATGAAAAGAAATAGGAGAAGAAGGGCAACACGGTGGGGCAGTGGTTAGTGCTGCCACCTCACAGCGAGAAGGTCCTGGGCTCCGTCCCCTAGTCGGCCGTAAGGCCTTTCTGTGTGCTTCCTGTATTTGCGCCGGTTTCCTCCCACAGTCCAAAAGCATGCACTGTAGGTAAATTGGCGACTCTAATTGGCCCCAAGAAGGTGTGACTGAGAGTGTGATGGTGTGAATGTGTAAGCTCTGCGGTGTGTTGGCGCCTGCCCAGGGTCGGTGCCCGCCTTGTTCCTGTAGTTCCCGGGATAGGCTCCGGCCACGCCCGCCCCCTCTCCTGCGACCCCAGTTGGGATTAAGTGGTTCGGATGATGAATGAATGAAAAGGGAGAGGACCAGAAGGGAACACCAGAGTAGAGACCTGAATTTTGTTACTTACGCTAATACTCTCCTTAGGTTTTTACACCGATCAGCCATAAAATTATGACGGATGCAGTGATTAACATTGATCACCTCGTTACAGTAATAACACCTGGCAGGGAGTGAGAGATATTAGACAACTAGTAGACCTTTTGTCCTCGACGTTGATGTGTTAGAAGCATAAAAATTGGACAAACATAAGGACAAGGACCAAATTCTGTTGGCTAGACGATTGGGTCAGATCATCTCCAAATTGCAGATCTTGTGGAGTGGTTCCAATCTGTAGTGGCCAGGAGTTACCGAAAGCGGTCCAAGGTTGAAAAACTGGTCATGGGTGGAGTGTCCACTGCATAGCTTGGTGGACATAATGTAATGGCTGACCGTGAAGTCGCATTAGCATGGTTGGTTGTAACGTTGTAAAATTCTGCTGTGTAAAGTCTGAACTGGATGTTACTGTGCAATGAATAAATACTGCAGGGATTTACTCTCTCCTTTTGAGCAATTAATAAGAAGTTATTAAAAGCGATGTACAGATCCTCTAATGCATGTTATCTTGCCCATGACACTTATTTTGATTATTTTAAAAATTCTTTCAGTCCGGAATAACAGAAACAGAATTTGTTAATACTTTTCCAAGCATGCGCTGTGCCCTTAAAAACAATCCAGTCCATCACTGTTTCTCATTCAGTTATTTTAAAACAACAAAGATATGCAATTTTTGTTTATTTTAAATATTCCAGGTATATTTCTACGCATATTTACGCATATTAACAGTCCAAACCTTGTCAGTGAACCATGAAGACAAATAAACGTTCAAAAATCGTGATACCGATTAGAGGTCGTATCGTCCAGCCCTCTTGGTGTTCTTTATCGCCGTAATGTCTGCGTGAGTGAGGCTATCTGGAATAATTAAATGTGCAATCATGGTCTGCTCAGAGGAGAAGGGGGTAAAGTGGAATTCCTCTTAACCAACGAACCAAGCTGACTTCCTCTGGCTCATGTTCTGTTTTCGTCCCTTACCTCTAGGTAAAGAGCGAGATTCTGCTTTTTACTACATTACTCAGCGCGGTGTGTCTGGCCTGGTTAATCTCAGGGGTGCTGCACCTTCCTCACCTGTCCAGCAGCAGGGGACATGTCCGGGTCGGAGGAGGGAATGCTTTCGGCTTGTTTCCCCCCCTATAGAGGCTGAAGCGGGAGTAGCTGCCGCCACTGCTGTAATTAAAGTCATTAGGACTCCTAGAACGTTGGCGCTGACAGGGAAAGTTACAATCACGCCACACCACCAGCTGCCCACGCTGCACGAAGGTATTAATGTCAACCTGGGAACACGGCACCGCCAGGCATGCCGGCAGGATTGCTTATTTTTTGGTCTCTAGGCTTCAGAGGATCTCTGACAGGCCCAGTGCCAGGGAGAGGAGGCTGTACTCTTAGTGGCGTCATATCTTTCCCTTTTGAAACTCTTTAATCGACTTCCTTGCTCTGAAGTAAAACCTGGCTGGTGTTTTTAAAGTAGGCCAAAGTTTAATTTGGTGAAATAAAGAGACTCCATAAATACAGAGTAAAACTTTTGTGTTTTGGCATACAGTTAATTCGGGGAACTTTTTGTAACGTTCCTTCTGGTTCTTAAGAGTCTTTTTGTGCCTTCAGCTCTCAGGGTTGACGATATAAGCTCGCCACTCATGAGCAAAGCATTAGACTTCAGCATCTACCTGATCATAAATGGTACCAACTAGTGGTAATACACTAGTAAACTTACCCTAGGCCCCCTTTCAGCATGAACCCTGCAGCTGCAGAATTGGGTGTGAGTGCAGTACGTCGGGGACGCACAGGGATAGAGAGATGAGAGAACATTGGACCTTCAGATGAGTGACGTCTCAAACACAAACCACTGCATTAACCAAAAGTTTATCTCTGTCTTTGGTAGAGATGTTGCTTCCCATCTTATGTGGTGTACCAAGTCAAAGAGGGCGTGTGTGACACTCCATATACACTACCTAGTGTGTAGATAGCCGTTAAGCTACAACCACGGCTACGTCCTGAGATGCGTACTGCCGCATAGAAAAGTACGATTAGAGAGGCTTACCTAGTATGTGGCTCGGAACACAGCCCACACGTGAGCTCACGTTCGCTGAACGCAAACACGCAATTTAGTAACACGTTTTCTGTGCATGCTGGCAGAGTTGGGTGCAAAAAGATTTTTGACGCAAAATAACGCCATACACATAAGGCTGTGACCGTATAACATCTGACCTCATGCCACGGGCATGCCTGGCATAAGCGCAACGTTTTCGACATATAATAAATGCACCATAAAATATCGGACAAAAGTATTGGACAAATCTAAGCATTAGCCTGATACCGATGACTTAAGAAAGGGAATTATCTGCCAATTCCAATATGATTCCGATATCATCGTGTGTCCCTCATCTATGGGCCAGTTGGTAGCGTAACGGTCAGGGCGTTCACCCTGCGATTGCAAGGTTGTCGGTTCGAATCCCGGACTGCTCCTTGCACTGCTCTCTGGGCGCTGCCCATGTCAGCTGCTCTCTGCTCCTTCACAGACTAAACTTGTGTGTCGCTGAACATCTCACTTGAGGGTTTCGTGGCCCTATAAAGAGTGAGCTTTGAGCGA
The DNA here is from genome assembly GCA_032718565.1 of Distichodus sexfasciatus. NCBI lineage: Eukaryota > Metazoa > Chordata > Actinopteri > Characiformes > Distichodontidae > Distichodus > Distichodus sexfasciatus. The sequence continues at coordinate 572,536 of JAVGVS010000126.1, forward strand.
CTGTAATTAGAAAACATGACCTTATAGGAAGAGGAACTAAGATGCACAAGTGAAGGCCCCTATATTAAATTTGAATATTGTTTTATTCAGAATTTCCTATTTTGACTAACAAAAGCTGTTTTTATATTTGGCAAGTAAGCGGGGTAGTCATGTGCTGCTCATCTTCCATCTACTCAGCTTATCTACCAGGTTAGCTCACCTAACATTCTAGATCTCTGACAGAAATCACTAGGGATGCACCGATACCGCTTTTTTAGTATTTTTATTTGTTTACTTGCCGATACAGAGTACCGATACCGATACTTCTTAGATTCTTAGATGTAATTAATTCAGAGGCAGATTTTATTTTCTCCTTTGCAGATTATAATAAGGCCATAATAAGGCTAAATATCAAATCACTAACGCAAGGCTATTCCACGCCAAAAATAAACAGATCTTTCTGGTTGTAACAAAAAAGTGTCATCACATTAGACAAAATGTAAATATAAGCAGATAAATGAAATGAAATGTACTGCATAGTTAACGCGCAACTTAAAAACAACAGCAAACTTACTCGACACATTCAGAGCTCAGACAAAAGAAAGAAGTTAGGAGCCTGGCTTATATTTATTGCCATTAACGCTTCCTCGATTTTGATTGGCTAACCAAGAGAGAAATTGATATTGACGAGCAAAAGCACTGTTCTAAGTTGAGCGAATTTCATATAAACATTGTAGCATCTTCTTTTGAGTTCGGAAGTTTGGAGTCGCTATTGACTTCATCGTAACTCACGGTCTTCTTTTACAGCAGGATACATCTATGGATACAGCGGGATTTTTGTGTTTATTTATTTTCCCGCAGGAAGCGTAGTCCACCCCGGTGACCACCTGAACTATAAAAGCGTTGCGGGAAAGCTGAGCTAGGAAGTATCTGCATATAATTAAAAGCCGTTCTTGCTTCTTTAAAAAAAAAAAAAATCCCTTTGATTGAGAGAGACAGTTGCCATTGGCGGCTGGAAAGAACAAACTAGTTGGAAAATAAAAAAAATCCAGTTGCACTGGTGAACACTGTACTCACCATCTGGAGCCCTGGATTTCACACGAGCCAACAAATTATATCCGCCGACTTCTGAACCCAGTTAGTTGTGGTGAAATACCATTAGTGGTAGCCGATTAAATTGGTATCAACAATTTTATTCTGGTATATTAATGGTATCGGCCCGATACCGGTATCGGTGCAACCTAAAAATCATAGCGCTTCTTTCGCCAATTCACGTTAGTGTCTTTTTCCCCCTGCGTGCCACTTCTTCTGAGTCAAAGTTCATGAAGGGGACTTTTCTCCAGGCCAGCAGTTGCTGTCACTTTTCCTCCTTTAAAGCTGCTTGCACTTAAGACTCCGGCTCCAGCTGGCTAGGAAATGTGCACTTCTGCTCTTGTTGTTAACCTGAATGAGGATGTGAGGAGTCTCGGGTGTCATAAATTGTGCTCGTCTGGCACCGCTTTAGTCACACGGATTGTGATGTCTCTTTCAGGTTGTCCGTACAGGGCTCATCTGGACATAGCTATTGCATCATCCACGGACAAGTAGAAATCTTACTTGATCCAGGTTTTGCTCTCCTTTTTGAGGACCTGTATATCTTTCTCATTTTTCTTTTTTCCATTGAGTATTACCTCTGCTCTAGCCAAATTTTTGCCATCTTTAAGGCTGCACTTTTATATCACAGAATTTTTTATACCCACGTTTTTATAACAGAGTTACACCTGGTTTTTTGCCCAATTCTCGGTGGGTTCTGGTCTGTAGATTTTGTGGCAGATATTTGTCACCATTTGTCACATGGTTTAGCTTTTGAACCAGAATCTGTGCAAATTGATTCTACAAATGTTAAACTCCCCGGTTTATTTATACACTATGGGCTGGTTTCTTCCTCATGGATTAAGCCCAGTTTTGGACTAAATTGCAGTGCCAATGGGTTAACACAGGGCCAATTTCCCAGTCATGGATTAAGCCTAGTCCTAGACTAGTTTTGAGTTTGAATAGTAAATCTCCATTGGAACTACATCTTGGTCAAAATTTAGAGCAATCCGTAAACAAGAAACCAGTCCTGAAAGTCAAAGTAAGTCTAGGACTAGGCTTAATCTAAGACTGGGAAATTGGCCCTATGGGCTGGTTTCTTGCTCATAGATTAAGCCAATTCTTCAGATTAAAGTAGTATCAATGAAGATTTACCATTCAGACTCGAACCCAGTCTCGACTAAGTTTACTCCTTGACAGGAAATTGTCCTATGCATTTTAAAAGTCATGACTTAGAACAAGTTTGAACCCTTTAACAAGCTGAAATGTTATTATGACCACAAGCCGCCTTGGTTAGAAAAGAAATTAGCTCTGTGCGATCTGTTGTGTTGTGTAAGAGGTTCGGGCTAAAAGATATGCAGTGTTAGATGACTGAAACCGCACTGGCACAATGGCCCAGAAACCAGAGAGCACACGCCCTGCGACGGCGCTCACGCCCGACCCGCTGCAGAGGATGGAGTCTCCCGGCGAGACGCCCGGCGAGCAATGAGAGCAGGCGAACCGGGTCATGCTGTGGTGGTTATTTCCACATGATCCAACCCCCACGCCGTCTCCGAGATTACCCAGAGTTTGTTTTTCGAGCGTTCCGCACTTCAATGCGTCCTCCCGGGCCGTTCTCTATCTACCTCACTCTCTCTCTGCAGCATGTGGTCCTCTCTGGCAAAACGTTTAGTCGTTTTGAGTTTCGTCAGGCTCTGCTTGCTGCATTCCTCTAGCGCGTCCCTCTCTCTCTCCGCCTGAATGCGAAAAAGGGATTATCCCCCAACACATATATACAGTGCCCTGTAATGAAAAGATTTTGTGGCTTTGTGAGGACATTTTTGTTTGTGAGAACTGGGCCTTATAAGGAACAAAGGCTTTAGAAATGTTTTAGATGTAGAACTAAAGTAAGTAAAAGATTTCCTTTAGCAAATTTATCTTAGGGTCAGGTGGAACTGTGGTATTGTTTATTAGTGGTGTAAAGCCCATAGCATCGATCAAAAATGACATTGATCCAACCGTCACGTATATTGTACCGTCCCTCTGCAAGCAAGAGATGTCAGCTGGATTCTTCCTTTATTTAGCGTGATAGAGATTTGATAATTCATATCAACTGCTGGCTCTTGAATTGAATCAAATCAAAATCGTATCATAGCAGACTCTATATCACGAGCATTGGATCTGTGTGCCATGAGTTAATATTACGGGTCAACCAATTGTCGAGGCAGGCATCGCGGAATTGGTTAGGGGGGCGATGTGAGACATTACCCGATTCTCGGTATTAGTTTTCTTGGTTTTTTTGGACTGTCTCGATGATATTGGTAGAAGTGGTGATTATTTGTGATTGTGAACACCACACACACAGCACAGCACACAGTGGTAACTTACTGGCCCTGGATTGAACCTGCGACCTTCTGATCACCGGTGAACACCCTACGCATTCACGCCACACTAACTGCCCCCCACCAGTACTTACAAGCTCTTGGGCTGCTGGCTCCACCTGCCGTCTCTTCTCTCTGTACTGTTTTGCTCGCGGCTCCACTGCTTCATTAATGTACCACCGCAACAGCAGTAGCCAGTCAACGCTGAAGCCTTGTTGTCAGTCACATCACACACGAGTGCAGCGTGTAGCTCCGAGAAGGAGAAGAGGAGAGAGGAGTTTCAGCGGAGCTTGAGGTTTTTTTGCGCATCGGTTCCGAGATTTCGTGGCCCCATTAACTAGCAAATGGATGTCGATATCGCCCTGAAAAAAACAATATCGGTCCAACCTGTGGATGATACTGTATCATTGATGAAATTTGTGATTTAAAGGTATTATTTACATCTAGTTATTGTGGGAGCAAATGGAAGGACCTCACAAAGATCGCAAAACTTAGTTGCCTTTTAGGAGACATTCGGATATGCACAAATTCTTTAAAGCCTACACCCACAGTGAAGAGATGCAGAATCACCTGCCGCGAAGAACACACAGGTGTGTGTGCTTGTGTGTGTTTGTGTTGAAGTATCTCTGCTTACGTGCCTCCGTGTTGTGCTCACACTCTCACACTGACCTCCATTCCGTTTGTCTCACGCCCGTCATTCGAGCCAGTGCTGAATGCAGCCAGATGGAACTGATGGTCATTTAATCCTAGTGTTTATCAAGGGACAAATTATACTAATAATCTCAATACAACACCACAATGCCTAATCCCGATAGAAGTGTAAGCGATGGGTTTTTATGCGTTTTTGAAACCAGCTCCGCGTTCCATTCCACAACCTGATATCTGCACAGAGACGAAGCTTCTATGCTATTTACATGTCCTGCGTCAGGGCTAAACAGTAGCTATACTTTAACCCCTTCTCAGGCCCAAGTGGATTTGTTCAGGGAGTTTTTGAGCATGAGCACTATTGCAGCAACTTAACATCAATGCCCAGTTGGTGGCGTAGCGGTAGGTGTTCGCCCCGTGATCGAAGGTCGCAGGTTCGAATCCAGGGCCGGTAAAGTTACCACTGAGGTACTCATGAGCAAGGTACCGTCCCAAGCACTGCTCGATGCGCTGCCCTTGTTAGCTGCCCACTGCTCCTTCGCGGATGGGTCATATGCAGAGGTCACGTTTTGTTGTGGTGCCCTGTGTGCTGTCTTTGAGGTGTGTTCTGGCCAACAAAATAATCCTGCGTCAGTAGAAATGCCTCATTAATGATTAGTTGTGTGACAAAACTTTGTTTTTTGGTGGAAATTGATTTTTTATAAAATTGTTGCAGTCTAATCATTATGCAGTGTCCAGTTAGTAATATCCAGAGTTGAACATATTTGTGAGCGACTGCTTGGGTTGTCTCTACGCTACAGAATGTGAATTAGCGTGACTGATGGTGGACTTGGAACTCTTAAGTGATTTAACTGCACACCTCCACAGCAGTCCTTATTCTTCCATTCCTTTCCCTGCTCTTACCTCCCTAGTGGCCTGACCTTCGGACACATTCTGGATGTTGATTACGATAATTAACCTCACTTGTTCTTCGTATCTGAAACATTTGCTTCATTGCATTAAATGCAGGTGGAAATGACAAAAGTGTAAACTCATTAAATGAGTTCATTATTGTGATCAAAATGTTGAGTACCGATGATAAAAGCGTTTTACGACACATTTTACCCTTTGGTTTCATATCCCAGTAGATAGAATGGAAATGAAATATTCTGCTAATTAAATTATTAATTCTTTCGCTGTTTTAAATTCATATATCAAATATATTTTTTCATTAAAACTTAGAGGTTTTACTCATTTGTTTCATTCAGTAAATTTTGTACTTATGATTTCAAGATGAGTTTTTCAAAAATATTCTCACATATTCTTAACAGCAGTAGGTAAAATAGTAGTGAGAATATTAGATAAGTTAACTGTCTTTCCACGATGCGTCTTACTTTCCCTTGTCCTTTGGGCAGCAGTGACTCCTCTTAAGTTTCTCATCTTAGCATTAACGTCCTATGGTCCCAGCTGGTGCGGGCGCCCCGGAGGCTGATGAGTCGCTAGCTGAGGCAGATCACCCGATGCAGCTGGGCCTCCAGGCGTGTAGACGGGTCTGAAATAGTGCTGTGAATGGCGTCAGAGCTATGGCGGTGAACACGCCCGACGATGAACGCTGGATCTGCATAGGCTTCAGCGATAAACCGGGTTGATGCATCTTAGGCAACTGATTCAAGATTCTTTGCCATGGGCAAATTAAAGCAAACGTTAACGACCAGATTAAGGTATAGAAATGTTAAAGGAAACAACATAGCAAAAATAAAATATATAGTAAATATGTTTCCTAAAATAGACATTTATACTATAAACAGTAACTGTACATGTGAATATTATGGGAGAACTGTGGATGATCATAAATTACAAAAGAATTGGCAAACATTTATGTTACAAGCGCTACAAGAAACAATCTAAAAAGTCAATATATTGAATAAAATGTCTCCTGAAATACTGTTTTGCTATGAAAAAGTAACTATGCATGTGAATATTATGGGCTAGCTGTGCCTTATGCAAAGATTTAAGTTACAGAAATATTACAGGACACTAAACATAATTAAACAGTAGAAAATACGTGGAAAAATGTGTCTCTAAAAATACATTCATACTAAGAAAACACTAATTTTATATGTGCATATTAGAGGCCAGCTGTGAATAATGGGAAGGATGTGTACATTAAACTAGAAATGGAATATGAAAGTAAGTATATAGAAAAAATGTCTCCTAAAATAGGCATTTATATTTTTAACAGTAACTGTATTTGTGACTCGCCATGGCAAAACCAGTCGCTTGTTGCAAATTTTCAAAATTGAGTTATGTTTTCATGAAAGGGCATAAATCAAGCTTCAAAACGATACTATATTGAATAGATGAGCGACATATGACTGGATATCAGCAACATTCAAAAAGTGGGTTTTTCTCCTGTCACGCTAAATTGAAAGCGGAGAAATCTGCCTTTGAAATTCGACTATCAGTAACGCTCTGAGCGCTTGCTGCGGTCGGCGGCTACATTTGCATTCTTGGTAGCCTACGCTGCATTCACAGTCACACGGATAGCCTACCTGCGTTAGGTTAACTGAGCTTCGAGAGGCGAAAGATGGATTCGGAAGAAATATCTTCGTCGCCAGTGGATTTAAGCGTAAATATTGAAGTAAGAAGCGGTCAAAACAGAAACTTTTAACATTCTGCTGGAATTGATTCTCACCTCAAGAAAAGTCATTTTAGGATGGAAAGGTAGGATTTTTCATGAGAAATTTATTCTAACAGTACAGTATAGACCTTCCTGTTCAAAACACTAAAACAAAAATCCAAGAATTTACCCCTTAACAGCTCGTTTTTCTCAAAGGAAACCTCGTTGCGACAAGCTATTCAGTTTTGCTGTGCAAGAATACTTATATTGCCTCTTTTGGAGTAACTATGTAAAAGGTAAAGTGCGGTGTGCATAGTGGACGCATAAACAGCAGGTAGGTGTCTGACAGAAAGAGTTCACATAAATCAGTCTGTGTTGTTAAGAACAGTTAAGTGTCCGTCCTGGTTAAGAAGTCTTATGGTGTGAGGATAGAAGCTCCTGTTGAGTCTTTGTGTTTTGCTTGAGAAGCTAGAACAGCTTCCCGTACGGCACGTGTTTCCCCGTGAAATTGCATGAGCAAATTTGAAATCCCGACCCGCTCTAATCACATCAGGCTGGCTTGTTTCCCGATTCATTATTTTTGATTGAAGGGAGACGAAATGATTTTCTGCTGACGTGCCGTGATTAGCGGCGAGTCGTCAGGCCCCGAATCATGCGCTCACCTTCCCGGGAGCCGGCGCTCAGCAGGGGCGGCGTCTGAAACATCGGACCGCTCTACCATCCTTCCGTGCTGACCCCAACACCAGTATATACTGTAGCAGCTGGTTGAACTATTTAATTGCCTGGCTTTGCGTTCTAAATTTAGGGAAATAATAAGGGATGTGCTTTTCTCCCCTCCAGCTTCCCCCGGACCTGATGCTAAGCAGTTCTTCGACGCTAAAGCATGGGTTGCTTTCACTCTCTGTCTGAAGCTGTTGACAGCAGTGTAGATGGACGTGAATGAGTTTGGGGGTAAAATTAGGTTCCGGACTATTGATTTCTGTCTGTTGCTGTCATGCGGGTTATGCCGTAGCTGGATGAGGGAAGTGGGGGCCACTTAACTCGCCCTGGGTCATGGCTGGAAGTCTGTGACACTCAAGTCAAATCATATTCAAATTTGTGTGCGGGAAAGATGTGTTGACTCAGTGTAGATGTTAAAAAGCTGCAGCTGCCCTCCACTCGTGGTATAAGAAAGATGGTATATTTTTGTTCTTTTTGTTAGGCATGCGCGATATGGGAATTATTGGCTGATCGCGATATTTGATGTTTTTCATGCTTATATCTGCCAATGCTGATGATAAATGAGAAAGGCAGGGTATTTTTGTTTCCATAGATTAATCGAGTAATCAGATAAATTCTTAAACAAGAAGAAAGACGAGTCTGAAAATGTGTAACCACTTGGCTTTTATTCCTGAATTTTCCTTTTTTTTTAAAAAAAAATCAAAATGAACACCTGAGAAAATTTGGGGTGTTTTTCTATACCTTTGTTTTTAGGTTTATTCTAGTGTGTGTAGATGTTAGCCATGTGTTTGTGGTGTTTAGCACATCCTGTTTTGATAAAGAAATGTTCTATATTTCTTCTTTCCCGTTGATTACTCTATAACATTATAAAATTGAAAAACAAATCTGATCAATTTAAAATGAAGAAATACGGATTTGAGCAAATTTGGACTTTCTGGGTGAGAACTACATTTCCCACAGTCCACCGCGCGTCACTCGGAGCTGCGTCACAATAAAGCGATGATCGCATGTTCTGTAAGAAATGCGGAAAAGCTCAGTAAACGACTCTATTGTGAGTAGAATGATGGTTGTTATTTATCAGCTAAAATACGAGTTTTGTCTGTGTTAAAAGGGAAGTTTTGACGGAACTGGAGCGTTTTAGCAAGTAATGGCGCACGTGTGTTAACTTTGCAAAAAATGTCATTTATTTGTACGCATATTATTGTTTTTGTGCACGGAGTTACTCGCAAATACTTTCACGTACAGAGGAATCAGGTCTTGCCTTGATTGCAGAACTGAAAACGTGGTGCGTCACTAATAAGCGTCAGTGGGAAATTCATGCTCTAGCGAGTGAAATGAGTTAAACGAAGCTTCGATTCTAGAAAAATAGCCTCGACCATTTTTGGTAATCAGATTATTCGAGTTATTGGAATAATCGTTTCAACTCTAGCCGTAACTCTGACATTTCTAATACAGTGCCAAGAACCGACACCAATTATTTTCCCCAGGTCAGCCACACAGCTTTATCAATAACCTTATAAAAGTAACTAATAGCGGGAAGAAAATGAACCAAAGACTTTGAGCTGCATGCCTTTAGTTCTACGGTTGACATTGATTTGTAAAGAATTCTGTATAATCCCCCTGCCGCCCAACCCTCTCTATATGAGGCAGACAGCCTGAGTGAGCGAATGAAAGGTTTCCCTCTCGACGCTGCAGAATTCTTTCTTTCTGCGAGTTCAATAAAACGTCAGTGTCGTTGGAAGGTCCGGGCGTTCTGCTGACTCACTTGAAAGCCTTCGTCTGTCTGCTCACGTCTCAAAAAATACAGGCCTCAGCTCATGCGACTGACGACCACGACCCCGATCTGACACTCGTATTTAAAAAAACAAAAAAAACAAGGGTAGCGGATCGACTTTAGACTGCAAGTTACAGGGATTGTCCAATTCCACTCGCTAACCTCAAGGTAGCAACCAAGATACTGTGTGTGCCTGGAAAGAATTTGCCGGCCAGGTTCGACTGCGGGTCAGTGAATAATTCAGTGGCTTGGCTGCAGCGCTCGGCTTATCGGGTAACACAAACCAGACTAACAGGTGAGTGTGTTATTTAGAGACGGTGGGAATTATGTTAGGACTTGGGACGGAAGAGACAAGAGGAGAACTTTCACGAATTTTGACAAACAGTGCTATGTGTAATCGGGCCGTAAGAGGCTGTAGAGCGGGAGACTTGTTTCTGCTGAGTTGAGTGGGAAGGCGGACCCTGGTAGTGGCGCTTTGTTGACAAACTGGCTGCTACCCACAAGGCACTGGGCCAAGCCCCACATCCCTGCCCCAGCTGTTCCAGAACAGGCTCCGAGGGGATATTGATTTCCCCCCGATGTCAGCTCCTTTCCTGACCTCAGATGTCGAGTCCTATCAACACGCCGGGCTTAATGAGCTTCACACTTTGTTTACAGTTGTGTTTATGCAGTTTTATCAGCCGTTCTTTTCCTGACTGCTCTACATTTCCTAATGGAGCCGTAACACACGCTTGGGCAATTAATTGAAAATCATTAAAATCCATATTGCCGTAATCTTCCACCTACTCTGTAAATATGGAACTTTTAAGCCCTCGGTGTAAAACTCAGTATTGGTTTTAAATTTGTCATCATATCGGAATGAGCTGATAATTTTTGGAGTCGTCAGCATTTGACTGACGCTCAGATTTGCCTGATATTTTCTGCCGATATTTCACGACGCATTTATTGTAACCGATCGTCAGACAGGTAGCGCTTGTGCCAGGCATGTCTGAAGCCTGAGGTGGGATTTTATACGGCACGCACCTTCTGTCTTAAAACGTTATTTTGTGCCAAAATTCGGAACGTGGAACGTTCGCGAGCAAAATCTCTTGTATTTATGCGCCTCACTTAGCGAACGTGAGCTCGTACGTGAGCTGTGTCCCAAGCCGTGTACTGCTGCACTTAAAATTAAAATGTGGTGCGCTGCGCTCGAAATGCTCCGCCTTCGCTCGACTTGACTGTTAGAAATGTCATAGTTCTGGCGTTATTTTTGTGTCAAAATTCTGAGCACGCAGTGGAACTTTGGCGAGCAAAATATCTTGTCTTTACTGCGCTCATGCTCCACTCTGCCATCCTCATTTATCGGTATCAACAGATGTAAACGTGAAAATATCGGATATCGGCATCGGCCAATAATTCTCCTATCGTGCATCCCTAGACGGGTACAGTCTGAGATTAACGTGAAATTAGGGGTCTTGCTTAACAGCCAAATGGTTGCTTTTTTGCAGCTACAGCTTTAAATCTCACTTGATTGCCAACACTCACTGCGTCTTTTGCGCCAGAGCAACGGTCACGATATAAATGAGGATCTCACAGTCGTAAATTGTCTCTGTTTCCTGCGACGGTTTTATCTGTTGATATTTAGAACTTCCTCAGGTCAGGAAACAGCAGAGTGATGGCCAGGAAACCTGCCTGACTGGCTTTTTTTTCTGACCCTGACCTCCATTAAACAGGAAAACTGAGGCCAGGCCTGGGTGGGAATCCTGACTTGACCGGTCTCCAGCCTAATCTCTGTTTTGATTTGAGGTGGTCTGGAATCTCCTAATGAGTGTCCTTTTATGTGTCAGATCTCAGTACAGTATTTTGTGAAGGAAGTTTAAGGTGCGTGATGCAGGATTTCATACTTAAAGTTTTCACACTATCTTTCATGCAGTTTGCCCTCAACACAAGAGGGCAGGTTTTTTAGAGCTGGTAACCTGCGGGCACAAGAGTCGATAACGTCAGCAGCTTGTGCATGTAGAAGCACGTCTTTGTGCCTGACAAACGCCCCGATTGTATCTGAGATGAAGTGCTTACAGTATCCATATAACCTCCCTGAGAGCAACCTTATCAGTGGAGTGCTGGTGCTTTATCTTGAACACTGTTCTCACCATCTTCCTTTTCCTGGGTGTCTATTGTCTCTGTGTTGAATGATGTAATTTGAGCCTTCAGCTTCAGATCCTGTCCCGGTTTATGTCAGGTCACATGCTGCTTGTTGCGACGGCTCCACACTGCTCTACACGGAACGTTGGTCATTTACTGTACTTCTGCGCTGTACTGGGGAAAGCGAGGCTGTCATCGTCATTTTTGATCCAACACTATCCTTTGATAGTCACACAGACTCTCTTGTTAAAGAAGCTTTCTTTCATTTGTGACCTTCCACAGCAAAACCAGTCGCTTGTCGCAATTATTGAATTATATGTTTTCATGAAAGGGCATAAATCAAGCTTCAAAACGATACCTATATCGAATGAATCGGACGACATATGACTGAGATATCAACATTCAAAGGAGTCGGGTTTCTCCTGTCACGCCAAGTGAGAAACGGAGAAATCTGCCTTTGAAGTTGACTATCGCCGTAGCACTCACAGACGCTTGGTGCGGTCGCGGCTACGTTTGCATTTACGGTAGCCTACGCTGCATTCACAGCCACACGGATAGCCTATCTGCGTTAGGTTAACTGAACTCGGGAGACGGAGATGGATTCCGGAGAAATATCTTCACGTTAGTCAACCAGTGGATTTACCGTAAATATTGAAGTAGAGCGGTCAGAACAGGATGAAAAAGGTAAATGTTTTAGCGAAATTTATTCACAGCAGTACAGTATAGACCTTCCACTGTTTAAAAACACTAAAAACAAAAAATCCAAAATTTTACCCCACGCAACAAAAACGGTCGTTTTTCTCGGAAACCTCCGTTGCGACAAGTGTCTGGTTTTGCCGTGCAGAGTCGCATAATAAAATATAGAACTCCTTGGTAACCCTCTTTCAGTGGATGATGTTGAAATACTTATTCATGGCTTTATTACATCTAGGGCTGCAACTAACGATTATTTTGTTAATCGATTAATCTACCGATTTTATCTTTTAATCAGATAAAAAGAAAAAAAAAACTTTAATTTCCAACATTTTTAAATAAACCAAACAGTTTCTATTTTTCTATTTTTTTTTTTTTACTCACTAACATTATAAAATGGAAAAAAAACCATTCTGATTAATTGAAAATAAAGCAATGTTGAAATTTGTCATTTTTACTCAATTTGGCCTCATTTTGACCTATAACTCGTTTTTGACTCATTTCTGGGTGGGAGCTACATTTTTGCGCAAGATGGCGTTCCACGTGAGAGTTGTGTTAAATAATGATGCTTTATTACCACTGCGGCCTTGGTTAGCTTCCTGTACATTAATTCATTCATTATCCCAAGCGGGGTCGCGGGGACCGGAGCCTATTCCGGGAACTTGTGGGCGCAAGGCGGGGACCAACCCTGGGCAGGCCCCAACACACCGCAAGGCACACACACACAGGACCTTACGGGTCCAATTTAGAGTTGCCAATTAACCTACGTTGCATGTCTTTGGACTGCCACCTGGAGAAAACACACCCAAACACGGGGAGAGTATGCAAACTCCACACATAGAGGCCCTATGGCCGTCCCCAAGGTTCGAACCCAGGACCTTCTTGCTGTGAGGCGACAGCGCTCAAAAACATTCATGCAGTGGTGGGAGTGAGTGAATCCTAGTGTTGATGACCTTAAGACTGCGGCTTTACGTCCTTCAGTTTGCTCCAGGAAGACAGTAATTAGGAAATGAAAGTCTGGAGAAAAGCACCTACCTTAAATGTAAATGACCTTAATGTGCGGGATGTGGTCTAGACATGTAGCAGGTCTTTCATTTACATTTACGGCATTCGGCAGACGCTCGTCTCCCTAGTGACTTCCATTTCCTAATTACAGGGACAGTCTCCTTGGAACGATTTGCAGTTAATAAATAGCCTTGCTCAGGGAGCCAATTTTGGTCGAGCTGCAGGTAGGATCATGCTGAAGTTGAACCTACAACCTCTTGGTCCATAGTCGAAAGTGAAAGTGAGTGATTATTTGTCATTGTGAACACACTACAAGCAAATGTGACCTCTGCATTTGACACAGTGGGCAGCCCCCGGGAAGCAGTGCTTGGCGACGGTACTTTGCTCATGAGTACCTAAATTGGTATCTTTATCGGTCCGAGATTTGATCACAGTCCCTCGCTCATGAGTACCTAAATTGGTATCTTTATCGGTCCGAGATTTGGTCACGGTCCCTCCCTCATGAGTACCTCAGTGGTATCTTTATCGGTCCGAGATTTGATCACGGTACCTTGCTCATGAGTACCTCAGTGGTATCTTTATCGGTCCGAGATTTGATCACGGTACCTTGCTGAAGAGTACCTCAGTGGTATCTTTATCGGTCTCTCATGAGTACCTCAGTGGTATCTTTATCGGTCCAAGATTTGATCACGGTACCTTGCTCATGAGTACCTCAGTGGTATCTTTATTGGTCTCTCATGAGTACCTCAGTGGTATCTGTATCGGTCCAAGATTTGATCACGGTACCTTGCTCATGAGTACCTCGGTGGTATCTTTATCGGTCCGAGATTTGATCACGGTACCTTGCGAACGTTCCACTGCACCCTCCGAATTTTGGCACAAAATAACACCATACATTTTAAGACAGAAGGCGTGTGACGTCCTCCATAAAATCCCACCTCGAACTTTGACATGCCTGGCACCAGCGCTACCTTTCTGACGTACAATAAATGTCATCAAATACTGGGCAAATCTAAGCATAAGTCCGATGCCGGTGACTTAAGAAAAACAGTTATCGTCCGATTCCGATAATATTGTGCACCCCTAGTTTATTGTAAGGTATGCTTGTTCTCGTCCGTGGGTTTGAGACGCATATTATCGTCATGTTCCCTTTCAAATCGGAATCGAACCTGGGTTTTAACCCTCCCGGAAGCCAAGCCTGATGGATGGGATCGGTAGGGAAACGCTGGGGACCTTTGGTGCCATAGCGTTCCCTCGAATGGGCAGGAATGTTGGTCTGGTTTGGCTTTCTGACAGCTGTGGGCCAAAGAGACTCTACTCACAATGTCGGCCCTGTGTGTGTGTGTGTGTGTGTGTGTGTGTAAGCGCGGTAACCAAAACCGCCCTTTCCCGTTCGTCTCTCCCTGCCCCAGGTACAGTTACACTGCTGCTTTACACGCTACTCGTTTCATCATGATAAACGGCCTGATAAAACACTTACCCACATATCCCCACGCTCTCCTGCTCTCCCTCGTTTCTCGTCACTGCGGGCCCGTTCGGGCGCAGTCCGAGGCAGGCGTTCTGCAGCCGCACGGCATGGCTTCAATTTGCAAAAACACACATTTGTCTTGGAAATGAAATGTCTGCAGCTCCCGGCAGGCTGCGGTCGCAGATATCCGCCCGGGGGGCTTTACGCTCGTGTAAAGAACCTCGTGGCATTTCCGACGTGCGGTCGGTTCCCGCAGTGATGCTGAGTCAGGTGTGTGTGTGTGTGTTTGCACAGCCTGAGTGAAGCCGGGCCCCCGAGTGCCGGACGGGGAAGGGCTCCAGGCTAGGGGAGAGGTGAAAGCTCAGGTTCAGACTCTCCTCCTGTGATCTTAATGAAGGAGGGAGGAAATTGAGGTTTCCTTAAAGCGGTCAAGAGGTTAAGAGCGGTTTCCTCCCCCAAAACACACACACACACACACACACCTGTGGCTTTTACTGCCATCATTCCCACGCTGATGTTAAATGAGATTGTGCTGTTTGCTTGGCAGCCAAAGACACATGAGCTACTTTATCTGGGATGTTTTGATCAGACAGACAGTCTTATCCAGGACTTTGCAAATATGTGAAATGTTGCTGCTGTTTCCTAAAATCTGATGTCCTGGTTGCTTATATAAACATGTGTGCACACCAGGCGCTCGCTCTCTCGCTCTCTCTCTCGCTCTCTCTCTTTCTCTCGCTCTCTCTCGCGCTCTCTCTTGCTCTCGCTCTCTCTTGCTCTCGCTCTCGCTCGCGCTCTCTCTCGCTCTCTCTCGCTCTCTCTCTCTCTCTCTCTCTCTCTCTTGCTCTCCCTCACTTTTTTTGGTCTATTTTTGTTTGTATTTATCTGTTTCTGTCTTTCTCATTTGCTCTCTCTCCTTCACTCTTTTTTTTTAGTGACTTGCTCTATCTGTTTATTATTATTGTCCTCCCCCGTCTGTCGTAGCTTGTTGCTCTGTCATGCTGTCTTTCTCTGTCATCTTTTTCTGTTTCCCTTTTTCCGTATTTGCGTTTATTTGTTTCTCTCTCATTTGTTCTCCCTCTCTCTGACTCGCTCATTTTTAATTCACTCTCAGCCTTTCAGCGTCCCAGCTTATCTGTTGCTATCCTTCCTGCTCTCTCTCTCTCTCTCTCTCTCTCTCTCGCTCTCTCTCTCTGTGTTTATCACATTCTAGTTGTTTTTTTTTGTATTTGTTTCTTTCTGTCTTTCTCATTTGTTTTCTCTCCTTCATTCTTTTTTTAGTGACTTGCTCTATCTGTGTATTATTAATATTATCCTCCGCCGTCATAGCTTGTTGCTCTGTCATGCTGTGTCTTTCTCCGTCATCTTTTTCTGTTTCCCTTTTTCCATATTTGCATTTGTGTCTCTCATTTGTTCTCCCTCTCTCTGATTTGCTCATTTTTAAATTCACTCTCAGCCTTTCAGCATACCAGCTTGTCTGTTGCTGTCCTTCCTGCTCGCGCTCTCTCTCTTTCTCTCTCTCTGTGTGTGTGTTTATCACATGCTAGTCTTTTTTGTTTGTATTTATTTGCTTCTTTCTAATTTGCTCTCTGTTTATAGCTTATTTTCTATTATTTCCTCTCTTTTTTTCTTATTTTTATTCCTCTCCCCCTACTCTCTCTCTCGGAATGTCACTCTGTCTCTATTTCCCCCTCTCTCTCTCATTTGCTCTCTCTCTTCTGTTTGTATTTTTTTGTTTCGTTCTCTCTTTCTGATTTGCTCTCTCTTTCTTGATTGTTATATGCTCTCTCTCTTTCTTTTTCTTTTATCTACTTCTGTTCCTCTCCTCCTCCTCCCCCTCTCTCCGTCCCCCTAAGGTTCGCTCGCTCTCTCTCTACGTTCCTCAAGGACGTGGCGTGTCAGTGCTTATTGTAATTCCTGTTCAGTGTGGAAGGCCGCGCTGCTGCTGAATACTCATGTGAGTAAAGGCCTGACGTGTCTCCGTCCTCCCTGAGGGACCAATGGGGCGGGGCCGAGCTGCTGACGATGCTGGATTCTCTTCCCCTCCCCAATCCCTTTCTCTTCTTCATCCCTCTCTTCTTTCTCGTCCCTCTTGTCTTCCTCATCCCTCTCTCCCCCCTCCACATCGTTCTTTTTCTCCACATAGCTTCTTTCTTCCTCTCCCTCTCTCCTCCCCATCCTTCTACTCTCCCCCATCCATCTCT
Source organism: Distichodus sexfasciatus (assembly GCA_032718565.1). NCBI lineage: Eukaryota > Metazoa > Chordata > Actinopteri > Characiformes > Distichodontidae > Distichodus > Distichodus sexfasciatus. The sequence goes on from JAVGVS010000126.1 coordinate 589,172, forward strand.
TCTTCCCCAATCCCTTCCTTCTGTCCCTCCTCCACATCCCTCCATCTCTCTCTTTTCCCCAGCTCTCCTTATTCCACATCTTTCATCCCTCTATCCTTTCTCATCCTTATCTTCTTCCCCTCCCTCTCTCCTCCATATCCCCCCTACTCTTTCCCTGTTCGGCTGTTCTTCCACATTCCTCTCTCCTCCACAGCCCTCTCTCCTCTCTGTCTCTCCCTCCTCGATATCCCTCCATCCCTCTCTCTTCCCCATCGCTCCTAATTCCGCATCTCTTTCATCCCTCTCTCCACTCCATCCCCCTCTCCCCTTTATCTCTCTCTCTTCTCCCGATCACCCTCTCTCTCCTCCACATCCCTCCATCTCTCTCTTTTCCCCATCACTCCTTATTCTCCCGTCACATCTTTCATCCCTCTGTCCTTTCTCATCCTTACCTTCTTCCCCTCCCTCTCTCCTCCATATCCCCCCTACTCTTTCCCTATTCGGCTGTTCTTCCACATTCCTCTCTTCTCTCCGCAGCCCTCTCTCTTCTCTCCGTCTCTCCCTCCTCGACATCCCTCCATCCTTCTCTCTTTCCCCATCACTCCTAATTCCACATCTCTTTCATCCCTCTCTCCACTCCATCCCCCGTCTCCAGGCCATCCCCCTCTCCCCTTTATCTCTCTCTCTTCACCCGATCGCCCCCTCTCTCCTCCACATCCCTCCATCTCTCTCTTTTCCCCCATCACTCCCTATTCTCCCGTCACATCTTTCCTCCCTCTATCCTTTCTCATCCTTACCTTCTTTCTCATCCTTCTCTCCCCTCCACATCCCTCTCTCATCCACATCGTTCTCTTTTTCTCCACATTGCTTCTTTCTCCCCATCTCTCTCTCTTCTTCCACATTTCCTCTCTCCTCTCCGTCTCTCACTTCTCCTCCTCCCCATCCCTCCATCCTTCTCTCTTCCCCATCACTCCTAATTCCACATCTCTTTCGTCCCTCTCTCCACTCCATCCCCCTCTCCCCTTTCTCTCTCTCTCTCTTCTCCCGATCACCCTCTCTTTCCCCCATCTCTCTCTCCACCCTATCCTCCTTTCTCTCCACCACATCCCTCCCACTCTCTTCCCCATCCCACTCTCTCAGGATAAGGGTCTGAGCGGGGGATCGAGGGGGCCCTGCCTTGTCCTGCCCTCGTCACCCTCGTCTGTGATAAATGGGGTTTCCTGACAGCCAGCTCTCAGCCGTAGCCTTCACTGTACCACATCCAAAGCTTCCTTCGTGTTTGGCTCAAACGCGAAGGTCATATTTTGTTGTAGTGCACCGTGTGCCGTGCTGTGTTCACAGTGACAAGTAATCACTCGCTTAATTAGGGCTGCAACAAATGACTATTTTTGTAATGAGTAATCTATGGGTTTATCGATTAATCGAAATGTCGGATTAAAAATGTAAATGAAATGACAATACATTTTGTTATTAGGCTTGTTATTCTAGTGTGGTAGGCGCTTTATACGGCTTTTATGTTGTTGTGTTCAATTGAAAATGAAAAACATGAAGTTCAAGGGTCATTGAATCAATTTGGCCAATAAAATGAGTTGCTTGCAGCGCTTTCTGGAAAGAACTGCATTTTCCACAATCCCCTGCATAAGCCTCGGAGCCGCGTCACAAAGGGTTCAGCGCGTTCTGGAATGAACTATGAAAAAAAATCGATGGAAAATCTTAATAAATGGCTGTATTGTGAGTGGAACGCTGGTTGATGTGGTTGTTATCAACTAAATTCTGGCGTTTTTGTCTGTAATAAAGGGGCGTTTTAGCGGAAACGGAGCGTTTTAGCGAGTTATAAACTACGAACAGCGTGCGTGTTTACATCGCAAAAAATGTCATGCGTTTTCATGAATTTACTTCTGTTTTTGTGCCGGGAATACTTTCCCATACGGAAGGATCATATCTTGCCTTGATCGCGCCGCTGAAAACGTTATGCGTCATTAATAAGTGTCTGTGAAACGCAACCAGCGCATGCTCTAGCCATTTTAAATGACTTAAATAAACGATTCTAGAAAAATTGCTTCGACCATTTTTTGTAATCGAATTATTCGAGTTATTCGAATAATCGTTTCAGCTCTACACTTAATTTCACTCTTTTTGATATCAGAGGTAAACATATTTAGCTCCAGATTCTCTCACATGTTGCACCAAGTTGGAGGCTTTACTAAAAGTTGTGAGAGACTTCGCCACCGAGTCTAGCAGTATTCGGGGGATAGGATGCACACGCTGTTGGTTGAACTATTTTATCAAACTTTAAGCCGTTAGTATATTATTGTCCTCCGAAAAAAACATTTGCTCGTTAAATAAAATATCGTTACGTTTTATTTCCCAGCACTAGAATGTTGGTACATTACTGACAATCCTATGAGTTCCAAAAAATTGCTTCTTTAATGTGAGAAGTTGAACGTGGCCACATAGCGCTTTATGAACAGTAGTTTGAGGACAAAATTGTGTATTTTTCTTTCATTTTTTTGAGATGAGTTGGTATAAAGGAGACCTGAACCTCTTTGGGGCAGTTGGTGGCGTAATGGTTAGGCGTTCACCCCCTGATCAGAAGGTCGCCGGTTCGAATCCCAGAGTACCTGGGTGGTGAAGTTAACAATGAGCAAGCTGCCGTCCTCAAGCACTGCTCCCTGGGTGCTACTCACGCTTCTTCTGCAGCTCGACTCATTCCTTCATGGATGGGTCAAATGCAGGAGTCAGGTTGTTGTGGTGCACTGTGTGCTGTGGTGTGTTCACCATGACAAATAATTACCCTTTTTAAAAAAAAAACCCTGTTAGAATCCATGAAAACCCAGAGACTTGATGGGATTTACAGGTTTTGGAGGTGCTGTGAGACTACAGGCTTTTACCCAACCTTTAGAAAAGTGCGCTCGATGTTGTGTGTGTGTGTGTGTGTGTTAGGCTAAATACAGCTCTGCAGCATGGTGATTAACTTCACACTGTGAAGCGTCTCACTTTGCAGCTCCGAGAGCAGGAGATGGAGGGAGGACGAAGAAAACGTGTCCAGGATTGAAGGAAATGGAGAAAAGGAAGTGCGTGTGGGAGGAAAGGGAGGGCAGGGAAAGAGTGAGACTTGTCATCCTTTCATTCCTCATTGTTGTGGGCAGTTCAGGATGTGGACTTTACTCGGTTTCCTGCACGCTGTGGGCATAGCCTCTCCTCAACCGATTTAACAACGCTTAAAGCATAATAAAATATGTTATTAAAATATAAGGACCACGTTGCTTACAGCACGTTCATGTGTAGTATAACATTTGAATCTTTCTCTCTGATGTGAGTGTTACGCAACACATAGCTGAGTCTGGTCTCCAAGGTGATGGAAGCGGTGTGTTGGGGGGGTTCTGAGTCCCCCTGACCCACATTCCTGCATAACAGGCCAGTGTGAATCTTAAAAGTAATTGTGGAGTCCCTCTCTTTCACTCTCTCTCCTTGTGTGTGTGTGTGTGTGTGTGTGTGTGTGTGAGAGAGATGGGGGTGACCGAAACTACTCGTCTCCAGCTCAGTGATTCAGTGCAGGGTGCAGTTATTTGCCTGAAGAGGGGCCAGATAGGGAAGGCATAGTGATGTGTGTGTGTGTGTGTGTTCGTGCGCGTGAAAAGGCCCCCCCCCCCCCATTGTTCACGTTTGAAGAGACCATCCACAGGTCCACAGCCGTCCCCACTCCTTCTCTTTTACCGGAGGAACTGTAGACTCCACTCAGCCTGCTGAAAACAGCTGCCACACACACACACACCTGCTCGGCGTTCGACAGTGGTGTTTGTCATGCCACTCCTATGAACACATAGCAAGAATGTTGCCTATGAAACCCTGTTAGCCAGTGAATGTGTTTTTTTACTTTTTTAGTCTGCCGAGAACATCGTCACTGGACATGACGCTTTTTCTGAGTCTTTTAAACGGTTTACTCTCTGTAGATTTTTGGAAGTCTAAAAGTTAATGATGAGGAATTATCCAGCTCATGTCCCCAGAGCAACTTGGGGTTAAAGGTCTTGTTCAGGGACCCAGGAGAATTGCCAGGGTACATACCCCAGGAACAGAAACTCTGACACTTACCTGCACACTACAAGTGATAAATATGTGTGTGCGTGCGTGCAAGAGGTTACCTCAACACCCACACACACAGTGCAGACACACCCGTCTTTGACTTTGACTTGTATAGCATTTTGACTGTTGCTTGCGCTGCTTGTGTCATAATATCATTTTACTGCTCATGTTGTGCAAGTTTGAGACAGATTTATTGTTTAGGTTTGTGTCTAAAAAAAACTTGCACATTCGTCAGTGTTGTATGCACACACACACACACACACGAACTTGCGCATTCGTCAGTGTTGTACGCACACACACGCACAGTCTTGTATTACTATCTTTGTGAGGTCTTTCCATAGACTCCCATAATAACTAAAAGTACATAATTTTACACCTACACCTAATCCTAATCCTAACCCTAACCTTAGTAACCAAAAGCACATTGTTTTACCTCTTTTAGTTTCTCAAATAAAACAAGCACATTTTCTATAAAGTCATTTTTTTTCTCCTCATGGGGACCTCTCAAATGTCCCCACAAAGCCCCAAAAAAACAGATAAAAAGTGGTTTTAGGGGACAAAAGCTCCCCACAATGCGATAAATACATGGACACACACACACACACACATCCTTGTACTTATATAGTAGTGAGGACCTCCATTGACTTCTATATTACTGTATCTAAATAATACTACACCTAACTCTAAACATAACCCTAACCATAACCTCAGTAACCAAAAGCTAATCTTTCTACACTTTTAGTTTTGCAAATAAACTTGTATTTTTTTTGTAAAAGCAGTTTAAAGAAGTGAGCACCACTAAAAAGTCCTCACTTCCCAAATATCCTCACTCTGCTGAGATTTAAAACTCATTTTTGGTTCTCACACACACACACAAAGCAACATTCAGCCAACATTCACATTGTGAAAGGTTGTTACTAAAACCAAAAGGAAAGGGTGTGTCTGTAAAGGCAGATTATTAATAACTAGTCGAAAAGCCAGGCAAAAATAATGGCGAAATAGCCGAAAAGTAATGAAGAAGTAAATAGTTAAATTCAAATCAATGTTTGGTTTTTATTTTCATGAAAACAATATGATAAAACCTAAATGTCAGATTTCCTTGTGCACAACATTTTTGGTGAAGCTGTTATTCAGCAGTTTCCCTTGTTTAGCCCCACTCACTACATTGACCTTTACTGGTTCGGTTGCTCTTTGATTGCGAAGTTGTTGGTTTCGTATTTCGTGTCGACGGGATGCCTCCTCCTGTGTTTCGCTTGCCCGTTGACTGCGGGCTTCTTAAATTCGTTGATGTTTCCTTTACTTGAATTTCTACTTGATCTGAAATGGTCTTTTCACGGCGTAATTGTATTGTGTATGGCAATATCTCCAAATGTGTGGTGTGAATGAGCAGCGTCCTTAAGGGAAAAATAATCACTTAAATGAAATTTAAGGGTTACGATAACTCGTTTAGTATTGTCGGGAAGTGCTGTAAAAATCGTATTTTACCTCGTACGATAAGCCGTCAACGGGATGCCTTCTCCGCCTTTCACTTGCGTACTTCAAAAGCAGGCAAAAATAAGGGCTCCCTTGTATGAGATTTTGATTGATCACACGTGATTGATGGGCACCGATAGGACTGAGGGGCACATACATGCATATTTACACTTAGGCCTTTTTATTAATAATTAGGCTGTGATGAGATGCCTTGCCACTCAATTTTGCAATATGAGACTCTGCACGGCAAAACCAGTCGCGTCGCAAATTTTCAAAATTGAGTTATGTTTTCATGAAAGGGCATAAATCAACGCTTCAAGACAGGCGACGCTAGCTGCGATCAACATTCAAAGAGTCAGAGTTTTCTCCTGTCACGCATAGTGAGAAACGGAGAAATCTGCCTTTGAAGTTGACTATCGGCGTAGCACTCACAGACGCTTGCTGCGGTCGCGGCTACGTTTGCATTTACGGTAGCCTACGCTGCATTCACAGCCACCGGATAACCTACCTATAGATTGGGTTAACTGAACTCGGGAGGCGAGATGGATTCTGGAGAGAAATATCTTCACGGCTAGTCAGCCAGTGGATTTACGTAAATATTGAAGTAGAGCGGTCAAAACAGAAACTTTTAACGTTCTGCTGGAATTTAAGTCACGTTTTTAGGATGGAAAGGGTAAGTTATTCAGTGAAATTTATTCCCAACAGTACAGTATAGACCTTCACTGTTTCAAAACATAAAAACAAAAAATCCAAGTACCCCGCATAACATAAGCCTTTCGTTTTTCTCGGAAACCTGGTTTTGCCATGCAGAGTCACATATTAAAATGGAATGATATTTCTTGAGGTGAAAAGATATCTGTGAAGTTGTTCTTAAGGATGCACGATAAGGGAATTATCATCATCATCATCATCCCTAGTTATTTTGTGCCAAAGCTCTGAACGCAGGCTGGAACTTTTTGCGAGTAAAACATCTGTACGCACTCGACTCTTGACTGCGCTCACACGACTCCCTCTTCACGCTCGCTACACTTCGTACTGCTTTATAAATGTGTCAAAAAACAGTCAATCACAGGCTTGGAGGCGATTTCCTCTAATCGGGCGACTAGCCAAGGTTCCGTGTTCGTATAGCGAACATGAACCTGCAATTTTCAATCTGGCCAAAAGAACAACAACAAAAGAGGTTATGGAATTATTTGAGTATTATTTTTGGGTGTATTTTTTTCCAGACAGTATCCTAGTCAACAGTATCTGTTAATGTTCCCTAAATCATTTCATTCAGCAGGGATTACTTTTTATCATGTACAGTCTGATTATTCCATTAGATTATTTGAACTTCAGTTAGAAGTTAGACGCTGCTGCACAGTAAGGCCTCGTCCACTCGGACGTTCGACACGAACACCCTCTGAACGCCATACGCGTTTTTGCTGCCTTTTGTAGCTGCGTTCGATTGGCGTTACACTGGCGTTACTCAATAGCGTCGTTTTCTCGCGTTAAATTGGTGCAGCGCCAAAGCGTTGCATTCAGAGTTTGTTGGCATCATCCGAACGCGCCCAGCGGCGAAACGCGGTGCTGAGCATACATAATATTGGGCCTTTTGATTTGCTCCAGTGGTAGAAAAAAAAAAAGAAACTAATAAAGGCCATATTCAGTTTCATCACTGAAGCTTTTTCTTTAACATTGTTACAACGGCGTCTCGTCTCATTCTCGTAGACCAAACGTGTGCATCGTCTCGTCCGCCGGAACTGAGTATCTCGTCACCCCTGTATTAATTACGGTTCAGAATTTATGTGCAAAGGAACCCATATTGAAAGGCAAAAGCTCTGGGGCTTTATACATCAGCTGAGCTTTCTGTGTGTGTGTGTGTGTGTGCGTGCGTGCGTGTGCGTGCTTGTGTGTTAATAAAGGGGGGGGCTGGGGCTGCTTACTTATGCTGTGGTTAGATGCAGATGCAGCAATTGCCGTACTGGACTGTAACGCACAAGGCCGTTATTGGATTCCTGTCCCGGGAGGGGGAGGGACGCCCCATTTTCCAAAAGTCCCTCTCCCAGGGAGGAAATCGCAGCGTGTCCCCGGCGCCTCTCGTTAAACAAGCAACCCAGTGGGGATTCAAAAACTTCGCTGGATCTTTCTTCTAAAAGAGAGTGTCATTCTGCCCATTTCATGGCAGGACCTCAGATCAATATCGCCATCCATCAAGATCATTATCGATTATGGTTATGATTCATTCATTTATTATTCGAGCCGCTTAAACCTAACCGGGGTTGTGGGGGCGGGGACCGGAGCCCACTGCGCCGCCTCCCGATTATGATTAATGAAGTTATTTTGTTTTGGCTGTTTTAGTTTTAAGGTTTGTGCTGATAATTTGCTTATGCGATTAAAAGCTGGGAGATGGTTTCTAATGAAAGAGTGATTTTAAAATAACTGGAGGAAACACAAACAGATGAAGTGGCACACTGGACGTGGTATTAATCAAAATAATCGTCAAGGCTCTGAATTGCGACTCATTTTTGATTAGTATATGCTTCCTGTAGCCCTATGGAAGCAGTGACGTCAATTTAATCTAATGTAAGACCCCTATGGTTGCGATGGAAAACGGACAGAATCGCTGGCGGAATTCAACAAGTAAAATGGAATCCGTTGTAAGAAAAGCGCCAGAATATCGTATAATTTTGCTGATATCGTGTGGGCAAAGCAAAACGAGGTTTCTAATCAATTTGGCCGCTGCAGCCCCTGTACGTGTTACCTGTTGAGGCGGGACTCAGCTTTCCACACACACAAGCGCACAGACACAGAGGGAAAGCGGTGAGCTATAATGACTGAAACACGTCCTCAAAAAATGGCCGGAGTCGAGTGTCAGTGCTAAGTTTAGAAGCAGAACAATAACGCGTTTTTATGAATCGGAGAACAATACTTTTGTACGTTTTGCCAGCACACGATAGACTGCACCCGCAAGCAAGTGGCTGACCACTTACAGTCAAAACTCACATCAGAAACGTTTCGTTTTGCACAAAAAATGAATGTTTTTTGTTGTTTACAGGTAAATGTTTTACCAAAGCAGTAAATGTTCTGTTGAACCCTAGCACTTTGTTGACGTTGAATAACAGTCATTTAATGTGAGATTTTTTCCTATTGCATTGTTCTTTTTTCCATCACTCCATAATTAGACACTTTTTAGGTGAATAAATATGATTATAACGTAAAACACAGGAATTCAGAAGAATAAAAATGGAAAAAATGGAATTTAGGAAAAAACAGAACTGATTTCATGGGGCTCTACTAACGAGGGGTCAGTTACCTCCTTTCTCATTACTAGCATGAAACAGCACACACACACACACACACACACACACACACACACAGCAGGTTGGGGACTGAAGTGCGTTTGGAGCAGTAGTCCAGCGTTGGGGGTAGTTGTTGGTGAGGTCGGCAGGGCGTTACTAATGTGTTTAACTCTTTGTTCCCTGTGCGAGGAGGGGTGAGTATTGGTGTTGTTGGAGACCGACTTAAGAACCTCTAATCCCAGCACACAAATAACTACTAGCTCCTGATTTAACAGTTAAAGGGCCGTGAGGGAGGAGGGTCCTATGTACCGGCGTCAAGCTGCTGGAAGTGGTGGCGACTACTAACTGTAGGACACTGCCTGCAACTTCTGATGCAGGCGTGCTGTTCTGGTGCTCCATAAGACTCAGAACCGCTCTGTGATGCACACATAGAGAGGTGGAAGCTTTTATTATCTGACAGTGACATCCAGAATTTGCTGGCGTTGTTGGGCATTTTTTACCTCGTAGGGAAAAAAAGCTTTAATATAGATAAGGTGCAGGTTTAGATTAGCTTAGGTCACTGAGGTTGGGCTGTAGCTGTAGCTTTGTTTACATTATTTTATGAAGAGCTGATTGTCCCATAAAGTCAGGTTTGGGAGGATTTTGTGAATGTGGCAGAATGTAAGCGGTAAAAATTAGAGGAATTTGATTGAATTTTATTTGAAAAAACGAAAGGAGGGAAAATTTGTTTTTGGACGTGAAGGTTAGAGTCGGGTCTAGCTGGAGAATTTTGGGTGTTGTTGGGGAACATGCTTGCATGTAAACCTACACCCTCCAGCTCAAGCTTTGACCAAATGGGACTTCAAAGAAATACATAAAAGGGTAGAAAGGACAGTCAAACAGACCGAGGAAGGCAGGCGGACAGAACGGCGATTATACAGGCGGACACAGGCGGACAGCAAAGAGAGAGAGAGAGAGAGAGAAAGAAACTGGCTATGTCACGATCCTGGTAGCAACAGTCCAGCAGCAAGTCTGCCCTCACTTCCATTCAACACTGATGGCATCAACACCACACACACACAAACACGTGGAGCAGCGGGACAGCAGGTGGTCTCTAGCGTGGGGTGGGGCCCGGCGTTCCGGAGTGATTTAATAGATTAAAAGATTTGTTCCTTAATTAGTTTGCGAGAATGCGTTTGCGTCCGCCAAAAACTATTCGTCTAGAGAGATACGTCAGCAGCTCGATTGTGTTATCACCAACCGTAACACGAAAAACACTCTTTTCGGTAGGCAGCTCTCTGACCAATCATGTTTTTCTAACACAGTGGATTAAACTCAGAATAATGATGAGATCAAGGCTTTTCTTGCTCCCAGTCAGGCGTATTTCAGGCTGACTGACTTCTGGCAACAAGCTGACTGACATTTTTTGCTAGATGCATGCTACAAGCCTCTCTAATTTTTAGTTTGCTTTTAAATTGCGTTCGTGATTAAAACAAGTGATTATTTGTCGTCGTGAACACACCACAAGCGCAGCAATATTTTCACAACAGAATGTGACCTCTGCATTTGACCCTGCGTGAAAAACATGCGCTAACTTTGACAGCACCTAGGGAGCGGCAGTGCTCAGAGGCGGTACCTTTGGTTGACACTTGAACAATGGAAGCCGCGAATCACGGGGCCAAGTGCTCATTTTCTGATTTAGAGATCAGCGTTATAAAATTCCGCTGAAATAGTTTGGACTTACCAGGACTCTGAAATCCGTTTTGGTTTTTCCTGGGTTAAGGTTTTTCCATTTTATTCTTCTGAATTCTGTGTTTTCGTTAGAATCGCATTTATTACCTAAAAAAGTGTCTGTTATAGAGTGGATGGAAAAAACAATGCTAATAGAAAAAATCTAATTAAATGATTGTTGCTTCAACTTCAACAAATGCTGGGGTTCAACAACATTTTGCTGCTTTAGGTAACATTTACACTATAAACAACAAAAACATTCATTTTTTTTTTTAAATTGTAAATAAAAGCGTTTCTGATGTGAGTTTTGACTGTAAGTATGGTAAATCTAGTAATTTGCTGCGGGTGCGATATATTGTGCCTTAAAACTTACAAAAGTTGTTCTCGATTCATAAAATCATTTAGTATTGCTCTGCTCCTAATTCCATGTTTTTTGGGGAGACCCGTTGTTTCAGCCTCTTCACCATAATGACCGTTTATTGTTTCCTCTGTATAGGTTTGTGTGAAGCTGATTACTTTCAACAGGTAACACGTGCAGGGGCTGCAATGACCAAAATTGATTAGAAAACATTTTGCTTCCTTACCATGAATATCAGTATCGTTTTTACCATGGATTCATTTATTTGTTGAATTCGTTTAAGTCGTTTCATCCGTCATAGAATTTCGACTTACCTCAAGAGTTTAAACCAAATCTTCCATCACAAGGGCCAACTATTAAATTATTAAAAACTGCAGTATCAATAAGCTCTGATGTTAATGGTACTGGAGAAATGAAGAGAACTGATGTATGATTACTACGTAAATTGTTTTTATATTTTATCTGACCAGCTCTGTTACTGATGAAAGTTACATTTTATGATGCGTTTCTACTATTCCTAACAGAAGAGAACTCTCTACATCTCTCTGTTTTTAGACAGTGCTTCTCCGTCTCTCCCACAACACGTAACGCGCAGACTCCAGGGTTTTGCTCTTAATGAGAATTAAACACTCAAAAGTGTGAAGTGAGCACAGTTAACGCTGACAGTGTTCGTCGTCATGAGTCCAACAGGCCTTTTGCTTGTCAAGGCAAAAGTATAAGCACTCTGTCGACATCACATTTCGATGGAGAATCGGACAGTTTTGCACTGCGTGGCTCCTTGTCGATACATCCCAGGTAATGTTTCGTTCTCGCGTTCTAATACCGATACACAAAAACACCGGTTTCAGTTCACTTCATTAGCAAATTGGAGGCTGCAGTCAACGTACAACAAAATTCTGTTTATAATGTCTGCTGTTCTCCATAACATACCAATAAGAACACCAGTACTGGACGCATAATGAGTACAGCTATAATCTTATAACTAGTGATGATGCACTACAAGGGAATTATTGGCTAATGTTGATATCCGCTATTTTCATATCTACATTTGCCGGTGCTGATGCTGATAAATGAGGAAGGCCCAGTCGAGCGCGAGCTCAGGACAATTCTTTGCGTGTAGTATGATATTTTTACTTTTCGTCAAGTTCCACTCTTGGCGCTTAAAATTTTTAAGCACAAAAGCAGCACAATAACGTTGACATTTCTAACACAGCACCAAGTCAAGCAAGCATGAAAGAGTCGAGTGAGGGTGGAGGATTTTGAGAATAGTGCACAAGATTTTAAAAAACACTCACTAGATGCATACTACCGCACAGAAAAACATGAAGTGTGGTAGTAGGCGTCTCAGGACTCGCCTATGTGTGAGCTCACATTTGGTAGCTGATACAGAAACACAGTTTAGTTAGTAAAAAAAAAATTCCCGTGTGGAGGCAGAGTTGAGCGTGAAAAGGCGAGATATTTCTCACCTAGCGGTGCGCTTGTGCTCCATGTTCGCTCATTTTACGTCGATTTTTAAGACAGAAGCATGAGCTATATAAAATCTGAACTCGATCTTTGGACATGCCTGGCACAAGCGCTATCTTTCCGATGTGTAATAAATGTGTCAATAAATATCGGCTGAAAATATCGGAAAACTCAAAGCATTGGTCCGATGCCAGTGAGTAAAAAAAAAAAAAAAAAAGGGTCGATTCCGATCTGATTCCGTATTATCGTACATCCTACTTGCATCTTATATCCATCGGCATGGATAAAGTTGGCGTTAAGTGAATCAGTTTAGTAATTAGTTTAATGATTAAGCAGGTTTCTAGCACGAGTGTGGAACAGAAAAAAGTATCTCCCTTCGTGGAATACACAAAAAAAGAGAAGACGGGTTCACTGAGGGTTAATTATAGCAGTCCCATAGGTACAGAGCAACTCGTGTGAGTGAGTGTAGGAATGTTTAACATGTGCGCGTCCTCTCCGTGACCCCCAAGCCTGCCGCTCCGCCTCCACCTCCACATCCCTCCCACTCTGCACCACGCGGCGCAGCGGTGAAGGCGGCTACCTCTAAGTGTCTCTTTAGCCACAAGTAAGAGTCTGTCTCGACGATGCTGTGCAGACATGGGCGTCTTAAACTCTCCGAGGTCTGCGGGAACGTCTGTGGGAACGAGTGCCGCCACCTCCACACTTCCTGTTCCTGCACCGCAGCCTTTCAGCACTTAGTCACTGCTGTTTACCTGGTGTTGTTTTGTTATGCGGCATAAATTCATTAGAATGTGAAGGAATTTGTGGAATAATGCTGTGAATTGCACAAGTTCCACCCATCACATTGGTAATCAGATGTTTCTAATGATGCCTTCAAGCCAGATTGCCAAATATGGTAAAAAAAAGAGATAAGGAGGTCATGAACGCTGCTACAAAGTGAGGAAGCTTGGGATTTTTGTACCGACTTCTTGGGGCGAGTCTTCTGATTAAAATGGAGGGAACTGACAGGGTTGATGGTATAATAACAGAAAAATGTATTTAGGCTCTTGTTTTCCCTGGTGGCCCAATGACTTCACTGTTATACAGTTATCTGCACATTTGTGACCCTCCATACGCAAAACCAGTCGCTTATTTACCAGCGGAGTTTCGAGAAGCAATGATTTATGTTAAGTGAGGGTAAAATTTTTAGTTTTTGTTTTAGTGTTTTTGAAACAGTGGAAGATCTGCTGTACTGTTGAATAAATTTGGCTGAAAAAACTTACCCTTTCCATCCTAAAAACGTGACTTTCTTGAGGTGAGAATTCAATTCAACAGAATGTTAAAGTTTCTGTTTTGACGCTCTCGCCCTAATATTCTGGTAAATCACTGGTTGACTAGCGTGAAGATATTTCTCCGGAATCCATCTTAGTCTCCGAGTTCCAGTTAACCCCTAGCATGGTGACTATCCGTGTGGCTGTGAATGCGGTAGGCTACCGTAAATAAGCGTCAACGCGACGCACCAAGCGTCTGTGAGTGCTCGTCGTGAGTCGCTTCAAAAGGCAGATTTCTCCGTTTCTCGCGGCGTGACAGGAGAAACCCGACTCCTTTGAATGTTGATATCTCAGTCATATGTCGTCCGATTCATTCAATATGGAATATCGTTTTGAAGCTGGATTTATGCCCTTTCATGAAAACATAACTCAATTTTGAGAATTTGCGACAAGCGACTGGTTTTGCCGTGGAGGGTCACATTTCATTAGTTCTTTTGAGTACAAATAGACAAAACTATTATACTTTTGGCTGTGTTGCATCTTTTGAAAGCTGATCTGATTGGACAAGGGCTATGTTCCAAACCATACACTACTTTACTACATAGTAGCATTCCTTATTTCAGCCGTGTTTCAGCAAGGCTGTGACTGTGCTACAGAAAGAAAGCTGTGTTTCTGAAGGGCCAGAATGAGTAGAAGAGGCAAGACCAGAGGAAAAGGCCAGGGCTAAGGGCAAGAATCAAGGGACAGTTGGTAGCGTAACGGTTAGGGAGTTGGCCTCGTGATCAGAAAGTCGCTAGTTCAGCGGTACCATTGAAGTACTAATGAGCGATGTACCGTCCCCAAGCACTGCTCCTACGGTTGCACGTTAGCTGCCCACTGATCCTTCACGGATGGGTCAAATGCGGAGTTCACATTTCGTTGTGGCGCACTGTTGCTGAGCACTGTGCTGTGTTCACAAGGACAAATCACTCACTTCATCAGGCTTCCCACTCAAGACGCTCTAATCAGCAGAGCAACTTGCACCCTTCTAATTACAGCGCCATTCTTCCTAGAGCACCCTGGGGTTAAGGGTCTTGCTCAGGGGCCAAGTGGTGGTAGTACTGAAAATTAGGATTAGGCAGGAATTTGAACCTACAACCTCTTGATCCATAGGTCCTTATGCTCTTATGGGATTTTGAAAATTTCAGATGAATTTTTGGGCACTGATTTCCATTAGTGGAAAGCGGAGGGCTTTAGTGTGGCTTCGTAACTCATGTCGCGACTAAACGCCGCTGAGTTTAAGCCTGGTTCTAAATTTGTCTGAATATTTTTCTAAATGGTTCTATGGCCCACACCCACTCACACAGTCCTGTTGGGTAACGTCATGGGATTTGCATGTCCGTGTGCTCTATCAGCTCTGCGGTTTACAGTCCTGTGTGGAGACTTTGTCTCAGACCCGGGGGGAGGATCTCCCGGAACATCAGCGCCATCGTGGGTGAGAGCAGTGTGTTCGAATGGCACAAAAAATGAAGCAGCGTTGTCATATATTTGCTGGAGTAGTTCCTAACCTTTTTTTTGTTTAGGGCCTAGCGCCGTTTTTTACACCTGTGTTCGTGGGTTGCTGGATTCAAGTCAGACCCAGACCAGTAGAGCGCCACTTGAGCTACTCATGAGCAGAATACCGTCTCCAAGCTCTGCTCCCTGGGCACTGCACATAAACTGCCCACTACTCCTTCACGGATGGATCAAATGCAGAGGTCACGTTTCGTTGTGGGGCACTGTGTTCACAAGGGCAAATCACTCACTGCTACATCAAGTACAGGGCTAAATGAACGTCAGACTTACTACAATGTAACAAAACATGTTTTTGATACGGAAGAAGCCGTTCTAACTTGGGAATGGCTTCCGATCCAACTTTTTCAGTTCCGATGCCGATACTTGGACTTTGGGTATTGGCCGATCCCGAGTATCGATCCGTTACCAGTTTTTAATTAATAAGTTGTGTGAGGAGGAGACAGAGATTATTTTGTTATGCTGAAGGAAATGCTTTACTTAAATACTGTTTCCTAACTAGAACAATGTAATAATTACACACCCATATGTATATGCTAAATGACTTATTATGAAAATAACACAGTTCTGTCATTTTAAACGATCAGGAACACACGGATTGCGAGCTGGTGTTAAGGAAATTAAACAGCATAACTGCGTGATTTGCTTTTGGTTTTTGTAGTGTGTTGAGTTGCTTGTTCTGCTCACTGTCATATCAATATGTACGTGTTAGCTTGAAGGTCAAACAATAAACCAGCTTTACCACAGTGCCACATCCTACCTAGGGCCCTATGATTTCGCTGACGGAAATCGCGGAATTCAACAAATAACAAGGAATCCGTTGTAACACGCGGAATGTCGTATAATTCGCTGATATCGGTGTGTGGGCAAAGCAAAGCAAAGCAAGGGTTTCTAATCAGTTTTGTTGCGCTGCAGCCCCCTGTCACGTGTTACCTGTTGAGGCCGGGACTCAGCTTTCCACACACAAACACAGACACAGGGAAAATTGACGGTCAGCAGCTATGATGAAGAGCTCGTGAAACACGAAGTCCTCAAAAAATCTCGGGTCAGTGTCAGTGCTAAGTTTAGAGCAGAACAATACCCAGACGATTTTTATGAAGCGGGAGAGCAACTCTTTTGTAAGCACACGGTGGACTACTTCCGGAAGCTTTACCGGAAGCTGGTTGGGAGTTGGGAGGTTGGGAGTTTGTGTCATTGTGTCGTTTCTCTGCTCTGTGTGTTCTTTCCTTCGTCTCTCTCTCGTTCCGGCCTGTTTACGAGCTGGGAGTGTTTATACAGAGTCGTTACTGCCCCTCCGTTAGGTAAATTCACTGTAATTAGATTTTCAACTCTTCTGCTCTCATCTGATTAAGGGTTACTCGGAATGCCCTGATTCTCTGTCTCTTTCCCTCCCTCTCCTCTTTTCTCGTGTTCTGTCCTTCTTACCTCCCCCGCGTTTAGCTTTCTGTAGTTGTTCTCCCTGTTCTTCCTTCCCTTCATCTCTTCAGATTTTTTTTTCTCTTACGCTCCCTTCTTCCTTCTCTCCCTCCCCCCCCTTCTCCTCTCTTCCTCCTTCCATCTCTTCTTCCTTCCTTCCCATTCTCCCTCCTTCCATCTCTCTCTCTCTCTCTCTCTCCCTCTCCCTCTTTGCCCGCTTCCTTCTTCTCCCTGTCTCCCTCCTCCCCTCTCAATTCTTCCCTCTGTCCCCCCCTCTTCTCTTTCCCTCCCTCTCTTTTTCCTTCCATCTCTCCCTCCTTCTCTCCCTCCCTCCCTTCCTCCTCCCTCCCCCCTTCCTCCCGACTTCCCTCCCTCTCTTCCTCCTTCCATCTTTTCCTCCTTCCTTCCCATTCTCCCCCTTCCATCTCTCCCTCCCTTCCTCCTGACTTCCCTCCTTCTCTCCCTCCCTCCCCCCTTCCTCCCGACTTCCCTCCCTCTCGTCCTCCTTCCATCTCTTCTTCCTTCCTTCCCATTCTCCCTCCTTCCATTCTCTCTTCCTCCCTCCATTTCTATTTCTCCTCCCCTTTCTTCCCTATTTCCATATCTCCCTCTCTCTCTTTGCCCGCTTCCTTCTTCCCTCCCTGTCTCCCTCCTCCCCCTCTCAATCCTTCCCTCTGTCCCCCTTTCTCTCTCTCTCTCTCTCTCTCTCTCTCTCTCTCTCTCTCTCTCTCTCTCCCTCTCCTTCCCTCCCTCTCTTTCTCCTTCCATCTCTCCTTCTCTCTTTCCATCTCTCCCTCCTTTCCTCTCTCTTTCACCCTCCCGTCCACTCTCTCTTTCTTTCTCCCTCTCTTCCTGTATTTGTCATCCCCATCATTCCTTCTTCTTCTACCCTCTATTTCCTCTTTTTCTTTTAAAGCAAGAATCATTGTGCCAAGAGAACAGAATATCTTTTGGTCAAAGTGTGTGTGTGTGTGTGTTACCCCCGTTACAAGCTGCTTTAGCTTTGCAAGGTGGCTGTTTGAGTGACGTAATGCTTAAGCTTTGGGTGTGTGTGATCTGAATGGTGACACATTCCGCAGCCAATCCCATCTCTCTCCCTCGCTCCCCCCTCTCTCTGTTCTGCTGTCTCTCTACTATCCATGTGAAGCAGGACACTGTGGTCTTCTCTCATCTCGTCTTAGCCGTCATTGGTGCCTCGAAAATCCACTCTTCTTTCTTCTTCCTTTAAAATCCTCCCTGACGTTTCGTAAGACACATACTGCGTCTCATTCCACCCCTTCGTTCTGCTGTGAGACTGCCCTCCTCCCGCACCGTTGCCATGCAGCTTCATCTCCACGTTGCCCCTGCGTGCCCCGGGTCACATGACCCGCTTGTGATGTCCCTACTCCCCTGGTGCAGATTGATTGTCTGGGTGGTGTTTACTCATCAGTTTTCATCGACCGCTGGCCCCCGCGCTAGTGCTGGACCACCCCATTAGCATGCTAATTGTAGCCACGGCGGACGGGCCGGTGAGTCCAGCGAAGGTCGTTATTGTTCCCACACAATGTTCTGTGCCTCCCCCTTTTCTTTTACACACACACACACAGCTGTGATCCAGACTGATAAGTCAGACAATTAGCGGACAAAAGTAAGCTGTTTTTATTTCAAGGCAGATTGTGTTCGCAGGTGTGTGTGTGTGTGTATGGGGGTGTGTGTTCCCGCAGATTAGAATGTTTCTGCTCTGTTCTTTAGAGCTGTTCTTAACAGCCTGTCAAATGTGACCGATCTTTCTCTCTGGACTAGAAGGGCAAGCAGCCAGTTCTAATTAGGGCTGGCCGATATGGACTAAAAATCATATCTGGATAATTTTTGGTAAATGGCCGATATCTCGATATATATCTCGATATTATTTTGGGTGAATTCTGGGTCAAAGCCATCTGTACCAACTGTCACAGGGGCAACTAAAATATATATTGAATAAAAATGGCACCAACAATTTGGACCTCTCTTCCCCTTCATGTGGACATGTTGCTATCATTTACATATTTTAAAAATTTTCAATTCAGTTATTTTCTTCTATTGACTTTGATTTTATTGTCTCGGTCATGTTGTCTTATTATTGTCCTTGGAGTGGGTTTTTGAGTGTTTTAAAAGGTGCCGCTAAATGAAATGCATTATTATTAATATAGCCCTTTACACCTAAGCCCACAGCAAAGATATACTGTCTAAACACAATAACTCGGAAAGAAAAAGAAATGACCTGTCTGTCGGTCTATCTGTCTATCTATCTGTCTGCCTTTCTATCAGTGTATTTGTCTATCGATCTGTCTGTCTATCTCTTGGTCTCTAGGTCTGTCTATCCATGTCTATAAGTCTGCGTATCTGTCTAACTGTCTGTCCATCTGTCTGTCTATCTGCGTAACTGTCTGTCTAACTGTCTATTGATCTGTCTTTCTATCAATGTGTTTGTCTATCGATCTGTCTGTCTGTCTATCTCTTGGTCTCTAGCTGTCTGTTTAACTGTCTATTGATCTGTCTGTCTATCAGTGTATTTGTCTGTCTATCTCTTGGTCTCTAGGTCTGTCTGTCTATCTCTTGGTCTCTAGGTCTGTCTGTCTATCTCTTAGTCTCTAGGTCTGTCTGTCTATCTCTTAGTCTCTAGGTCTGTCTATCCATCTGTCTCTGTCTGCGTATTTTTCTGTCTAACTGTCTATCAATGTAATTGTCTATCGGTCTGTCTGTCTCTTGGTCTCTAGGTATGTCTGTCTGTCCGTCTGTCTATCTGTCTGCGTATCTGTCTGTCTAACTGTCCATTGGTCTATCTTTCTATCAGTGTATTTGTCTATCAATCTGTCTGCCTGTCTATCTCTTGGTCTCTAGGTCTGTCTATCCATCAGTCTGCGTATCTGTCTGTCTAAGGGTCTATTGATCTGTCTTTCTATCAGTGTATTTGTCTGTCGATTTGCCTGTCTATAAGTTTGCCTACCAGTTTATCCATCTGTCTATCAATCTTTCCATCTGTATTTACCTGACTGTCTGTATATCAGTTTTATTTGTTTGTTTCTCTTTCTGTTTATATTTTTTCTGTTCTTTTTTATTTCTGTTTGTGCTTTGGTTTGTATTCTACATTTTGTACTCTTATTGTTCAGCGCCTTGTGTCTGTGAAAGGCACTTTTAAAATAAATTTTCTTACTATATAATTAACGCTGCGGCCTCGCGGATGGCAGTGGTCATTCCCACATTTGGGGACCGTCTTCAAACTCTCGCCCCTCACCCTCTCGGCTTGGTGTGAAATACCATGCTTAGCTGTTTAAATGAATAGGGGCGCTCACTCTGCCGACCCCTGATGCTGACCGCAGGTTGTCGCCCCCAGCTGGATAACCGATGTTACTGTCTGTTGCCCACATAGCTTCTGTCCTGAGTCTCAGTTTTTTGGGGGAACCAGTCGAAACTGGGTGTAGCCTTGATTGCAGGGATTTCACATTCCTCACTGGAACACGCGTCCAAGAATCTTCCCAGTGTGACCCTGCAACTGGACATTTGTTTTTCCCTATGTGTGTGTATAATTGAGAGATGATGTGTTTATGCCTCTCCGGGATGGGGGACTGATGTTTGCAGGAGGGAGGGAGGGAGGGAGGGAGAGGGAGGGAGGTAGGGAGGTAGGTGGAAAGAAGGAGAGAGAGAGAGAGAGAGAGGGAGTTAGGAGAAAGAAGGAGAGAGAGAGGATTCAGCCCGTGTTTTAAAATCGCGTTTGTAAATGGGTGAGAGGATGTAAAGGCAGCATCCCACCCAGCGCTGATTTATGGACCACCAGGAACTCAGCCAGGCGTGTGTGTCTGTGTGTGTGTAATGAGTAATCTGGGTTCAGCCTTTACTGTCTCTCTCTTATAGTCGTCTCGGTACAACTGTGTATAAGGGAGAACGCACACTGCAGCTTATGTCTGAATCACTGATACGCAAACTCACACTGATGTATTGTCTGTGCTTCATTCTGGCTGTGTGTGTGTGTGTGTGTGTGGATGTGAATAGGCTGGTTTTGAGGTGTTAGTTGGGACCTAATTGTTCGCTTAACGTTGAGAAACGGCTTTGATTTGTCAGATTTTGATCAACACACACTGAATGTTTTAAGGGTGTATAGTACACTCCGATTGATGGGGGGCTGATATTAGGCATTTTGCCGATTATCGATGTCTGTGTTTAATTTTGACCACTGATATTAAGATTAAGATTATAAGATGCGCTGCTGTGGCTCCACTGCCGTCTTTTCTCTCTTTGACATTTTGTCTCAACTCTCCGCTTCATTTAATGTCCCGCCCACATTAGTCTCTGATTGGCTTTATGTAACACAAGTAGTAGCCAATCAACGCTGATGCACACTCACACCGACTGTAGCGTGAAGCTCCGAGAAGGAGAATAGTTTAGAGAGGAGTTTCAGCTGAATTAGGTGTCTGTAAAATCCAAAATTTTGACAGATTTTCTTTTTCATATTGGTTCCAAATATCTTATTGGCCTCGATAACAGCAGTAATCGATATCGACCCTGAAAAAACAATATCGGTTGACCTCTAGTCAAGATTACATCTATGAACTCAGACTCATCGTAGGGCCCTATGCAATCCGTTTTGTTCTTTCCTAAATTCTGTTTTTTCCATTTTCATATTTATTCATCTAAAAAGTGTCTAATTATGGAGTGGATGGAAAAAAGAACAATGCAATAGAGAAAAAATCTCATTAAGCGGCTGTTATTCCCAACTTCAACAAAAGTGCGGGTTCAAGACATTTTGCTGCTTTATAAAAACATTTTACCTGTAAACAATAACATTCAGTTTTTAAGTGCAAAGCATAGCGTTCCCGATAACAGGTTTTTGACTGTAAGTGAGTGATCCACATGTTCTTCGGGTGCAGTCTATCGTGTGCTGGCAAAACTTACAAAAGTTGTTCTCCCGATTCATAAAAATCATGTGGGTATTGTTCTGCTCTAAACTTGCTTTTAACACTCGAATTCCGTCATTTTTTGAGGACTTCGGTGTTCCAGCGAGCCTCTTCACCATAACCGTTGACTTTTGTGTCTGTGCATTTGTGTGTGTGGAAAGCTGAGTCCCGCTTCAACAGGTAACACGTGCAGGGGGCTGCAGCGGCCCAAAGTTGATTAGAAACCCTTGCTTTGCTTTGCTTTGCCCACACACCGATATCAGCAAATTATACGGCATTCCACGTTTTACAACGGATTCCATTTTACTTGTTGAATTCCGTGATTCCGTCGCCGTTTTCCGCATGGCGCAAATCATAGGGCCCTATCATTGTTGTTTTTTGATTAATTCTTTGATAAATGCCCGGCACTAGCGCACAAAGATGTGTGTGAAGTGCTTGTGTACTCCGTAGTGCAGCTGTTGTCTGTAGTTGGTCTATATCTAATAAACTTGCATTAATAGAACAATAACAATCCTGTAAGCTCTCCTGCGGCTTACAGCAGATGGACTTTATGCCATTGTGATCCGACTAATATTTAAAATTTATGCTCCGTCCTGTTGTGTTCACATAAACCACGCACACATACACCTCATACACAATACAATCAGTGCAGGCAGGAAGCAGCTCGGTGCGGACAGGAAGCAGAACCATGACTCTCCCGTCCCTCATTGTTCTCGTTGCCATGGAGGCCGCGGTGTCCTTTAAGGGGAATCCCACACTTTGTAAAGTGTGTGTGTTCGTGTGAAAGTATAAGGCAGAAACGCAGGAAATGATTTTTGATCTTGCAAAGCACTTACAGAGCTGAAATGTTGCTCGCGTATGCTACTGTAATTTATTCTGTGCAGAGATGAATATTAATCCACGCTCATGGGTGCAGTGCGTTGTGGGTCTGTCACAGAGGTTTGGAATGACTGTGACAGCAAAAGAGAAGTGGTATAGGTAAAACTATAAGCTAAAAGTGATATAAAGGTGTCTGTCTGTCTATCTATCGATCTATCTATCGGTCTATAGGTTTGTCTGTCTGTCTATCAATCGATCATTTAACTATTGATCTGTCTTGTCAGTGTTTTTGTCTATCGGTCGATCTGTCTGTCTTATTCTTTCTGCGTATCTATCTATCTATCGGTCTGTCTGTCTATCTGTCCGTCAGTGTATTTGTCTGTTGATCTTCTATCAGTCTGTCTATCTGTCTATCTGTCTATCAGTGTATTTGTCTGTTGATCGATCGGTCTATCTGTCTGTCTTATCTGTCTGTCTCTCTGTCTGTATCAGTGTATTTGTCTTTCGATCTATCGGTCTATAGTTTTGTTTGTCTGTCTGTCTGTGTATCAGTCTGTGTATCTATTTTTTGGCCTTAAGTTTAGTTATGCCACGTAGTTTTCACTGACCAGCTCGGGCAGATCCAAAAGATTTTCGTTTTTTTTAGTTATACCTTAAATTCAGTTCCGTTTGCGCCTGTTAAGCACTACGTACTGTAGATGTGATGATGTGTGTAATATCTTCTGTGGTCCGTCCCCTAGTAACTGCTGCAGCAAGATCTGTGATGAAGGATGGGATTTGCTCAGTCAGAATGGAACACTGTGGCCTCATGAGCTTCTGAGTCGGCTTGTTTTTGGGAAATTTTGCTTCTCATATTAGGACATCTGAGCTGACTTGTAGTTGGACTGATACAACAGCTCTATGTGGCTTGAGATCAGGTGCTAGCTACCATGCCAGTTTTGCTGAACGATGAAAATTCTGCCCGATGAGTAGGATAGATGTTCGACATCACCGCATATTTTGGTGCGAAAGCTCACCTCGAGCGTGGCGTGACTCCAGCCTGAGAATAGCATCCTCTTTGTTGCGTCTCGCTCAAATATCAGCGTCCGCTGCGGGACAGCCTCGGTCCGGGTCAGTCGTAAGGCGGCGCTCCGCCTGGAGACTGAGTGGGACTAAGCTGAATGCTAATGAGAGATAAATCTTGACCACTGCTTTTTTTTTCCCCCCCTCTTCTTCTTTTGTCCAGGAGCTGGAGTTCCATGGCGTCATGCGCTTCTACTTCCAGGACCGGGTGGCCGGCAACTTCGCCACCAAGTGCATCCGCGTCTCCAGCACTGCCACCACGCAGGACGTCATCGAGACGCTGGCCGAGAAGTTCCGGCCTGACATGAGGATGCTCTCCTCGCCCAGATACTCCCTGTAACGAGGTGCCGCGTGCAGTGGTGAAGTAAACCGTCAGCGCCTGAAAGTTCTGTTTTAAACCTGCCTTCGGTGGGTTAACTAAGGGCCCTGTGAAGTCCGTTTAGTTTTTTCCTGAATTCAGTTTTTTCATTTTTATTCTTCTGTTCCGTGTTTCACGATTATCGCCTGTGACAGTAAAGCATGTAGCGGAGGTTTCGAGAAAAGCGGCCGTTTACGTTCAATTTCACTGAAAAACTTACCCTTTCCATCTTAAAAACATGACTTTCTTGAGGTGAGGAATTCAATTCCAGCAGAATGTTAAAAGTTTCTGTTTTGACCGCTCTACTTCAATATTTCTGTTAAATCACTGGTTGACTAACGAATGTTCTCAGATCATCTTCGTCTCCGAGGTTCAGTTAACCCTAGCATGAATGGGCTATCCGTGTAGCTATTGAATGCAAGCGTAGGCTACAATAATCTGGAAATGTAGCAGCGACCGCTGCGTCTGTGAGTGCTCGTCGATAGTCAACTTCAAGAGCAGATTTCTCCGTTTCTCCACTTGGCGTGACAGGAAACCCGACTCCTTTTGAATGTTGATATCTCAGTCATATCTCGTCATTCATTGCCGATATAAATTGCTCGTTTTGAAGGCTGATTATGCCCTTTCATGAAAAACACCAATAACTCAATTTTGAAAATTTAAAATAGCGGCGGCTGGTTTTTACCGTGGAGAGGTCGGCATTTTAACTGAATCATCATTACGCATTACGTTATGTCACGCATCTCAGGAATCTGGGAGAAGCAGTTTGAGCGATTGAACAAGCATTAATCGGTACATTTAAGCTAAAGGAAAGTGTCTCAGTACCAGTGAAGATTTAGTCTGCGATCTTCTATAGTACAGCAGAGTGAGTGCAGTTTGTTTTGTAAGGTGTAGTGTTGTGTGGCTGCTGAGGAGATGATATACTTCTCTTTTCTGACAGAAGAACGTAAGCTGGACCTGGACGAGAAACCCCTGGTTGTGCAGCTGAACTGGAACAAAGACGACAGAGAGGGGCGCTTCGTCCTCAAGAACGAGAACGACATCATTCCAAAGGTGAGGACGATGGTGGCAAACTGGGAGAAGCAGGGATCCGTGCTTTTAGTACTTGCAAAACTGCTTGTCCCTTGCAACACCCAAAACCTAAACACACATACACCATGAGTTGGTAAATTTGGGAGTTAGAATCCCAGGAGAGCTCAGAGTTGCTTCAGAGAGACTGTAATTAGGGACCGCAAGTGGCTCTGGATAAAATTAATGTCATAAATTGACTGCTTCACAGATGGGTCAGATGCAGAGGTTACATTTCGCAGAGGTCTATACTGTACTGTTGTGAATAAATTTTGCTAAAAACTTTCCCTTTCCATCCTAAAAACGTGACTTTCTTGAGGTGAGGAATTCAATTTCAGCAGAATGTTAAAAGTTTCTGTTTTGATATACCTCAATATTCTGATAGAAATCCAATAGATTGACTAGTAAAGATATTTCTCGAATCCATCTTAGTCTCCCGAGTTCAGTTAACCTAGCATGGGTAGGCTATCAGTATTGGCTGTGAATGCAGCGTAGGCTACACGTAAATACAAGCGTGGCAGCGACGCATGGCGATCTGTGAGGTGCTCGTCGATAGTCAGCTTCAAAAGGCAGATTTCTCAGTGCCTCACTTGGCGTGACAGGAGAAAACCAAACTCTTTAAGAAGATATCAACTTTGAATGTTGATATCTCAGTCATATGTCGTCCGATTCATTCGATATAGGTATCGTTTTGAAGCACAATAACTCAATTGGAAATTTGACTGGTTTTGCCGTGCAGAGTCGCATATATATATATATATATATGTGTGTGTGTGTGTGTGTGTATATATATATGTGTGTGTGTGTGTGTGTGTGTATATATATATATGTGTGTGTGTGTGTATATATATGTGTGTGTGTGTGTGTGTGTGTATATATATATATATATATATATATATATATATATATATATATTAGGGTGGGACTCGATTTAAAATTAATCCTAATTAATTAGAGGCTTTGTAATTAATTAATCTTGATTAATAAAATTTAATTACTGAAAATTGCCCTAAAAGCGGAATGTTTTTTTAATTTAAAAGGGTTTTTTGGTGGCGACAGAATCAAAATAATAGACATGGACACGAATATTGTAAACTCAAGCTCTTTTCATCTCTGAAAAAAAAAAAAGGCATTTAAACTGCATTTCAATTCAAAACAGACACCTGCCGACACCTTTTGTTGGTACTCGAACTGGGACTGCTAGCGCTAACAGCTCCCACAGTTTCTGTGCTCGCTGCAACATGTTAGATGGTACCGTACGGTTGAAGTGCTTCGGTGGTATGCAAACTCCTTTTTTGCACAGTTTGCACAAAACCATGCTTTTATCAAGGCTTCCGTCAGGTAGTCTTTTGAAATGAAATTTGCCTCCGATCAGTCCTAGCAATGCGCTTTCTTCTGATTCTTCCATTTTTGCAGCTCGTGTAATCGGTGGACCAGGAAATCGTGCATTGACAAAAGTTCTCCTTTGCTTGGAATGCAAAGTGTGATTAAATGTGTTATTTTTTTTAACACGTTTTTTTTTTCCGAATTAATTAATCGCAATTAACGCGTTAAATTTCCACCCCTAATATATATATATATATACGTGCTTTTCTGCTTGATTGTCTTGAACTGTGCGTTGGTACTTGCTGGCGCATTACCGCGATTACCCAGGGAGCACGAAAACACACGTGCACAAACAGCGTGCCAAATGAAACTCCTGCCTGAGATGCTTTATACTCCTGGTGGGAGAGACAGACGTCAGAACACACTTCATTACCCCACTCAGAGAAGCAGCCTGTACACACACACACACACACACACAGACACAGATTTACTTCACTACAGTGTTGGGCCGTATCACAGATATGATGATTATTATCTAAATAAACCCAATAAAGGAAATGAAAGCTTTGTGCTTTTTCATTTCTCTTGGTTTACTGTCTGAAACAAAACTGAGGTGAAATTTGTCCCTGGTCCCTGAAATGTATCTAGTCAGAAACAAAGGCATCATTCACCAATATTTACATCTTTATATCTTTGTTCTTAAGCAAGTTAAGATGTAGTAAGATACTATAGTATGATATTATACAACTTTAGAATGGGCGAAAATGCAACATAATAGCCGTTTCTGACTTGTCTGGGGAAAAGCCATGAGAAACATCAAGTGAGGCTTGACTAATCAACAGTGAACGTGTGTGTGTGTGTGTCCTGTAGTCAACATGTACCTGTAGAACTCTGTACTAGCTTTCATTCCATCACATTTCAGTCTCCAGATCAGTGTGATAACGGAGAAGTGTTCTTGAGCTCATCTCTCCTTTCTTTGGAAGAGTTGAAGGGGAAACTTCTTTTCTAATCTACGGGGACCTGGCGTGTGAAGCTCAAGACTCTTTTCTTTGGATCTGCTCTGCCTTTTAGATATTCAGTCCTGAGCATATTTCTGAAATCCCCCTTTAGAAAAATCCTGGCTGCTTTGAGCGAGCCGTTGTGAAATCTCCTCTGCACTGTGGGAGGGAGATAACTGAGATTTTAATCGCTGTAGAGAGTTGGAGTGTAGCTCACACATTTTGCCATGGTATGTTATTGTATTGATTCAGTGGACGGCGATTCGATTGTCTGCTAATATCAAGCACAAAGTCTGCTACGGTACGATTTCAATTCACTTCAGCAGCCAGTGATCTCTTCAAGACAATATCTTAGACAAAAGCTGATTAATTAAAATCTTTTAATAAAAAGTGAAAACGTAAAGTGATCTTAAAGTGTGTCAAATGTCTGCTTCGTTTTGGGTCAGTGCTGTTTGTTCATTACCCATTAAATTGATTTATCAGTCTAAATCGAGGTATCGTTACACCCTTAGTACAGAGCTTCTCTACCTTGGCCTCTGCACAAGGCCGGCATCACAGCAGCACGTCTCTGAACTGAACCCTGACTCTCCGAGCCTGAGACTAACACCAGAAACATGACAAACCTACTGATCGTGACAGACATCTGCCAGGGCAACCCAACTCACTTCCCTTGCTTCTTTGTCTCTCTATCTTTCTCTCCACCTCAGAAAACACAGAGCAACGGCCCCGAGAAAGAGAAAGAGGGAGTGATCCAGAACTTCAAACGAACGCTGTCCAAGAAGGAGAAGAAGAAAGAGAAGAAAAGGGACAAAGAGGCCTTCGCTCGCATTCCCGACGGAGACGAGCACACGCTCAACCGGGAGGACGGGTGAGAACCTGCAGCTTTAAAAAGAAAAAAAAAAACAATGGAAAAAGTCAGCCGAATGGTGTCTTAATGGCGGAATCATTTTGTCTGTCAGATCTGAGCTGCTGTTCCGTTTGCAGCTGCAGCAATTTCTCTCTAGTTTGTTCACTTCTGCCGTCTTGTCTCTTACTCTGTCTTCACCATTGTGTGTGTGTGTGTGTGTGTAGAGACTCGAGGCTAGCCGCAGAGGTGTATAAGGACATGCCCGAGACCAGTTTCACCCGCACGATCTCAAATCCCGAGGTGGTGATGAAGAGGAGGAGACAGCAGAAGCTGGAGAAGAGGATGCAGGAGTTCCGCAGTGGTGACGGGCGGCCTGATTCGGGTTAGGATTACACACACACACTCTTCACTATACTTTTGGGGCTGGTTTCTTGTTCATGGTTTAAGCCAGGGTCTAGGACTAAGTTGTAATACCAATGGAGATTTATCATTGAAACCCAAAGCTAGTCCAGGGCTGGGCTTAATCCTAAATTGGGAAATTGGCCCTTGGAGACATAATAACATAAAGACATAATTATTACTCTAGCTAAATAAACCCTAAGACTGCTCCTAAACCTAACCTAAACCGTAACCTCAGTAATGAAAATGACACTGTTCTGGTCTTTTAGTTTTCTTAAGTCAGTTTTAATACAAAACATCTCAACTGTACCCAGTCTGTAGATTTAGAGCTGGTTTCTGAAAATGGATTAAGCCTAATCTTGGACTAAGTTGTAGTATCATTGGAGATTTACCACTAGCCTAGGACTAGGCTTAATTTTAGACTGGGGAATTCCCCCTTAGAGCCACTTTCTCAGTCTTCAGATTTAGAAAGTGGCTCTAAAGGGTAATTTCTCAGTCTTCAGATTAAGCCTAGTCCTAGACCAACTTTGACTTTCAGTGGTATAACTCCATTGGTACTGCAACTTAGCCCAAGACTAGGCTTAATCCATGTTTAAGAAACCAACGCTTAGGGCCGGTTTCCGAGTTGAGGATTAAGCCTAGTCCTAGACTAACTTTGAGTTTGAATGGTAAACCTCCATTGGTACTACAACTTAATTCAAGACTAGGCTTAATCCATAAGCATAATCCATATCCATATCTTTCACTATGACTGAAAGCTAATCTAAGCCTCCGCATTTTTCAGCTCCGCTCATTGCTTCCAGCCTGCTCATTTCTGTGCCCACTCAGACGTCACTGCTCCTTGGTCATTTCCTAATGAGAGATTCAGTCTGAGGGCCTTGGCCCAGCCCCGGCCACTAATACGGGCTGGCATCTCTGCAGCGGGCATCTTGTCCTACATGGAGCTAGGTTTAAAAAAAAAAAATCCTGGAAGAGTGTGTCTGCAGCTCACATGCAAGGTCACTCTTCCACTGGTGGGCAGCAGCAGATGAGAATCTGCCCAGATTTGGTCATTTATGTAATCCGATGGTTTGGCAACGTGGCGGAGTTTAAATCGGAGGCAATTCCTGGATCAGGACTGGAAGAAAATTTAGACTTTTCACTTCACCAAGCTCTGTCTTAAGCTGCTGCATTACCTTTGATGCAGTGCAGTTGCGGTTATTATTCTCTTGTGGCACATATGAATATTCACACATCTAAGATCAACACTTTCCTCGTTTCTGTGCCAAGTGGCACCGTGTTCCAAGAAACTTTCAATCCTAATCAGGAACCGAAGCCTATCCCGGGAATTCGGGAGAGAGGAAGGGACCAACCTGGGTTGGCGCAAACACGCTTGTAGGGCACACACACACTCCCGTTCACACCTATGGGGGCGAAGGTTGTTGAAATGAATCACATAAACGACGCACCATGATGCAGTCATGGACAATTCTGCGTCGATGCAGTGGCAGACCATAATTAAGTACATCAGGGGTTTTCAACCGGCCGTCCGCTGCTTCCTAGTGGTCCCTGGCGGCATTGCTGGTGGTCCGTGACATGCAATCCAGTTTTACTACTGAAATCACTTTTTACATTTTTTTTCACTGTATTTATTTTTCAAAACATTTCCAGATGATTTGGGCATCTTTATGAATACTGCTTAGTCTAGTCTGAGGGGCGATCTCTGGGACAGAACCAGTTGAAAACCCCTGAATTATATCATCATTACATTTTCTAGCTGCGGCATAAAATTTCTAGTTAAAAATGAACATCCTGGTAGTAACTATGGCTGCCCGATCAGCGATCCATGGCCAATCTGCGTGCAATGTGAAGTAACGTAGAAAAATGTATCTGATTCATCAAGAAATTGCATCGAATCGTTGACATGATAATCACAATAAAATGGTGACACCAGTGAAGGTTCACACCTCTAATGGGAAAAAGACCCCACGGCCGATGGAACGAACCCAGGACCGAACCCAAGACCTTCTTGCTGTGAGGTGACGGCGCTAACCGCTGTGCCTTACCGCCACCTATACCAGCACAGCATGTATTGCAATGCACACTGATCTTTTCTTAGGAAAGTGCAAGTTAAAATAGAAATGAACAGATTAAAAAAAACCTTAAAAGGATTAAATCTAAAGAATGAAAAATATAGAGAAATATTTGTTCCATAAATAGAGATTTATTCTTCCTTTTAGCAAATAAATTCTTAAAGTGTGAAGAGTGAGACCAGTTTTGAGAGAGAAACTGACCTGTTTATTTCTAGCTTATCTTTAAAGTAACAGTACTTTTTGAATGGATTTTTCGTGTTTATTTTCTCAACTCGGTACTCTCCCTTTTTTAAATTTTTTTTTTTTTTTTAATGATTCCAAGAGGGTAAGCTAGGGACCAGATATAAAAACAGCAAAATACACAAGCACAAGGAGCTCAAGCGGTCAACAGAACTCCGTACTCACCCCTGCTTTATCCAAACCATTAGGAGGTGCACAGGTAAAATCACAATCCACCACGACTTACCCTAAAATTGTGTGAGTAAGCGTAACTTAAATGTAATTCCAGTGTCACTGTGCTTTGGTACCTGTATTTTGTGGGTATGCGACAAATAAGAGTCTAGAGAATACATTTAGCCGATGCTCTTATCCAGAGCTTTCTGGTCCACATCTGTTCGTCAAACCAGATAAACTAGACTTAAATCAAGAAGTTACCGTCAACTTAAGCTACAAACCTTATTAAAGAAAAAGTCTGAATTTAATGCACAGTAAACAAGAATGCATTCATGAAAACCTGTGGGTAAGTGCTGCATTTTTCTTGTTAAGAATAAAACTCTAAAATGTTGCTCCAAAAAGATGTGTTGCAAACTTTCAACTAAGAGTTTCCTTTAGAGGAAGAAATGGATCAGGAGTGTTTATATATTTGAGAAATCTAATACATTTGAGTTCAATAATGCTGTTTGTCCTTCTTTATCTCTCTCTCTCCCTGACTCACCCCCATCCCGCACATTTCAGGTGGCACTTTGAGAATCTACGCAGACAGTCTGAAGCCCAACATCCCCTATAAGACCATCCTGCTCTCCACCACAGACACGGCTGAATACGCTGTAGCCGAGGCCCTCGAGAAGTACGGCCTGGAGAAGGAGAACCCCAGAGAGTACTGCATCGCTCGAGTAAGACCCCTTCATCTCTCATTCCCCGTCCCAACTCCATCCTTTGCATCTGCTGCTCTCCTCACCCACTTTAAAGCAGCAGCAGCAGCAGCAGCAGCTGACGTGAGCAATCAGATTTACTCACGCCGGCTTTGATGCCCTTTTAATTGCTTACTTTCTGCCTTGCTGCCTCCCTTTCCGCCCTCACTGCATTCCTTACTGGATTATATAGCAGGCTTTTCTTTGAATGGCGCGGTACATTTTCAAAAGACGGTTTACACGTACATTTATGGCATTTTGCGTCAGTGCTTCTTATTCCGCATCAGTTCTTCATACCTGTAAAGCTAGACCTAAATCAACGGCTGCTGTTGGCAGGAAGTTAAAGGTAGATTCAGAAGCAGGCAGACATTACATTAATGCTTACCACTGCTCTCCTGTCATCAAGTGACAAACATCACTGACGCAGAAGCATCGACCTTCTTCCACAACGACGCAACACAGGGTCCCGCCTCCGCCCCCACCACTTCCCTCAGCCAATCAAGAGCTGATCTTCAGCTGCCACTCCAAACGACCTTCCCTCCCACCCCTGCCCCCCTCTCCCCGTCCTCTCCTGCCATTCTGCCTGCACTTAAAATTATACACAAGGCTTGCAAACCAAGTGAGAGCAGTGTGAACTTAAAAAGTTATGATCTGAACATACGGTGAAAGTATTCTAGACCTTAGACTTTAAATTGAGGTGAATATAGAGCCACGAATGTAATAATCAAAATCAATCAATACATTGACCTGATCTGTACTCTGGTATTATGTTCTGCATCCATCCCAGAGATATGCTGCTGATGCACCGCCTATAAAAATGTGTGTGTGTGTGTTTTAGGTGGTGCACAGTGATGATAAGCCAGTTAAAGAAACCATACTGGATGATGCAGAGTGTCCTTTGCAGATCTTCAGGGACTGGACCAGCGATAAAGGTCAGGACGTAGTACAAACACATTATTATATGTATTTCTTGCGTTTTCATTACTAGCGCTCAGTTTGTGAGGGCATTTGTCAAGTTCATGTAATTTTGTTTTTGTTTTAAAGTTAAATCGGCTGTGCCTTTAATTCATTTGTTTTTCAAACTAAAACCAAAACTCAAAACCACACTTGGCTAATTGCGCCCAGTGAAAAACCAAAATGGAATGACTATATGTTTTCCATTTTTTCCGCTTTTTTATTTGAGGCCAGAATGAGAAAATGGAAATGGCTTGTTATTTTAAAGAATATTGAAAAAATTGTAACTTTGTATAAGCGTTTTGGTACCACATTACAGTAAGACTCCCCTGGTAAAGGGTTATAACGGATTTTAATAAGCAGTAATAAACAGATCTCATACAGCGATGCAGGCTCACTATTTGGCGAGATGTCTTTTACGCTTTCTAATAAGGCTTCCTTTTTGCCAGATATAAATGTCAGTAACTTATCAATAGCTAGTGATAAAAATGCCATGAAATGTCACAATGGATGGGGGAATGATCAACTCGTACATCAGGTTGCTATAGGCAGATAAGTGATGTATCTTATCTTATAACTCATCAGAAAATCCAGATCACCTCATAAGGAAGAACACTGCCACTGACTGTAATTCTGTTGGTATTTTAATGGTAATAGCATGTTAAATCGCTGATGAAGTTGACAGTTTAACATTCTGCCTGAGACAGGATAAGCTGAGCAGATAACAAGATGTAATGTTGAGCCTGCATACAACTGTTGTAACTTGTTTATGACTACTTATTAATGATATAAAAACTGTAAGGGCTGTGGTGGTGCTTGTGAGATTTAGTTCACTTTAAAGGTCCCATATCATGAAGAAAAAAACCCTTTTTTTTCTTCTTTGGACATCCATTTGGGTCTGTACTGCCTCTACACGCGCTGTAAGTTTGATCAAAAATGGTCAATTGTGTCGGCATTAATTTACGAATGTCAGAAATCGTGTGCTTAAACGTGCCGTTTAGATTTCTCCCCTTTATCTACGTCACAGTAGAGAACATTTGAATAACTCCACCCTGCTGTCTGAGAACCTCCACCCACTAGGTAGAACTTCTAGCACTTCCTGATCCGCCATGTTTTCTTGCAAGCGCTAGTGTAGGGATCGCAATGAAGAAGTCTACCGGCGGAGTGTTGTGTTGAACATGTATGGCTGTATGGAGGGTCTGTTAGCAGCAGCCGTGTCGATTATTTTCACGCGAGGTAAACACGGTAAACTCAGTGGTGCGTGTGTGGGCAGTAGCAGCTCATTTGCATTTAGGAATACTAATGAGAAAGAATGTTCTGAAAGGGACTGAAATAGAGGGGCAAAAGTGCCTAATCTGAGAGAGATTTTCAGCAGACTACTTCAGAGACATGTTTAGTGGAGCTCATAGATCTAT
Organism: Distichodus sexfasciatus; assembly: GCA_032718565.1. Classification (NCBI taxonomy): domain Eukaryota; kingdom Metazoa; phylum Chordata; class Actinopteri; order Characiformes; family Distichodontidae; genus Distichodus; species Distichodus sexfasciatus. The sequence continues at coordinate 623,095 of JAVGVS010000126.1, forward strand.
TTTAACTTGTTGAAAAATAATAAAGTATAATATGGGAGCTTTGAAGCTGAATTAGTGTCGATTCAAATAGTCTCACACACACACGCACGCTGTCATACACATAGTTCAGGAGTATATGACGAGGGGATATACGACTTCATGGTGTAAATGACAGGGTCATTGACGTTATCGTTTGGTAAGATCTCAGTACGTGATCCTCTAAAGGCTGAGACGGGCTTGTTGTGTGTGAGCTGACTGCCCCCTGCTGGTGCTGTGTGGGTGTGACGCGCTCGCTTGCTTGTTTGTTGGTGCTCCTTACAGAGGCTTTAGTGTTCCAGCTGAAGAGGAGACCTCCAGACTACGTTCCTAAAAAGGGGCGCCGGCCGGAGGACAGGATGGGGCCAATCCACGCGGGGCTGCCTCCTGAGAAACTGCCCTACCTGGTAGAGCTCAGCCCAGGTACCATATACACACACCCCTTGCAGTTTTCATATCATATAGAGAGTACTAGAGGCACTGTGTTCCTCCCCAGAAAGTTAGTACATATAGACATAAAACACGCGCACACACACACACACACTATCTCAGTCTGACATACACATGCACATACACACCTTCATACACATCCGCACATTTTCTCTCTCTCTCACTCACATATAGCACAGAACAGCTATACACACACACACACATACGTTCTCTGTCTCATACACACTCACACATACACACATGCATACAAACAGCACGGAACACATCCGCACATTCTTTCTCTCTCTCTCTCTCTCTCTCGCGCATACACACACACACACACACCCCTATATACAGAAAGTAACTTAAGATAGAATGCTTCAAGTTTAAGCATGAATTCATCAAACATCCTTAGCCGGTGAAACGTGTTTCAAAACAAGCTGAATAATCCTTAAAAGTTGAATGAATTGTGCTACAGCTTAGCCTGAGACGACGTCATAAGTGCTCTGTTTTGAGAAAGTCCACAGTGTTGTCCACACTTCTGCCTGGGTCACACTAGAGAGACTAACACACTGTCTGTGCTGCTAACAGCTGCCCCTCTTGCTGCTGCTGGTGGGTGGGGGTGTGTGTGTGTGTGTGCTGGGACTCCATGTGCTGCACTAACCCTGTCCACCTGCACACACCTACGTGTGTGTGTGTGTGTGTGTGTGAGAGAGAGAGAGAGAGACTGCTGTTGAGTAAAGGCCTCGCTCGGGAGAACCTGCCGGGGACTTGTGATTATACTGGGGTTGTGTGTGGGGGTGGGGGGACAGCTGATTAACATTAGAGGGGCAACTTGCTTACACTGCTTTTCTCTCTGCTGCTTTTCCCACTCTCTGCACGGTGTGTGTGTGCGTATGTGTATGTGTGTGTGTGTGGGTGGATGCTCTATGTCCCTGGCTCTCCTGCATGCCTCCTCTCCTAGGCCGGGGGAATCACTATGCCTACTACGGCTATCGGCAACATGAAGGTAACACACCTCCTTACCACCTCTCTCACGCACACACCCACCTCCTGTACTTTCCTTCCAGTTCTCTCAGTCCATCTCTCTCGCTCTCTCTCTCTCTCTCTCTCTCTCTTTTCCCTACCTTCTATCTTTTTCTTTCATTTCTCTTTGTCCATCTCTCTCCCTCTCCCTCTCCCTCCCTCTCCCTCTCCCTCCCGCTCTCTCTCTCTCTCTCTCCCTTCCTCCCCTCCCCCCCTCTTCCCTATCTCTCTCTTCCTGCTCTCCTTCCCTCCCTCTCCTTCCCTCTCTCTTCCCGTCCCTCTCTCTTCCCCTTACCTTCTATCTTTTCTTTCATCACTGTCTGTGCTCCCTTCTCCCTCTCTCTCTCTCTCTCTCTCTCTTTCCCCTTTTTTACACCTTTGATCTTTTCTTCATTTCTCTCATGTCCATCTCTCTCGGTCTTTTCTTTCATTTCTGTTTCTCTCTCTCTCTCTCTCTCTCTCTCTTCCTTTACCTTCTATCCTTTTCTTTCATTTTTCTCTGTCCATCTCTTTCTTTCGCTCTCCCTGTCCTCCTCCAGCTTCTATCTTTACCTTTCATTTCTCTCTCTTGTCTCTCTCTCTCTCTCTCTCTCTCTCTCTCTCACCTGCCTCCTATCTGTTTCTTTCATTTCGGTTTATCCATCTCTTTTTCTCTCCTTCCCCGCCTCTCTCTTTCTGTCTGCCTCTCTTTGTTTCACGTGCCTATCCTTTCATTTCAGTGAATTTAAGGCACGGCAGAACGGTTCTTAAAGCTGCTCTGTGATAAAAGATCTTGGTTTAATGCCAGATGATTGTGTTAAGAGGGTCTTCATTTTCTACACTCTTCTGTAGGGAACTGTTCCATTACGCCTGTTTTCATTTCCGTTGCTTTGCATTTGCTACACAACTCTCATTAGCAAATCACGCCACTAATCGGGACTTACACTTGTGCATAAATCTGCCATTCCAGCATCATCTACACCAACATAATCTAGAACCATGACTTAACAGAGCCTTAGCTTAGACTGTCATGCGGTGTGTGTCTGTGTGTCTGTGTTAAATTGGGTTGTGTTTGTTGTCCTTACGGCCAGATTCCAAATATTTGCTTCAGTTTGTGATTAAACCACAACTGCTATGTTTTCAGTTAGACATAATAGTGTAAGAAGAGTTTTGTAATTAGTGTTCAAAACAAGTGACTGTGCTTGCAATGTTATTAGAAATGTAGTCATATGGTTTACATTTGTGGTTGTGTGATCCATCACTTTCTGTGTGTGTGTTTGTCTTCAGACGGATCAGACTCCAGGGACAAGCCGAAAATGTACCGGCTCACAACACAGTGTGACTGAGGTTGGCTCAGACGAATTGAGAAGGCAACATCAGGTGAGGAGCACCACACAGCTACACTGCCCACGGCTGTAGCCACTGCTGTAGGGGCCAAAAGGGTGCCCTCCGCTATAGGGTCCTAAAGGTGCCCAGGCTCTTAAAGTGTCCTTTTCTATAGGGGCCTGACAGTGCCCACTGGTGAAGTTCTCGATAAGTGCCTGGATCCTACTCCTATAAGGCCAAAACGTGCCCAGGACCCACTGTTATAGGGGCCTTAAAGGTATCCTATTCCGTAGGGGCCTAAACGTATTATGTGCTTCAGGGGCCTAAAGATGGCTGGGGCCTGATGCAGCCCTGCTGCTACGGGGCCCAAGGGTGCTGGTGCTATAGGGGTGTGGAGTAACTCAGGGGCCCTGCTGTGGGGCCTCAGGGATCTATTGCCATGAGTGCCTAAGGAGAGCTGGTGCCCACTTTCTTATAGAGGCCCCATAGTGAAAAGCATAACACAAGTCAGGGTGAGTACACTGCTGTAGAGGTCCAAACATGAGCTGTTCTATAGGGCCCTAAAGGTTGCTGCCACTATGAGGCCCTAAAAGCACCTGCTGCTACAGGGGCCCTAAATGTGCCTGTTGCTACAGGGGGCCCTAAAGTGCCCATCACTATAAGTGACTGTCGCTACAGGGGCCCTAAAAGTGCCCATCACTATATGCGCCTGTTGCTACAGGGGCCCTAAATGTGCCTGTTGCTGGGGAAATTTCAAAGTGCCCATCACTATAAGTGACTGTTGCTACAGGGGCCTGAAAAGTGCCTGGGGCGCACTGCTATAGGATCCTAAAGTTGTCAGGTGCCTGTTGCTGTAGGGGTCTAAAGGTGCCCAAAGCGTACTTGTCTATATAGGGGCCTCTAGGTGGCCGGCTCCAGCCGCTGCAAGGACGTGAAGGTGCCTGCCGATTTTGAGGTCTAACGGTGCCCACCACTACAAGACCCTAAAAAACTGGCACCACTGCTATGAGGATTTAAAGGGATACCTCCCTTCACTTCTCTGTTCCTCTGTTCTGCATGTTGGCCCGGGTGTCCTGCCTCCCCACCACTGCAACCTGAGTGCATGCCGGCCCGGCCTGGTGGCCAGTCCTCCGGCCAGCCTGGGCCAGCTGAGACCTTCGTGGATGGCCAGAGGATCACTGACACCACGGTGCTGCGCAGTGGGATGACCCTGCAGTTCGGAGGCGCCCACGTCTTCAAGTTCGTGGACCCCAGTTACGACCACGCCATGGCCAAGAGGGACCCAGGCCCCATGGTGAAGAGCCGACACAAGTCAGGGTGAGAAAGAAAGCTTTAGCAAGCAGGTTTACAATGTTTTTGATTCCCAAACAGAAGTATTTTTTTATGTTCTATTTTTTATCTTAAGGATATTCATGAACTAGGAAATCATTTATGTGCATAGAACATAACACGTTTGAGTCGAAGTTGTTGCTGCTCCTTGTAGATGGAGTCCTGTTTACTGAGAGGCCACAGATGCCCTTTAAAAAGGAATGAAAAGGGGGAAAAGTTGCACTGGCAAAAGTAGAAATCGTTTGTTTACTAAACATGTCTATGTAATTTGAAATGTAAACAGTAGGTATCATAAAATATTCATATATTTGATATTGATCATTTTTCAGGGCGTTGACACATATGTCAGTTCATTTTTATGGCTCAAGCATTCCAATTATATTTAATGGACACCAGTTGTTGCAAGCTCATAAAACAATCTAACACATTTGTGACTCTGCACAGCAAAACCAGTCGCTTGTCGCCACGGAGGTTTCCGAGAAAAACGACCATTTTATGTTGCGTGGGTAAAATTTTTGATTTTTGTTTTTAGTGTTTTGAAACAGTGGAGAATCTATCTTTGTACTGCTGTGAATAAATTTTGCTGAAAAAGTTACTGTTTTCATCCTAAGAATGTAGGTTTCTTGAATGAGGAATTCAATTCCAGCAGAATGTTAAAAGTTTCTGTTTTGACCGCTCTACTTCAATATTTACGGTAAATCCACTGGTTGACTAAGCGTGAACATTCTCGAATCCATCTTCGTCTCCGAGGTTCAGTTAACCTACTTGGGTAGGCTATCCGTGTGGCTGTGAATGCAGCGTAGGCTACCGTAAATACAAACGTAGCCGCGACCGCACCAAGCGTCTGTGAGTGCTACATCGATAGTCAACTTCAAGAAACCCGAATTTCTTAGATTTCTCCGCCAGTGACAGGAGAAACCCGACTCCCTTTGAAGGTTGATTTATGCCCTTTCGTGAAAACATAATAACTCAATTTTGAAAATTTGCGACAAGTGACTGGTTTTGCCGTGGAGAGTCACATTTCTGTTTGTGTGTTGCTCTAACGTTCAAGTGGATATGACTGAAGTGCTGGGACGCTTGCTGGATGCTCTTCTGATGATAGATTTATTTGAGTACTGCAAATACTAAAGATTAAAATGTAAAATATTGTTTTAGTGAATTCATTATTTTGATCAATATTATAAATTCAGAATACCATCTACTTTGGTATACTCTGGTGTTTTGTCACAGTAAGGCCAACATTGAAAATAATCTTCTGCTTCTTAAATGGACAGTACTCCCTAATAGGGAAAATAAGGGATGCATAAACGATCAGAATCGTCCGATAATTGCTTTTTTTTTTTTTTTTCCCTTTCATCGAGACAATGCTTAGATTTTGCCCGATATTTCCAACCCGGTGTTTGATGGCATTTATTGTACCCTGTAAAGGTAGCGCTTGTGCCAGGCATTGGTCCAGTCAGAGGTGGGATTTTATACGCTCTACCCCTTCAGGCTTAAAATGTATGGCGTTATTTTGTGCCAAAACTCTGAATGTGAGCGAGCAAAATCTCTTGTCTTCACGCGCCCTACTCTGCCTGCACATGCACTCCTAAAAGTTGGCAGTTCATCAGCTCTTCAAGAACATTGTTTACAGCCCTGAGCTTTTTGTCTGAAATGACATAACGCAATTAAAGTGGTCGTATTACCACACTAAATAGTATGGTAGGTAAGACACTCCTATTATGTAGTTTAATGTAGCTTAATGGCTCTCTACGCACTAGGTAGTGCACATGAGAAGTCACACATAGAACACAGAACGGGAAGTGACTTTTTCTTGAAATGTTGTGCACGACGCTTGAAGTGCTCCGCCCTCACTCTACTTTCACACTCACTTGACTTGTTAGAAATGTTAGAGCAGTGGTGTTATTTTTGTGCCCAAATTATGAGTGTGCAGTGGAATTTTTGGCGAGCAAAATATCTTCCTTTATCTTAAACATCAGGTAAGAGCTGGAAAAACATTGGATACCGGCATCGGTCCATCATCTCCATATCATGCATCCCTGGTGAAAATCACCCGTCTTTACCCCCTCCTTATGGGATTAACATGATCCCGCTTTAAACTATGAAAGCCTTGACAATTTGGGCAGCCGTCACACTGGAGGACCTGAATAAGGAGGTGTGGAGCTGTTGGGCGTCTGCCGTAATCAAGTTTCATTCATTCACTGCTGATAAGAGGTCACGCGTCAAAGCAGCGCGCTGAGAGAAATGAGGGAAGAGTGAAGTGTTTTTGGTTGGAACCCAGTGGGTTTGTATAAGAAGCAGATGTGTTGTGCCTTTGGTGAAGTTCGACAAAGTGCAGAACTAGGAACGCTACTGGACTCTGTGTGTGTGTGTGTGATGTAATGGCGTATTCGGGCCGTTTCAGTTTTTTTTAACAAAATGGAGCTGTCTGAGGGGGTAAAATTCGGAGAAAAAAAAACTCAGAAATTCCGAGATAAAAGTCGTACATTTACAAGAAGAGAACTTGAACATTCACAGACTCGAAATTCAAAATTTGCATCTTTACGTAACACGTCATTGTATTTTTGCAGCTTGTTTGGCGAACTGCTCATATTACTACAGTGAGTGTTTTGGAGTCCAGCAGATCAACAGTGCTGATGTTAGAATAATATCACCCCACCCTTATCATGCAATAACATCCTGCACACACCCCTCAAATATGTCTGTTGAAGCAGGTGTGTAGTAGAACTGCATGATGCACATCATTTTTATGCAGCTGTATATTCTGTGTTTTCTGAGTACCGTTCTCTTATTTCTTCTTCTTAACATTTTCAGGTTTATGTATTTCTCATCAACAGCCCAACTGCAACCCTGTTTTTTTCAGGTTAAAGAAAAACATAGTTCCCTAAATTGACCACAAGGGGGCACCACTGTTAAGAAGAACTTCTTGCTCTGTGACTTTCTGTGGCGTTAACTCCGTTCCTGGCGTGAGCTCATAGTTTAATGGCTAGGCTTATGATAATCATCAGAAACATCTTAAAGAGCCTTTATTATTTCTCATTTTTCACTTTTTCCTCCCTCGTACCCTTTTCTTTATTTTTAGCACACAGTAATAATTACTTAACTGAGCACATTCTCACAAGCAGTGGGGTGTGTGTGTGTGTGTGTGTGCGTGCGTGTGCATGTGTGATTTGCTTGTTTGTTGCATACCTCATAAACATCTCCGTCACCCCGGACGACCGATTCAAGTTTTGATGTCTGCTCTGCTGCCCTGGAAACTGATGCTTGATTGTGTGTGTGTGTGTGTGTTTTCGTGTGTGTGGAGGGCGTGGCCTGGCTGCTCTCTGCCCAGCACTGCCACATGGTCTGTAATTAGTACAGCCGGCTCTCACTGCTCCTACATCCCTCCTTAAGCAGAGGACAGAAAGAATGGGAGGAGGCTGATGGGATGGAGGGAGTGTGTTTAAGTTTGAGAGTGAAAGATGGATGTGTATGAAAGAAAAAAAAGAGGGAGAGGAGGAGGAGGTAGGCGGAGAAGGTTATGACAAGCATGATGTGCAGCGACGCTGTAATCTGATCAGTGTGGACTGGAGCGGGTGTGGCCATGTGGCCCTGCCTCCAAGACACACACACATACACACACTCACACAGTGCTGTAGTTAAGTCCTGGACCAACCGGTCGCAGTGTACATGGCAGCGACGGGCTCACAGTGCCACAGTGCGGTGACGTATTACCTTCCATTATTCGTTTGAGTGTTTTTACACTGTGTTAAAGTTGTAACTTCACAGATTGTGTAACAGTGTGCGGCTCAGAGTGTAGATGTGGATGTTGTAGTGGTTTTACTTAAATTCCTGTGTGTGTGTGTGTGTGTGCGTCTGTGAGTGAGTTTCGGACTCTGAGTTGGATCTAAAAGCGTGTTGTGTGTAGGTAGAGTCTCAGGTTACCGCAGTGGTGCTGTGACTGTTTGTATCTGTTTAAGTGTAAATATGAGCAGGGTTAGAGAGTAAAAGAGTGAGGGAGGGAGAGAGAGGGTTAGTGATAGAGAGAGTGAGAGTGACTGAGAAAGAGCTAGAGTGAGGGACGGACAGGGTGTGAGTGAGTGAGAGAGAGACTGATGGGGAGAGAGACTAAAAGAATAAAAGAGGGAGACGGAGTGAGAGACTGACAGACAGAAAGTAAGTAAGTGAGGATTGACTGGGTGAGGAAGAGGGAATGAATGTGAGAGACTGTCAGAGAGAGAGGGAGCAAGATTTTGACAGGGTAAGGATGAGTGAGTGAGTTAGAGTGAGAGACTGATGGGGTGACAGAGACCGAAAGAAAGAAAGAAGGAGACGGAGAGTGAGATTAATGGGGAGTGATGGGACGAGGGACTAAAAGAAAGAAAGAAGAAGATGGAGAGTGAGATTAATGGGGAGTGATGGGACGAGGGACTGAAAGAAAGAAGGAGACGGAGAGTGAGATTAATGGGGAGTGATGGGACGAGGGACTGAAAGAAAGAAGGAGATGGAGAGTGAGATTAATGGGGAGTGATGGGACGAGGGACTGAAAGAAAGGAGACGGAGCGGGGGATTAATGGGGAGTGATGGGACGAGGGACTGAAAGAAAGAAAGAAGGAGATGGAGAGTGAGATTAATGGGGAGTGATGGGACGAAGGACTGAAAGAAAGAAAGAAAGAAAGAAGGAGACGGAGAGTGCGATTAATGGGGAGTGATGGGACAAGGGATTGAAAGAAGGAAGGAGATGGAGAGTGAGATTAATGGGGAGTGACGGGAACGAGGGACTGAAAGAAAGAAAGAAACAAGGAGATGGAGAGTGAGATTAATGGGGAGTGACGGGACGAGGGACTGAAAGAAAGGAGGGAAGAAAGAAAGAAAGAAGTAGACGGAGAGTGAGATTAATGGGGAGTGATGGGACGAGGGACTGAAAGAAAGAAAGAGACGGAGAGTGAGAGACTGATCAAGAGTGGAAGCGAGTGATTGACAGAGTGAGAGTAAATGAGTGTGAGAGACTGATGGGGAAAGAGAGACTGAAAGAAAGAGACAGAGAATGAGAGACTGATAGAGAGAGAGAGATTTTGACAGGGTAAGGATGAGTGAGTGAGAGACTGATTGGGTGACAAAGACTGAAAGAAAGGGAGAGGGAGATAGAGCGAGAGATTAATGGGGAGTGATGGGACGAGGGACTGAAATAAAGAAAGAAAGAAAGAAAGAAAGAAGGAGATGGAGAGTGAGAGACTGGTCAAGAGAGAAAGCAAGTGATTGGCAGAGTGAGAGTAGATGAGTGTAAGAGATTGATGGGGACAGAGAGACTGATAGAAAGAGACAGAGAGTGAGAGACTGATAGAGAGAGCGAGAGAGACAGATAGGGAGAGAGGGACTTAAAGAAAAAGAGGGAGAGGGAGATTAATGGGGAGTGATGGGACGAGGGACTGAAAGAAAGAAAGAAAGAAGGAGATGGAGAGTGAGAGACTGGTCAAGAGAGGAAGCGAGTGATTGACAGAGTGAGAGTAGATGAGTGTAAGAGATTGATGGGGACAGAGAGACTGATAGAAAGAGACAGAGAGTGAGAGACTGATAGAGAGAGCGAGAGAGACAGATAGGGAGAGAGGGACTTAAAGAAAGAGCAAGGGAGAGAGAGTGAGAGGCTGACAGAGAGAGGGAGTGAGGGATTGACAGGGTGAGAGAGGCAGACTGGCTTGTAAGGAGAGACACTTGGTCATAAATAGAGAGAGACTAACATGGGAAGAGAGAGACCGCTGAGAGAGAGCGAGTGAGGTATTAGCGGGGTGAGGATGAGTCAGTGTGAGAGACTGATGGGGTGAGAAGGATTGAAAGAAAGTGTGTGAGTCAGTGTGAGAGAGTATCAGAGACAGTGACTGATGAGGGGAGAGCGAGCGAGACAGGGAGAGAGAGAGAGAGACTGACAGAGGGAGGGAGACAGTCAGAGACTGACGGAGGGGGTCATACAGGGAGAGACTGTGAGACTGCCAGAAAGACTGAAAGAGTGAGAGAGTGAGAATGAGAGCCTGACTGTGAGAAAGAGGGAAAGACGCTGACAAAACTGAGTGAGAGGAACTGACGCAGACGGGAGGAAGAGAGACTGACAGAGAGGAGAGACAGTGAGACAGAGAGAGAGACTGGTTGCTCATAACTAGAGAGAGACTAACGTGGGGAGAGAGAGAGAGAGCGTCCTGACGTCTGTGCTGGAGAAATACGCTCCTGACCGCTGCTCTGGATTTGGACCTGATGTAGAGCTGGTACACTGCTCTGATTAGGTTCATTTTAGTTCACACTTGATTTGTCCCAGCGGCGGGGTCTAAACCTCTAATCCAACGTACACACACACACACACACACACACACACACACACACACTGCACAGTGTTAACTTTTGGTGGAATGGCACATGGAGGGTCTGATCACAGAGTCCGTAAGGCTCTTAACCCGGGCTTAATTTACTTAGACTAGACCCAAGTCAGCGCCAGGATCCATCGCATTTGCACTTCCTCTCTTTCTCCTGTTGTTTTTCTCTCCCTCTCTCTCTCCCTCTCTCTCTCCCTCTCCCTCTGCCTCTCCCTCTCTCCCCCTCTTTCTCAGCTTATCCCTTTCCCTCTTCTTGAAGTTTGTAATAGTACATGTCAGGAATCTTCACAATGTCGTGATTTGTTCAGTCAGTACATTACCGTCGATTTAAATTAAAAACAGAAAAGTTTGTTATTCGTTTAAAGCATTCTAATGGCGTTAGTGTTTTACACCTGATATTTACAAGTGCATTTAATTCTGCTACGTTACAGTGCGTATCACTTTACGGCCCCCTGTTGATTTTTTTTGTTTGTTTCCCTTCCACCCTCCACAACCTCCTCATATCCCCTGCAGCTCGGAGCTTTTATCAGCAGATCGAGTTTCTAACATGCCGAAATCTGTCTGTCTTGAATTGTTCTACTGTGTTTGTGACTTGTGCTCAGTCACGCCTCCTGTTAGCTTAGCGGGTGAGCAGCGTCCCTGTCCTCAGAACGTACAAACTCACGCACGCACGCAGCATCATGTGTGGCTTGGGGAAATGAATGAAATAGCTGCCGGCTGTATATTTGGACTAAAAATTCCAACACATCACTGTATTCAGGAATCCCAGCTCTGTGTGTGTGTGTGTGTGTGTGTGGGTGGGTTTTAAGGTATTTTTGATTGCCCCTAAAAGATGGAACAAAAAAGGATTTGTCAGGTTTTTGTGGCGTAGTGAGGATGGTTTGTATTTGAGGCTTGTCCATGAGGGGAAAAAGATTTCATGGAAAAGGTTCGAAGATTTACTTTTGGATACTGAAATAAGGAACTGTAGCCTCTGCATTTGATCCCCTTAGCCTGTGGAGCAGTGCTTGGGGACGGTACCTTGCTCATGAGTACCTTAGTGACCCCTTTACTGGTCTAGGACTTAAACCGGCGACCTTTCGCTCGCCGGACCAACTCCCTAACCGTTATGCTGCCTACTGCCCTTCAGTGTCTTTACTATCAGCAAAGATGGCAAGACATGATGGTGTGTGTTAAAGGTCGACCGATTAATTGTTTATTTTGACCGTCACTGATATTAAGTGATTACAAGGTGTGCTACTGTGGCTCCACTGCCGTCTCTTCTCTCTGTGCCGTTCGCTCTTGACGTGGCGCTTTATTTAATGTTTCGCCCACAGCAGTCTCTGATTGGCTTTATGCCACACGAGTAGTAGCCACACCACACTCACACTCAAGCTCGGCGTGAAGCTCCGAGAAGGAGACGAAGAGAGAGGAGAGTTTCAGCTGAGCTTGGTTTTGTTAAAATCAGTTGCAAATAGCGATAATCGGTATCGATATCGCCCTGAAAAACCAATATCGGCTGACCGCTAGTGTGTGTACAGTATGAGTGTGTTCTAGGGTAGGTGGCTTTATTTTCTTCAGTTTCTTTTCGTCGCACTTTACATTGAATGCTTTCCTCTTACTTGGGCTCCTTATCTCATTTGCGAAATTATATCTGCTCTCTCTCTTGTTTCCTGCAGGAGTGTCCCAGAGACGACCTTTGACCTGCACGGGGACATCCACAGCAGCAGTGCCCTCCCCACCAGCAAGGTACTCGCACCATCTGTCTTCTTGCATCTAAGTGTATCTTGCACCGATCCAACTTTTCCAGCTCCGATACCGATTTGCAGTGTTCTGTTGTGTATTAAGTTTGTGTGTTTGTGTGTCTGTGAGGAGGAGACTGAGATTATTCTGTTATGCTTAAGGAAGTACTGTTTTTCTAACTAAAACAACGTAATAATTACACACCCATAAGTATATGCTGAATTATTTATTAGTAAAATACAGAGGTGGAAAGTAACGAATTACATTTACTCACGTTACTGTACTTGAGTAGTTTTTGTGAGTAATTTGTAATTTTTTAAGTAGTTTTTGAAATAGGTCATTTTACTTTTACTCAAGTACATTTTGACCCAAGTATTTTACCTCGCTACACTGGGGGGAAAAAAAACCCGTTACTGAGTAAAAAGTGAAATGCGGGGAAAAAAACAATCCGCCTGAACTGAAAGGAAATTGCGCGGGCGTTTGCGCACGGCATTCCCACTATTTTATTGTAGCCTATTGTATTTTCATGATGGCTGGTGCCGAACAATAGGTAGTTTGCACGTTATACCTCTCGACAGGTTGTAAACATTATGCGGTTAATTTATCAGTTATATTTTCTACAAAAGTGTTACACAGTGTTACTATGGAATCGCTCATTGTCTTTAAAATGTGAGTGTCCCGGACACTTTGAGTTTGGTTATGCAACTTATGCCACTTGTACTTGAAAATGTTTTATGGGGTGGACTGAACAAAATTTGCACATTATACCGCCTAAAAGTTGATTAAAAACAACTAGTGCTGGATTGGATTTATAACTAGTAATTACTCAAAGTAAATTTTAAATGAAGTACTTTTTTTTTAAACCTTTACTCAAGTAGATTTTTAGATGGGTACTTTTACTTGAGTAGAATTTAAGCAAAGTAAAGATACTTTTACTTAATTCCAATTTTTCAGTACTTTTTCCGCCTCTGGTAAAATAACCTCTCAAAAATTATTCATTTAAACAAAGTTCTGCAATTTAGTGACGGTCCCTAATCCTGCAGCGCTAAAACCATCAGGAACACAGAGATGGTGAGCGAGAGCTGTTGGTGTTAAGGAAATGAAGCAGTACAATGGTGTGATTTGCTTTTGGGGTTGTAGTGTGTTGCGTTGCTTATTATGTTCGTTGTCATTTTCGATATGTACGAATTAGTGCGAATTTCGAGCAGTAAACCATCTTTACCGCAGTAACACTTCTGATGCATAACAAATTGTGCGTGTGCACGTACGCAAAAAGAAAAAGCTACAATTTCAAAGCCATCAATACCCCATCCAGTTCTTTGAGTCGTTATCGGACCGATGTCCCATCCACGCATCGAATCGGTGCATCCCTAGTTTAATCCCAACACGATATTACTGTATATTGGTTCACTGGACAACGTTTCGATGCCTGCCGATATCACGAAGTATGCTACATGATGGTTTCAGTGCAGTTCAATTCAAAGTGACGTTACAGAATGTATGATGTCTGTTTAATGTTTTCAGCAAACTATAGACTTATTGATCATCGACTCGATGCTTCCTTACACCCCCTAGTATTTCGTGTTGAATGATATTCATCTGACGCTGTGTGTGGCTACAGAGCTCTGGAAAGCTGGACATGGATCGCCCGGGTAACAGCAGCGAGAGAGGAATGGTGAAGCCCATGATCCGGGGAGAGCAGCAAGACTTCAAGCATGACGGAAGGTGAGACGCATTCCACATTCAGTGGAACTTTCACAAGCAAACTCTCATGTCTGCGCAAGCTCAACCCTGTTTACGCATGCGCTCAGAACACTTTGCGTGCGCTCGTATGGAACGCCAAAGCTGCCACAGTTCACCTTTTTTTCAAATTTATGCGCAACCGTTGTTAAAACACCCGTTTTGTACTAGGTTTTTTAGGCGCTCTAATGTACCGGCGCTTTTTAGGCCATTGCAAATGCCGCGTTTGTGGCGCTCGTGTAATTTGTGGTTAAACGGCTGTAAATGGCGGCACTTTTTTTGGTGCTCTAGTGAGGTCCCTTTAAAGCGAATTGTGGCACCTTTGCGACACCTTTGTGGCACTCTCCACGTGGCGCCGTGTGTGACTACGGCAAACCCTCATCTAAACCATGAACAAATATTGCTGTAAACAGTGTATTTGCGACACCACAACATAAACGATGAGTGTAATATGAAACGACAAACATTTTAATTTCATCATCCGGTATATTCTGTCATATCGCACAGCTCTACCTTAATCTAGTGAAACTTTCAAATATGTTTGCACCATTAAAATAGTCACTTTTTATAAGCCAACTCCAAACAGGAAGTGTGTTTGTGTGTGTGTGTGTGTGTGTGTGTGTGTGTGTGTGTGTGTGTGTACTCCGTGCCATGGTATAGCCAGGGAAGCGTGTATGAAACGTGACCCACACCTCCAGCCACCTGAGCCTTTACAGTCCTCCTAAAGCCGGTCCTCTCATCAATAATCCAGCGCTTCTGGCCAGACACACACCCGTGCACTTGAACACACACTGTCGCTCTCCCCCACGTTCCCACACCGCAGGGAAGGTACTGGGGTGGGCTTGAGCTTGCACCATGCTGTACGGGGGCAGTGGAGAGGGGGGGCTGGTGCGCTGGGCGTCGGTGGACAGCGGCGTGTGCGGCGCCTACCAGAGCTGGTTTACCAAACGTGTGCTTTCTCCCTACAGGCCCCACGACGGCCCCGAACTCACCCTGCCAGCCAGCATCGAATTCAGAGAGAACTGTAAGTATGGTACAAACACACACACACACACACACACACACACACACATATATATATATATATATACACACACACACAAACTCAGTCTACACACGCAGACAGCCCAAACGATTTATAATGTCTGGTTGTGCTGCATGTCTGTCTTTCCTGGCCGCTTTACAAGCCAGTTGGTTTGACCCTCGTCTGGGTTTTTAGAGGTCATGGTACAGACGCTGGTCGTATGTTTGTCTAAACGTTTCTGTACTGGCGCGGCTTCTGTGCCAGGACAGTCTGTGAGCGGTGAGCTTTTCACGGCTGTAGGCGCTCACTGTTAAATAGCTAAATGCGAAGCGAGGGTTGGCTCAGAAGTCGATTCCTGGAAAATATTGATTATAGATGAAGTCCAGTGGATTGTAGTGGTGACTCCGAGTGGTCAGGGCTTTTATTGTGGCTGTTGCACTGTTTTGTTGTCGGACATGAACAGGAAGTATTGGACAACATCTCAAATGGCACACTGGGATAGCAAATAGGTTAAATGTGGGTTTTTGGGGTCTGAGGCTAAAATTCAAGTTAGCTAGCATAATAAAGTGTTTTAATTTGCAATGTCAAGTAAGACTAAGTTTAGACCCCTTTACCATAAGATTCCCCCATAAAGGATTAGAAATGGTCTATAATAAGGTGGTTAATTTGTTTTGTAGACAGTTTTTAAATCATTAATAAGCAGTGGTAAATAACACAATAGTTGTCATTCATTGATGCAGGCTCACTGTTTGGCAGGATCTCAGATCTTGTTAGTTGCTCAGCTTATCTTGTACTCACGTCTCCGGCAGAATGTTGCATTGTCAACTTCATCGGCTTTTTGTTAACATTAAAACATCAATAGAATTACTGCCTAAACCAGTGGTTGCCAACCTTTTTCTGCAGGGCCCCCCTTTTCTAGATAGGAACATTATTAAGCCCCCACCCCATTCAAACTACACAGGTTCAAACTTTATTTGAAATACAACTTCCTTTTCTAATTGAGCGAAACAAATGCAGTTACAAATGGTGCAATTTCACCATTATGCGATTTCAGACGGAAGTGTCAGTGATCCGGAACGATATGAACAACATATATGTAGGGTGTTGGTGGCCTAGGGGTAGGTTCGAATCCGTCCTCTGGTGTTACCAACACTGGGTCCCTGAGCAAGACCCTTAACCCTAAGTTGCTCTCAGGGGAACTGTCCCTGAACTTAGGAAATGTAAGTCTCTCTGGATAAGAGCGTCTGCTAAATGCTGTAAATGTAAATGAATAAACAGACTTTTGCAATCTAACAGTGATCTGGTTAAGATGTGAATAGACTGTGGAACGATTCGGTCAGAGATCTGGTTAGGACATGAACCGAACGCCGAACTTTCACAGTCTGCCAGTGATCTGGTTAGGATGTAGCAGACAGCTACTCGTTAGCCCGTGTAGCGTGGTGATTAACCCAAACGCGGCTGAGAACGCGAGTAGGTAGGATTGCCACACGAGTTGATCTAAGAACTCTTACACGAAGAGCTAGGATTACCACAAATAATCCGCATTCTAAGGACACACACTCTATCAGGGAGATGAACCAAATACTGAGAGTACTCACAGTGATGCCGAGCCGGTCGGAAGGTGGGCCGGTTGACTCAATGACAGAGTGGTGCGCCGCCGGAAAATAACTCCTTTTATACTTCCTGAACCGCGACCGACCACTTCCGGGTCCTATTGCCAGTCGCGGGAGGCAGTGCGCGTAACAGGAAGCTAAAGGCTGTAAACAAGAGCTTGAAGAACTAGTGAACTGAAGCTATGTACAACTTTTTGGTGTGTGTGAGAGAGTGAGTAAAAATGAATACAGGCTATTAGCTCATTTCAAGCACATTTGCCATGTGACATGGGCATGGTGCTGTAACCAGGCTGCTGAACACTTGTTGTGCCAGTGTCTGAGTGAGTGCTTGGAGCTCTTGTTGCCACAACTGAGCAGTGTACATTCCTTGGTGCTCGGATCACGTTTCAATTTAGTTTGAAGGACCATCACTGCCATCTTCCACCTTCTCTAATTGTTCAGTAACAGACCTGAATGTTGACGTGGAGAATGTTCTTGCGCAAACCTAATAGGGTAGTGTGGAGTGTTTTCACGCCAACTCTTGTGCCAATGCCTTGTTTTGTGATAAAGTAGGATCTTTGTATTCACACTTTAGCTGTTCTCACCATTAAAAACACCATTAGTAGTTGGTGGCGTAACCGTTAGGGAGCTGGACCCATGATCGGAAGATCGTCGGTTCGACTCCCAGACCAGTAAAGGTACCACTGAGATATTCATGAGCAAGGTACCATCCCCAAGCACTGCTGAGAAAAAAAAGCTGCCCACTGCTTCACCGAAGGTTCAAATGCAGAGGTCAGATTTCGTTGTGGTGCACCTGTGTGCTGTGCTGTGTTCTGGTGTGTTCACAATGACAAATAATCCCACACTTTAGTTTAGGCTCATCCTGTCACATGACACTCTGTGGACTCACTGTTCCACCTGCATGTTTGTTTAAGCTCTTTCGTCTGATTGACTGGCTGCTGTCTTTGCTTTGAAAGCTGTGTCCACATGGGAGGTTGAATTCAGGCTGATAGAACGCTGGTCTGTAATCGGTGTTATTGCACACTGCTTTAGGATTAGTACTTTAATATTTGTCATAATTGTTAGATTTAAGGCGACATTAAACCTTCTGAGGCATTTTATGAAATATTTAGTAACTTACTTAAGTCTTGCCTATGACTTAAAACATTAAGGGCTGGTTTCCTGAACATGGATTAAGCCTAGTTTTGGACTAAATTACAGATAAATGTAGATAGTCCAAGATAGTCTTGGCTTGGGCTTAATCGTTGTCTGGGCAACTGGTCCTAACGGTTATAATCGCGTGTTGCTTGTACCACTACAAATAGGTGATTTTACTTTTGAAATATATTTTTCTCCTTATGTTTAAGTAGATTACATCAAAAACATCAAAGATAGATGAGTAGATACAAGATAGATGAGTACATTTGGTACATGTTGCTGTTTGTGTTTAAGACAACATTCGTATGAAGGTTTGATGTTGGAGTTCTCACTTCATCACCATCCCTGTCTGCCACCCTGTCTACAGCCTCACTCCACACCCAATTTAAAGCAGTACTGTTGAGGGACCAGATTTCAGTGGGTTTCAGATCCCTTTATTAATCAGTCATCATTCTAAAATGTAAAAAATAAAATGATTTTTAGAAAAATATCATGTCATGCTCCCTTTGCGCCTTTATCTTCTCTTTGTCTGCAAAAACCTTTGAGCTGGACCTCTTCCAGACCTTAAAGGATTTTATGGCATTTATCAGACACTCTTATCCATAATGACTTTCGTTTCTTAATTACAGGGAGTAATTAAGTGCTCAAGGGCCAACAGGGCCTGATGGCATATTTTAAACTATATATTTAATTAAATAACGCTATTTATATGCATCTTTCATTAAATAATAAAGTTTTAATACTTTGTATAGTTGTTTTTTACTTCATATACAAGGCAGCTGTCTCATTGTGCATTATTTGCACCGCCGTAAAAAAAAAAAAAAAAAAAGAACATGTTGGTCTTGTCTGTTTGTTTGAATACCAGCCAGTTACAGACTTGGAGAAAGCTGAAACCTCAGATCAGGTCGTTAATATAATATCAAGTTTAAATTCTGAATACAAACACACATTTTTCTAGTAGGAAGCCACAAGGATGAACAAGAAGACTAGTTGTAATAATAATAATAATAATACATTTTACCTTTCATACATTTATATGCAACTCAAAGTGCTTTACAGAGAGCAGACATAAACAATAAAAGAGAGCAGTAAAACAAGCAATAAGGACAAATATTACAAAATATAAAAAAAAATATATATATATTTTTTAAAAACACGAGGCATATATATAAAAAAAACACAAAAAACCCCCACAAGGCATCCTCCAACCACCACCGGAACACCCAATGACGGGCCGACCTGACATGCAGTGACCCAAAAACAGCAACACTTAAAACAAGAACATAATCAATCAGACAGCGCAAAGGAGATAAAAGTAATACATAAATATAAAACAATGAGTACTAACTAAAAGCCAAGGTATAAAAGTGTGTTTTTAGCTGCTTTTTAAAAATATTGAAGGAGGAGACCTGACGAATATTTATGGGTAGTTTGCTCCAAATCTTTGGAGCATAAAAAAAGTTGTGGGTTATTTGGACCATTTTCGGTCTAATGTTGATGCATTTGTTCTGTCAGCTTCTATGCAATGTAATTTATGTCGTACAGTAAAAAAAGCATACACTGAAAATGTAGAAACACAGAAACGTGAATAAGCGGGTGTTTGTGCTCTTTCATCCTCTTTTCACCTCCTTCACGAACCACGTTACAGTGGCACGTCCCGAAATGATGGCACAAAATACATACATTTTAAAACAGAAGGCTCGGGCCGTATAAAATCTGATCTCG